>CM053510.1:31552063-31637061 GCA_028627145.1 Eidolon dupreanum | reverse complement strand
ACCAACAGCAGGCTGGGATCAGCCAGCTCACACTCTGCATGGCCTCATTTTGGTAGCCTCATTTCTCCTCACACTAGAGCTTCGTTTTAGCTCAACCTCTTCTCTCGTTACAGTGCTGGCTCTATCACTTCCCAGGGTCAGGTCCCAGGAGCCCCAAAGGTCCAGGAATAAGTGTGCAATGATATATGCCCTGCATTTCTTTTTCCAGGTCTTGAATGTATCTTTTGCCTTTGAGCTCATGCAAGATGGAGGGTTGGAAAAGCCAAAACCAAGGCCAGAAGGTACTTTGCCCTTTCCTTGGGTTTGCGACAAGATGACGAGACCCTCTTCCTGCATGCGAGTTTTTGGGGCACAGGGCAAGGCTCATGTTTGACAGCAGAGGGAAGTTTCTTTTCTGAAGCCTTTTCCATTTTCAGGAAAAGGTGGGACAGGGCACAGTGGCCTAGTCCTGGAGATCCTTTTTGAGCTGCAAATCACACAGTCGTATGATGAAAAAGAACCCGAAATCCCTTGCATAGGATCACAGGGTTAAGGGATGAGCAGACATGGCACAGGGCAGAGGGGCTGCTGCAGGAACTGTCCTGTGCCCAATTTCCAGGTTCTTCAGTCCCTGGACAGGGTGCTGATCTGCCATAGAGCAGTATCTCAGCCAGGAGGGGGAAGTTGCAGGAGTCATCACTGGCAGCTCTGCTCTGAGCATAATTGCCTTTCCTGTCCTGTGCCCACTCCAATTCTGTCCAAGAATGATTTGTTGGGTTTGGGTTGAAAATGTGAGTCTGAAAAAAAATGCACAAGGAACAAAATGCTCCAGCAGCCTTCTTGTGCTGGCACTTGGAGCTATTGTGTGCATTTGTGCATGTAGGAGGCATGTGTCTTCAGTAGTCTTCTTGGTACGGATGTTTATTTTGCCACTCACTGAGTGAAACATTCCATTTTATCGTGCTAGTGCATCAAAGCTGTGTTGCAGACCATTTTCTGTTTATGTCAATTTGGAACATTAATAATGTCATGTGTGGGCCCTTTGCTTGAACTTTCCTAGGTGTTTAAAGGCATGTGGACAAGTAGGGTTTGTGTGCTTTCACTCCCCATTGCTGCCTCTGCTCCAAGCTCCTCTACCCAAACCTCCACATAGAGGGGGCTCATTTGCCAACTGTCCAGTGGGCCTGAGACCCATAGATCATGATATGCCAAGATGAGTAGGCTATCCCTGACCTCAAGGCACTTGCAGCCACCCAGGGGAGAGAAAAGATGTACCCAGTCACCAGAACAGAAGGACAGTTCTGATAACTGCCATGAAAGATGTGCAACTAAGAGGGTATGAAAATTGAGGAGGTGATGCTCGCTTCTGTCTGGAGTGGGGGTTGGTTTGATGGAGATGTTGATAATTGTGCTAAACCATAAGGATCATGTAGGGCTTTTGTTTGGAGATTAAGATAGAGGGGCTGCAGTACAAGTGGTGGCTGAAGTTTACCTCAACTGGTACCCCTTCCAAGAAGCTCCAACACCAATACACCTGGTAGGCAGCTTTAGACCAACCAGAGCACCTCCCAACCAGCTCTACATGTGACATACTCAAAGCGCAGACTCTGCTGGCATCAGAGCCTTGCTAAAATGACTCCTGCTCCATGGGGTCAGTCCTTGCACAACAGCTTGTCACAGCCAGCCAGCCTGAGGGTCAGTCCCACCCACTGATGTGCTGACAGCAATCACAACTCAATTACAACAGAAGAGGACACACAATACACACAAGGGACACCCCTGAAGCATTCAGCTCAGGTGACCAGGGAGACTGCACCACTGGGCCCCAGAGTACACATATTACAGAAGTCCACTCTGTCAAGACCTGGAGACACGGCAGGTCTACCTAATGCACAGAAACAAACAGAGGGAGTCAGCCAAAACGAGAAGACAAAGAAACAGATGAGAATCCAGAAAAAGAATGAAAAGAAATAGAGACAAGCAATCTACCAGACACAGAGTTTTCAATACTGCTTATAAGGATGCTCAGTGATCTTAGGAGAAGAATAGATGAACTTAGTGATAACTTCAACAAAAAGACAGCAAATATAAAGAGATAGAAAACATAAAAATGAACCAGTCAGAAATGAAAAATACAATACCTGAAAAGAAGACTACATTAGAGGGAATCAACAACAGATTAGATGAAACAGAGGACTGAATTGGCGATCTGATAGAAAAGGTAGTGGAAAACACTCAACTGAAACAGCAAAAAGAAAAATTTTTTTAAAACAAGGATAGTTTAAGGGACCTCTGAGACATCAAGCATACCAACATTCACATCACAGGGGTACCAGAGAAGAGAAAGCAAGGGACTGAAAACCTATTTGAAGAAATAATGACTGAAAACTTCCCTAACCTGGCAAAAAAAATTAGACATACAAGTCCAAGAAGCACAGACAATCCCAAACAAGATGAACCCAAAGAGGCCCGCACCAAGATACATCATAATTAAAATGCCAAAGGTTAAAAACAAAGAACCTTAAAAGTAGCAAGAGAAAAGAAGTCAGTTACGTACAAGGAAGCATCCATAAGAATGTCAGCTGATTTCTCAACAGAAACTTTGCAGGCCAGAAAGGAATGGCAGGAAATGTTCAAAATGATGAAAGGCAAAGACCCCTGACAAAGATTGCTCTATCCAGCAAGGCTATCATTTAGAATCAAAGGAGAGATAAAGAGCTTCCCAGACAAGAAAAAGCTAAAGGAGTTCATCACCATTAAACCAGTAAAGGGACTTCTTTAATAAGAAAAGATCAAACATATGAATAAGAAAATGTAGGAGAAAAAAATTCTTACTGACAAAGGCAGACATTTAGTAAAAGCAGTGGATCAGCTAATTATAAAGCTAGTGCAAAGGTCAAAAGGCAAAAGTAGGAAGATTATGTGTAATTTCACAATAAATTAAAGGATGTAGAGAAACATACACACACGAAAATCAGAAAGAATGACAAAAACATAAAAAGAGGGTGAGTAAAAATTGTAGTGATTTTAGAATGTTTTCAAACTTAAGCAACCATCAACTTAAAACAGACCACTATAAACATAGCTTGGCATATGTGAAGCACATAGTTACAACAAAAAACCTATAAGCTATATAAGAAATAAAAAGAAATTCAAATATAACACTATAGAAAGTCATCAGCATACAAGAGAAGACAGCAAGAGAGTAAGAAAGGAATAGAGAACTACAAAAACATTCAGAAAACAATTCATAAAATGGGCATAACTACATAGCTATTAATAATTAATTTAAATGGACTAAATGCTCTAATCACAAGAGATGGGGTGGCTGATTGGGTAAGAAAACAAGACCCATATATATGCTGCCTATAAGAGACCCCTGTCAGATTGAAAGACACACACAAACTGAAAGTAAAGGGACGGAAAAATACATTCCACAAAAATGGAAACAAAAAAACTGGGCAGTAATACTTCTATGAAACAAAATGGACTTTAAAACAAAGGCTGTAACAATAGACAAAAAAAAATATTTTAAAGTGATAAAGGGATCCGATCCAACAAGACATAACTCTTGTAAACATTTTCACACCCAACATAGGAGCACCTAAATATGTAAAGCAAATATTGATGGAAATAGAGATCCACAGTGATATAGTAACAGTAGAGGACTTTAACACCTCATTGACGTCCAGACATAAAATAAAGAAAAACAGTTGCCTTAAATGACAGACTATACCAGATAGATTTAATTGACATTTTTAGAATATATTACCACAAAGCAGCAGAATATACATTCTTTTCAAATGCATATGGAACATCTTCCAGGATAAATCACATTAGGCCCCAAAACAAGCTTCAATAAATTTAAGAAGATTGAAATCATATCAAGCATCTTCTCTAATAAGATCACAATAATTTGCAACTAGAAATCAAAAGAAGAAAACTGAAAAACGCACAAACACATGGAGGCCAAATAACATTCGGACAACCTGGAAGAAATAAATTCCTAGAAACATACAATCTTCCAAGACAATCAGGAAGAAACAAAAAATCTAAACAGACCAATAACTACAAACAAAATCAAATCAGCAATCAATACGACTTCCAACAAACCGAAGTCCTGGACCAGATGGCTTCACAGGTGAATTTTACCAAACATTCAAAGAACAATTAATACCTATTCTTCTCAAACTATTCCAAAAAACTGAAGAGGAAGTAAGGCTCCCAAACTCATTTTACAAGGCCAGTATTACCGTAATAAACAAAACCAAAGGCACTACAATAAAAAGAATTATAGGCCGATATCTCTGATAAATATAGTTGTAAAATTTCTCCACAAAATATCAGCAAACTGAACTCAACGATACATTAAAAGATCATACACCACAATGAAGTGGGATTTATTCCTGGGTTGCAGGGTTGGTTCAGTATTCACAAATCAATTAACATGATATGCCACATACAAAATGAAAGATTAAAATTATATGATCATATTAATAGATCTAGAAAAGGCATTTGAAAAACTTGAATATCCATTCATAAAAACTCTCAACAAAGTGGGGATAAGTGGAACATATCTCAACATAATAAAGGCCATATATGACAAACCTACAGCTAACATCATACTCAATTGTGAAAAACTGAAAGCTTTTTCTTTAAGATCAAAGACAAGACAAGGATGTCCATTTTCATCACTTTTATTCAACATTGTTTTGGAAATCCTAACCACAGCAATAGGAAATAAAAGGCATACAATTTGGAAAAGAAGTAAAACTGTCATTATTTGCAGATGAGATAATGCTATATAAAAAGAACCCTAAAGATTACACCAAAAACTATTAGAATAAATAAATTTAGTAAAGTAGCAGGATACTAAGTATTCAGAAATCAGTTGAAGTTTTATATACCAGTAGCCAACTATCAGAAAAGGAAATTAATAAAACAATCCCAATTATAATTGCATCACATAGAATAAAATACCTAGGAATAAATTTAAATGAAGGAGGTAAAAGACCTCTACTCAAAAAACTATAAGACACTGAAGAAATCAAAGAAGATACAAATAAGTGGAAGGATATACCATGTTTATGGAAAGGGATTAACATCATTAAAATGTCCATACTACCCAAAGCACTCTACAGATTCAGTGTAATCCCTATCAAAATACCAATAGTGGCTGGAGGCACCACTCAGCTTAACTTCGAATTATACTACAAAGCAACAGTAATCAAAACGGCATGGTATTGGCAGAAAAACAGACACATGGACCAGTGGAACAGAATCAAGAGTCCAGAAGTAAACTCATATTTATAGGTACAAATAATTTTTGACAAAAAAAAGCCAAAAACATACAGTGGAAAAAGGAAAGCCTCTTCAATAAATGCTGCTGGGAAAACTGGAAAGCCACCTGAAAAAGAATGAAACTAAACTGTTGTCTATCACCACACACCAAAATTAACTTAAAATGGATTAAAGACCTGAAACAATAAAATGCATAGAAGAAAACATAAGAACTAAACTCAAGGACCTTGGACTTAAAGAGGATTTTATGAATTTGACCTCAAAAGCAAGGGAAGTAAAAGCTAAAATAAATACATGGGACTGCATCAAACTAAAGAGCTTCTGCTCAGCAAAAGAAATTGTCAACAAGGTAAAGAGACAACCATCCAATTGGGAAAATATATTTGCAAGCAACACCTCCGATAAGGACCTAATATCTAAAATATACAAAGAACTCATACAACTCAATAACAACAAAAAAACAAATGATCCAATCAAAAAATGGGCAGAGGACCTGAACAGACACTTCTCCCTAGAAGACATACATATGGCTAACAAATATTTGAAAAGATGCTCAACATCACTAGCTATTAGGGAAATGCAAATCAACACCACAGTGAGATACCATCTCACATCTGTTAGAATAGCTATCATCAACAGGACAAGTAATAACAAATGTTGGAGAGGACACAGAGAAATAGGAACCCTCATACACTGCTGGTGGGACTGCAAATTGGTACAGCCACTATGGAAAACAGTATGGAAGCTCCTCAAAAAACTAAGAATTGATCTACCATATGATCCAGCAATCCCTCTACTGGGTACTTACCCCAAAGACTTGAAAATTATATCCAAAAAGTTATTTGCATACCGATGTTCATAGCAGCATTATTCACAATGGCCAGGACATGGAAGCAACTGAAGTGTCCTACAATAGGTGATTGGCTAAAGAAGCTGTGGTACATATATACAGTGGAATATTACTCAGCCATAAAAAGAGATGAAATACTGCCATTTGCAATAACATGGATGGACCTAGAACTAATCATGCTAAGCGAAATAAGCCAGATGGAAAACGTTGAAAATCATATAATATCACTTTTATGTGGGATATAAACCTAAAAGTAACAAATGAACAGGACAAACAAACAGAGATACATAGACTATAGACTAGTGCTTACCAGAGGGTAGAGAGTTAGGGAGGAGGGGGTAGGTAGACGGTTAAAGGGGGTCAAATATAGGGGGGGTAGGGGATGGTGAAGTGTGTAAAGGGGATCAAATATATGGTAGCTGAAGGAAACTGGACTTTGGATGGTAATCACACAATAGAATATATAGATGTCAACTTATAATGTACACCTGAAAATTATATAATTGTATTAACCAATGTTACCCCAATAAACTTAATTTTTAAAAAGTTAAAAAATAAAACAATGGCGTTTTTCATAGAACTGGAACAAATGACCCTAAAAGTTATATCGAACTGCAAAAGAACCCCAATAGCCAAAGCAATCTTGAGAAAGAACAAAGTTGGAGGTATCACGCTGCCTGATATCTAGCTATCTTACAAGGCTCCAGTAATCAAAACAGCATGACACTGTCATAAAAACTGACACATAGATCAATGGAACAGAATAGAGAGCCCAAAAATAAACACAAACCTGTATAGTCAGTTAATCTGTGACAATGGAGGCAAGAATATACAATACGGTAAAGACAGTCTCTTCAATAAATAGTGCCAGTTAAACCAGACATGCAAAAAAGTGAAACTAGACCACTTTCTTACATCATATACAAGAATAAACTCAAAATGGATCAAAGACTTAAGTGTAAGACCTGAAACCATAAAACTCCCAGAAGAAACCATAGGCAGTAAACTCTGTGACATTGCTCTTAGCAGTATATTTGGGGGGAAGGGGATCTCTTCTCAATCAAGGGAAACAAAAGAAAAATAAACAAATGGGTCTAGATCAAACTAAACAGTTTCTACATAATGAAGGAAACCAAATGAAAAGACAACATACTGAATGGGAGAAGTTATTCCCAATGATACATCAAATAAGGGGTTACTATCTGAAATATGTAAGGAATTGATTTCAATTTATCACCAGAAAACAAATAATCTGATTAAAAAGTAGGCAGAGGACCTGAATAGACATTTCTCCAAAGAGGACATACAGAGGGACAACAGACATGAAAAGATGTTCAATATCACTAATCATCAGGGAAATGCAAATTAAAACCACAATGAGCAATTACCTCACACCTGTCAAATGGCTATCATTAATAAATTAACAAATGTTGATGAGGATGTGGAAAAAAGGGGACCCTCATGCACTGTTGGTGAGATTGCAAATTGGTGCAGCCACTATGGAAAACAACATGGAAGTTCCTCGAAAAATTAAAAATAGAACTACCATATGACTCAACAATTACATTCCTGGGAATTTATTCAAAGAAACCAAAAATGCTAATTTGAAAAGATATGTGCATCTTTATGTTCATTACAACATTATTTACAATAGCCAAAGGAGCAACCAAGGGTCTTTTGATAAACTAATGGATAGAGAAGGGGCAGTACATATATACAGTGGAATATTTCTCCGCCATAAAAAGAATGAAATCTTGCCATTTGTGAAAACATGAATGGACCTAGAGGATGTTACGCTAAGTGAAATTAAGTCAGAGAAAGACAAATACCAGATCATTTCATTTATATGTGGAATCTGAAAAAGCAAATTAACAGAAACTGATACAGAGAACAAATTGATGGTTGCTGGATGGAAGGGGAATTAGGTGAAAAAGGTGAAGGGATTAAGTACAAATTGGCAGTTATAATATAGTACGAAGATGTAAAGTACAGCATAGAGAATATAGTCAATAACATTGTAATAACTATGCATCGTGTCAAATGGGTACTAGAAGTATCAGGGTGGTCACTTCATAAATTATGTAAATGTCTAATCACTATGTTGTATTCCTGAAACTAATATATTGTATGTGAACTGTAACTGAAAAAAAAATTTAAAGCATAAAGGTGCAGGCATCCCCAACAGGATAGTGGTGAGAGTAAGAGTCTTTCCTGGGGAATGGATTGGGGCTCAGTTATTTAGACAAAAGAGCATGTGATACAGCCCTGGGTCCAGTCCCTACCCCACCAGCTGTATGACCTTGGGCAACTTACCCTCCCTGAGCCTATTGTTCATGTCTATAAAAATGGAACTCCTAGAGACATGCACATTACAGGATTAGATGTGATGATGCCTGATGCATAGCACCTGACATCTAATAATGTAAGCAGTTACCTATTTGGCTGGAATATTAAGAGTATGAATTGAGTAATGGTTGATGAAGATAAAGCAAGCTGATGTTAGGCCCTAGAGGGACTGAAGGCCAAGGCAGAAAGTTTGGACTTTTTTCTATAGGCAGTGGGAGTCATGGAACATTCTTAAGCAGGTGAGTGGCATGTTCAGAGGTCTGTTCCAGCGAGATCATTTGGAAGGCAGTGTGAAGAATGGATGTTTAGATGTAGGACACCATCAGCAGCACTGGGGAGCCCAGGAGGGAAATTTTTAAGCTTGGGGAGACATAAGGATGTCAGCTTTGAAAACCTTGAGGCTGACACCTAGGCACTCACCAGGCAGAACTGGGGGTGGGGGAAAGATCAGGACTTTGATTATATAATGGGAAGTCTTCCACTTGTTGGAAGCCAACATGCTAAGAAGGTATGGAACAACAGAAAAGATGTAAAGGAAAGGGTTAATAACAGTATCTTGTGGAAATGCCTTATAAAAGTTGGAGGAGAAAGCAGGTGACTCAGACGAGAGAAGTGGATTGTGTAGATGTTGGTTGGGTTCCTGTCTCATGCCTCATTCCAGACCTCAGTAATTAACAGCCCTAGTCAACAAAAGCCACCCTATTCTAAGTGCATAGTCACTGCTAGAAGAGGACCTCTAGCAAGGTTGGTGCCCCGACCTCTAGCATCCTAAAGCCATTGGGAATGGACTCTGAGTAACCTGTGGCCAGACAATAAGCACCCTGCCACTGGGTAGGAGAGACATAGGAGAGCTCTGGCCAGCATTTCTTATTTTCTTGAGCAGCTTAATATGAAGTTTTCTGGTTACAGAGTGCAAGTACTCCTTATACTTCAGTTTTCAGACATTATTTCTCAGGACAGTTTTCCCAGTATCGATTCACCTATAGGGATAGTTCGGCATATAGATGACATTTCTTGTACAGTTATTGAACTGCTTAATATGAAACATCCTGACCAATGTCAATGGAAAAACATGTTTTATTCATTATTACCCTGGGCATCATGCCCATGCTGAAGATTTCTAGTATGTAAAGGAGAACTGAAATGGTATTTTGTGAAATTGTACTTTGTGAGAAGTATACCCCTCAGCACTCTCTCTGGTTTCTGTGTTTCTTTCTGGAAGGGGAGAGTCAGCAGTAATAGCTATAGACTTTATAAAAGGTGCCAATGTGGATAATTCTTTGAAGGCGTTTCAAAATCAAATCAGCTACAGTAGAGGCATTTTCATGGCAAAATGGTTCTAAGTTCAGGAAGACACATTCTCTGCTATGCCATTTGACACTCAAAGCTCTGTTGTACCTTAAAGTCCCCTGGAAACACAACTTATACCCAGAGACTGAAAAGTCCATCTACAGTGGGTAGAATGGAGAGGGCAAGAGGCTTTAGGGAGCCCAGTTATGGAGTCTGTTTCTGTGGGTCCAGTGCCACCCTACCTTCCCCTTTACACTCCCTTGGTGAGCTCACTTTTTCTCCTTTCTGCCTTTCTAGAAGTTTCCACCTGGAGTAACTTCCTCCTCTTTGACTTGAGTGGAATTTAAGAAACACTCAACACCAAGCAGTCAGGGGAGGACAGGAATCAGCCCTCGGGGCACAGGAGTGATTCAGCATGAGCAGGGCAAGGTAGAAGGGCTCAGCCATGGGCAGGGCCCCAGGTGGAAGGTCAGATATGTGCATGAACCAACATTGGAGCGGAAGGGGAAGCTAAGCTCCAGACCTTTCAGATGGTCCCTGGTCTACCAGTAGGAGAGCTTGGAACAGAATCCGAGCCCAGCTGGGGTGGAACAGAGTCTGTCTGCAACTGGGATAAGGCCAGGGAGGGGCATATAGGAGGAGGCCCAGGGGTGGGCGGAAGCCCTAAGGAGGTTCCCCAGCCCTGAGCTTTCAACCTATAGCCCCATGGGTGCTCATCTTAGTGGGGCCTGTGTGTACTTGGCTATGGCAGCCACAGCTGCAAGTGTCCCAAGGCTAAGGCCTGAAGGCCACAGCCCAGCCTGATGAAGCCACTGGTTTCCACTCTGCGTGGTCTTGAAGGATCCCTATTCCTTGCACCAGGGCCTTGCTAGAGTCCTGATATCTCCCCCAGCCCTCCTTTCTCAGCAGCTCTACCTGACCTCTCCCACCTTGAACCCTGTTTATTATTTTCTCTTACGCCATTTACCTTATCTGACCTCCTGCATAGTTAGGTGTTTTTTAAATAAAATTTTTTTCATTTTTATTGTGAAAAATAACACATCTACAGAAAGGTACATAAAATATAAATGTGCAGTGTGCAGGTTAGTGAAATAGTACCCAGCGAGCCACAGTGCAACCACCATCCATCCAGCTCAGGGAAGAGTCCCCTCAGCTCCTGAGAGCTCCCTTCAACATTTAAAGAAAAAAAAAAAACAAACCGTAATTCTTTCTCCCTTCCCTAAAGATAACCACTCTGCTGACTTTTATAGTCAGCAGGCTTTTATTTCTTTATTTATTTTGCTTTTTCTTATAATTTTATTACCTTAGTATGCATTCCTAAATAGTAGGAAGAGTTCCTTTTTTGGTTTTCTGTACTCTGGTTCTTGTGAGGCCTTCCAAGGGAATGAGTGCAGAAGGACAGGAGCAGAGAAGGAGGCCTTGGTGGGGGAAAGAGAAGGCGGAGGGGCTGGCAGAGGGTTGGAGGGGCAGCCAAGAAGATGACCACTAAATAAAAGGGAGGGAGGGAATGGAGGAAATGGTTGTATAAAAGCTTGGCAACACACAGTAAACTCCTGAAATTCCAGTCCAACTCCCAGCCTCAAACCCAGTTGCTTTGCTCTGTCCTTAATCTGAGGAAGCTGTCTCCTGAGGATGCACGTTTACTGAGTACTCTATCAGGTGGACGTCTGTGCCCTTTAGAGACCCTCCCTTCCTATGGGAGAGGCAGCTTAGTCCTAACTCACTATCCCTCCCCCACTGTAGCCTCAGACCCTTCCCTCCTTCCCACCACTCACGGCCACCTCTGTGGTGGAGGGGCCCCATGGACTGGTGAGACTCGGGGCAGTCAGGGTCAGCACCCCTCTTGTCTTGAGATTCTGTTTCCACGGCAAAGGCTGCATGCTCTGGAGCCTGCTTCATTTTATTGAGAGGTGAGACCCCACGCACCAGCACCTCTGCCTTTCACTGTCCCCCTGCTCCGAAGTCTCACTGCTGGAATTCTTCCAGAGCACCAAATGATGCTCCTCCACCCCAGGAGCATGATGGACACACAGGTGGGTGGCGGATAGAAAAGGACAACGGATGCCAACTTTGGGCCATGTGCCTCCACTTGAAGCATTGTATTTTTGTTTTTTATATAGACATCGTCAACTGTGACCTGAAATCCACACTGCGAGTATTGTACAACCTCTTCACCAAGTACCGAAACGTGGAATGAGGGGCAGACTGGACTGTCCTCCAAACCTCCTTAACTTGCTTATTCCTGTCTCCTGCTCTGTGCTCTCCCACAAGTTCAACGACAATCCAGAGACAGTGGGAACCGAATTAGGAAGGAAATGATCAGTAACTCAGTGGGCTGGCCCACACCTCCTGGACCCACGGAACGTCATGACCCAGCAGTGGCCTAGTGAGGTCGTCCTCATCCTGGTGCTGGGTCCAGATTTCCCTCAGTGTGGTTTGGGAACCAGCTTAGGCCCAAGAGACCGCCACAGAAAATGAAAATAAAGATAATTGTTACCATTTAATGGGTGTAAACTATCTTCCAGATACCACACTAAGTGCTATGTTGTACTCAAACTCATTAGTCCTCACAACTCCCACTGAAACAGGTATTATAATTCCCTTTTTATAGATGAGGACACTGAGGCCCAGAGAGGTTAAATGACTTGCCAGAAGTTGGCATTTTCCTCTTTGAACATTTTGTTAATAAGTAGCCAATTACATCACATTCTTTGCATGTCTTATAGTTGTGTATGTGCACATGTACCCACAAAGAAGACAAACCCACTAACCCCACCACCAGCCAGGCCAGGTCAAGGCTTAGTGATTCACACCAAAATTGGCAAATCAAATTTAACCCAATTAATAGCATATGTGTGGTAGGAGTCATGTCCCTCAGCTCCTTTGTACAAATGAAAATTACTCTTAATTCCTTCAGATTTGTAATAACCCTATACTCTGGTTTCAGGGTGACATTTGGGAAGGATTCTGTTCAAAATTAATGGAGTGGCACATTTTACAGCCTTTTTGCTTGATTGCATGTAATGGAAGTGCCCTATATTTTCCTGCAAAATAAGTACTCCATTCATTATCATTAGGCAAATGTACAATATACTCCAGCACCACAGAGAGCTGGGCGCAGGCCCATGTGAGCATGGCTTAGGAAGTAGGGCTCTTCAGCAGGGACCCTTGAATTTTAAAGAAAGGAACTCCTTTTTGCCTTCTAATTGATCATTTAGACCGTTTCTGGCTAGGTCTGCCCACACGCAATTACTAATTCAAGTGAGGAAAAACTAAGTTGTTCAGACCCAAGCCGAGCAGTGGTTTCCTTGCGTGGGGTACTTACGGGCTTGTGGTGACTTGTATCCCCTCTCTGTGAACCCAACTTTGAAATACAAGGCTGTATTGTCCCAGGCTTCCAGGTCCTGTAGGAATAGGAAAGGGGCTAAAGTAGGGGCTCCTAGGGGGACAAGAAGCATGGGGAAAATATTTACACACTTAACATATAAGGGAATACCCTCAGACAGGGTGATGGGGCTTGTGGGGTTTATTTACAGTCTGTAAATTAACCAAGGCCTTGGGATAATTAATAATGTTTACTGATAGATCTTTATAAAATCGTCTCAAATATGCCAGATAGACACAGCCTAGCATATTCTGTTATGTTGTCACTGTTTTACGCCCATTGCACAAAGCCCTTCCCTAGTCTGACGAATTCATATCGATCCCTGTTAAGCCTCCCATATTGTCCAAAACATTTCCTTCTAGCTCCTAAACATTTCTTACTCTATGGTCTATCTACAGTAACTTGGAACCCACAAGATTTAGATATTTCTTTGGATATTTTGCTCTAAGAATTGTTACCCAGCATAATGAGCATTTAAGATATAGAGCCAATGTACTCTCATGTCAATTTATGTAAAAGGATATGGTTATTTTTTATGTAATTAATGAAATATTATGTTTTTCATTAGGAAACACTAGTGTAATATTAGTTTGGTCTCTTTTATATTCCTGATAGCAAATCAAGATAAGATTGCTTTATCTCCCTGAGCAATACTTAAGCAGGATGAAATAAGAATGCATTCATTTAAACATGCTTTGCTGTACTAATTTTCTCGTTTTGTCTTTTTTCTTATATTGAAGCTGCAAATGTACAGTCTAACAAGTACTCTTATTGAGATCACTCCTTTTTGTACTTTATATACATAGTATGAAAACATTGGAACACTTGGAAAATTTTTTAATGACAGGTCTAGTTAATCTGAAAACTGTGTTTCAATTCTGAAGTCTTAGCCTCAGTGCAGAGTCCCAGGGACTGGGCCTGGTTTTAAAACTCTGTTATCTCGTTTAGAGGTTTTCCTTTAGATTCCCCTGCTCAATACTTGACCATGGTTTTGAAGGGGGAAAAGGCATCAGAACAATAAATAAACCAAACTTAACCCACATTTCTTTAAAAAAAAAAAAAAAATCCTGCCTTTCTCTGTAGGCTCACTGTTTTTTCTTTTCTCAATTTAAATTCATTGATATGTTAATAGTTGATACATAAATGGTATAAAATTCAAAAAGCATAAATTGGTATTTAGTGAAAAACAAATCTCCCTCTCCCCTCCCCCAGCAGCAAAAACTCCCCAGAGGCAACTATTTTGATCCATTTCTTATATTCATTTCCAGAGAAACTCCAGCCATAAAAAACATCAACATACATATAAAATTGTTGGGTGTTTTTTTGTTTTGTTTTTTTTTTTTGTTTTTACATAAATAGCATATTATACATACTGTCAGGCACATTGCTTTTTCACTTGTTATATCTTGGAAATTATTTTACACTGGGTATTAAAACCTTTCACATTTTAAAAATGAGAGTCTGAGCACTTTGTAAATCCAAAGGACCATCTCTAGTCTGCCTGAGCCAGGAAATGAAAGCGCTACCTAAGGGAGGTAATGCTGCCTAGATAGCGATTTCAGAAGTCAGACTGAGATTTACTGGGGCAGTGGGGAGGGGGTGTATTACCAGAGGTATTCTCATGTGCCCTGAACTGAAAAAAAGTTTTAAGTCCTTCTTTGGATTACTATGGTGAATGGTGTGCAGTTTAAGTTTTCATTTGTACATATTGCTAGGGCTACTAACTTGTAACTAAGAGAGCACTCAGGGTGACTAAGTGCCCTACAGTGTTCTGTTGCAAGCCCAGCCACTATGCAGAGTTCATCTCCTTGATCAGAAGGCTCTGATTCCACACATGCAGGCATTTCCAGAACCTGGGAGAAGGACTCTATGTCAGCACATCATCAGTGTCACCGATTTGGTTGTGCTTTGCAATTGCTACTCTTCTGGTACTTTTTAATTATGAATTACTGTTAGCTTAGCTTTATCATTATCAATTCATTTTGTTGTGGTTGCTTGGTTAACCCTACAGAGTATACTGAAACTTTTTTGCATCAGTGGTATCTTGGGGCTGTAATTTTCCAATAACTAGACTCTAAGACATGTATACATTGTGGTTCAAATAAGAATTATCCATACTCCAGTGCTAGAGCAAATGTATACATAATCTACTCCCCCCAAATTATCACTAATTTATTTTTCCACTGGAAAATGAGACTAGATGGAGTCAGTAAGTCAAGCACTTCTGTCCTGCCTAAGTAGGGGCTGACCAAAAGTAATATGAGATCCACTGCTTTTAATACAAACCCTACCTCAAGAAGCCTACCTATATATAAAACATCCTAGATATGCAAGAGAGATGTCCTAAAATATTCTCTAATGTTAGTATTACATGCACTCTCCCCTCATAAAATTCATCTAAGTCTACTGGAAAATTCAAGAGAATTGCAATGGATACTGAGAACAAGAGAACTGCTTTGAGATATAAATGTCAGGTGGTAAGTGGACTCACTAGCCAAAGGATCTACATCTTCACACCAGCTTTTTTTTTGCAGATTCAGGCCTCAGCAAAAGACAAGTTACTATGCATTAGTTGCTCACTGTCATAACTACAAAGATTAAGTCTGCCAACACCAAGTTTCTACTTTTCTTTCCCCTCTCTTTTGCCTGAAAAATATAAACACAGGCTAGATCCAAGCTTTGCTCATGCTCCTGCTTTGCTATGGTGGTGACTGCACATGTGACTATGTGTTCATGATGACAGCAAGGCAACCATGAGGGTGGCTCAATGCAAGATGAACAACCCCCCTCCCCACCCCCACAGACACACACCAAACCTTACAATCTTGAGAGATTTGGGCTTCTTAGGCAGGGAGCCACCATGAAGCATCTCTTAAAGTCCATTCTGCAGAATGTTAATAGATGTTTAGTGAAAAAAAAAATGCCACATTCAATTAAGTTTGGGAAACAGGATAAAGAAAACCTCTCTACAGTTTTGGTTTTATTTTTTGCTCTGTTTTCTAATTGGAGTCCATCTCAGAATCCCCTACACTAATGTATATTATGACTCTCTAAGGAGAGACAGAAGAGGGCACATCCCAAACATCTTTGGCCTCCTTTGGGTTATTATGGTGAATGGTATGCAGTTTAAGTTTTCAGGACCTATTTGCCTCCTGAGAAATTTGCCAGATGGTACCCTGTGGAACTCATCCATTTATTTAGCCATATAAAGTATGTGCCGAGTGTCTACCATGTGCTGTGTTAGGTGGACTGTATCTATGAGACTAGGAGCTCACTCATACAGCTCATAGTCTAATGGGAAAGACGCATGGAAAATAATCACAAATCAATAGTATAGTAAGTCCTCGCTTAATGTCCATAGGTTTTTGGAAACTGCAACTTGAGGCAAAATGACATAAAACTAATTTTACCCCAGGCTAACTTATATAAATGAGAGTTAAGTTCCTGCGTCATATTTCTGGTCACAAAAACATCACCAAACTTCTAAATAAAGACCTCAAACACTTCTAATACTAAACATCGAAATAAAGGTGAGCTATACATACATTTAAGAAAGATTAATAAAAAACAAATAAGAGAATTATTTTCCAACCCGCTTATTCCAGTTTAGGGTTGCAGGTGGCTGGAGCCCATCTCAGCAGTTCAGGGCACAAGGTGGGCGCCCACACTGGTGGATGGGAGGGTGCCCTTCCACTGTAAGACCACTCACTCACACCCACAATCACTCAGACTGGGACAATTTAGACACAGCAGTTCACCTGAGGTGCACATATTTGGGATGTGAGTGGAAACCGGAGTATCCAGAGAAAACCTATGCAGACTTGGGAAGAGTGTACCAACTCCACATAGTCAGTGGCCCTGGGCGGGAATATATTTTTTATCAACGTGATCAAAACAAAATTAAATGAAACGATGTTATTTAAGGACCTGCTGTACTTACAACTTGTGATGACCACTGTGGAGAAGTACACAAAACTATGAAAGAGTTCTCATTTAAATTTTGAGGTCAAGAGAGGTCTCTGGCAAAGTGTTATATTAAAATGACATCTGAATCATTGAGCTTGCCTTTCAAGAGAACAGCCCAAGTGAAGACACCAAGCCAGGTGAAGACTTGGCTCCCTGGAGGAGCTGGCAGAAAGTCTGAATGGCTAGAGTACAAAGAGTGAGGGGGAGAAGAGACATCAGATCAAAGGTTGCAGAATTTATTATAAGAAAAATGAGAATCAATAATGTTAGAAGCCTCTGGCCAACGTGTAAGAAAACTGGAGAAAGCTATGTCAGCAATATGGAAGTCTGAGACTGCCCTTCCCATATAGTCCATGGTCATGGCTGGAGAGCAAAGGAGACCAGGGGAGACTAAGCCTCTGCTCACCCCCCGACCTTTCCTCAAGCATGGCCCGGAAGCCTGGGTGTGCTTTCAAAGACAGTGCCTATTGGGCAGCCCTACCACTCTGCCTCCCTGGGACTGCTGGGAGAGCAGGAACTCCTAGACCACCTCCAACCTCTCCACATTTTGGTCCCCTAGGAAGAGTTAAAGGAATCGGAAAACTGGATGAGGCTGCAAAGAAAAAGAGAAGACTAGTAGCAAGAAAGCCAATTCTGGGGGACCAATGCTTCCAACCTTCTCACCACCAAGGACTTCTGCTGTTTAATCCCTATGAATATTTGATTGGGTGGAGGGGCAGAGCAAGTATAGGCTTCCCGGAGGTGGAATAATTTCATTTTCTCAATTCATATTAATTAGCATGAATTGTTGTTATAATGCCTACCACATTATATAAAGCCTATTAAAAGTGGGTCACTTATGCTTCAGTTAGTGTCTTGAGAAATATCTTTTATAGGAAGGTGTATTATTTTCACCGGGAGTTTTGAAATACCAGAAATATCCCTGGAAAGCCCCACTTGGACACTCCTTGGTTGGAAACCAGTCCAGTGGGCGCCTGCCCCAGAAAGATGCTTCTCCTTAGCAGGCTCTGTGGCCTGAGCAGTCCGTATTCCTGCCTTGACTCTCTGGGCCTTCTGCACACACATGGGCACTAGCTTTGATGCTGGCATTTAAAAGGGCACTTAGGAAATTTTAAGAAGTCCCAATGATTGAGATAAATGACGTTTTATCAGTGGAACGGACTTTTCATCTCTTCTTATCGATTTTTATGTTTTCACATCTTCAGATGTGATTTGTTAGCCCAGGGTGGCATTCCAAGACACACAAACGTCATTAAGGTAACTGCTTTAAAGAGTGCCATGTTTTATTGAGGTGGACAGGACAATAGATATTTAATTTGTTACACATTTGCTCAGTATGGGAGCCAGGGTTGGCACTGCATGACTCTCAGGCTCTTATATGTCTTCCCAGAAACTCTGACAATGGCCTTGCCACCTGCCCGTAGACACAGTGCCTGCCCTTGGCAAACATTTGCCCTTGTTTCTGAAAAGCAGCTTCTGGGAGGAAACCTTCCACTTTAGCTTCGGAGGTTACCCCATTTTTCCTTATTTGTCATGATATTGGAGAATATAAACTCTCATGAAACTGGGGGCATTTGCCTTAAAATGATGGCATAAGGTCGTGACCAGTGAGCATGCATAAGCTGGGTCACCGAGGCCATAGACCGCTCATCTCTTCCACGTTTGGAGTCTCTAGTTGATGCAGTGCACTCAAGGGGGTGAGGGGATACATTCTCTGTACAGCACCTGAGCCTGTATTTCCTGCATCGTTGGTTCTCCCAGCTAATTTTCATAATGTCCTACTATCCCGCATTGGAAATGTGTGTTGTCCAGTCCCATGACCAAGTCTGTTATTGCCTGTGAGAGACCAAGCTCACCATCAACCACTCTAAACAGGAGACCTACCAGATTAGTTTATAAAATTCATCCACCCATGCATCTTTGCTTATAGGTTAAATGACTTTCTGACCTGCATGTCTTCAGTGCAATCTGTCAATAAGAGAGATTTCTCTCGTTGTTTTTCAGGATGATTCCAATCCCCACATGAAATGTTCTCACCCATGGTGGCATGGGCCTGCCCTAGCATTAATGACACTGAACATCATAGGACACGAAGAACCCCCATCAACTCCCTGGGCAGGCCCCCAAACTGTTCATGACCAGAACTCAGTCAAGTCAGGGAATGTTTATGGAATGCCTGCTCCGGGTTCAGCCCCATTCTATGCACAAAATGGGATCAGAAAGTTCAGGGTCCCATCCCAAATAGATGCTTCCATTTTAATGGGGGTGACAGATGCAGCTCACTTGAAATAATTCAGTGACATGAGATAGCGCCAGATGCCTTTGAAGGTCCGTGTTAGATTCTCCCAGAAAATACTCCAGCCCCAGCTGTCTGTAATCTTTCGGGGCATTTGCCTCTAGAATCATAAACTTCATGTTCCATACAGATTTGGTGCTTCAAAAACCATACGACTCACCCTAAAGCCAAATGGTGACTTAGAGTCATTTTTCTAAAGCCTTACTTATTGCCAGAAAATCACTGTCTTTATTCCGCAGATTCCAAATAGTCATCGAAGACACCAAAGTCCAGTCTGGGTTCCACTGCCAGCTATTTTGACTCTGTCCTCACACTCAAAGTTTCTTTGCTTCTCTCAATCACGTATTGGTCAGCCCCACTGGTAGGTATCACCACTCTTGTTCTCCAGATGGAATTGCTGCAGAAAATCATATAATAGACACCAGCTAACTACTCAGTCATCCTTTAATTGCCATTGGGTGCTCCCTGGCTTCTGGGAGTCTTCTCTCATCTCTCATGGATTTCCTTCATCTCCACAAACACCTATTTCCTACCTTTTCACCACGCCCCTCTTCTCACTTTCTGTACCCTTATGTTTACACCTCTTCCATCATCAAGAAGTCAAAGCTGTTTGTTTAATGTTCTTTCTGCAGCATCTCAGCATCTCTTCTCACTGCCCCTTACTTCTTCCCACATCAATTCCCAGGCTTCCCCTTCCTCCACTTGCCTCCTCTAGGACCAGCTCCCTCATCCTCCTGCAAACACAAGTTTCCCTTCTCTTCCAGCAGCTTAACTTCCCCCTCAAAACCATGCAAGTTTCTAGGATGAAAATAACCTTGCACTTGAGCCAGTTCTCCCTGCAATTCCATATTCTGCCCTAGTTCACTCTTTCCTTCAGATACTGTCTTGGAAAAATACAGATTCATGTTGATTCTATTTTCTCCCTTTCTCCTTTCCATCATGGGCTCCCTAAAACCTGCCTCTTGTTCTCCAGAAGCTGAAATTGCTGAGAGGTTAGCTCTCTATCATTGGACTGGCCATGGCACCTTTTTCCCCATTTGTTGCATCTGAACTTGCTGTCTATCGCCTCCTTCCAGGAACTCGACTGCCAAGTTTCAGAGACACTACATTCTTCTTTCTCACCCTCTGGCTGCTGCTGTTTGCTCCAAGGTGGGCTCTGTCCCCTCTACCAGCCCCCAAATGTGAATGCTTCCTGGGAGCATCCTCCATACTTCTCTCCTTACATCTTTCCCTGGCTTCCACTACTGCCTGCTCTCCCTCCAGCCCCAATGCCCCACCCATCCAGTTGGGCATGACCAGCTTCACAACATCTCTTGAATGGGCAACCCAAATCCAACACCCCAAACTGAATTTTTCTCCTCCCCGTACCTGCTCCTTCTTTGGACAGCCTTTGTCTTGTCCAGAGGTGTCATCTCCCAGGCACCCTCGCTCTCTCACACACACAAGGGAGTCTGGAATTTTCTGCTCCCTTCCTGCCTCCTCCAACACAGTCAATCAGTTCTATTGATTGCTTTTTCACAAACCACTTGTTCTGCATTGATCCCCAGCCCTTCAGAATCTCAATTACTCGCCTAATTTAGGTTTCGTCTTCTAATGCCTGGATATTACAATGGCCTCTTGACTAATTTCCCTTTGGATTAATCCATCCTGCACATGTTCCCTGCTTAAATTTTTTGAAACATAGCTCAGATAATCTTACACCTCTCTCAAATAATGAACAGTGGTGCTAATTGAACACTTACATTGCTCTTTATACAAATAATCCCATTTAATCCTCTCAACACTATGAGGTAGGTACTATTTCATCTTCATTTTACATATGAAAAATTGAAAACACAGAGATTTAATGACTAGATACAAGTCACACGACTCATAAGTGTCAGAGCTGGGCTTCAAGCCTGGGCAGCCTGACTCCAGGGTTCAGATTCTAACCTCTTGAACTCAGTACATCTTTCCCACAACCTTTAGTGGTTGCCACTGTCCCCAGACCAGAATCCCTTTGTCTGCTCAAGGCCTCTAACATCCAGCTCTCTTCTGCCTGACCAATAACTAATGCTTTGCATCCAGGCAGATCCATCTGTTTGCCAGACTGGAACCTTTGCTTCCTGCCAGCAGCTGTTCTTCTTTGCCTTGTTTTTAAATGGAATTCCTAAAACAACAAGGCTCTGATTGATAAGGTTGTCATTCATTCATTTATTCATTTGTCCAATAAATATTTAAACATTGCCTATAGTTCCAGACACTGTGTTAGGTACAGAAGAATACTGCAGAGAACAAAACAAATGTGGCCTCTTCCACATGTGTATATGCTCTAGTAACTTTTAAGCCCTGCTAACTTCCTCTGACCCCCAGTTTAGACCCCACATGGAACTGAGCTGCTTCTGCTCAGTCTTGACCCCTTCTAACAGAATCCCTGCTAGGATCTCACTAATCCCATCTCTGGGATCAGACCCCCTTTGGTTGTATCCTATGTAACTGGTACTTGGCAAGGTGACAGATACTCCCTCTCTGGAATGCTCAGCTCCAAACCCCTTTCTGTTCAAGAGGCTGTGATTCAGTGATGAGCCTCAGCAGTAAAGGAAAGGCTTTAGACAAACTGTTGTTGGACTCCAACCATGGGCCAGGCATAGTGTTGGCTCCTACAGACCTCTCAGCAACGTCTCAGGTAGGTGCTTTTTATTATCCCCATTTTATAGACTCAAAGAGGTTCCAGCTGGGACTCAGAAGTCTCGATTCTCTCCACAGGTCCCTGCTGCCTCCATGTTCCTATAATCCTGGCTACCTCAGGCCATATGGGCTAAAAAGATGGGGATCAAGAGCAATGCCAATGAGGTTTGACTGCAACTGTAGACCAGTGTTCCTTTTAATATCTCAAATACTGTACACCTTCTTAACTTTGCTTCATGTATTTATATAGTTTGGCAGAGGAGGAAGGTGGAGTTTTCCTTACTTGACTGCAGGAAATTGAATTTGAATGAAGAGTTTATCAGAACTCCACAGGTGTCCTTTTGGGGATATATGTTCTATGTCTTTTCCTAACAAATACGTGGTTATTTGGGGTGCTCTGGGAAGAAACACAGATGTAAATGCTTGAGGGGGCCTCACTTCCTCTTCAGCAAAGCAGGAGATCAGCAGAGCACAAAGTATGTGGCTGGAAGGAGGGAAGGAGCTTAGATGGGCTGGGGACTGCGACAGCTGACCAATGCTGAGCTCAAGTAAAGCAGCCAGAACTGCTGAGACCTCACAGAGGAGGGAGGGGGGGACAAGAGCACTCCAGGTAGAGCTAAGCCCAGGCAGCAAGCAAGGCTTGAGATCAGGAAGAGGTGGCACTGTTCACAGAGCAGGCTGACTGGTCTGACAGGCTCAGAAAGGGGACTGGCCAGAGCAGCCTTTTGAGCCCCACCGGGGAATGGCAGGTACAGAGCAGGGGTTGAGGCAGGAGGCCTGTGAGCTGGATAAGAGAGCCTGGGAAGAGGGTGCTGTCATCCAAGTGCCCAGGTGCTCCAACTAGACTCCACGTCTTTAATAATCAAAACTTTCCAGGGCTCCTTAACTGTTGCTGGCCCATGAACCCCACCCCCACCCTCTCCCACCTTCCTCCTCTTCCACCCGCCACCCCACAGTACGGGGCTTTGAGGCTGGGAGTATCAGTGGACCCAGCAATGAGAAACCAAAGAAATGTGATAACAGCAGTCCTGATTCACAGCGCAGGCCCAGCAGCCCAGCTAAGAGCACAAACTCCATTGGCACAGCCTGTGCCCATGTGTGAACAGACGCCACTGCTTCTTTCATTCACAGCCCAGGATTACTCACACTGGCCTCCGCCCAAATGCTGTTTGAAAAGTTAAAGGCACTGCATGGAGGTACATTTACAATAACTCAACGAGATCATATTTCAAAAGGGATTTCCAGGGGAAAAGGAAAGCAAGCTACACACAACCACCATTTTCTTCTCTTAAAGTTTCTCAGTGAGTCAGAGTCAAGTTATACGGACCCAGCAGAGAGTGTACAAGCACATTTTCTTGGTATAGCAGTACAGAAGAAAACTATTTAGAGCAAAGGACCTGGGTTCCAGCCCTGGCACTTCCTAGCTGTGTGTTATTGGGAAAATCACTTCACCTCTCTAAGCCTCTTTGTAGTGAGATGTAAGAGAGGCTTGCCACATGTTGAGTACTGTGCTTGGTTTTGCTTGCTTGACTCAGAAGTTGTCTCTTCCTCACCTCACCTTCTTCCGGCCTCTCTTCTGAAACTGCTCTAACCATGATAACAACCATCCCAGACCAAGTGGGACCAGTCTATAACCAGTGCTTGTCAAGAGGACTGAATGAGTGTGTCACTGTGGACATTTAGTGAAACCAAAAGCTCCACAGCAGATGTGAGTTCTTATTGTTGTTCCTACAAGCATAAGACCAAAGTGGGCATGCTTACTCTGCTCCTCATATACCTATGGCAGAAATTACTAATCAATCCAGCCCCCTTCCCTCTTAGACTGATCAGTGACATCCACAGTGGAGCTGGGAGGGAGGCAGAAATAGAGAAAGGAAAGTTATTTGTCACTGTGGTGCTGCAGAGAATTTATAGCTTAAGATACCAATACAAGTCTCCACATAAGTGCTTAATAATGCTAATTGCATGCCCTGCTTGATTCAGAGGCCCACTCCTGGGCCAACTGGCTGCAACTGGGGGTAGAGGCAGGATGCAGAATCTATTGGAAGGTAGCAGCTACCAAACTCAAGAGAAGGAAACACCTACCAGAAGAATGTTGTTCTGCTCAGGTAGAACTTCTGTTCTCCTCTAGAAAAGCACTCCCCTAGGTGCTGAGGGTAGTACCAAGCCACATGAGGGAAGGGCAAACAAACCCAGTGCTGGCAACATGACCATCTGGAAAGGGCTGGACCCAACTCCAGCCTCTGTGCTTTTCACCTTTGGGCCAGTGGCAAGGTTTCCAAACCCCCACACATTACCTAGCCAACCTCAGAGACCCACGGACTCTGCAGCCAGAGGATGGCTCTGAAAAGCGAAACACAGGCAGCCCTCGGATAGGTTCTAAGAGCAGAGAAGCAACCACAGTGAAATCCAGAAGGCTCTTTAGAGAAGCCTGCAGTTTGGGAACAATCCTGCTAAGTCATAAATGCTTTGAATTCCTCAGCTTTTTGCCTTCAGAAGTTTTGGCAGCCCCGGGCAGAGGGCGAGTATTCATGGACAGAAACTGACTCTCCTCCACTGGGGAACACCAGGTCAGCACCTAGAGAAAGAGATGCCAACGGACCAAGTCCTTCCTCTAGAAAGGTCCAGGAGAGGGGAAGGACTTCTGCGGTGGATACTACGGTGCTCAGCCAGAACCCCTCAGGACCCAGGCCCTCTTCCCTTCCCCTCCCTTCCCTCCCCACAGCTGCCTCCCACTCTGCCATCAGCCTCAGCCAAAAAAGCTGCTGGGTCCTAGTTTAAACATTCTCCCCAGGGGCCCAATGACTGGTCTATGTGGGTACAAAGGCCAGTACCTTGCTTCCATCCAGAATGTCTCAGAAGGGGCCATCCTATCCTCAGAGCTCCAGATGAGAATGCTGAGGCTGCTCTTGCAGCCGCCTCACAGTTCAGCTTCTCCCACTCCCCGCTTGCTCCCACTCCCTCGTAAGTATTATCCCTCACAGCTGTTGGTTCTGGGCTCTGTGCTCCCAACAGGTGTATCTTGTTCTCTCACAGGTGTTCCTGCGATCGTGCCCTGTATGCCTCATGATGGCAAATAAAGCTCCATCTCAGAGCCTGCTTCCCAGGAACCCCACCTGTAGCCACTTGGAAAAAGACGGCAGACTCATGGGTCTAGATGCTCAGGGCATTGAGAATAATCTCATCCAGCCTCACCAGCTCACAGGTGGAAACAAGCTGCCCAAGGTTGCAGAGCTGACTGGTGGCAAAGCAGGCCCCAGGTGCCTTGGACCCCATTGCCCTCTACTTTTGTGGGATGATAGCTGCTGAAATGTCTGAACACCTACTTTGTATATAAGCATTTCCCTAATCTTCACAACAACCCTCTGAGAGAGGTGTAATCACTTTCACGTTTTACAGATGCGAGAGATGAGTTGCCCAGATTGCACAGCTTGGCAGGGGTGGGTACAAATTCCAGCTCAGGCCTGTGCAATTCCCATGCCTGTGTTTCTTGCACCAGCCACAGTGCCTCTAGTGCTTGGGGGAAAACGGGGTCTTCAGATTGTTTGTGACACATGTGAGACCTGCGTGGGTCCTGTCCCCCTACTACCTCGGGGAAGGATCCTGAGGGAGGGCCTCTGTGGAAGAGGCAAATGCTCCCAGGCTTCAGTGGGCCCTGGCCCAAACGCAGCCCCCGTGGAAAGTCGCTCCTTTTGCAGATCAAGTTCCCACTCGTTCCTCAGAGCAGTCTAAGAATGCCAGAGGTTGTCCAGTGAAGATATAAGCCAAATGCCCTGCCACTCCCCAGGGATGTCCCCGAAGGTGACAGTAATGTGTCACATACTCTATACACTAGACTGAGTCAGAACTATTGTGACTCAAGCAAGACATGGCTCATTGAGGAGGCTGTAGAAACCTTCCAGGATGATATACATTGGGTGAGGTATGAGTATAAAAGCCTCAAGATATACCAGTTAGGACAGAGAAGGAGGGGGTTACCTCTGCAGAGGCGAGAAAGGGAAATGTTGGAAAACCAGGAGGGCAGGCCTCACCGGCCCGAGGGCCCACCTGCAATACTCCCACGTGAGCACCCACACCCCTGGGCCCTGTGTACCTCAGGCAATGAGGCTTAAGTTCAGGTTCCTTAAGGCTCTGAACCCACAGGGGAACCCTCGGTACCCTAATGACATTATTTTACTCAAGCCCAGTGGCTGAGTCCTAAGAGGCTATGGATCTGAACAGTGGCCTCTCACCATTCCCCTATTATGCCTGAATTTCTCAGTTTCCTTGCCTGTGACTCTTATTTTCCAAAGGAATTATCGCTGACCTTTGAGTCCAGTCTGCTTGCCTGAGGTTCTGACATCGTGCCCAGCTTTGGCTTCCTTCTCCAGGGGTCTGGGGTAGGGGATGCCAAAATCTGCCCTCTGGATGAGGTTTTCTTCAAAGTGATAGAGTTCCCAGAACTCAGCCATTGTTGCTGATGGCAGAGGAGCCCAACCATGGAGGGTGGCCAGGGGGAGGTGGCATTAAATGGCTTCTGAAACTCAGACGAGGTTTAGATGGGGTGTATCTGGGAAGAGGCAGTCCCCCAGGCAGGTATGGTGTCCACTATCCAATGTCAGGCAGCAGGGAGTGGTTCTGGCCATCTGCCCAGATAGTGACCACGAACTTGGCAGATTCAAAGCTTCATGAAAATCCCTGGAATTCAGGGCTGAGCCCCAGGACATAAAGGCTTCAAGGGCTGGGCTCTGACCCCTAGACTGAAGGACTGAATTGCATGTGGGCCAGCAGTTCTGAAGAAGGTGAAGCCAGGGCAAATAGTGCAGGGTCTAGACCCAGGGGTATTCCTGTATTCAGTAATGCTGCCCTGAGAAGAGCCAAGAAGAAGTCCCCCAAAAGTGACCCAAGGTAAGCAATGGTCTACCCAGAAATGCATGCAAGAGACAAGCCGTAAAGGTGGTCAGTCTTAGAAGCATTTGAGCCGGACAGCAGGACAGCCCAGTAGCACCGTGAGGTACATCATCAGACAAGGAGCCCTGAGACCCACATTCAAGAATCAGCTCCACCTGTGATTTTTCTGAGAGACCTTGCGCAAGTCACTACTTCACCTCTGTCTTACGTGAGTCCTGCAGGAAATGGATGGAACACTCGAAAAAAAAAAAAAAAGTTAAAGATTAACAATGGGACTGTTAATAAGAATTTAACAAAGGGACTATTTTCAAAGTTGGGGACAGGGCTGAGGAAAGCAACAAGGGATGATGAAGCACTGGAGATGGGTAGCACTGGACAACTGGTACCACTCCAGGGGCAGAAGCAGAGGGCTCTTATGGTGACCCAGTAAGATCTATAGTTATAAGAAAAGGCCACCAAATAGGAATTAGGGCTTTCAGTGGAGGAATCTATTTATTACTGCCAAATTGAGGCCAGGGGGGTGGAGGGACCAGAGGATAAACACCCCCTTTTTCTCCTCAGGCCCTTCCTTGACTGTCCTGCCAATGCCTCACAGTGGGAAGCCAGAGGCCAAGGCGGCCCAGCTGCTGAAGTCTCAGGGGCACACAGACTGGTGGAGAAAGTCTGAAAGCAGGTCTGGGAAGTAATCAGAGAATATCCAGCACTCCCTCTCTGAACACATTTCCTCATCCCCACAAAAAGAAGAAAACAGTCTCCGTCCTACTTACCTCCATGGAGGCTGTGAGGCTGGGCCAGAGATTCAAGCTCCAGAAGAGAAAGATGAGGTGACTTCTGAAGTCTCTTTCAGCTCTCAAAGCCTAGGATTCTCAGCAAATACAATTACTAGAAAGAAGGACTGACCAGGGTGCCTGGACAGAAAATTCTGTAGAAGCTTGATAGAGCCAGTCAGGAGACATAGCAGAGTTCAAGCTTAAGTTTTAGTGTAAGGCGCCACCACAGTTGGAACCAACTTCCTTAGGAGACTGTGGGTATTTGGGAAAGGTTTGGTTAAAAGTCCAGGTTCAAATTCTAACTTTGCCACTTAGTAGCTAAGGAAAGGTACTAAATCTTACCATCCTGAACTGTGAAAATAGGACTACCCTCTCGCGGGCTTGTTAGAAAAATTAAATTCAAGGAGACGATGTGTCCCAGTGCCTGGCATGATGTGCGTTCTCATTAAATAGGGCTCTTTCTTTCTTAGAAACACAGGACATGAAAGAAAATGGCATGGACTTAGTGAGAAGTGAAAATAAAAGTGAAAAAGCAGGTGAGCTCAGCGTGTTTCAGTAGATGGGTTGCCTGCAAAACCAGTCACCCCAAAGGAAGGCAGGGGAAAGTCCCCAAGAACCCCACAAATGCTGTAAGACAAGTAACATGAGACCATAGAGTGACTCAGCCTCAAGGCAGAAGAGGACTGTTCGTGGTCCAAAGCACGTACCAGCCAAAGCCCCAGGTCCCCCCAGCCTGGCTCATTGAGTCTTGATGAGCACATACTCCTTTAAAGGGCATCCAGTGGCTTCCAAGTGCCTGGGGGTTGTAACAGGCATGTTGGGCATGGAGGAGTCCCTTGAGCATGTGCTCTCTAGGTGAGGGGCCAGCTCCTCATTAGCTGAACAAGGGACGTGAACTGTGTACTGAAGAAGAAACTCTGATGCAGAGCCAGCCGTTCTGGATTCATTTCCAGCTCTGTCACTAGTTGCAGTTTCTCCTTGAGTCTCCTCTCATCTGCAGAATAGGAGTGAAGATAATCTCCACTTCAAGGAGTTTCCATGAGGACTCAGAATGTGGAAAACCATGTGCACCCAAGGGTGTGATGTGATCAAACAGCAGTGCTGCATGCCTATGGCTCTCCTCAAGACTACTGCTGCCCGCAGAGAAGTCAGCAGAGAAGTGACTCTTCCCATCAAAGGCAGAGGAAGGGCGACCTCTTCCCAGCCCTGCAGCCAGAGGGAGTATAGCTGAACAGGATTGAGAACACAGACCTCTAAGCCCCAAAACTCTGCCTGCCAAGGTCATCGGGACTGAGGTCATTTGGGGATTTGGAGTGGTACTTGCAGGGCAGACTGATTAGACAGCAGTGACCTCCAGGTAACTAATTCACTAAGACTGTGCTCATAGCAGACTGAATCACTGCAGGTGCTGAGACTTCCCTACGAGTCCATGGAAGGGCATCCCAGTAAACCTCTGCAGGGACATCCAAGGCTGAGAATGATGGAAGCTGGAAGGAGAGGAATCCTGCCTGAGTCTTGCAGAGATAACTCCCCCTACAACTCTCAGACCTCCCCCCACCCATGGTTCTCACTGTTGTGTGGGATCATTCCCAGAAAATCCTCTGTCACCCTTACGAGAGGTCCAGGTATTGGCAACGAGAAGAGCCAACATAGGTAGACACAATCTATAAGCTTAATGAGACTAGTTCTCAAGACAGGTTAACCAACAAAGTTCCCCATTTCCTATTTGTTGTCAGAAAAAAGTGACATCTTAGGTAGACTAGTTCTTTTCTGGATGTGATTTCTGGGACACCAGCTCCCAGCATACATCCTGGTCCTGTGCTGATTCTCAGTAAATATTTATGCTTTCATTTCTTCATGAGATGCACTGCCAAACAAACCCAGGAAGACTGACACTCATGGTTTAATATTTGAGCCCAAATCATCAGAGGACTCCTGGAAGTAGCCTGGATCCAATGACCAAGATAGCACCAAAGCCCCAGGCCCCAGCACATTTTAAATGAGAAAAGGCCAAGCGTCCCAGGCCCAGGATCTCCAGAACTCAGGCCTGCAGTCAGATGGGCAGTCTGGGCTTTCTTCTGGCTGTAGACTCCTTAGCCCCTGTCCAAACCCTCCTATTCCAGCTGTCTGGACCCAGCTGACAAGAGTGACAGCTCTTTCTGAAGTTCCTGAGCCTCTCAGCTGCTCTAGATGCTGAGAGGTCTTAAAAGGCCTAACACACAATCTTTGCCCTCAAAACGACTATCCTGGGAGCTGTAGATAGGTTGTTAGGGACAGAAGACACAAAGTAGGGTAAATTTTGAAGGAGCTGGGTTGTGAAGGACCTTGAATGTCAAGCTAAGGGACTGCCTTTTTCCTATATTCAGAAACCAGAGAGGGTCTCTTAAAATTCTCTAAGCTTGGAAGTGATAAGATCAGGTGTGACCTCGCAAAGAGAAGGCAAGGGGGACCCCGCCTGCTCCCTGAGTCCCTAGCTCCCTACCTGTCAGAGCAGTGCTGATAGGCATGTCACCTCCTCTGACCCAGAGTCCAGGTTCCAGGCTGGCTTTGTCCTTGCTCTCTTTCTCACTTTACCCCAGGCTCCTTACGCTTCTTGCTAACATGACAAGGGAGTTGGATGGTCTTGTTGAAGGCCCAGAAGTCTCCTGGCCTTCACAGTGTAACACAAATATTAGAACACTGCCTTGGAGACAGGTGGGTGTGATTCTAGGACCAAATTTCTTTCTGAATGACCTGAATAGCTCATGACCCCTCTCTGAGCTGGATTGTTTCTGTAAAACAGTTTGCTCATTGCTCTGAGGCTGCAATGAGATCATGTGTGTCAAGGCAGCTAGTGTGTGGCCTGAGGACCCAGAAGGAGGTCAGTTAATGCTTGCAGAATGTGAACCTGACTAGCAGTTCAGGCTGGGGTCTCTGAGGGAAGGAAGCCCAGCCAGGCCCAGCCCAGCAGGAAAAAAGTTCCCTAACTGGGAGAACTCCAGGATTGCCAGTATTCTGAGACCATGTCGGGCAGCACTCTGACCCCTCTGCTGTCCCCAGGGTGGGAGGGGCTGGGGCTCCACTCCAAGGGTTTACAGGCTATTAATAGTTTGCCGCTGCAGGGTTACAGGCCACTGTCCAAGGGGCTCCTCTTTTTCCCTCTGTTCTCAGCTGTGTTGGTCTTCAGAACGACGAAGAAAGAGCTATGTTGTTTGGGAAAGCTGGCAAGGAGAGGGCATGAATTCGTTCCCGGAGAAGACCACCATTTTCCCCAAGTTGTTTGTTTCCCAACAAATATTTTATTTCTGTTTCCCATAAGGTAAATCCAAGCCTTCCTTTTCTGCTCTTTGTTTTGGGTTGTTCTTTAGCGCAATTGTCTATAAATAGGAGTTCACATTGTAAAGCACTTTGACATTTTCTCATCTAATCCTTATCCTGAGGTAGGGGCTACTTTTATCCTCATTTTGCAGGTAATAAAAGCAAGGTTATAGAAGCTTATGTGATTCAGCCAGAGCTGCAGGATGTCGTGGACTGGCCAGGAGCAAACTCAGGGTTTCCACCTCCAAGTCCACAGTCTTGCTTTCTAGTGCCCCATGCTGCCTCTTGTTTCTGTAAGGAACTCCCTCAATGGCTTCTTAGAGTTCCCTTCCGAAGAGCACAGGAGCAGAGACTTCCAGACTTTGCAAGGAACTACTGCATTTCCCATGCAAAGCAGGAAGCCCTCCCACACGACTGACGTCCTATTTGCCATAAAGAGAAGTGAGGGGAAGCAACGTCAACAAGCCCATGAAGTGTATCATCTAGGTTGCCTTCACTTACCAAAAGCGTAAGTTCTGACTTGACTGGCCTAAACTATAAGGAAAATTCATCTAGTAACAAAAAGTCCAGTGCTGGTTAATTCAGTGGCCCCATGATGTCATCAAGGACCCAGGTTCTGTCCAGTCTTCAGCTCTGCCATCCTCAGGGGGGTTAGCAGTTCTCCACATGGGCTTGAGATGGCTGCCTCTGCTCCAGGCTTCACGTGAAGCCTCAGCAATAGCCATTGGAAAAGAAACAGGTTTTCGTTTTTGTTTTGTTTTGTTTTGTTTTTATTTCCTATGCGTCTTCTTCATCTTTCTTAAAGCAAAGAAATCTTTCTTGGCATCTTTTAGTGACATTCCCTCATGTCTCCTTTGCCAGAACTGAGCCTCATGGACACACTTAAACCAATCACAGGCAAAGGGAATGAGATCACCAGAATGACTAGCCTGAAACAGTGAAGATTTATTATGCCTCCCTGAGTCACAAAGAGGCTGCACAGAGCCCTAAATACAACTAGGGTTCTGTCAGCAAGAAAAAAGGGGGAGACTGGTTTGGGGAGATCCTGCTGGATATTATTTTCTCTGACTTATGGGTGAAAAGAACTGAGATTGATAACTAGATGATTTGGATCCTTGTCTGTTGGACTTTACCCAGCATCTCACTCACTCATATAACCCCAAAAGTATCTAAAACAATGCATTACATGTAGCTGGTGCTAACCAAACCAGGAACAAACATTTAGGGTTGCCTACTATGTGCCGAGCAGTTTGTAAGGTGCTAGGCATACAAAAATGAGCAAGGCAGTCTCAACCCTGGAGCTTACAATCTGGTATCTTTTGGTCATTATTATTATATATTATTGTTATTATTAACTAAGATTTACAGCATACATAATGTGCTAAGCGTTTGGGGAAGATATATAATGTTCATGGTCAAGATTCAGGATGATTTTTTTGTATCCCATTTGGCAGACAAGAATGTGACACTGAAGGACAAAAATGGCTTGCCCAAAGTCTCATAGCTCATTGGTGTCAGACCCAAGAACAAACTGAGCCCATGCTCTCTGTCAATCTTGTTCTCTGTGCCTCTCACACTACTGAATGTTCTATCTAACCAATTAAAACAAAACAAAACAAAACAAAAAACAATGTTAAGCCAGTATAGGGATATGTAGGTCTCAACAGTTATTGTCATAAGACCAATTTTTGTTCATCTCTCCTTGTCCTTTGTGCTCTATTCAGTGGGAATTGCCCTTCCCCTAACAAAAGATGCAAAGTTCAGCAGTGTCATTATTTCTTCTGATTCTTAATGCCTCACATTAAGTTTCCAACAAAATAATTCAAAGATTTAAGTGTCTTTCCTCCCTCAGCTGGAGACTTATGCCAGAGAGAACTGACAGTCAGGGAAGTGGAATGCTTCTTTAATTTTTAGATAATGAATTGTCCTCAGGTCAGAATCACTGATGAGTCATCCCCAGAATCCAGCACTTCCTCCATTTTGAATGTCATACTTTTGTTAGCACCAGCCTTCTGGTATCTCTGGGCCTTCTGAAGCTGCCTCGGCATGATCCAAAGAACAGGCAAAAATGAAAGACATTTGTTGGCCAGCTTTGCTCAGAAACATTCGTCTTGATACATGCTATAGTTCAGGATCCTACTGGCTCCACTAAGAATCCCCACTCCTCTTCCACCAACACAAACTGCTGGATGTTGCTGAGGTGTGCTCTGCTCAGAGTTCATCTCCCTTTCAAGGTTGAGGATGCTTTGTGCCCTAAAACAGAGTTGCTTCCATCCTCCTTCGAGCCCAGAATCCAAGGGGGTGGGCAGTGAGCCACCCATATAGCACAGGAAGCCTGTGTTAAAGGAATTACAAGAAATTGAATAAACATCCCTCCCTTAACTCCAGTGAGTCACACTGCAGGTCTCTCAGTGCCCTGGGCCATCCCTTGCAGCACATACTTTTAAACTGAACACATTTAGGAAGCTTTCTGCTCTCCCTTGGGGGCACCTCAGTCTCTGTGTTAGTTGCTGGAAGTTCTTCTCCTTAAATAAGTACTTTTGGTGAAATTTGGTCCATAATCTTGGGAACATAAGAAATGTCCAAACCTGTAGACAATTTTTATGAGTTTATTTGAGCCAAAATTGAGAACAGTTGCTGGGAAGTAAGATCTAAAATGCGCCAGAGAGTAACAGTTCGCAGTCTCTTTTATGCATTTGGAATTAAAGAGGGGATTTAAGAAAGATTACATGAAGGTGAGAGAAAGCAAGGCGGAGTAGGGGGCGGGGAGGGTGGATTACAGGATAGCTAACAAGATTATGTGTTCTCTTCAGGGTGGTCACACTTTAGAAGGAGCTGTCTGAAAAGAGGCATTTCAAAGGTATGTAAACCTAGATGCACAGAAGCAATGGACAGGTCTTGCTGAAGGCAAAGATAAGCCTTTTATTAAAGAAGTTACATGTCTGGGGTGAGACTACCCACAATGACCTGCCCAGTTAGGAACTTATGATCACATCATCCTGTGAGGTTACTTTCCATAGAACCCCCTTTTTATCCACAACCTCCCACTGGGCTCCCAGATTCCACAAGGTATTCAGAAGCTTGGCTGAGGGTGAGCAACTCTACTGCCCTACCTCTCTATTCTTTTATCTGCATCTCAGTTTCTTCCCTACTGTTCACCTTGTTTTTTCTTATCCCACTCTTCTGTCCTGGACTCTAAATAAGGCCATGTTGCTTATGAACAGTGCTGTAGCATAGCAAGAACAAGCACAGGCCTGAGATTCAGGCTACATCCAGATTCAAATCCAGATAGTCCTACTTACAAGCTGTGAGTCCTAAGGTAAGAGACTCCACCTTTCTGAGACTCGATTTTCTCTTTTGGAAAATCGGAGTAATAATAAGTGCTGTTGGTAAATGAAATGACATATTTCGTGTAGGAAGCCTGGTACATAGCCTGGCATATGGTCAGATATATACTCCATGTTAGTCAGTGTCACACCATGCAGTCCACCTGAATGGATTCACTAGAGCTCCATACAGGTTTCCTGAATTAACCTGACATAAACATTTTCCAGATTTCTGGGCTGCACTAGAAGGGTGTTCTCTACCACCCCTATCTCTGTTAAACAAATAAACAAACAAAAAATCAGAAGCTTGAAAGCTGAGAAGGGATTGGAAAGAGGCAATGAAGTAAGCTGGATGCTAGAGCCCAGATTGCCTTTGGCTCAGTCTAGATTTGAGGGAAACCTGGAATTACTGAGATTTCATCACAGCAGCTGGTCCAAGATAAATCTGCCAGAACTGCTCAGAGGCCAGATCTGGATTGCAGTGATAGCTGGGGCCTGCTGAGAAGCAAGGAGAAACTATTTATCTGACATTTTTTCAACTCCAACTAAGAATTTTCTTTGGCTCAAGACGTCGCTGGGACCGGTCTTCATTTACATGGAGCTCATCTGAGGATCCGCGTGCGCCTCTGACAGAGGAGACGTCTTAGAAAGAAGACTTCCATCCTCCTGCCTTCTGTCCATGTGTGCTTTTCTCATGATTCAGAAATAAGTATTCATCCAGAAAGGCTAAACCCCAGGTTTGATTTGTGCTTTGATTGTGCCAGTATCTCACATATAGGTTCTCTTCGATTCATCTCCACACACAGACTGTGCAGGCCTGGACATCCATAAAGATGGCCACCAAGGAACACTTGTCCTCCTTCCAAATTGGCAGACTTCATCTAATTGAACCCATGTTAACTGATGTGGCACATTTTAATACATTTCACTGTTTCAAGCTGAGGCAGCAAACTGGAGTGTGAATCTTCTTAGCAGCTGCTTCTAGAGTGTCTGTCTGGAATCTCTGCATCCTTGACTCTTTGATGCCAACCAGAGAAAAACTTGTCCATTTATTATGTATCTTGGCAGGGTTTTAAGACAGTCATGTCTGAACTAAAATGCCACCATTCCTGTAATATTATTATGTAGACTGTACTTTTGAAGGAGGTAGCATTTGAGGAGTTATGTGAATATTCCAGGAGTCTTTGAGATATTTTTTGAGAAAACAATCCAGAATGTATCCAATCAGACCGTCATTATTTGCTTCCAACCAGTTGCCTTATTCCAATGATATTGCCCAGAGCTGCCTTAGGAGCCTATGGTATGTCTTCAGGCTTTATCATTTTCAGTCTAAACTAAGCACAGGGAGGCTTGAGGGAGGGTGTTGGCTACATTGTTGTAATGGCCAAAGATTAGAAACAAATGTTAACCGATAAGGGACTGGCTAAATCTATTATGATATATCCAGTCCATGGAATGCCATATAATCCTTTAAAAAAATGATGCAATGTGAACAAGTATTGTTATCGACCCCGCTCCAATAATATAGTTAAATCTGGAAGCATCCAAGATTCTGGTCATATTGGTTATCTCTGGGGGCAGGGGGTGGGGCTGGGGGTTGGAGGAGGAATTAGTGGCAGAGGGGCAAGGGAGGAAGAAGTTTCCATTTCTATCACCTACTTTTGGTGCACTTTGAATTTTGCACCTTGGATTACCTATATACACGTAATAAAATGATTAATTTTTTCAAAAGTGCATTCAGAGTCTAGTCAAAAAAAAAGATGGTTGAACTAGCTATATAATTCAAAAAATTATAATCACAAGAACTCTCATTTGCTGAGCAATTACTCTGTATCAGCTTCTGTTAGGCTGGTTACTACACATTTCATCTGATTTTCTCCTCAAAGCAATCCTATGAAGTATAGTTTACCATCTTCATTTTAGAAATGAGGACACTGTGACTCAAAGAGTTTAGGAAAGTTGCCTGAGGTTACACAACCTGCACAGGCTAAACTGGGATTCAAACCCAAGTCAGCCTAACTTTTTCCACTAGCCCCTGAGGGCCTCCTCCATCAAACATTCAATGAGATCGTCACACTGTCCCCAGGGCCTGTAGAGTGCTTGGCACACAGAAGGTATCTAATATATGCTGAATGAATGATAAACAGAAAGCAAAACAGTGCAAGCAAGACTTGGCCAGTCATTCCCTAAAATGAGTTTTACACATGTTCGAGCATCTTTGAACTGCAGGGTAACATCCCACTGAGATTACTTGGAAGACAACAACCTTCATTTGGATGGCTGGATTCTGCTGTGTTTGCTTTTGAAAAAAAAATTAGTCACATTGTTTTTAGTCACACCTCACAAAGCCTCATTACTTCAAAATGCCTTTCTGGTAGAAGATGATTTCACAACAAGGAGAACCAGAGAATGTGGTTTTCATTAGGCTACCTTTAAAAATAGCTGTTTTTCAGATGGGATCATATGAATAATAAATATTTCTCTTTTGTTTTATCTTCTGTTTTTCTTCATGATTGTTGGAAAAGTCCAACAAGCTTGGCCATTCATTTCAGGATGAATTTGGGATCCAAACAGTTAAACAACCAGCCAAGGAGATGAATGGAATGTTCATGAGGTCGTTTGGCAGGCATCCACATTCCTATGGGAACGTTGCAGCACTGAGAGCTTTGGGACACTAGGAGGCAAGTGTGTGGGAGTTGTGGGGCAAATTGCAAATGATCCAAAGTCTCAGAAAAATGCATGGAGCACTGTTGGCCCAAGAAGGCTTTGCAGAGGACCAGAAAAGTCTCCGCCCTTGCTCAAAGAGACTGGAATCAGCACTGTCTAATTCTTTCCTACAGCTGCCCAGGTCTTGAGCTGGACGGGCCACTTAATAGCTGTGCTACGAATGTGAGTTCATTACAAGAATCTGATCAAGGAGTCCTACTTCTTCAGCTGATCTTTATACTTATTTCTTCTTCTCTCATACTCAAGAAAATGACTTCAGAGGGATTTGCCCAATCTCCTCTTCTCTCATCTTTCCTACCACTGTAGCTTTCTCTGTTCTTCCGCATGAAAGAGAACTCAAAGCCAGTGCATTTTCATTATCCTCCATCGTACTTCCTTATATCGTTTAAAACGTACTCTAGAGACCGGGTGAACTCACCAGAATCCTGTATAACAATTCCCTCCAGGTTTTAGAAAAGGTCATATCTGATCGACGATGGTAGTAGAAATTGGGTTTTCCATTTAAAATTAGAAATGTGATATTCACGCTTTTCCCTAAAGAGCAGACACTTAAAAAATTTCTTGTCACCACCCTAAAAGAGAAGCTTGAGCCTAGAGTTGTCCCAACAGAGACTTCTGTGTGTACCCCAAACATCTCTTGTGCTAGTCATACTGAGAAATGCTCCCCACATGAGGAGGGAGCCTCGCGTTCTGCTTTCCTGTCCTACTCGGTGACATTGGTACCAGGGAATGGTAAGCACTTGAGAAGAGTTCTCTGTAGTATCGACATAAGAAACATCCAAACCTGTAGAGAATTTTTATAAGAGTTTATTTAAGGCAAATTGATGATATATGCCAGGGGGCAAGATCTTAACTGTTCCATAGAATAACAGTTTGCAGCTTCTTTTATGCACTCAGAATTAAGGAGGGGGTGTAAAGAAGATTACAGGAAAGTGAGAGAAAGCAAGGCAGGATTGGATTACAGGATAGTTAAGATTATATATTTTCTTGAGGGTTTCTTGAGGGTGTTAGAAGAGGGGTCTGAAAGAGGCATTATAAAGGGGTGTTAACCTGGATGCACAGAAACAATGGGCAGGGCTTGCTTAAGGCAAAGATAAGCCTTTTACTAAAAGTTATATGCCTGGGGTATAACTCCCCACCATGACCTGCCCAGTTAGGAATTTATGACTTATTACAGCCCTTTTTTTTAAATCTACAGTAGTAACTCAAGTGGTTAAAACTTTGTTTTATCCCAGGACCATGGTATTGAGCGAATGGAGACAATGAGAGATAATAGAGTTGATTTCTCTCTTTGTTTTATCTTATCCCCAATGTTTGCAAAAAGACACCTTTCCAGTCCATCCCCAAAGGCTAAGAGAGAAACCAGTAGGTCACTGGCTTTATTAGTGAGGTCCTATCTAATTAATGTTTCTGAAGGCAAAACTGTCCTTCCCAAGGCCAGCAAGCCAGGCTAAGATGGGATCATTTGGGGGAAGAAATAGCATCCTGGCTTTGTGAGTACCACCGGTCATGAAAACCTTAGAAGACTTCAGGACCAGAACAAAAAGAATAAATGGAATATGATGGAGATGACATTAATGAGCTATAGTGATGAAGTCATCTGTCCAGCCCATAATCCGTCTTCCAGAGAGGCTGCATTCCTTTGGCCATAAAATTAGCCCTTGGCTACAGCATTATCTGAACATATGTCCTGCTCCTTGCCCGCAGGCTAACTGACCCCAACTGCAAAAATCAATTCTCCCAGGAGTTTAGATTTGAGATCCAGAGAGATTGTTGTCCCTTACACTGGTTGGTTGCTAGAATTGAAGAGATGTAATTTGAAAGCAGCAGGGTAACCACCTTTTGTCTTGTAGCTAGAGAAGTCTGAAACCTCCTCTGTAGAGAGAGAAGGAAGGGAATGAACTGACCAGATGAATGGAAACAGAGAGACCACATGTGGCCAGACAGTTCCTGAAAGATCCTAACCCTGGCTCCTAAGGGAATCTTTGCTCAGGCCTGGTCACATCTTGGATTCTACAAAACCCATCTGTTCTTATAATAATCCCTCCCCCACCCCTTTCTTTAATTAAGCCAATATGAGTAGGTTTCTGTTACTTATAACCAAAATAACAATGGCTAAGGCAGAAGCACAGGAAGGTCCACAGGCCAAGGTAGCAACAGAAGGTGTTCAGGTAAGATTTATAAGGTAAAGTTGTTTACTTGAGCTTCAGGATGGGACTGCAACTGTCCTTACCTGGTCTGGACTGCCCTCCTCCACAAACTCTGAAGGGTTTGTTGTTGTTGCTTTCTGACATGAGTAAGTCATATTTATATTCTCTTAGTAAAGTTTCAAACAATATAGAAGTATATAGAATAAATACAGAAGTCTTTCATCATATCTACCCAATCATAGATCCTACCTCCAAGATAATCCTTTCTTGTGCCATATTTCATGCCATCTGAAATGCCATCAATTGTAATATGTTGGGTATCTTTCAAAATACTTTTCTCTACATTCCATATATCTGTAGATTTTTGTATGGTTGTTAGTTTTTATCATTAACAGACCCATTCTAAGCACATTGTTCTGTAAATGTTTTCTGAACAAAATTTTATGGAGATTTTTTCCTTTTCAGTAAAAGATTTTGTTCTATCCACAACTATATCTCTAGTGCTAGTACAGTACATGGCACATAGTAGGAACTCAATAGGGAAAGGCTCAACTCATGAATGACAGGTCTCCTTTGTTCTTTTAATGCCTACATGGTCTTCAATAGTACTAATTCAACCTTTCCCCACTAAAGTAACGATTTTGGTTACTTTCTGCTTTTTTATCTTTACCAAAAACACTGCAGTGAATATGCTGGCTCCATTGTGTTTCTACATCAGAAATAGTTATCATTATCAAGTCCTCACTATGTTATGGATGCTAAGTACTTTACATCCATTAACTTATATAATATTCACAGAAGACATCTGAAGTTGGTGCCATTACTATCATTCCTATTTTTCAGTTTTCAGACAAAAACAAGTTAAGTGACTTGCCCAAAAAGTCAGCAGGGAATAAGTTAATAGGCAAGGATTTAGAACCCAGACAACCTTGCTCCAAAGGCAAAGTTCATATCGCTGTGCTCCACTGTTTGGATGGTTATCTTGAAGATGAATTGTTATGTCTGAGCGAAAGAACATTTCACTCCAAAAATGCTGCATCAAATGAATTCATTCTTATCATTGTTTGAGAGTAGCTGCTTCCAAGCTTACCTTTGCCAATAATGGATGTTATTGGTTTTCAAGTCATTTAAAAATATAAGTAAAAAATAATATTTTGTTGTTCATTTAATTTGTATTACCTGACTTACTGGGACATTGAGCTTCTTCCAGTGATTATTGGCCATTTGTATTTTTCCTGTGACTTGCCTGCTCATTTTCTTTGCCTATTTATTTCTATTGGGTTCTTCGTCTTTTAGTTATTGATTTTTAAGAACACTGAATATTATTACAAATGTGGCAAAAAGTTTCACCTAGGCCATTTATATATTTTTCACACAAAAGTTTTTAAAATTTGATATAATCAAATTTAGTAGTTTCTTACATATGGCTTTCCCACTCACAATGACAAAATATTCCATTTTTTTCTTCTAACATTTTATTTTTATGTTTAACCTTATATTTCATCTGGAATCTATTTTGGGATATAACTTGGGCTCTAACTTTTTAAGTGGAGAACTAGTGTTCCTAACATTATTCTTTGATGTGCTATGTTTATCATATATTAAATTTCTACAAATACAAAAGTCTGTTTCTGGGCTTTCTATCATGTTTCATTGTCTTAATGGTCTATTCCTGACCCACAATATGTATGTAAAGTATTAAGGCATAGTCAGCACATAATTAATGTCAATTATCTTCTTCATCTCTTTTTAATCTTCCTAGATTCTTTTCCTTCACCCAGTTTCAGTTCTATACATTTACGCCTGTTATATTTTAATCTATTTAGAATCTTCCACCCTGAATTTTAGGGTACACATCTGACTACCATCATATCTAATGAAGCGAGATGATGTGGTCACTTGATCAAATCATTTTTACAGCAACATAGCTATACATAATATAACTTCCTACTAAATCAGCCAATCACTCTTCGTGGATCAGAATAAGAAACAATTGAATTTCTTCAGGTTGCTTATTAGTGTTCCTGGAGAGAAAATCATTCACAAATCTGCTTGTCAATTATTCTACTGTTAGCTGAATCTGAGGTTTTGGGAAAGGATACAGAGGATGACTCCCCAACATGGCTATATGTGCCATTTGTGTCCTTTCTGTTGGTTGGGACAGATGGCCTCATTCAACGACTCCCTGTGGCCATGTGGCCTGCCATAGAGCCCCACAGGTGTCTTTGCCACCCCCAGGCTCATTGATTCTCACTTAAGTGACCCACATTTCATCCCTGCCCCTTCTCAGAGGTCTGTCTCCAAAAAAGTGTGAGTCTTCTGTCACCATATTGCAGTCCAGTTCCAGTCTCCATAGTGACAATGACACTATAAGATCCTTCTCCAATAGAACAATAATCTTAAATTTATTTTGCAAGTTACCTATTTTCTACACATTGGTGTTTTAACGTTTGTGGCTGTAATAATCTAGTCCCCATTCCAACTGTTTTTCCATATAATTCAGTATAGCATCTGGTTAAGAGCATGGCCACGGAAGCCAGTCGGCTATGTTTGGACCCAGCTGCCCTCTCAACAAGCTATGCAACCTTAACTCTCTGCCTACCTCAGTTTACTCATTTGTAAAATGTGGGTGATGATGATAATATACTCACAGGGTTGTTGTGAGACTAAGTTAATTAATAATTGTAAAGTACTTAGAACAGTGCCTGGCACATCATAAAACCCTAGAAATGACTACTAAAATAAGTAAAATGATCCATAAAGCCTTTCCTATATTTCCATTAATCTTCCCATGTCATTCCTTTTACTCCACATAAAATCTGGTTTGTTATTTATGTTTCTCTCTCATTCCATATTCATGTGAAAATATTCTTTATGTCAACAAGGCTCAGAATACATGTTTTTTTCCCACCCTCCATAGATGCCCTGAAGATTTCTGAGATTGATTATCTCATAGATATAATAGTAGTAAAAATACTACTACTACTACTACTATGAAGAAAGGAAGGAAGGAAGGAAGGAAGGAAGGAAGGAAGGAAGGAAGGAAGAAGAAAGAAAGAAAGAAAGAAAGAAAGAAAGAAAGAAAGAAAGAAAGAAAGAAAGAAATTTGCATGTATAAAGAAAACTTTTAAATTCTCCTGAAAGAAACAAAAGATTTGCCTAAGTGGAAAGGAAAACTCTCTATCATAAAAATGTCAATTAACTCAATAAAAATACCAATAAGTTTTTCTAGATAAGGTGATTATAAAGTTTATGTGAAAGATAAAAACAAACATATGCTGGAAAACTCTAAAAAAAGAAGAGAAATGAGGAGGGAATTATGCTTAGCAGATTTAAAAACTCTTTTATAAAGCTTCGTGTGGTCTTGATACACGAATTCGGAGACTGACCAATAGATTAGAATAAGAAATGAGCCTTTCATGTATGATAAAGGTGATAAATCAGTAAGAAAAGGGGAACTATTCAGTGGTGGTCTTGGGGCAGTTAGCAGCCATCTTGAAAAACCATATATAGTCGATTCTTATCAGCAGTAGTTATATTCTATAAAGATTCTGCAACACGAAATTAGTGAATGCTGAACCACTTTTGCTAGAAGAAATACAGGATTAGGTTTCTGTAAGTCTCTGGTCACAACATTTTCACCAGCTAACCAATATACCTTGTTTTAAGTGTGTTTCTGTGTAATGACACCTTATTAGTATACATTGTTTACTCGTTAACATTGAACTTATGGCCAATAGTACTACAACTCACACCTGAACAAAGCTTATCTGGCATGCATATTTTCTCTGGAAGGCACATTATAGCCTTTTTGTGCTTGAGAATACTAGATAGCACTTTAGCACTATACGTTGGGCCCATTTTCAACAGCAAAATCACCAAAAAACAGCATGGAAATGTGAAAATGTGGTATTACATAAACCACAAAATGGAAACTTGTTTACAGTAAGAGAGCTGAAAACAGAAAGCAGAGCATCGCCTGTCCCACCTCAGCTGGCAACTCAAATTTTCATCACTCCTTGCATGTCTACAAATGACAACAAAAGCACTGAGTATTAACTTGGGAATTACGAATAAATTTTAGCAAGCAGATAAATTTGTAATTACAGAATCTGTGAATAATGAGGATAGACTGTATTAGAGCTATCTCTTAATGTGGTATACTAGGATAAATCTCAAAGGATCAAATCTTGAAATGTAAAATAAAATAATCATAAAGAGGTAGAAAAGATAGTGGAGAATTTTCTTTATGACCCTGGAATGGGGAAAACCTTTCTAAATAATAAACAAAATCGAAAAGCCACAAATAAAGATTGTTAAATTTGACTGAAGTAAATAAACAAACAAAAACAAACTACTTCAAGACAAAAAAAGAACTACTATAACCAAAGTCAAATTTAACTTACTAATAACCAAAATAGCAAAAGATAAATGACAAATCAGGAAAATATTTGTAATTTGTAGGAGAGCAGAAGACTAATCTCTGCGGATTACAAAATGTCCTAGACATAGACAAGAAAAAACTAAGCTCTAATAAAAAAACTGAAAAAGGATATGAAAAATTCACAGAAAAATATATAAACAGCTCATAAAACATAAGAAAAGATGCTCAAATTTATTAATAATAAAAGAATGTAAACTAAAGCTATACTTAGATATTATTTCTCATCCATCAGACTAACAAAAATCCAAAAGATTTTGTAATAATATGATGATGCTGATTTGAGGAAACATGTATTTTCATACATTTCTATTAGGAGTTTTAATTGGTACAACCTGTATAGAGGACAAATTCCCGATAATTATCAGAATTTAAATGGATATAACCTTTGACCTAGAAATTCACTCTTAGGAATTTGTCCTGTACTAAGCACATGCAAAAATGATCAATAGACAGGGGTTATTCATTGCAATGTTGTTGACATTAGCCAAAGATTAAAATGACATAAGGATTGAATATACTGTGGCTATTAATACAATGGAAAACTGCAGCTATAAGAGTATGTGAAAAAGCTCTTTATGCATTAAGACAAAAAGATCGCCAAGATATATTGTTAAGTGAAGAGCAAGACGCAGGAATTTATGTTATTCTTTGTGTAAAAAGGGAAGAAAAAAATTATATGCACTAGCTTGCATATGCATAAAAATTCAATGAAAGGATTATTAAGAAACTAACAGTGGTTACCTACTCTGGGAACTGAGAAAATAGAGGAATAAAGTGGAAAGGAGGCTGTTTTAGAATTCCTGATATTTGACCCTTGGGAATACATTCCATGTCCAAAAAAATAAATAGAAAATTTTATTTAAAAATGGAAGCTGGATAGATTGGTTTATAAGATGAAAGCACTTTATCCTTTTATCAACACAAAAACAGAAAAGCAATTAGAACTCCAGGAGGAAAACAAACAAACAAACAAACAAACAAGCTAAACGTGAAAGTCCTGGTCCAAAATGGAAGAAAACTAAAATTCATCATGATTTCTGTAAATGGTATTCCATACGCAAAGTGAATCCATTCACTCTCGATGCTTAGGACAGTATTATTCAGGACCCACCTATTCTCTGGGTCCCAGATTCTTGGGCAGTCAATTCAGGTCATTAGGTACCATTGTAAATTCAATCCAGCCTGTTATACCTTGACTAAATGAAGATCAATGACATCCAAAAGAGAGGTAATCATGACTGGAAAAACCACTATTTGGTCCAGCCACTTTATTTTTTTGTAAACTTACAAAACTATTAAAATGAAATCTAAACCTATTAAAAAAAACAAGTTTCATGAAAAACTTGTACATTTCTCTATATAACACAAATAATCTAAAAACCCAACTTAGCCTGGTTATTCTACCAGCCTGACCAGCCTCTGGAAAGACAAGAATGATTCAAAAAGTCGATGGAATTATATAATTATCTTTATGAAAAGCTCCGTGGCCAATACCAACATTGTTTAGTTTCTTTTTTACAGTCAGACTGCAATAAAGAAAAGAGGTGTGTGACAGAGAAGTCCGTGTTATTTTCTCTCAACTCTTCCTGAAGTTCCAAGAGTTGCCATCCAAATTCTCTCTACCTGAATCAAACAGCCTCTGAGAATTCCAAAAGTACAGAGGAAGCCTTGGTTTATTGATACAATTATGTGATTATGGCATTTCATCATGGAATAGGCTCAAGAGCAGGGGTCAGCAAACTATAGCCCATGGACCAAATATGGCCCATAGCCTGTTTTTGTGAATAAAATTTAATTGGAACATGGTCATGCCCAGGCATTTACGTACTGTTTACAGCTGCTTTTATGCTACAACAGCACAGTTGAGTAGTTGCAACAAGAGAATGTATGGGCCACAAAGCCAAAAATATTTTCTATTAAGCCCTTTACAAAAAAAGGAAAAAAAGAAAAAAAATTACAGTACTCTGCTCAAGAGTATCCGGGCCTGGCATCCAGCTGACTCTCACTGACAAAATCAGACAGATATGATAGCACATGTAGGCTCAATCACTACTAAAATTCCTGCTTTGGTGATATATATATAGATAACATTATCAATATTATATATAAGCACATACATGTACATGTATGTATATACCTACATAGATGTACGTGTATGTCTATATGTAGTAGCGCACTCTTTAAAACAACAGTAATTGAGGAACAAGATGTTCATTCAAAGAGAATAATAAAAATCTTTCCCTCATTCTTTTTTTCACAAGACTCCAATGTGTTCTTATATACCTAAGGGAGGCAGCATGTTTTAATGGTATGAGCGAATCGATCCAGGTAAAATCAGTTCTCTCACATTCTGATTCCCTGGACACCACTTTCCTTCTCTGGACCCTGGAAATACTATTTCTTTTAAAGGGAGGATCAATGAGACACCACATGTAAAGTGCCCTGCACATCGTCAGCACCCAACGAATGATGATTATTAGTTTTACTATACCTACCCTCATCTGCCTGGGTCCCACTCTTCCTTTCTTGCTTTTTTTCATTCCCTGGTCACATTAATCAACCACCATTTCCTTTAATAATTGATAATATCTTTACTGATATCCTTTCTCTTCTATGTATTTAGGTACTAACTTTTTAACTTTAAATTACTGAAGGCTGGAAGGCTCACTAAGTTGCCACTAACTAGTAATCAAAAAGAAAACATGTAATCATTCAGAATATGTATGTACTTTTAATAGTTAACATCACAATAAGTAAAGAGAAATCCCCACACCCAAGAACTAAAGAGGAAACTGAAAATAAGAACAATAAATATGAGGAACGACTCTGTGAAGGTCCTAGCAGAAAGAAAGAGATGCAAGTTTTAGTAATCTAGGGATTTGGGTTTCAACAGCCATGTGAAGACAGAAAAGCCCCATGTAATGCTAGGAGTTGGAAATGAGATATCTATATAAAGTTTGACACCTTCTAGTGTGGGAAAAAAATCTATCCATCAGTATGTAAGGATCATAAGAAAATTTGTCAATCTTTTCTTAGGCTCTAAATTAAAAACAAAAAAGAAGTCTCTGTCTTGACAATTCAAAAATGTGGGCCCCTATCATACATGGGTTTAGACTTTAAATTTACACCCTCCATGTGATCTGAGGATACCAAAGATGTCCAATGTCTTTTTATTTTATATATTTTGTATGTATAAGTATATAAAATGTCCAATTATTTAATATATTTTTGTAAGCTCATATTCAGTGTTTTTTTATTTGTGAGAATACTGTGCAGCTGAAAAATTAACATAATCTGTAGAAGGACATACAAAAGTACCCTGGATGGATATGCCTTCAGCACGGGCTGTAAAGGATTCTGACAGAAAAAATAAATAAATAAATTAATTAATTAATTAATAATAAAACCCGAAGATAAGCTCATAGTAAAAAACAACAATGTTAAACATTTTAAAACATAATTCACCATGAGTAAACAACAGTATGGACACAAAAACACATATAATCACCAAGAATCTTAGATATAGTCTGCCTCCAAAAAATAGATACTTTTAAAGTTATTAAAGATGAGAACTTCCACTTTGGGTCAATATGAAATAACAGAGATTGGATTTGCCCTTCCACCTGAAACAACCAAAAAGGAGGATAAAATATATTAAACAATGTTTCTCAGATATTGGACATCTGGCAGTTCTGGACAGTGACACCTAAGAAAAAGAAAATATGGAAAGTGAGCCCAACAACTGCCTCAGCTTACTGCTTGGAGGAAATTTCCAGGCTGCAACACAGGAAGGGGGAATGGAGGCAGAGGCTTGAAGTCACCATGAGTCAAGAAGAGAGCTGGAAGACAGAGCCTGAGATGGCAGAAGCTCACAAGACAGAGAACCAGAGAGGTGAAACAACACAAGAGAGAGTTTCAGTGTTCATCGGAGCCTCTTGAGTCTTCAGCTGAATACAGATCAGAACATGCTTTTGAGAAAATTACCCAAGTATGGGGAAAGAATCAACCCAAAAGAGCAGAGGGGACAATCCTCAAAGCTCATACAAGGCCAGAAATAGTTCATTGCCCCACTAGGCAGCATGAAAACCCCATAATTCAAGGGCATTGAGTAGAATACTTAGAAGGATGTTACCTCATTAATAACATGATTAAGAAGAAAAATTGTTGTGATTGATAAAGAGGGACATTTAATAATAATAAAGGGGTCAAATCATCAAAAATAAATAATATTTGACTTGAAGAGATGTAGCTGAGAGCCTGGGGAAACCAAGAGTACAGACACAGAAAGAGAACTCCAGGGAGCTGCAGAGGGTTCCCTTGAGTATTCAGTATTCAGCTGAGTATGATAAGCATATGTGTGTGAGGAAATTTACCAAGGCTGGGGAAAGAATCACCTAAAAAATTTGGAAGTAACAGTGCCCAGTGCTCACACATAGCTAGGAATGGTGCCTGTTTCTACCAGCCAGGGAAACCTTATGATTCTCAGAGTGTGAGGGAGAATACACAGAAGACTCTTGTATCAGTAGTGGGGAATAATTAGGTCTCTGCTGAGCACTGCTCCAGCTTTGCCTAATAAATCTTAAAAGCAAAACTTGAATGCATCAAACTGTTTCAAGCAACTTAACTGTCTCAGGACAAAGGGCAAAAACAAAAATATCCAGCACCTATCAAGGAAAAATTCACACTGACTGGGATCCAATAAAAAAAAAATTCCCAGATACAAAAGGGGGGACAAATATGACTCATAATGAGAAAATTGATAACAAACCAGAACTGACACAAATATTGGAATTAGCAAACATAGTCGTTAAAACAGTTAGTATAACTATATTCCACATGTTAAAAAAAAAGTTAAGTGGAGATATGGAAAATATAAAAAAAGAACAAAATGAAACTTCTAGAGAAGAACACTACAATGTGTAATATGAAAAATATGCTGGATAGGATTAATGACAAATTAGATTTTGTAGACAAAAAGGTTAATAAACCTGAATATGAAACAATAGAAAACATCTAAAAGAAGAAACTCATAAAGAAAAGGGAATTTTTTTAATGAGTGTGGTATCAGTGAGCTATGGGAAAACTTCAAGTGGCCTAATATATTTGTAATTGGAGTCCTTGAAAGAGAGGAAATATGAGAGCAGAAAATATATTTCAAGAAGTAATGACCATAATTTTTCAAAATTTGATGAAAACTATAAGCCCAATGATCCAAGAAGCTCAGCAAACCCAAGCACAAGAAATATTAAGAAAACTATACCAAGATGCATCATAATAAAATTGTTCAGAACAAATGATTAAAAAAAAATAAATAAAAAGCAGTCATATTGAAAAAAAAGAACATTCCTGGGATGCAAGTTTGGTACAATATCTGCATTCCATTCATGTAATATACCACATTAACAAATCAAAAGGTTAAAATCATATGATCATATCAATAGACCAATGCAGAAAGAGTGTTCAACAAAATCTAGTATCTATTTATGATAAAAACTCTCAGCAAAGTGGAGACAGAGAGAACATACCTCAATATAATAAAGGCCGTATATGACAAACCTACAGCTAACATCATACCAATGGGGAAAGGCTAAAAGCATTTTCCTTAAGATCAGGAACAAGACAAGGATGCCCACTTTCACCACTCCTCTTCAACATTGTATTGGAAGTCTTATCCACAGCAATAAGACAAGAGAGAGAAATAAAAGGCATCCGGATTTAGAAAGGAAGAAGTAAGACTCTTGTTATTTGTAAATGACATGATACTATCTAGAGAACCCTAAAGATTCCACCAAAAACTGTTAGAACTGATCAATGAATTCAGTAAAGTAGCAGGATATAAAATTAATATTCAGAAGTCAGTGGCATGTTTATACACCAATGGTGAACTTTCAGAAAGAGAAATTAAGAAAACAAGGCCATTTACAATTACATCAAAAACAATAAAATATCTGGGAATCAAATTAACCAAGGAGGTAAAGGACCTGTTCTCAAAAAATTATGTCATTGAAAACAGAAATTGAAGAAGATACAAATAAATGGAAGCATATACCATGGTTATAGGTAAGAAGAATCAACATCGTTAAAATGACCATACTACCCAAAGTGATCTATAGATTCAATGCAATCCCAAAATAACCATGGCATTTTTCAGAGAGCTAGAACAAATAATCCTAAAATTTATATGGAACTATAAAAGACCCCAAATAGCCACAGCAATCTTAAGAAAGAAGAATGAAGGAAGTATCACACTACCTGATATCAAACTATACTACAAGGCTATAGTAATCAAATGAGCATGGTACTGGCATAAAAACAGATATATTGATCAATGCAACAGAATGGAGAGCCCAGAAATAAGCCCATACCTATACGCTCACTTAATATATGACAAAGGAGGCAAGAATATACAATGGAGTTAAAACAGTCTCTTCAATAAATAGTGTTGAGAAAACTGGATAGATATAAGCAAAAAAAGAAAAGAGAAACTGGACCACCTTCTTACACTGTACACAAGGATAGACTCAAAGTGTATTAAAAACTTAAATGTGAGACCTGAAACCATACAACTTCTAGAAGAAAACATAGGCAGTAATCTCTCTAATATTGCCATTAGTAATTTATTTTCAGATATATCTCCTTGGGCAAGAGAAACAAAAGAATAATAAACAAATGGAACTACATCAACTAAAAAGTTTTTGCATAGCAAAGAAAACCATCAACAAAATGAAAAGACAACAGAATGAATGGGAGAAGATATTTGCCTATGATACATCTGATAATGGGTTAATATCTAAAATATATAAAGAACTCATATGAGTCAACAACAAAAAACAAACACATTTTTAAAAATGGGCAGAACCCCTGAACAGATATTTCTCCAAAGAGAAAATACAGATGGCCAATAGACATATGAAAAGATGCTCAAGGTCACTAAATCATCAGAAAAATAGAAATTAAAGCCACAATGAGATATCACCCCACATCTGTCAGAATGGCTAGTACCGGCGAAGATGTGGAGAAAAGGGAATCCTCATACACTGTTGGTGGGATTGCAGACTGGTACAGTCACTATGGAAAACAGTGTGGAGGTTTCTCAAAAACTTAAAAATGGATATGCCTTTTGACCCACAAATTGCACTTCTGGGTACTTATCCAAAGAAAACCAGACAATAATTTATAAATATCTACACACCCCTATGTTCATGGCAGCACAATTTACAATAGCCAAGATATGGAAGTAACTTAAATGCCCATCAACAGACAATTGGACAAAGAAATTACGGTTCATATATACAATGGACTATTACTCAGCCATTAAAAAATGAAATCCTACCATTCACAATGACCTCGATGGACCTAAAAGTTATTATGTTGCGTAAAATAAGTCAGACAGAGAAAGATAAATACTATATGATTTCACTTATATGCAGAATCTAAGGAACAAAAAGAACAAACTAATCAAAAACAGACATACAAATATAGAGGACAATATGGTGATGGCCAGAGGGGAAAGGGTTTAGGGGGCTGGGAGAAAGGGGTGAAGGATTAAAGAAGTACAAATTAGTAGTTGATAGATGGCACAGGGATGGGAAGCACGGCATAGGGAATGCAGTCAGCATTAATGTAATGGTAGGTATAAAGCCAGAGGAAAGAAAGAATAATCAGGGGGATTGCTTCATAAACTATATAAATGTCTAACCAATGTACTATATACTTGAAACTAATAAAAAAATAAAATTGAAAAAAAAACAACTTAAAAACAGCCATATTAAAAATAAACTAGAACAACACATCATGTTACATCACACTTTCTGAGTTCAAGTTATTTTACAAAGCTATAGTCATCAACGCGGCATGGTATTGTCATGAAAGTAGACACGCAGATTAATGGAACAGAATAGAGAGCACAGAAATAAAACCACGCCTATGAGGTCAATTAATTTATGCCAAAGGAGCCAATAATATACAATTATGAAAGGCAGTCTCTTTAATAAATGGTGTTGGGAAAACTGAACAACCATAAGCAAAAGAATGAAACTGGTCCACTATGTTACCCCATATGCAAAAATCAACTAAAAATGAATTAAAGAATTGAAGGTAAGACCTGGAACCATAAGAATACTAGAAGAAAACATAGAGAGAAATCTTCTTGATATGGGTCCTGACAATGTTTTTTTTGATTTGACACCAAAAACAAAGACAACAAAAGCACCAATAAACAAATGGGGCTGTATTAAACTAAAAAAGCTTCTGCACATTATCAAAATGAAAAGAGAACTTGAGGAATGGGAAAAATATTTGTACATCACATATCTGATAAGGGGTTAATATCTAAAATATTTAGAGAACCCATAAAACACAATAGAAAAAAACAAACAATTCAATTAAAAAATGGGCAGAGGAACTGAACATTTTTCCTAAGAAGAGATACAAAAAGAGCCAACAAGCACACGAAAAGGTACTCAACATCACTAACCATCAGGAAAATGCAATTTAAAACCACAATGAGATATAACCTCACATCTGATAGAATAGTTGTCATAAAAAAACAAGAGGTGACAAGTGTTGGCAAAGATGTGGAGAAAATGGAACTCTTGCACACTGTTGGTGGGAATGTAAATTGGTGTAGTCACTACGGAAAAGAGTATGGAGGTGCCACAAAAAGTTAAAAATAGAACTAAGATATGATTCAGTAATCTCACTTCTGGGTATATATCCAAAAAATAAAAATAAATAAAAACAGGATTTCAAAGAACTATTTGCACTCCCATGTTTATCACAGCATTAGTCACAATAGCCTAGATATGGAAACAACTTAAGTATCCATCACTGGATGAATGAATAAAGAAGATGTGGTAAGTATATACACAATGGACTATTATTCAGCCATGAGAAAGAAGGAAATTCTACCATTTGCAACAACACAAATAGACCTTAAGGAAATTATGCTAAGTGAAACAAGCAGAAAAAGACAAATACTTCATGGTATCACTTATAAGTGTATCTTAAAAAAAAAAAAAAAAGTGAAGTTCACAGAAGCTCATAGAGTAGAAAAGTGGTTGCCAGGGGTTGAGGCTGGGAATATAGGGAGAGGTTGGTGAAAGTGTACAAACATTCAGCTATAAAATGAATAAAGTCTGAGGATCTAATGTAAAATATGATGACTATAGTTGGTCACACTGTATTATATAACTGAAATTTGCTAAGAGAGTAGAATTTAAATGTTCTCTCACACACACACACAAAATGTGAGGTGATGGATGTGTTAATTAACTAGATGGTGGGAATCCCTTCACCATGTAGATACATATATCAAATCACCACAATTTTGATTTATAATATATTACAATAAATAAAATCTTACAATTTTATTTATCAATTATTCCTCAATTAAGCTGAGAAAAGACTAATATGTAGCATGTGGGGAAACAAAGATAATTTGCCAGAAACAATGCAAGTGAGAAGATAACAGACAACATTTATTAAATACTTAAAAAAAATAAATTGTCAGCCTAGAATTGTATAGGCAGCAAAAATGTCATTTAAAAATGAACATGAAAGAATCCATCACCAGTCAACCCACACTACAAGAAATATTAAAAGACATCCTTCAGGCAAAAGCAAAAAGATATTGGGTAAAAATATGGATCTACACAAAGGAAGAAAGAGCACTGCAAATGGTAACTACATAGGTAAATATGTAAGAATTTTCTCTTGTTATATAAATGCCTGTAAAAGTAACTAACTCTTTAAACAAAAGCAATAACTTGTCAGTGTGAGTTTTATAGCAGATGTAAAACACATGACAATAGCATAAAGTTGAGGAGGAAAGAAATGGAAGCATACTATTGAAAAGTTCTTATACTACATAAAGTAGTATAATATCATTTGAAGGTAGAATGCAATAAGATAAAGATGTATATTACAAACCCTAAAGCAACTTCTAAACTAATAAAAAGAAAGTTATAGCTAATAATCTAAAATAGGACATAAAATGAAGTCACAAAATATATTCAATTAATCCAAAAGAAGTTACAAAGAGAATTGGGAACAACGACTAGATAGGACAAATAGGAAAAAAAAAGGAAGATGATAGATTTAAACCTAGCCATATTGATAATCATATATAAATAGCCTAACTGCCCTAAATAAAAGGTAAAAATTGTCAGATTGGATTTAAAAATGTGAAGCTCACTTACATGCTGCCTAGAAGAAACCCATTTCAAATAAAAGCATAGATGTCTCCTTCCTTGTTCCTTTTGAGAAGGAAAAGGTTTTCTCTGAGTTTTAGTTGTTCATACCTGTTACAGATTTATCATTGGGGCCACCCTTGGGTTAAAGGGAGACCAAGGAGGAAACCAAACCAGGAAATTCATTCCCATATTGATTGTTCTTCAAGAACAATCTTGACCTGACTTTCCTCCCCAGTTTGAATATCATTGTTCATTTTTCACAGCCTTCAAGTAAGTTCTTTTTAAAATTCATTCAGAGTTATTAGTTGTAATCTGTGAGAAATATAAGCCATAGTGGATTAAATTCATCTTGACCAGCACCAAAAGTCACAAATAAGTTTTTAAGGTGGTCAAAGGTTATAAACTTTTCAGGCAGTAGGAGAGAACCATAAACTGATAAATTCGTGAAAAAATGTTGACATTCATTTATAATCCAGGAAATGGAAGTTAAAATGATAAAATTTATACACCGTAATTTGGCAATTTTTAAATCATCTGATAACATCAAGAGTGGAGGAAGGTATAAGGAAAGAGGAACCCTTTATATTTTAGATGGAATTGTAAATTGGTAAAACCAATTTCTAACTAAAGACATAATAGAAATTAAAAGAATTAAGAGAGAATATCATAGGGAAACTCCAAAGCCACAAATATGAAAATCTACAGGAAATAGGCAATTTCCTAACAAAATAAAAATTGCCAACATTAACTGAAGAAGTAGAAAGGTTGAATAGACCAATTTAAAAGCAGTTGAAAATGACAAAAAATCTACCACTAAAGTAGTACTAAGTCCAAATAGGTTTAGAACTGAGTTTCATCTAAGCTATAGGACAAATTATTATAAATCTATTTAAATTATTCCAAGCCATATGAAAATATAGAAAACTCTCTGACTCATTTTACTAGCAAACATTTCAAGAACCAAATTGGTTAAATATAGTAGAAAAGAAAGAAGATCAAGTTCACCCATTTATTTAGAAAGAAAAATTCTAAACAAAATATTAGCAAATAAAATGCAGCAATATACACAACTATAATATCATGTGATCAATTGGGGGGTTGTTTTAGAGATTCAAAGATGGTATGATAGCAAAAGATTGATCAACATAATCCATTACATAAAGAAATCAAAGAAGAAAAATTATTATCTATCATCATCTACCAAGATGTTCAAAACTAATAAATATTCAGAAGCATAGCTGAGAGAGGGACCTCCTGGTTACCTTTTAAGGCCCTGAATTCTAGTTTTATATAATCGACACTTCATTTGTCCTTAATTATATTAACGAATACATTTCTCTTTTTACCTTCAGATATTTTGAGTTGGAATGCTAGCGCATTGTTACAATACTTATATACTAATCTAAAGATCAACAGAAAAACTATTAAAAAACAAAAAATTATTCAATAAAAAGATAATCATATACAAAATAAATACTTTAAAGCCAATAGAGAACTGTCTTACATTGCTGGTGGGGATGCAAAATAGTGTAGTGCCTTTGGAAAACAGTTTGGCAGTTTCTCAGAAAGCTGAACATAAACCCAACAATTCCACTCCTACATATCGACCCAAGAGAAATAAAACTATATGTCCACACAAAGATTTTATGTGAATGTTCATGGTAGCTTTATTTGTAACTGTCCAAAACTGAAAACAACCTAAGTGTCCATCGTGAATGGATAGAGAAAATATGGTATAAACATACAGTGAAATATTATTCAGCATTAACAAGAAACAAGTTACTAACACATACTATGTCATAGATAAAACTTGAAAAACATTATGCTTAATGAAAAAAAAAAAAGCCAGACACAAGAAACTACATAATGTATGATTCATTTATATGAATTATCCAGAAAATACATAGACAGAAAGTGAATTAGTATTCACCTGGGGCTAGGGAAGGGAACTAGGGTTAACTGTAAATAGAGTGAGAGATCTTGTTGGAGGAAAGAAAATAATCTAAAATTAATTTATGGTGATACTTGCACTACTTAGTAATGTTAATAAAAATTATTGAAATGCACACTTGAATGGGTGAATTCAATGACACTGTAATATTCACCTCAATAAATCTGCTTAAAAAATGGAAAATAAAGCTAATAGATATACAAACATTAATCAAGTAAAATATAGAAAAAAAACATTCCATTCACAACCATAGAATATTATAAATTACTGAGGAATAAGTAACAAGAAATGTTTGAGAAGTGTCAGAAACTATAAAATTTTCCTATGAAATTAAATCTTGAATAGAGAGAGGTATCTTGTTTTTTTTAAAAGTGAATTTCAACATCACATTTTTTCCTAATGTAAACAATAGATTCAATGTGTTCACATCAAAATCTCAGCATAATTTTTTTAGAAGGAACTTGAAAAAATTATTATTGACTTCATTTAAAATTATAAACACGTGAAAATAGCCAGAAAAATCCTTTTTTAAAAAAAGAACAAGAAATGGAATATGTCATATAATACATTATTATCAAAGCTACAATTCTTAAAACAGTACAAAAGAATTTATAGATAGATATATCAATGGAACAGAATAAATATTAGTAAATTAGCAAATAAGCAAATAAATATGCAAATTTAATATATTATAAATCAAATTTCAAAGCAAAGGAAAAAATATGGAATAGTCAATTCATGGTATTTGGACTGATGTCAAGTCATTTGGAAAAACATAAAGCGTGATTCTGACCTCACTTCATATGCCAAAATAAAATCCAGATGGATGCTATTTTTATAATAGCTGAGTACAGAAGACTTTTCTAAGCATTTCACAAAGATCGGTGTCTATAGAGAAAAAGATGATAAATTGGATTGCATTTTAGCTAATAGTATTTGAGAGTTCACTCAGTATCAGGTAGTTTTCTAAGCATTTTACAACTAGTAACGTATTTAACTCGCACAACAAAGCAGCAGCCCCATAAACTGACCTATTTTATGCACGTCCATACTCAGAGTCTCTCAGCCTCTCCTTCACTCTCAGCCATTTGCTCTGCTTCACTCACCACCTCAGCCAAAGGACTTCATGCAGGACCTCTGTGATTCTGTTGCTTGAGGCTGGGCAGCCACTTACCTAGAGTCTAATGGCTCCTCCCACAACCTCTCAAGTCAGATGAAGTACCATTCCACAGGATACGGGATCTGGTTGCCCATAGCAGCCAAAATGCCTAAATATGCAACCCAGAAGTAAAGGAAAGTTAACTTCCAGGTGGGGCAAATATCGACACCCAAGAAAAGACAGGAAGCCCAAAGATAAAATCCCTCTCTCCCTCCTCCTCACTGATTGCTTTGAGACCCAGGCTGTCATTCAGCCTGGAGGCATCTTGCCTGGCTGAGAGGCTCACCCACTGAGCAACTGGATTTGTCTTTGTAGCTGAGACAGTGGCTGGAGTAGTAAGACATTACCTTGTATAGCCTCCCATACTTCCCTGCCTCACTTTCCCCTCCACTCATTTTTGCTACCATGGTATAACACCTCTCATATAAAGCATTAGCACTTAATCTTTGCTCCAGTCTCTGCTTATTAGGGAATCTACAGCAGGCCTTGAATTAATAAAATATTACTAAATACAAAGATAATATACAAACCTGAATTATATTTTTATATCTAAGTATATATAAAATATACGTAAATGTATATAATGTTATATATTTATATATTTTTATATATAGCAACAATCCACGACAACATAAATATGGCTTTAACAGCCATATTTAATACCCAGGAATAAATAATACCCAGGAATAAATCATATAGAAAATGTGCAAGACACTCAGAAAACCATAAAACATTATCAAGAGAAATTAATAAGGACTACTACAAATTGGAGATACATCTCATTCCAATGACATAAAACTAAATGTTATAATGATGTCATTTCTTCTCAAATTTATCTATAAATTTAACACAGTCTAAAAGTTTTAGCAATTTTTTGTTTGGTAGGTATTTTGTATGTGTGTGATATATGTATAAAAGGTCAAGAATAACCAAAATGACCTTGAAGAACAAATGGAGGACTTGCTCTAACAGATGTGAAGCTACAGGAAATTCAATACCATATTGACACACAGGATGACAAATTATGGAAGAGAATAGAACACAGAATCAAACTCATTCATAAGCAAATAGGCCTTAATGATAAATACATTATTGGATCCTTACTTCAGATCATACCTAAAATTAATTCTAAGTAGATTAAAGATGAGATGAGAAAAGTAAAAAAAAAAAAAATAGGAAAAATACGTAGAGGAAAAGATAAAGTTTGACTTCATTAAAACTTAGAACTTCAGTTAATTGAAAGAACTATATACAAAGAGAAATATCAAGCCATGGATCAGGAGAAGGTATTTGAAACGTATAACTGGCAAAGTTATAGTACTTAGTATATTTTTTGTTTCTAAGGCACACATTTTTCCACATTTACCATCATGAAAATTGGGTGCATATTGTCATCAATGGCAATTTATAATTTAACTGACAGTGTTCTTTTTCTTAATGTAATATAAAATAGTAGCACATTTTCTAATCAATGCCATCTTAGATTTGATGAAAAATGTAAGTAATACTTAAGAATCATTAAATAAAATACAAACAACTCAAGAGAAAAATGAACAAATGACTTGAATAGACACTATAAAGAGAAAACCAAAATAGTCAATAATCATGTGAAAAGAAACAATCTCATTAGGAATTAGGTAAATATAAATAATACCACAATAAGATTCTCCAGATAGGCAAAAAGTTTTAAGTCTGACAATACCAACTGTTGACACAGATGTGAAGACATAGAACCTCTCCTCCATTGCTGGTCAAAGAGTAAATTGGTAAAACCACTTTGGAATATAATTTGGATTACCTAATCAAGATAAAGATGTACAAACCATATGATTCAACAAGCCCTCTCCTAGGTACATGTCATAGAAAAACTTTTATACATTTACACCAGGAGATGTATATAAAATACTTATAGTAGCAATATTCATAATATCGAAACACTAGGAATAACACAAATATTTATCAACAGTCCAATGACTAAATAAACTGATTTATATCCATGCAATGGAATATTATACATCACTGAAAATAAATAAACTACAGCTATATGTAGCAATATGAATGAATCTCATTACCAACACTGAATGAAACAAAGTTACAGAAAAATGCATTCAATATAATTCCTCTTATATAACATTCAAAATAGTCAAAACTAAATACAGTTTAGCAATATATATGTATGGGGTGCAAATGTGAAGAAAAACAGGACAATTGTCATAGAAATCAAGGTCATGGTTTCCTATAAAAGACTGAGAAGTGCTTATGGTATTGAAGGGGCACAGAGAGCTTTTAAGGTGTAGGCAATTTTCTATTTCTTAACTTGAGTAGCAGTTGCACTGGTATACATTTAATTATCTTTCATTGAATTGTACACATCCATTTACATAATCATCTGTAGGTATAACAACATATCACAACTTCTTAAAAGGAAAAGAACAAAAATCAGATTGCAAAGCAATATGATTGCATTTAATTTTCATTCTTATACATGTAGTAAGTGCTAATGAATAGAAAATTCTAGAACACTACATAAACTTCTTAATTAATGGGATACGACCTCTGGGGTTTTGGGTTGTGAGTTGGTAAGATATTCATTGTCTACGTTATCTGAATTTTTACGATAAGCACATATTAATTAGTAATTGATTATAAGTAAGATTTTTAAACAATCAAGAATATCATTTCAGGAAAAATGTACCAAGCATTGAGGCTAGCCAGCTTTCACTCAAATAATTCAAATAGAACATTTTCATAAACTTTCAAATTCTTTACCATATTGCCCAGTTGCTAAGAAGCAGATTCCAAAGGTCAATTGTAGCCCTTATGAAAAACCTATTATACAAGCACAGCCAAAATTCTGGTGCTGACAAGAACCCTAACTGCAGTCCCACCATCACATTATATCACAGTTAACTACGTCTGCTATAAATAATTCTCAGCTTCTTTAGACATATCCTAGGGCCTTTTGCAAATATATCAGGAATCAAAGACATTCCAAAATTTACACAAACGTGTTACAGCTTGCCAGAGTCATGGAAAATGAGGCAGGGAATGACAGCAGCAGGATGTGACAAGTGTAAAAGTTACAAATATAGATTAAACCTCGCACATCACCTTCAAGTTTAATCAGCTCTAAAATCAAAACAAATCTTATTATCCTGTCTATAGCTATTTAATACGATGAGATTTCTATACCCTAAAGTTTTTACCAGTTGAGTTTATGTGCCTGATTTCTACTTTATAACTACATTCTTGTCAGCATTTTCTTTTTCTTTTCTTTTTAAAATGAAGAATACCTATACCAAACATTTCTATTTGTAAATACCAAAACCCCATCCTCAATTCCCTGACTGCTGGCTCTCCCAAATAACAGAGGGGCCTAATCACAGGCAACTGCAGTTTTAATCATGACTGCTCACACTTTTGACGTTGGCTCTGAACCTTGCCCTTTTCCCAGGCATTAAACCAAGGGTGTGCTGATAAATGATTAGCAACCAACTTTCAGGAGGGTGGAGGCTGATTTGTAGCATTTGCTGATTTCCATGGTGTAAATACTACACAATGGACCATTTCAGGCCGCCTGCATGTATCTCTGCAACGGAATTAGGAAAAGAAGCACAGCAGCGCACCACTAGGCAGTATCTGCACCATTCTGTTGCAATAGATAAAACAACTCGAGAGTATATAGTAAAATGTAGTAAAATAATTAGTAAGTGATGAGTTTTGAGTTTGTGTTATCTTTGTTTTAATATGATTTTTAATTGTAAGTTTATAAAATTTAATTTTTAATCATGGCAGCATCTAATAAGCAGCTCGCAAAATTATCGAAAGTTTAATAATCAGCTCTTGCGAGTTGGCACACCGCTAGATTTGACCTGCTAAACTTTCTCATGGTTCCAATTTGAACTTAACTTCACACAAAGACCTCTATTGGCTGTTTGCAGCTGGAAGATGTGTATATACTCATAGTGGATTCTTTGGCAGCTGCCACACCTCTGCACCAACAGGTTCCCGCTTTACATTACCTTTTGCCCAGGCAGGAAAGTTCCCTGACAACTATGCTATTCACAGCTTAGGTCATTTCCCTACTTTTCCCTCAAGTCAGATAGAAAAGGGTGGAAGGAGTGCCTACTAAATTAAACTTAAAACTAGTTATTTAGAAGTTATAACAGTTAGTTACATTGGTTGATAAAGACAGAAGGACAGGAATCTTAATCCTCATTCTGCTACTTATGAGCTAGCTGTAGGATATCATTCAACTTCTCTGAGTTTCAATATCCTCAACAGAAAAAAAAATGAGAATAAGAGGGTGGCTCCATAGTGTAATGGTTAGCACGTCTGCTTTACACGCAGAAGATCCCAGGTTGTGCCTCAGGTAGAGCCACGGACCATGCCCTGGGGTTGCCAGGCTCTGGGTGCACACCTAGAGCAAGTGGGAGGAGACGCCTCACCTTCAGAGATCCAGTTCTTAAAGGGAAACAGCAACATCCATAGGTCAGTGGCAGAAGTAGGGGGGTGAGAATTAAAAACGGAGAAAAAAAATGGGAATAATAGCAACCTCATGGGTGGTTGTGAATATTAAATGCAGAAATGTCTACAAAACAGCACAGTATCAGGCATTGAGTTGATGTTCAACAAATGGTAACTATTGTTATTATCTATTTTTAAAGGCCAGCTTTATATGGATACACATATGATGAAACTTATGAAAGTTTAAAATAGTATAAACTCCTGATTAACTAGCTCATTACCAAAGCAAAATTCCTTCCAAAAATCAGATTATTTCATTAGTAGCACTCAAATATTAAAATCAGAAATATGTTCTTCAGCCATCAAAATACCTAACCTGCTTTTTCTTACTAAGCGATAGAGCGATACATCCATCTATTAGACTAGTTTTCCAGGCATGCAAACATTGTGTCAGCATTTAACAAAGCTGACACAATTTTTGACCTCGTGGAACTTATGGCCTAGTAGAGAACAAAGACTATAATCACACAAATGTATAATTTCACATTGAAATTGAAGAGCAAGGAAAAGTTATTATGAGAAATTATTTCAGGCAGATCTTATCTAGTCTGGAGTGTTAGAGGAGCTATTTTTTAGTAAGAGACATTTAAACAAAGATCTAAATGATGAGCAGGAGTTAACCAACCACGGATTATGGGGAAAAGCATTTGATGCTAAGAGATTAGCCTTTACTGAAGCCTTGACATAGAAGAGAGCTTGGTGTGTTCAAGACACTGAACGGTGGGAGTTACAAAGTGTAATAAACATAAAAGAAAAACTATGTTTATTATTAATATAAACTATATTTGCTATTTCCTCCTTACCCCTTACAACACCTCTCCAGTACTTTCTAAGAGGGTAGATCTTACACTTAGAAAGCCCTTTGTGATATGTTTGACTGTACTAGTTTAGAGGTAGAAATTGGAACCAAGTTGAGATCAAGCTTAATTGTTTGATATTAAATGAATGAGAAGTTTAAGAGTGACTCAGAGGGAGAAGCTGAGAATCAGAGAGGCCATGTATGGTTTTGGGGAAGGTAGTTTCAGCTAGTAGGAAAAGTTTGCAGAAGATCAGAGGCTAGAAGGAAGGGAGAACCAAGGTACTTACTTCCTATCTCTGCCTTTAGCTAGGTCTCCAGCAGCAGGTGCATCTCCACTGTAATTATAGATCCTGTCAGATAGCCACCCCACTCTTGGTTGCAGCTCCCATTGGGAAGGCCTGGCCATGTTGCCAGCTACAGCTCGATGGCTTTCGTAACCAATTCTCCTTTCAGTGCTCCTTCAACTCTAAGGAAAATTGTGGCTTCCTGCTACTGCTGATTTCTGGTTGCCTCAACTTTCCCTATTTCCATGCTATTCAAAAAGTGGTTCATAGACCAGTAGCACTGGCTTTATTTGAAAACTTCTTAAAAATGCAGAACTTTAGACTCCACCTCAAACCTACTGAATTTGAATCTGCATTGTTCAAAAATCCTAGGTGATTTGAATACACATTAAAGTTTGAGAATGCCCTATTTGTGTATTCAGAAAGACTATTCCTTATATAATAAATAGCCTGTATTAAATTCCCTCTATTTGAAATCCCTATATGGTTTCTGTTTCCTCATAGGACCTTAAATAGCACTAAAATTGTTTTTATATTCAAATGTTCACAGTTTTTTAATGCTTATCACCTATCCTATTGTATATAATTTTACATTCTTGAGTTATTTTAGATTCATCTCTCATTGTTTCTGTGACCAATATTTGATTCACATATTTTCCTTCAAAACTATGCAGATATTGCTGTATTTTCTTAAATTATTTAATGTTGCCAAAGAGATGTCTAATTTTTGCTCTTTTGTAGATAATCTGGAGTTTTGTGTGTGTGTAGTGGGGGTTGTTTGTTTGTATGGATTCTTATAGAACTTTTTGTTTTCCTTAAAATTCAAAAAGTCATCAGAAATATATATAATATTAACTAGAACAAACCAAACCATATCGATTGCCAAATATTGCCCTTTTCTTCCACTAAAGAATCATTTCTTTTATTAAGACTTAGATCTTTTTATGTTCGTTTTATTTGTTCTAATCTTTTCTTCAAGAAAAATTTATTTTATAAAAGCATGCCTACACTGATATTATTATTAGGCTTGCTTTTGGAGTTGACTTGCAAGCTCCCTTTTTATCTCAAACTATTGCTGATAAAGCTCACTTATTCCTTTTCAGAGAGATCATGACTTCTTCCATCTTATCGAAAATAATAAGCAAATGTCTTCCAAAAACTATTCTGACTCCTGTAGCAAGTAATTTTTAGAGCTATAATTTTCCATTTCTTTTATGCCAGTATAATTCTTTTGGGCTCTTTTTCACCACTGACTTATCCTTAAACAAGGCCCAATCTTTACTAACAGCTAGAGGCCATGGTAACTCCTTGGTTTCTCTTCTGCTGCACTTGGGTGCTGGAGTATTCTTTGAGATGTAGACTTAAAATAGGGGTGGATATACATGGCCCCTAGTCCTGGATCAGACAGGCAATTATCCCAACTTACTGAGCAGGACTGAGGTGAGATCTCCTCTACCTCTGCTTTTGGGTAAGATGCATTTATTAGTTGTTTTGTTAGAGCACAAAAGACCACCTCCTTTTCCCTGCTCCTTTTGCCACCAATACCCCATCTTTTCCCACTGCACTGTTCCCAGAACGCTACCATTTCTATCAGAATGTTTTCCCTTGGCTAGCTACTCATTTCAAGACGTAATATATCACATGTCCTGAGAATTATAGCTTCTGGGTATGTGTGGAGTGGAATTTATGGAAATGAAAAGATAGGACCACTTCTGTCAAGCTCAATAGAGAATTATCAAATGCAGAAGGGATATAGCTGCACAGGGTTTGTTGATTTCTGGGGTCAGTTGAGACTCTTGCCCAAAAGGGGGTTCCATGCCTTGTAAAGGAGAGTATAGTGCAGGATGTGTATCTTTATCAACAATACAGCTGCAAGAAATTACTTTTTAGACTTTGGCATATGGTTTTCTCTTTCACTTCCAGTTTTTGTCTTTTTGCATATTTTCATGAATATTTTAATGGGAGGATATCAGACAATACATTGAACCCTGCCAATCTACTATCATAACAACAACAATAAAGGCTGACATTTGTTGAGTATCTGTGCCAGGCACTGTGCTTACTATTTTGTATATATTACATCATATTTCATCCTCAGAACCGTACTTTACTGTAGGTATTAGAGGCAACCTCCCTTCCTCTGGTTTTGTGTGTTCATATGGAAGGATATCTATTAGATTAAAACTCTTGGCCTTTTGCTCACCCCCTCATTCTCTCTGGGGAGGGTCACTCATTTCATTGGTTGGTTGGGAAAAATGAATTAGGCATGCTCAGCCACACCTAGGACCACTCTTTGATCTGCCTACCTAGAGAAAGAATGCATTTTGGTCTGCCTGCTGTGTCTCACAGTAAGCTTAGTGGAGCAGATCTGCCCCAGGACAGAGGCCTGCAGTTTCTATTTCTGCCTGGGTCTAGTGTGTATGTTTAAAGTTGGAGGACAAGAATAGAAAGCCCATCATTTCTAAGCATTCAAGTTTTTGAATACAGTTTTATTAGAATAGAATGAGATTTTGGTATCCATCTAATTTCTACCCTTTCGATTAGTTTAAACTTATATGGGAGAGATGGGAAATTGTTTGCTAAGCCCTTAAAAATCTCCAAAGTAGGTAGTATTGGTATCTCCAGTTTAAGCTGAGTAAACAAAAGTGCTGAGCCAAGTTATCCAAGGTTTCCCAGCTTATTGACAACAGAGCTTGGATTCTCACTTAGCTCTGTCTGCTCTAAAGCAAACACTTGACCATGATGCCAAGCTAAGCCCTGTAACTCCACTGCTCACCACAGCTGACCTTCGCAAAATCTCATCACACCTGTAAGACTCAGAGATGGCACCATCTGAGGAAAACCCAACCAATTCTTTAAGCTTCTTCTGTGGAGCCTTTCCCTGGACAAAGTTAGTGATTCCATCTTCAATGCACTTTGTACAGCTTTCTGTTGGAGAGCAAAGATCTATTCGGTTACTTATATATCCATTTGTTTATCTCTCTAAACTTAGTATCTAGCACAGGGTAAGTGCCAGTTCAATTTTTATTAAATTATACTCATAGAAACAGATTAAGTAGTACCAAATTCTCCAAAGCAACCACTTTAAGCATAAAGTCTACATAGATTCCAGAATAGATTTAACTTCACCCCAGTATTGCTTAAGCTATGGGCCCTCCTTTTGTTCCATTTTAGTGTGTGTGTGTTTGGGGGGGCGGTAGGTATTTGCTTAAGTTCCTTTTAGTCTTGCCATTGGAAGTTGTTGCACTGTGCTGAGAGGCAGTAAATTGGTGGCATATATGATGTCCATTAGCACCTGGTTTAATTTCACTCTGAATTGCTACAAGAACCCAAAATAATTACATTTACAGAACATGAAAATAATGATAACTACCAATAATAATAGCAAGCACCTATCATGTGCTTAATATCATGCCACATGGTTTATACATATTAGCACTAACAATCCTAAGAGGCTTATGACGTAAGTATTATCCCCATTTTACAAATGAGAAACAAAGGTTAGGTGAGATGAAGATATTTGCTTACTGCCACACACACACACCACTAAGTGGCAGAACAGAAATGGAATCAGTGCTGCCGGCTCCAGAGCTGGATCTTTTTCCTTTATTCGGTGCCCTCTGGAACATAACAGCAGCTGTTGTGACGATTAGAAAAGATAATGGGTGGGAAAGTGCTTGGAAAACTCCACAGAGAACTAAGCATGCAAGAGATTATGAAGACTTGTTGAGAGCTTTGGCAAGGGCACTGTGATAATAGCCCTGGGGAGGGGGAACAAATTGATCTGGCTGGAGTTTAGGGACATTTCCTGTCATGTAATTACTCTGAACTCAGTATTTTTGAAACAGTGAAGATGCAGACCCTCCTTTCTTTGTGAAGCAGTCCTCATCTCTGAGAACAAAGACAGGAGAGGTTAGTTTGGTTTAAACCAGTAATTTTCTTTGAAGACAAAGGAAATGGTGGGGGAGGAGTGGCAGTGTTGTCCATTTGCTGTTGGGTTCTAGACATTGATTGATTCCGGACCCTACTCAGAGTGAGAGCAGTAACTTACAACACATGCTGAACATTTTTCCATTTAAAATGCATTTTAAAAATACAATAGGCCTGCATGTTTATTCTCTGAAATATAGCACAACAGAATGCACAGATTGTTACATATGTTCTGAATATTTCACCAGACTTCAGAGGCAGAGAAAGGCTTTTTGTTCTCTCATTCACACAACAAACATTTATTGAATAATTTCTATGTTAGGCATTGTGCTGGGCACTGAAGAACAAGACAGGGTCCCTGTTTTCAAAAAAAAAACAAAACAAAACAAAAAAAAAAAACTAAGATTAGAGTACGAGACACAGACCTATAAATTAAATTTTAAATATTATTATACACCATAAATTTAACAATAGGAGTACATGCAAGATAAATAAAACTGAATGAGAGAGCAGGGCTCTCACCAGTGGAGACTCCTTCTAAGTAGAGATGATGTCTGAGCTGACTTCTGATCACCAAACAGGCATATTAAGCTCAATCCCTATTATGTACACTGTTCCTCACTCTCCATATATATCTGATGCTTAGAAATACACAAAAATATTATTTGCTTGTTTAATAATTATTAAGTACCTACTACATGCAGAACATGTTGTTAATATTTATGTAGGATGCAAAGAGAAATAAGGTATGGTTTTATCTATCAAATCTATCAAAACATATTAATTAGAGTAGGAAAAAACAAGACATATTCCAAAATAATAAAAGAATGAACAATAATAGAGAAAATATTTACACAACACTGACTATAAAAGATAATGCAGACAAAGCATAAACTCTGAATCAATAGGCAAAAAATGGGGTCAATGATATAAGCTTCCACTATAAGAAGCTAGAAAAAGAGGAGCATATTAAACTCAAGATATGTAGAAGTAAATAAATAGTAAAACCAAGAGCAGAAAGCAATAAAATAAAAAACAGGGAAACAATAGAGAAAAACAATGAAAGTAAAAACTGGCTCTCTGAAATGATTAATAGAATTGAAAAAACTCTAGCTAGACTTTTCAAGAATAAAAGAGAGTAGTCACAAGTTACCAGTTCAAGAATGAAAGAGATAACATCACTATAGATAGTTCATAACCACAGTAGTGCAGATACCAAAAGGATGATAAGGAAATATTATGAACAACATCATGTCAACAAATATGACAACTTAAGTGAAATGGATAAATTCTCTAAAATAATACAATTTACCAAAACTGACTGAAGAAGAAATAGAAATAGACCTATATCCTATCAAATAAATTAAATTTGTAATTAAACACTGCTATGGACTGAATGTTTCTGTCCCCCCAAATTCATATATTGAAGCTTAATCTTAGTGTGATGGTATTTGAAATTGGGGCCTTTGGAAGGTGACTGGGTAATGTGGGTGAAGACTTAATGAAAAGGATTAGTGCCCTTATATCGGGCTGAAAAGATCAGAGTTCTCCCTTTCTGTCATGTAAGAACAAAGTAAATAGATGGTTATCTATGAACCAGGAAGCAGGCCCTCACCGGACACTAAATCTGTCAGCACATTGATCTTGGACTTCCCAGCCTCCAGAGCTGTGAGAAATAAATATTTGTTGTTTAAGCTACCCATTCATAGTATTTTTATTATAGCAACCCAAATAGTCTAAAATAAACACCTTCACCCAAAGAAATCTCTGGCCAAGTGACTTTAGTGAATTCTACATTCAATATTCAAACATTTCAAGAAGGAATAATACAAATTCTACACAAAGTCTTCAGAAAATAGAAAATGAGCCAGCAATCCATTACCAAAATCTGACAAAGATATTACAAGAAAACTACAGACTGCTATCCTTTATGAATATGGACACTAAATCTAATAAAACAATTAGCAAATTATGTCCTGGAATATTTTTAAAGGATAGCAAATCACAATCAAATGGAGTTTACTCCTGGAATTCAAGCTTGGCTTTATATTTGTAAATACATTGATGTACTTTACCATATTAACAGAATATGGTGCATTTAATAGATATAGGGAAAATATTTGACAAAATTCAGTCTCCATTCAATATATAAAAAAACTCTCGGCAGACTAGAAATAGCAAGAGAACTTCTTCAACCTGATTAACAGTATCCACTGAAAAAGAAAAAACCCATATAGTATCAAACACTATATTTAATAGTGAAAAACTGAATATTTTCCCCCATAAAATTCAGAACAAGAAAATATTATACTAGAAGTCCTAAACAATGCAAAAAAAGGGGGAGGAGTAAGGGCATACAGTTTGGAATGAAAGAAGTAAAACTATGTTTATCCCAAATGACATGATTATAGACCGAGAAAATCTGAAAGTCTTCCTACTAGAACTAATAAATGAGTTTAACATGGTTGCAGGACAGAAAATTAACATACAAAAATCAAGTGCATCTCTATATGTTAGCAACAAAAAATTGGAAAAGGAACTAAAATAGCATTTATAACAACATTCAAAAAGATGAACTACTAAGGGTTAAATCTAATAAAACTGTGAAAGACCTGTAAAATGGAAACTAAACTATTGCTGAGAAAAGTAAAGAAAATCTAAATAAATGGATAGATATATATCATATTCATGAACTGGAAAACTCAATATTTTTAATATATCAATTCTCCTTAAATTAATTTATAGCTTTAACTCAATCTCTATCAAAATCTGAGCAGTCTATTTTAGATATTGATATGCTTATTACAAAATTTATAAGGGACATAGAATAGCCAAAAGAATTTTGAAAAAGAACTACGTTGGAGGACTTAACACTACCTGATTTCAAGATTTACTATAAAGCTACAATAGTCAAGACAATGTGATTTTATAAGTACAAATCTATAAATCAAAGAAACAGAATTGATAGTCCAGAACTAGGCCTACATATATACGATCGTTTTTTTGTTTGTTTGTTTTTTGTTTTAACAAAGTTGCCAAGATAATTCTATGGAGAAAGAAGAATCTTTTTAACAAATGGTGTTGGAACAAATGAATATCCATTTGGAAAAACATGACCTCAACCCTTATCTCAAACATACATAAAAATTAACTAAAAAATTATCATGGCTATAACAAGAAGGTTAAAACTGTAAAACTTTTAAACATACAAGAAAATCTTTGCAAAATTGAAGTCATCAAAGATTTCTTCTTTTTCCTTTTAAATATATTTTTATTAAAATATAGCTAACATACAATATTATATTAATTTCAAGTGAACTATTAATATCATAGTTATTCAGCATTTATAATAAAAGATTTCTTTGATAAAAAAAAAGGCATGAAAAAGGATTAAGCACAAAAGAACAAAATTAATAAAATGGACTTAAAATTAAAAACTCCTCTTTGACAAACACCATTTTTTAAAATTAAAAGTCAAGTTTCATATACACAAATATAATGTATAGTCATATATTCCTATATATGTATACATGTGTGACTTTATATACAGACACACACATACACACAACACACATACCTGACAAGGATTTGTATCCAGAATCTATTTTAAAAACTCCTCCTATAACTCATTCAGAAAAAGACCAAAAGACCAAAATGGACAAAAGATTTGAACAGCCACTTTACAAAATAAGAGATTATATATATATATATATATATATATATATATATATATCCAACAAACACATGAAAAATATGTTCAACATGACTAACCTTCAGGGAAATGCCAATAACAATCATGAGAAGCAATCACACATGAACTAGAATGACTAAAATGTAAAAACTGACAATACTAAGTGTTGACAAGGATGAGACTAACTGAAATGCCAACAAATGCTGGTGGGAGTATAAAATGGTACCACTTTGAAAACAGTTTGCCAGTTTCTTAAAAAGCTAAATACTTTGCATATAGCTCAGAAATTCTATTCACAAGGATTTACCCTAGAGAAATAAAAACATGTCAAAAAAAGAAGTACCCAAATGTTCATAGCAGCATTTTTCATAACAGTTCAAAACCGGAAGCCACACAAATGTCCATCAAAAGGAATGGTGAATAAAGAAGCAAAGTGTTGTATCTTGACACAATTGACTATGACTCAGGAATTTTAAAAAATACTGATATATTCAACAACATAGATAAATCTTAAAAGCACTATGCTGAGCAAAAGAATCCAGACCAAAAAGTGCATATATTTTATGATTTGTTTATATGAAGTTCTGGGAAAGGCAAAACTAATCTATAGTAACAGAAACCAGGTTAGTGGTTACCTGGGCTGGGGCTGGAATTAACCACAAAGGGGCTTAAGGGGATTTTTAAGATAATGTAAATATTTTATATTTTTATTGTGGTGGCAGTTAGAAGGGTATATACATTTGTTAAAACTCATCAAACTGTACACTTAAAATGAGAATATTTAAAAATATAAGTTAATTATATCTAATTAGAGTTGACTTACAAAGAAAAAATGTTTTTAATAAGAAGGAAGTATAATATAAGAGATAGATCATAGACCAGTAGTCAGACAGAGTGACTGGGTTCAAATCTCAGCTCTTGTATCTCAGATATGTGGCCTTGGACAGTCACTTTACCTCTCAGATCCTCAGTTTCCTCATGTATATAGTGGGAGTACTGATACCTACATGAAACAGTGGTGGTAAGGAATAAATTTGTGTGTGTGTATATATATACATATATATATATATATATATTTTTTTTTTTTTTTCAAAATACGGTACTTAATAGTGCTCCAATAATGTTATTCCCCTTCTATTTAACTTCCACCAAGGAGATGAAAGAACAGGAAGGCTGTGGCATTTCTGTGAGCTGTTTAGCCAGCCTTTTGGACCTAAACTGTCCAGAAGTAATTATGGCTCCGACTCACAGATCAGGCCAGCAGACACTACTTTCTTCCCTGGATAATAAGACAAAACACAGGAAATTGTGGCTTGGCAGTGGTTCTTAGATGAAAGGAAGGCGTGTAGAACAAACCATAGACCATAGAGAAGGAGGGAGGAAGATGGGTAAGAAGCAGGGAAAGAAGATACAAGTAGAACTGTGGGTAATAAGGCTTTTCCTTTCTGCTGCGATTCCAAGTTTTTTTCTTCAGTTCTATGATCGATGGTGTCTTTAGGTAACAAGTAATTACAGTGTTCAGTGCAGGGTAGCCTGGTGGAAAGAGAACAGCCTTTGAAGTTCTCAGCCTTGGGCTTGAATGCCAATTTTTCCATTCCATGGATGTGTGATCCTCATCTCTAGGACTAGGATAATAGAAGAATCAAGCTCATAGAGTGTCTTGGGGATTAAACGGCACAGGCTTCAACCAAAATCTATTAGAGATGTGACTGTCAGACACAGGAGTTTGTGTGAATGCATGATCAAGAACAGGCACAGGCGGCACAGAACTCTGTAGCCCGTCCCTCAGGGGCAGGTCCAGATTGGACGAAAATGTTCTTTCCGTCAGTTGGCAAGGCACCGCGGCCCTGAGGGACATGAGGGAGCTGCTGAGGACTTCACTGGGTCATGAAAGGCTTTGTCTTCCAGCACCCCCGTCCTTAGACATGTTCTTCCTGGAGGGTCTCAGCTCGGTCCCCCACCACTGTTTATCCTCTTAGCCCCGGAATCCCAAAACAGAATAAATGTCCTCCTCGTCCACCCCGCCCTCCCCGCGTCCGGGGAAGCATTGCATCACAGCCAGATACGTTCTGTGAAGTGTTTGTCCTGCCTGGGCTTAGTAAATGACCCCTCTCCTCCGTGGGCACCAGGGCTTTCTGGCCCAGTTGGCACTGGGCACGTCCCGCGGCAGCCGCTAGGGGGAGCCTGGGCCGGAGCTCTGAGAAGTTGGACAACTGTCGAGGTCTGCGTTGCAGTAGGAAATCTTGCGGTGGCCTCAGGGAAGTGACTGTGAGGATCTCATTCTGAACAGACAAGTGTTCAGAGAACGTTTGAGAAAGGAAAACTGTCAAGCCCTGAACGTAAAAGAATTAAAAAACATCCTTTTAGCTCCACACACTTCCTTCACTGGCTGAGAGGCTAGTCTGTGCCTTCCAGATGGGTCTTTTTAAAAGTCATTTTGGAAGCTATGTAGTTCAGTAAAAAGAACAAGGGTCAGAAGTCATGGATTCAAGACTGTTCTGGACTCAACCTACTTATGAAAACTTGGACATGTCTCTACTTTTCTGAGCCTTTGTTTACTAATAATGTCTATTACCATTCAATGGCTCTGTTCCATGTGTCATGTTACCAAAAATTATCTCATTTAATCCTCACAACAATTATATGAAGGAAGGGTTTGTATCTCAATTTTATAAATTAAGAAAATGAGGCATAAGAAGTAACTTGTCCAAAGTTTTAGCCCAGTAGAGTCGTTGAGATCTTTCCGATCTTTATGCAGAAGCACCCTTCTATTTCCAGAATGCTCTCTCATTTTTCAAATGAGCCTTAATAGTAATAAAATTAATAATAATAATAATAACTTTTATTATTATTATTATTATTATTAATGCCATTGTCACATATTTTGAATCACAAACTTTAAAGTTAATCTAATGATTACTTACATTCAAGATTTATAGTCAAGATTCTTATATTCAAGGTCATAGAAAGACCTTGTGTTTCAGGGTCTAAGAGTCACCTCCACAGAGGGATATGTATGTTGGAAAAGATCTGTGGAGAGGGCTGGAACCATGACAGTGATTATGAGCATGGCAAGGGCCTGATCAGAGCCCGGCTCAGGAATACACACACAATGACAATGGCCTTTTCCCCCTGCCTTCTCTCCTCATCTGGCACTGAGGCTTGTGGAACAACATATCTGTCCCTAGCCACTCCTTTGCCCTTGGGCAGAGGTCTCCAGTCCCCTAATAGAGTCTGATGAAACAGTCCCCTCTCCGTGGCTCAGTTACCCTGAAATCCACTGCATGTTCCTCAAAACATAGCCCTTACATTTATCCCAAATCTTCCTCCATTCTCCTCCTCTCCTCAGCCCTCTTCAAGGCTTATAATAGCTAAAACTTGGAGTAACTTTAATGTCTACCCATAGAGGACTGATTAAATAAGATATGCTACAACCTTACTTTGTTAATTAGTCACGTAAAATTCAATTGTAGTTGAAATAAGTATAACTCAAACTGCCTGAGGCCAAATAGGGGTTTATTAGCTCATGAAATTGAAAGGCTCAAGGATATATGGCTTTAGGTCCAATGGGGTCCAGGTATTCAAACAATGTCAGGAACCTGTTTCTTTCTGTTTCTTGTCTCTGGTTTCTTCTGCATAGGCTTCATTTTCAGGCAGCAAAGATAACCAACAGTAGCTCGGACTTTTATTTAACAGAATTCACCACCCCAAAAAGGTAAAGAGCCTCTCAGACATTAGTTTGAGCTATGGCTGCCCAGTTTTGGACAAATCCCTGTAATTCAGACCAGGCCATGTCTTAATCAAGGGACAGATATAACACAAAGCCTAGACCATTAAATTTCTAAAGGAAAACATGATAAAATCTTTACAGCCTTGGAATAGGCAAAGTTTTTCTCCATTAAAATACCAAAAAACACTAATCATAAAAGGGAAAAAATCATAAATTGGACTTAAACAGAGTTAAAACTATTGCTTGAAAGACATCATTTCAAATGCAAAGGCAAGACTCAGACAGAGTAAACAATAGAAATCTCATAAACTGTAAAATAATCTTGCCATAGTTAAAAATAAATGGCATTTATCAACATGAAAAGATCTTTGGAGAGAAGAATTTCTGTCTGTTTTATTTATTACTATATCTCTATCACCTAAAATAGTGCACAATAAATATTCATTGAGTGAATGAATCTCCAAAATATATTATATAAAATATTTTTGTCTCATTTATGTAAAATGTATTTCGTATATATGTAAATGCATACATTACGTTTGCATTGCATTTGAGAGGAGAGAAGAGGGCTTTTACTTTTCACTAAAAAGAAAAAAAAATACAAATTATAACACTATCTTATTTCAGGGCCTGGCCTTTAAGCCATCAGACCATGACCTGCCTGAAGCAGAGGAGCCATATCTAGTGATTCTGTGAATTACTCCAGACTCTGTCTCTCAAGCCCACTTCAAAGTTATATCCACGATTGATTTTTCAAGTTTTAGGCTAATTGTACACAACTAAGCTTCTCACTTTTGACCCAGCTCCTTTAAATCGACAAATTGACTATCCAGCTTTTAATTTGCCTTTTCTACAAGATGCTTTCTCTCTAGTCATTCCCTCGGACTATCCATTTCAGCTTTTGTATGAATGATGCTCTAAGGTTCCATGGACACTATGGCTGGATCCAGGAATGTCCTAGCTGTACTTCTGGGGTGAAAACTTTACAAGGTGCCTTCAAGTCACTGAAATTATGCAAGCCATAAGAGCGTAAGGAAAAACTACTGTGTGTTTAACATGGTTACTGTTTTCACAGAATTGAGCAGAACAAGTTTTCTTTACTCTCCCATTTTAAAGATAGGGGAAAATTGAACCTCTAAGTTTGAATAACACGCCCTAGGTCACACAACTAGTAAGGGGCTCTGGTTCAAATTAAAGTCTCTCTGACTAAATTTTATTCTCTCTTATTCAACTATACCAAGTCGATACTGGGAATTATGCACAGATAGCAGGACTCTGCTGATCCCTAAGTCTCTCCAGGTAAATTAGAAACTGACGGAATTCACCTAAAGACTGAAGGAAGTCTCTACTCTAATCTTATTGCCCCTCCATCTCCCACAGATGATGTTGCTTTGAAAGAGCCCAGGTACTAACCATCATGAGCAGACAGATATTCCATCGCCTGGAATGTGTCTTTGGTTGGCCTTATGAAACCTTTTAAGCATGACAAGAAGAAGCTGATTATCCACCCAAGTCAAGAAGAGTGGTTTCTCTGGAAATACACTTTCAAACTTACTTCAAGGAATGTAAGTCAAGATGCTAAAAAAGGTTCCTTATGAAGAATATGTTTAGAATGTCCTCCTTCAATATCTTCTTGTAAAAATACTCTAGCCTCAGTGCAGAAGTGGCAACTCTATAAACTATGTGACCAGGTCCCCCAGTCACAGTTGATTGGGCCAGAGGTTGAGCTGGTCAGACTGATCCCCCTTGCTGATATAATATCAACTCAGGGAAAACTCAAGGAAGTGGGAGAAGCAATGGCCTGAATACTAAAGGAATGTGAATCATCATCAAAGTAAAAGGTGAGACTTCTCAGGACATTGGAAGCCAGGAGTGTACCAATGCTCAAGAGAAAGGACCTACATATACGGGCATTTTGATTTACTCTCAAAGAAATGGCCAGGCTACCCCTAATCAGTGAACTCTACAAACAACCTCCCCACTTCACATACATGCCAATCTCCAATCGGGCGGCGGGGGTTGGTGGGGGAGAGAAAGACAGAGAGAGAGAGAGAGAGAGAGAGAGAGAGAGAGAGAGAGAGAGAAATTAGAATAATTCGGGAAATGAATAAACTTTTAAAAATTATAATACAGATGAGAAAAAGACAGGTGATATTATTGAGCAATGTGGGACTAGAAAATAAAACCACTCTTCTGCTGAGAACATCTATAAAAGCTATATTCAAAAAAATATTTAAACCTGTTTAGAGTCAATGGAGAACTCAAAAGACAGTGAAGACTTGCTAGACCAAGATGCAGGAGAAAAAAGAAATATGAAGTTAGCAACCTCGAAACACTTTACCTAGAAACACTTTAACCTAGGAACACTAGCCAACTCCAGAAGAAGTATCTTAAAACAATGAAAAGTTCATTCACTTACAGTTCTACTGGCCATAAGTCCAAAATCAATTTTACTAGGACAAAAATCAAAATATCAGCAGTGCCACATCTCTTTTGGATGCTCTAGGAGAGAAGCTATTCTTGCCATTTTCATATTCTGGAAGCTGTTGGCATTCTTGGGTTAGTGTTAACATCACTCCAATCTTCAAGGCCAGCATCTTCAAATCTCTTTCTGTCCCATCTTCATATGACTTTCTTCCCTGTGCACCTATGTCAAATCTCCCTCTGCCCCTCTCATAAGGATACCTGTGATGGCATTTTGGGACCATCCAGATAATCTAGGACAATCTCCTTACCCACAGATTCTTAATCTAATCACATCTGCAAGTATTCTTTTCCAAAAAGGGACAAATTTACAGGTTTCAGGAATTAGGACACAACATCATTGGGGGGCCAGTTTTTAGCATCAAAAAACATCGAGTATCTAGTAATAAATATAATGAAAGACATGCAAGACCTTTACACTGAAAACCACAAAACATTATTGAAAGATATGAAAATAAATATAAGTAAACAGAAGGATATACCATTTTCATGAATAGAGGACAATATGTTGAAGACATCAATGCTCTCTAAATTAATCTATAAATTGCATTCAATCTTGATCAAAATGTCAGCAATGTTTTATTGGGGGAAATTGACACACTTAAAAAAATTATATGAAAATGTAAAAGCTGAGGAGGGTCAAGACAAACTTAAAAAAAGAGCAAAGTAGGAGGAATTAAACAAATAGATATCAATAAAAAGTTAAAACTATAAATAAAGTGACACAGCAATTGAATTCTAGAGCAGCATTTTAAAACTTTAATGTGTACAGGGGGACCAGATAGGCATATCACTTAGATTATATCTTTCCCACTTACTATTCCCCATTTTCCAGAGTAAGCACATTTATCACAGTGAGGGCTTCTGTTTATAATAAATGGAAAAAGTATGTACTCAGGAAATATTTGCTGAATTGACTTTCATAACCCAGTTCTCTTGGCAATTTTTTAAATAATAAATATCACAGCAACAAAAGAACTAATACCTCCCCAAACATGTTCATTGGTGATTTGGGGAAATGATAAGTGATCATATACTAAACGTGGATGTTAGATATTGAATATTGGATGAGTCAGTTTTCTATGAAGGCTTTTCCCCAATCTAATGATCTGTAGACCAAGATGACAGTGGAACCAATTCTATACTTTAGCTGATATCTAAGAAGCACATATCTCATTCAGTAATTCCCTCAGGGTAGGTGTGTATTTTACATCAGTACCTTTATCTACACAAATGTCCCTGGAACCTGACTCTATTGTGATTCAGCAAACAGTACTAACTAGTAATCTGAAATCAGCTGCTTATACTAATAACGGCCCCATTGGACTTTATCTTTCTATTGTGGCTCCTGAAATTAATATTTCTTTCTGTTATAATGAAAAAGTTATCTGCATTGATTGCAAAAAGCAAAGCCTGATATTATAGAATGATTACTTTCAGAATAAATTGAATACTGTATTTTTCAGTAATAATTATTGTGTTAAAGAGATTTCAGTCTGCAAGATAGGAAGAAATCCCATCAATTAGATAATATCCATTAAACCAATAACCAAACTATATCAGTGAATTAAACATAATTAGCCTTAGATTTTAAAAATGTATTCAGAAGCAAAGTCAATCATTCCCTGAGAAGATGTTATGATTGTCAAGTGCATCCGTAAGTCACCTCTGTATCTAAAGCTGGCTAAAGCCTAACAGAGAGCATTTAAGAACATGGTATGGGTAATGCTTTTACATTTTATGGTCATTTTTTCCCACTATAGTAAGTTTAGTTCAGGCCCTTGTCACCTAACACATGTGTCTTAGTCCATTCAAGCTGCTATAACAAAATACCACAGGCTGGGTGGCTTATAAACAACAATTTACTTCTCACAGTTCTGGAGGTTGGATATTTGAGATTAAGGTGCTCACATAGTCAGTTTCTTTGTCTGGTGAGGGTCCACTTCCTGCTTCATAAACAACCATCTTCTCACTGTGTCCTCACATAAGAGAGGGGGCTCTGGAGCTCTGTGAGGTCTCTTTTATAAAAGCATTAATCCCATTCATGAGGGCATCTCCCGAAGCTCCCACTTCTCGATACCAACACATTAGGCATTGCGTTTCAACATATGAATTTTGGGAGAAACAGATATTCAGTCTATAGCAATATGTTCCTATCTCCAGCCAGTGTCTCAACCCATATGCTGCATATCACAATCAAATCATCTTAAAGAGAAGAGAAGAAACTAAAGAGTCAACCTTTCGAATTTGATATACCTTGCATCAGTTTGGGTCGGTTAGGTTATGATGAGGCAATGAACATCTCCAGGTCTTAGGTGCTTAACATAACAAAAGTTTATTCCTTGCTTATACTACATGTTCAGTACTGATTGACAGTGGGATTGTATTCTTTGGAGGCAGGTGGAAAAAGATTATAATTGGTCATGATCCCCACAGGTGAAGGAAGGGAATATTACAAATCACACACTTAAATCTTCTACCTGAAAGTGGCATCCATGATGGCCACTCATGTTTCTTTGGCCAAGGCAAGTCACATGGCTATGCCTGACTTCAAAAGTGGGCAGGGAAATGCTATCCTACCATGTGCCTGCAGAGAGAAATAGAATACTGTGGACGCCCCAACTAACTTCTACTTCTGTAATAGGAGAATTTAAATGAGAGAAATGTACAACCTCATGGGAAAAGTAGAGCGAGGACTACTGAAATATCTTGTAAACATTTTTAAACTTTTAATAAAAATGCAATTATTTTAGCACACCAAATAGCATTAGTTTTTAAACATGTTAAACTATAATTAAAGATTCTATACTATCCATTTACTATCATCATGATTTCCTCTCTGGAAAATTTAAATTTTTTTCCTCAGTAGTTTCAGTATTAGCTATATGTTAATTTCCTTTGTATATATAGTATATATGAAATATATGTACATATACAATTAATATAATGTATATGAAAAGGCATTTTTCTATTGTTTCATTCTAGTCAGGATTCTGTTTGGTTTTATTTTTAACTACTCATAACAATTGAAGATTCACATATTTTCAATTAGATAAATTCACATATTCAGTCTAGAATACTATATACAGTTTTATCTTTAATGACTCAAATTTTATAGAAAAGACATTTGAGATAGAAAAGAAATATCTGGAGTGGTTTATTATTATTATATCAGCTCTCTGCTCAAAATATTTTCCATTCTCTATCTGTTCAGATCCAAATTTTAATATTTAGTTTGGCAAAGATGGCTAGCTCCCTACCAAAAATTCAAAAATTTCCCTTTCCCTTTCCAGAGTGTGAAGTTGTCACTGAGAAATAGCTGCTTAGCTCTCCTGACAGCCAAGTATAGCTAATGAAATATGAGCAGGAGTTATTTTTTATGTTATTATTATATAGAAAACACAAAGCACATATGTGACAGGTATAGATAAGTGTTTGACATACATTGACTCATTTACTGAAAATAACAATCCCGTAAGGTAAGTTCTATTACTGTCCCCATTTTACAAATGAAGAAACTGAGGGTCAGAGTAGTTGAGTAATATAGAGGAACATGCTAATAAGACACAAAGATGAGATTCTAACCCAAGAAGTCTAATTCCAGAGTCCATACTCTTAAACACTGCCATATGCTTCCTCTTGTGCTAGGGCCTTTAAAAAGCAAATGGGGTTTCTCTATCTACTCTATGGCCCCAAGGGATGGCAGAGCCACACAATTATAGTATGCTGGGTTTCTGATTAGCAACACAGAAGCAAGTCACCTACTGGCCACAAACTCCCACATTTGACTACCACATGAATGAAAAAACTTCTGTTGAGCCAAGACTGAAATTTTGGCCTTGTTTGTTACAGCATCTAGTGTTTTTCCCAACTGACATATATGACAACCAAGACCCACCACAATTTATCTTAGTCAGGGTCAGGAGACGTAGATTTTAGTTCCAGCACAGTCTCTGACTTAATGTATGACCTTAATGAAGCACTTCTTCCCTCAAGGCCACATTTGAAAGATCAAACATTTGGATTAGATCAACATTTTATAACTTGTATTTCATGGAACATCCTATCTCAGCTATATTTCTTGAATCATCCTGAAAACAACACTTCATGACCAAATAACACAGGGAAATTTTAGACACTACAACCCCTTTCGTAGATTCATAATTGTATTCAACTGAAGGTTTTCAGACATCATTCCCTAATGACTTTAACATTATTCACCAGATGGATTTGACCACAAAACCTCTTAAGTTTTTTAAAATTGGGAGACATTTATTAATATTTAGAGGGTGACTATAGTTAATAATACTGTTGTATATTTGAAAGTTGCTAAGAGAGTAAATCTTAAAAGTTTTCACCAAAAGACAAAAATATTTTATAACTATATGTGGTGATAGATGTTAACTAAACATATTGCCGTGATCATTTTACAGTATGTACAAATATCAAATCATTATGTTGTACACCTGAAACTAACATAATGTTATATGTCAATCATATCTCAATAAAAAATACTTACAAGGATACTAGTGTACTAAGAAATGTAGTTTGGGGAATGGTGAACTGGAATCCTAACTCTCGTCCTAACACTACTATGCATGTTTGTCTACCTTACCAAATTTCCCACACACGGTTCCAATCAGGTTACCTCTTCATTGCTACTCAAATGCAGCAAAATCTCAACTTATGGCTGAGAAGCTCTTACTTTGTTTCCTGAAGCTGGAATGACCCATTTCTTCTCCACATGGCAAGTCTTTCCTATACTTTAAGGTTCAAGTCAACTCTGTGTCTGGTCCATGAAGACCCCACAGTATGATCCAGCACACACCTTACTTCTCTCTTAGTCAACACTCATTAAACTGTCTGGGCCCTCCACAGACATTTTAGGCTTAAATTCCCCTGAAAAGCCTCTTGAATGAGGGTATTTGTAGGGCAAAAGATAACTAGAAGGTGAGTTCTTTGAGGTATTTTGACATGCGGTGCTTGAACAGAAACAAAATCAGACTGGAAACAGTCACAAACAAGAAAGATGCTTTTAACTCCAAGGAAGAGAAATGGGAGAATGAGCTTTGTGGTTCTTAGCCAAGAGAATCCATGAAGATCACACGAAGAGTGAGATGCAGTTCCAAAGATAGTCTGCAAACAGGAAGAGGTTGTGTGCTGATATTTTTTTAAGTAGTTGCTACAAGATGAGTTTTTCTGTTTCAACTAGGCTGGAAATGCATTATTGACTGCATGGGATTGGCTGTGTACTCAGTTTACCTACTCTACATTATGATGGCATCTTCTTTGGTACTTTGGGATTTTATAACAAGCATAAATCCATGGGTGTCAGTTATATCTCATGTACAGGCCCATCATAGCCCCAAATAAAGTTGTTTTTAATATACCAGATGTCAGAAGGTACATTACTAATTTAATAAGAACAACAATATACATTAGGAGGGACCAGTTGTGATCAATCAAAATGAGTTTATACCTAAAAAAAAATTTGAAAAATGTATATATCAAAATATCTGATATTTGGATGTATTTGAGTTTTAGAATTACCTCTCACATTTGGTGTGGAGGATAGAGAACTTGAGTTTGGAGGTAAAGACCAGTTAAGAACCAGTTGAGGTTTTCTCCAGGTGGGACAGACAATGAGATTTTGACTAAGGCAGGGGCATGGAAAGGAAAGAACAGAAAAGAGAGATATTCATGCCTATTGGATTTAGAAGGTATGGAGAAGGAGTGAGAGAAGGAAAAAGAAAAGTATTGAAAGAGGAAGAAAGAAAAAAAAGGAAGAAAAGATGAAAAGAGAGGTTGAAGATGACTCTAAGCTCTCAGACTATTAAACTGGGTGTATCCTAGGATTCTCAGATGACTCTTCCATTTTCCCACATTGCCATTCTGCAGAGCCACCTGAGTGGGCAGCAGGGAAGGAGAGCACTCCCTCCCCATATAATTCTGTGAAATTGCTTCAACCTATTCCTTCATTAGAGTCAGTATTCCAGACCACTGTTCCAAGTTTGGTTTGGTAATCAGGAGCACATAAAGCAAAGGGGATCTTCCAAAAGTCTTGAACAGGCACAGCCAGGACAGACCTGGATGAAATTATAAATTCAGTTGAATTGGCTTCTTATCCAGTCCCAGCCAGGCAGCTCTCCTCACCTGCCTCATTTTTCACCTTATCCCATCACAACCTTCTTCATCAAGGAGCTAAGTCACTGTGAAAGAGGTTCTGTTGAGGATTTGGAAAAAAAAAAAAAAAGTTGAAAAGAGACTTTGGAATCAAATTAACTCCATAGAATTTGGAATCAGACTGATCTGAACCTGAACCTCAAGTCTTGGACAAAAAAAGCCCAGGCTTCAAAAGAAAGGATTGAGCTGAAAATAGAGAATTTGAATCCCAGAGGTTGTAGGGAGCCATGGAATTTAAGGATATTTTTCAAGGAGCGTGAAGGGACAATGGAAACTCTTTCTGTATCTATTTGTTTTGGACCCATCATGTTCAAGCAGACAAGGTGCAAGCCCTGTTAGCATGTAAACACCTTCACTGAGCAGGATTTTCCATAATATGCATCCTCTTCTAGTCTGTCTCACACTGTTTAGGGATGGGGGAAAAAAAAAGAATGAAGAAAAATGAAATGAGCCTCAGAGCCTATGAGACAGCATCAAGGGTGCCAATATGCTAATAATGGGAGTCCCAGACAGACAGGAGAGAAAGGGACAGAAAGAATATTTGAAATATGGCCAAAAACTTCCCAAATTTTATGAAAAAATATTATCTATACCTCCAAGAAGTTCAACAAATTCCAATAAAGTCAGAGATTCATACCTAGATACATCGCAAACTATTAAAAGACAAAAACAGAGAATCTTGAAAACAGAAAGACAGAAATAATATATCACTTATAAGACTTCTTCAATAAGATTAACAGCTTATTTCTCATCAGAAACCATGGAAGCCAGCCAGCAGTGGGATGGCATATTCAAAGTGCTTAAAAAAAAAGACTTGCATCCAAGGATTCTATATGTAGCAAAACTATGCTTTTAAAATGAAGGCAAAATTAAGATATTCAAATACAAACAAGACTGAGAGAATTTATTATCAGACCTGCTGTACAAAAAAAGAATGAGAGGCATTCAAGCTGGAGTGAAAGGATACTAAAGAGTAACTTGAATCCACATGGAGAAATATAGATTTCTGGTAAAGATAATTATATAGTTAAGTATCAAAGACAGTATAAATTGTGTGTGTGTGTGTTTTGGTTTGGAATGCTTCTTTCCTCTTATCTAAGAGATAACCACATAAAGCTATAATTATGAATTTGCGTTGATGACCATGCAATATATAAAGGTGTAATTTATATGAAAATAAAAGCACAAATAAGAAGGTAAGTAATGGAACCATGTAAGAGTAACATTTTTGTATGCCATTGTAATTAAGGTGGTATTAATGCAAACTAGATTAATTTGCATTAATTAATTGCAATAAGTTATAAGTTAAGATGTTAATTATAATACCAGGGGCAACCACTGAAAATGCAAAAAAATAGTGTAAAAGAAACAATAAGGGAATTAAAATGATATAATATATAATATCTATTTAACACAAAAGAAGGCAGTAGTGGAAGAATAAAGTAACAAAAAAGATATAGGGCATGTAGAAAACAAGTAACAAAATGCCAATGTAAATCTTACCTTATCAGTAATTACATTAGATATAAATAGATTAAACACTCCAATTAGAAATTAGAATTATAGTTTAAAAAGCATGATCCAAATATATGCTGTACACAACAGACACACTTAGAATTAAAAATCACAAATAAGTTTAAAGTATAAGGATGGGAAAGACATATATTAAACAGTAAACAAAAGTCAGCTGGAGTAGCTATACTAGTATCAGCCAAAATTCACTTTAAGCCAAAAACCATTACTAAAGATAAAGAAGGACATTTTATAATAAGAAAAGAGTCACTCCATCAAGAGTATAAAACAATTATAAACATAATTAACAGATCTCAAAAATATATGAGGTAAAAATTGACAGATTTAAAAGAAATAGACAACTCAACAATAACAAAAGGGAAAGGAACACTTCCTAATTCATTCTTTAATGCTAGCACTACCCTCACCCCAAAGCCAGACAAAGAATTCATAAGAAAGAAAACTGCAGAAAACTATATCCCTTATAAATATAGATGCAAAATTCCTGAACAAGATAGTGGTAAACCAAATCCAGAAGCATATAAAAAGGATTATACATCATGACAAAGGAGAATTTATCCCAGGAATCCAAGGTTGGTTTGAATGGTATTAATTAATACCATATTAATAAAATAAAGGACAAAACCACATAATCATCTCAATAGATATAGAGAAAGCATTGACAAAATCCAACACCCTTTCAGCAAGTCTAGTCCTGGGTATATATACCTAAGATAATTGAAAATACATGTTTATACAAAAAATGTGTATGTGGATGTTCACAGTAACTTTATTCATAATAGCCAAAAAGAAGAAACAATCAAAACTTTCATAAACTGATGAATGGATAAACAAAATGTGATATATCCAT
>CM053510.1:31509563-31547063 GCA_028627145.1 Eidolon dupreanum | reverse complement strand
TGCATATGTCTGAGCTTGCATGTATGCTTGTACACACATACACACACACACACACACACACACACAATGCAAAAGATGTGAGCAGTCAGATGTAGTCAATCACAGAATCTCTGCTTGGCAATTTGGAAGAGAGCACAAGGGTCCATGAGTCAGGATTAAACACCATAGCGACCAAGTTACTGAAGCTTGCCGAGTCAGGTAGCAATTTCTGCTTAATAGAGCTCTCAGGTCTCAATAATTGCTTTGAAATCCGCATATCAGCATTCAGTTCTTATAACTGGGGAAGCCAGAAATCCAAGTGTGAGGGCAGAACTGACAGCCTCTCCTATGCTCATTCAAGATGCAAAAAAGGTGCATGGTTCTGCCTCCTCAGTATCCATAAAGATGTATCTGAAACTATCTTAATAGTACCTTTCAGGCACCCATACTAACCTCCAGGAGTTTCACAACAGATTGGTTTGGTTTGTGAACAAAGGCAAGATGTGATTCCTAAATTTAAATTCTGCATTTGCTAACAGAGCTGCTACTAACCCATATGACCAACTAGAAAAAGGTGTCCCTTCAAGATACTTTTCTTCTATATGTCTGAAAATTGTCATAATCTACTAATTTTGTTAAATAATTTATAGCCATCTTCTAGAAAAATTGTTGTAATAAATACACAAATTAATGGTGTCTGTTATTAGAGAATGTGTCAGCGTATAATCTAGACAAGCAGCCATCTCAGATCAGTACCCAGGAATTGTCCTTTTTCAGCCCCCCCCCCCCGCCCCTTTAATATTGTTGAATTTAATACACTACATTTATATGGCTGCTATTTGTTAGGAAAACTGCTATTCCAATGGGTCAAGGTTCTGTGCCAGGAATTCACAGCTGTAGGCACTCATGGTCTATCCGGAATGATAGGCACAACCCTCTGAGAAACAGAGGAGGCAAAGACTTTCAGCATGGGAGATACTCAAGAAACATCAAGCAGCCTTGGAGAGTGAAGGAGCATGGTCAGGATGTGTTCCAGCAGGCTACGGCACTGTGCCCCAGATGTTTGCAGCCTGGAACCGGCTCTGTGCCTGGCTTTCCCCCTTGGCCTCTGTTTTTCTGGCTCCTCCCAACTCTCCCCACTCCACTTGTCAGTCTCAAGGTCCCTCTGCAACAGCAAATGGCGGCTGCTTGAACAGAGAGGTCATTGATTGGGAAACGGTGGTACTCAGCAATAAGAATAGGCTCTCTCCCTTGCTCTGCAGGGCCAGTGGGTGGTCATCATAGGGCCGAGCCCAGCCTGGTCACACAAGTGTCCAGGGACAGATGACCCTCACTCTGCAAGGCACTGCCCAGAAGCCCCAGGCATAGTTCTGGAAACTCTGATCCGAGCTTCTCTTTCCCCTTATTCTTCTTTCTTCTTCTTTTTCTCCTTCTCCTTCTCCTTCTCCTTCTCCTTCTCCTTCTCCTTCTTCTTTTTTTAATGTTTAAAAGTAATACAAAACCATTATGGAAAAATACCAAAAAGAATGAAGAAGAAAATAATTTTCCCTTAATCTCATTAACCAGAGATAAGTTGTGTACTTTTTGTTCTGATTACAGAAATAATACATATAGTCACTGTAGAAAATCTCAAAAGTAAATAAAAATATTGAGAAACAAATTTATCTATCATTCAGTGTCATTTTGGTGTGTTCTTTTCTGTCTTTTTTCTATGTACATTATTTTTCAAAACAAATGTAATTTTACCATAAATACAGTAGTTTTTTTCATTTATTTTTATACTATATTTTCCTAGTAATTTAAAAATGTATTTATATTTCTTTTTTACTCTTAATTTTTATTTTTTAAAAGTAATTTCTGAATACGTTATATGTCTAAATGATACAAAATTTGAAAAATATGAAATAACATAAAATAAATAATAAGTGTTCCCTTCATTCCTATTCCTCAAGTCACTATTGTTAACATTATTTATGTCCTTTCTGAGATAACCTATAAATTTATATACACATACATGTTAGTAGTATATTAGTTTTTATGCCACACTTTTTTCATTTAATGTATTTAGGATATAGCTTCACAACACACTATTAACTAGATGAACTACCTCATTCTTTTTAACAGCTGCATAGTGTACTACATTTAATAGCTGTTTCATAGAGTATTTACCCCATACTCTACTGGTAGACTTTAGGTTGTTCCCAGCTTTTTCCATTAAAATAGTATTGCAGTAAGTCTCCTTGTACATATATCATTAGACAGATGTAAATGTGTCTGCAGGATGAATTCCTAAAAATAGAATTCCTGGATCCAAAAATTTTTGCATTTTAAAATTTGTTAGCTATTGTCTGTCAGTCACCTTCTAAGAAGGTTGTAGAATTTATTTTCCCACATACAGAGTATGTGGGTCTCCTAGACGACCCCGATAATCCTCACCTAGCATCTGTAAGTATTCTCCTCCCACACTGAACCAGAGCTTTTCATGTATTTAAGAGGATTTGTTTTTTCTTTTCTGTGAACTTTGTATTTTCTCTAAATATATAATTTTTCATGGAGGTATAATATTCCACTGTCTAAGTTTAATGTGATTAATTTAACCATGCCTTTATTATTAGACATTGAATTGATATTTTGATACATTTTGACATTAACAATAATGCGATAAACATCACACATCTTTGTCCATATAGCTGATCATTTCCTTAAAGGAGATTGTTTAATTACTGGAACAAAGTGCATTATGAGACAGAATATGTGTGATCAGACTGTGTAGAACTAATTCTTTTAAGTTTCCTTAGACAAACTGGCAAACTCGTTTTCATAAAAGTTTCATTAGTGTATAGTCCTACCTGCAGTACCCACCTCACCCTCTTTCTTCACCAAAGTGGATATTATCATTAAAAAAAAAAGTTACTAATTTAAAATACAAAAAATTGCCTTGTACTACCAACATTACTTTTGAAAAGCATCCCCATCGAGAACCCTAACTGAAATTGGGGTTGCATCGAGGCATGAGTATGTATTTGGTAGAGGTGACTCAGAGCCTCTGGCATCATCACAGGTTCCTACTGTCACCTGAATGTCACCTGAAATGAACCCAACTTGGAAAATAGCATTAGAAAAGGCAGCTGTTAGGGTTGTGAGGACCATAGAAACTGGGATCCTACTTCCCAAAGCTTGCCACAATGGATGTCAGATTTCTGGGGCAGCTCTAATTACATATATTCTGGTCATAATCCTACAAGTACATGCATGCTTGTCAGTCCTTGTGTCCTCAGATAGGGTGTGGAAAATGTGGCCACAAATGTCATTGCACATGCATTTCCTTGGCTCACAGTCCCCAAGCCAGGAATAGCAGGGCCGGTGGTGGAGGACAACCAGGATGTTCCTATGACTGGAAGGGCGGCTAGATCCCAGGGCCTTGTCCGCTAGCTGAGGGACAAATGGCTCCTGAAGGGAGACCCCAGGTCCTGGGACTGTGAATTTCCCCTTCCTGGAGGTTTGGAATTTTCCAGAGCTCGGGAGGCTCTTTGATAAGGCCTCACACCAAGAGAGAGTTTGTGTGATAGTATTTAAGCTGCAGGCCTCCCTTCTTGCTCAGTGTCAGTCATGTGCCGCTGAGCACTCAGGATCCTGCCCTCTTATCTGACGTTTCCTCCCTATCCTGCCCTGGACATTCTCATGGGCTCACAGCCTGCCCTTTGCTTGCTGGCCCTGCTTCCAGCATGTGACAGCCTCCAGTTCCCCGGCCTGCCTTTCTCATTCAGAACTGGTAGATTGCAGGCCTTCCCTGGGCCAAGGCACACCCAAGGCCCCTTAACAAAGCCTCAGCTTTCCTGAGACAATGGCTGTACGTCGGCTCCTTGCAAACCTAGACATGTAGTGACCACATTGCCCAAACAAACCCAATCAAGGCATCTAACAAAGTAAGGGTATCTCTGATTGTACTGTTTCAGAAAATAGTACATTTTCTCACAAGGGTAAGAAAATTATTTAGCAAGTTGCTTTTATGTGGAAGACTATTACTTACAAATAAGATATAAGAAAAAAGTTCTCAAATATTAATCTTTGTCTCTCATTCTGGAAACTTCTTGACCTTTAACCTAATAAGCAAAGTCATCCATGTTGTCTTAAGAAGTAAAAGATTTGAGGGGACAAGTTCATAGAGCATTAATTATTAACCCTTATAAGTGATGGTACCAAAACGTGGCTCCACTGTACAACCCCCAACACACATGCTCAACGTCATTAGCTTTCCCCTAGACACTCCAAATAGGGACAAAATTAAAGCCAAAATTGAACTAACTATGCAAACTCAGCTTCTAGACAAGTTTCCAGCCTCCACTTTCCAACAAGGTTGCTCTCTCTCTAGAAATTCCCTCACTAGCCCCACTCGACCCAAAGCAGCAGCACAGGATTGTACCATTTAGTAATTCAAATGGGCCAAACACGGCACATAGTAGGCCCTCTGTAAGTGTTTGTTGGGTTGAAATGAACTTTTGTGCAGTGTCTTGGTCCTGCGTGTATCCGCCTCATGAACTTGTTGAATCCTACAAAAAAGAAAAAAGTAAACAGAAAAACAAAAAACAGACCTTCAAATATCTGAGGATTATAAAGTTTTATCTAAATGTTCTCTAATTTAAAATTTCCAGTCCTTTCAACTATGCTCCATGTGATATTCATTCATTCATTCATTCATTCATTCAGCCAACTATCTGTTCATTTGATAATTGCCTGCTCTGGGACACGTACTATGACAAGCAACTGATACACAGCATGCACCATAGAGTGACAGAGAAATATGATTTGTTACAGCAGAGTTGGCTTCTTTATTTCATTTAATAAAAATTTTAAATGGAAATAGAAGAAAAAGATCAAGGAAAGAAAACTCAGAAAGCGCAAAGAAATTACTCTTTTGATGTCTGTGTATGGTATAAGTAGTCCTGAAGTTCAGAGCCAGTGCATTCTAAAAGTCCACGTATAAGTCAGTTGTTTGGAATGTCCCCCATACTCACACCTCCTACCCCTAGAAAATCCAGTGAAGGGAGAAACACATGATAAAGATGACATGCTGTATATTTCTGACAGTATATTCTGTGGCCACATTTGTGGTGATTAAACAAAATAGAAAGCAACAAAATTCAATAAGAAAATTATTTTCTCTCATTTTGCTAGTCCTTGAGGATAAGCAGGCATTGTTCTTTCATAATTCAAAAACCATTGTTGGGGGGGCACGTTTATTTAGAAAAGGATAAAAAAACATGTTGGTGACATTTGCAGAGATTCTGGAAGGAACTTGTGGGTATTGTTAAGGCACTCAGAAAGTTATGCTTCTTCTTTTGAGTAATTTCACTTTCAAATGCATTGTTTCTCTTTTCCTCGTTACAGGTATACTACCAACATTATTCATGTACTGACTGGCATGAGCATGGCCATTTTGGGGATTATGAGTCATATGGAACCAAGATTATTACTGAGGAATTTTCCAGCAATAACTGGGCAAGAGCTAGAAAACAATGGCAGGAACTCGAAGAGCTCACAGGTATGTAACGGAACTAAAATGATTACCTATGTGCTGGAAAAGAAATGAAAAGAGGAATATATTAAGTGTCTACTTGTGCCAATAAACAAGACCGGCATGTTTTCATAATTCTACATGAATAAAAGAAAGGAGTTAGGTAAGAGACAGGAGTCAGTATATCCACTGTGTTGGCCTCCACAAGTTTATTTCAGCCAGGATAACTTGTTTGATTTCAGAGAGAGATCTGGGAAAAGGAGGGAAGAGGGAAGCTCTCCTTTGTTTTGGAGGTACTAGAAGCATCCCACTGCTGTCTCTTTGAGCTAAGGGTGCTTGAACTGGGCATCCAAATTCCAAAAGAATCTATATGCCCTGACCAAAAGATAATTGCCTTAGAACAATTGCATAAACTGCGAAGAGATGAAAAGCTGAAAATAAATGTTAGTAATCATTGTATTAGTCCCCCACCTTATGTTACAGAATAATCCAACATTGTTCTCCATGTGTAAAGGCTTTGCAGAAGATCAATCAGTCTTTTGGTCAAGTCTTTGTTGAGCTCCTTGGGAACTTACGATAGAAAAACAATCCCCCCAGGGAGCTTACAATCAAATAGAAAAGGAAACATTATTAAATAATAATCAACTCATAATAAATTCAAGTATTACAGGTGCTGAAGGGGACAAAGAAGACTTTGCTGAAGTGTGATGCTTGAAATGAATTCTGAACAATGAGTAGGAATTAGGCAGGTAAAGAAAGGATGACACAGATTTTCAATCACACGAAAGTGTGAGTAGGTCCTGAGGCAGAAGAGAGATCTGCATGTTTGGGCAACAGAGAGAGAACTTATGTGGTCGGTGGGGCTGGGGGGAGAGTAAGAAAGTAACTGGCTCAAATTGAGGCTAGAGAGATAAACTAGATTATGTAGGATGGATGAATTAAGAATTTTAAATTTTATTCTAAAAGCAATGGGAAATCATTGAACTGCTAGAGAGGAGAAACAGTTTCAGAGCAGAAAAGTCATTGTTAGTTTTCCTTTTTTAAAAGATCATTTTGGGGATGTGACTTCCAGAATATCAGAGTGAGGATTTCAGTGGGCCCTCTCTCCAGCAAAACAATAATTTAACTGGTGAAAATTACTTTAAGAACACAATTTAAAATCTCTGGAAATTGTCCTAAAGACATACAGCAAATGGAGAAACACTCTTTTAAGAAAATTTACTAAATCTTGTTAGGAAAAGTGAGCCACCAGCCACTCTTTTACTCACTCCCAGCTCCAGGGAGGCCATGGAGAAGAACTCTGCAGGTGTTCAACTCCAGGCAGCAGTAGTTGTTAAGAAGCAGCCAAGAAAATGAGAAATCCCTCTTCTCCCCCCTCCCAGTCTGGAGTTATAGGTTCAACCCAGGAAGGAGCATGCTGCTGGGGTTTCTCATCTACCACCACTCTCCTTCCCCACCACTAGCCTTGTATTGCAGAAACTCTATTCAAGGCAGGCATAGCCAAGAGGACCATCCAGCCCTCAGTCATAGGATAGAAACTCCACCCTAGGCATGCAAGGCTGAGAATACCAGGGCTCCAATCACCTCTACTCCATGTATTCATAGAACAGAGTTTTCATGCCAGGAGGGTCAAACCAAGAAGATAAGGGACTGCCACTCCCCTCACCCTACCTCCAGTGTCCTTTTGAACAGCAGGGGTGTCACCAAAATGAAAGTGGGTCTCCACACCCAATTCAAGTGCAATGGCACAGGGGTTATACCCAGGGGAGAGGGAGGCCGTGGAGAAGAACTCTGCAGGTCTGCCTGAGAGGACTGACTGGTTGGAACAGAGAGTGGAGAACTCTATGCCTAAGGAGGTTGTGAAAACCATGAAGATCAAGTGGGGAACAATGAAGAGGAGGCTGGTAGTTTCATTATATAAGCCAAACAGCAGAGCTGACAAAAGTTTAATAGAGAGAATCAAGGAAAGAGGTAGCTAAGAAGAAGCCTCCTGGGATCACAGTCAACTCTGGGGTCAGGTAGACTGTATGCATGTGCATGGCTGCACCTATGTTGGCGCAATCAGAGCAGAAGATGGGGCAGACTTGAAAGCATTTCCTAAGTCATACACAAACCTATCAACATAAGGTGAAGCTTTGTTGGAGCAAGAGGGTTAAGTACAACCAAGCAGTGACTGAACAATAAGCTATTCTGTTCCAGAGGCAACACCTAAGAAGCCAAGCTTAAAAATAAAAGCACATTCATTCTTGGCAACCTGGAAGAATGTGTGGTGCACAAGACTGCACCCTCTCAGGGGTGATCAGAGAGGAAACTTCCAAGTTACCAGCCCCTAGTTGAATGTGGTACAAAAATAAACTTCCTGAATTGTGATAGCGGACTTCAAACCACATACATCTAATAGTAAATGGGAAAGAATCCAACTGGCTATGGGAGTTTAAGCATAACCTTTGACCAATAAGTAACATGCTGACAAAGGAGTGGCCCTTAGGTATCGAGGTTAAAAAGATAAAAACAAGGGGGAAAAACCTGAGTAGTTCATTAGAGGTTGCACACTACAAGGAAATAGACTACATAATTATTTCAGCCAAGTCACTAAAGAAATAAGCAAGCAAAAAAAATAAACAACTCCCTGGGAAGCAGGCAATAAGTAGACAAGTTACTACAATATGAAATCTAAAAGGTTCACTCTCAATAAAAAACTATAAAATGAAAAGAAACAGGAAAGTGTGACCCATTTCAGCAAAAAAATGCAGACAATAAAAACTGTCATTCAAGGGGGCACAGATGGTAGAATTAGCAGACAAAACTTTAAAGCAGTTATTACAAATATGTTCAAAGAACTAAAGGAAACCCAACTTAAAGAATTTTTTAAAAGTATAATGACAATATCTCATCAAATAGAGAATATCAACAAAGAGCTAGAAAATTTTTAAAAGAATCAATGGAACCCTGAAGTTGAAAAGTACAATAATCAAAATGAAAAATTCACTGGAAGAGCTCGATAGTAGGTTTGAGCTGGCACAAGAAAGAATCAACTAATTTGCAGATATATCAATAGGTAGTATGTAATCTGAAGAACACAGAAGAAAAAGAAGGAAGAAAATAAACAAAATATCAAAGGAATATGAGACATCATTAAGTGCATCATCATATATATATATAGTGGGAGTATCAGAGAGGAGGAAAAGAAAGGGTCTAAAATATTTTTAAAAAATTAATGGCTGAATTTTTCCAAAATTTAATGACAAACATTAAACTAAACATCCATGAAGCTCAACAAACTTCAAGTAGAATAAATACATAGAGATACATATCCAGACACATCATAGCCAAAATGTTAAAAAAAAAAAAACAAAGAAAAAATCTTAAAAGCAGGAAGAGAAGAACTACTGCTTATGTAATAGACAACACCAATAAGATTAACTGTTGACTTCTTATCAGAAAGAGTGGCGGTCATTAGACATGAAATGAAATACTCAGGGTGCTAATAAAATTTTTTTAAAAACCCTGTTAATCAAATATCTTGTAATTAAAAAAGTCATCTTTCAAACACAAAGGTGAGATATTTTCATATGAACAAAACTAAGCATATTTATTGCTAGTAGATATACTTTACAAAAAATACCAGTGAGAAAGTAATATTGAAGAAGACCACCCAATATTTTTGTTTCTGGCATCAGCTTTCTTAAAGGTGAGGCCTGCCCAGATCAAAGTGACTTCATACAAAATGGTAGAACCTCTAAGATTTGGTCCCTTCACCAAAGGCACATATGAGCTGGAAGGAGCTGCTTGAATAAACTATTTTGGAACTCTGGAACCTGATTGGATATTTGTAATAATCAGAAGAATGATTGTTTCAGATTATTTTAATCATAAGAAAATATCGTGAACAAGTTTTTGCTAATAAAATCCAAATGAAATTACCAAATTAGCAAAATTTATTACCAAGATTGACTCCAAAAGAAATAGGAAATCTGACTGAACTAATAGTTATATAAGAAATTGAATTAATAGCCAAATCTCTCTCCCACAAAAAGCACCATATGTTGTGAGTGAAGTTTACACAACCTTTAAAAAGAGAGATATAACCTTTCTTATATAAACTTTCAAAAGGAGAGGAAACGATTATATACTCAATTTGTTTTTATGAGCCTAATAAAACACTGATACCTAAACTAGATAAAGATGGTATAGAAAAAGAAAATTATAGACAAATCTATCCAACAAATCTAGACTCACAAGTCCTTTGAAAAATTGGCTAATTGAATATGATTTCGCTAAAAATAAAATAACATGCTTAATTTGGATTTATCCAAGAGAGCATGGATGATTTCACATTAAAACCCCTATCAATTAAATTAAAACATTAATATATTGTTAAAACCATGTTATTACTTCCCAGTTTGATGTGTACTAACAGCCTCTACTCAAAGCTCACCTTTATTGCAACAAATATATTAAACAATACTTTTTTAATATTTAAAACTTTTATTATTTTTAATTGTGATAAAATAGTCAACTAAAATTTACCATCTTAACCATTTTTACATGTCAACATATTTATATTGTTATAAAATCAATCTTCAGAATTCTTTTTACCTGGCAAAACTGAAACTTTATACCCATTAAATAAGTTGCTAGTCCCCACTCCTCATGCTCCCCAGCCCCTAGCAACCGCCATCCTATATTCTGTCCCTATGAATTTGACTATTCTAAATATTTCACATAAGTAGAATTTGTCTTTTTGTAACTGGCTTATTTCACTTAGCCTAATGTCCTTAAGATTTATTTATGTTTTAGCATGTATTAGAATCTCCTTTCTTTTTAAGGCTGAATAATATTCTTTTGTATGCACATACCACATTTTGTTTTTCCATCCAACCATCAGTGGATACTTGGGTTGCTTCCATATTTTAGCTATGCTGCTATGAATATGGGTATACAAATATCTTTCTGAGACCATGCTTTTAATTCTTTGGGGTATATGCTAACAAGTGAAATTGCTGAACCATATGATAATTTCATGTTTAACATTTAGAGGAACCACTATACTGTTTTCCTCAGCAGCTGTGCAATTCCACATTCCCATCAACAGTGCACAAGGGTTTCAATTTTTCTACAGCCTTATCAACATTTGTTATTTTCTGCTTTTTAACTAGTAGCCACTCTAATGGGTGTGAGAGTTCTCATTTTGATTTTAATTGCATTTTCCTAATGATTAGTAGTGTTGAGTATCTTTTCACGTATTTATTGGCCATTTATAAGTCTTCTTTGGATAAATGTCTATTCAAGTACTTTGTCCATTTTTCAATCAGGTTGTGTTTTTGTTCTTGAATTTTAGGAGTTCTTTAAATATTTTGAATATTAACTTGTTATCAGGTATATGATTTGCAAATATTGCTCCCATTAGGTTTCTTTTTCAATATTGATTGTGTCTTTTGGTGTGAAGAAGTTTTCAACTTTGATGCAGTCCATTTAACTGTTTTTATTTTTGTTGCTTGTGCTTTCAGTGTCATTAAACAAAATTTTTAAATATGGATATCAGTTAGGCAACGTCAGTGGCGTAGGATATGAGGTCTCTTCTCTGGGAGTTACTACAGACAATAGCAAAAGATACAGAGTGAATTAGATATTAAAGTTACCAAGCAAGCATTTAAAGCAACTATGATTAACATGTGTAAAATAATAGAAAGTTTCAACAGATAACTGGCAACTATTTTTAAAAATCAAATGGCAATTCTAGAAGTGAAAAAATATTGTAACTAAAATTAAGAATTCAATGGATGGGTTTAAGGGCAGATTATAACACAGCAAAAGAGGATTAATGAACTAGAAGGGAAAATATGCAGGTTGAAGTTCAGAGTGGGAAAAAAATAGAAGTAATAGAAAAGAGTATAAGGGAAGGATGGGATACAATGTGAAGATCTAACACATATATAATTGGAATCTCAGAAGCAGATGAGAAGAGAGAGCAATAGAAGTAATATTCGAAGATATACTAGCCCCTAAATTTCCAAACTGAATGAAATATATCAAATCAAAGATTGAAAGAATTCTTCAAACTCCAAGTTGGATAAATATAAACTATACCTAAAGTTAAACTGCTAAATTACAATGTCATTTGTCTATTATACCTCAATAAAGATTAAATGATTAAATAAATAAATAAATAGATAGATAAATAGATAAATAAATAAATAAATAAATAACAAATAAATACAAATAAACCGCTGAAAAGCAAAGGGCAAAAGTAAAATTCAAGCAAATAGAGGGCAAATAGGCACATTACTTTCAAAGAGAAACAACAGAACTCAGTTTCTTTTAAGCAGATACCATGGAAGACAGAAGATGGTGAATGATACTTCCAAAATTTTGAAATTTTAAAGAAGTCTGACAATTTAAGATTCTATCCTTCAAAATTAAGGTAAATATTTTTCAAACAAACAAAAGCCAAGAAGTTTTTCACCAGAAGACCTGCACTGCAAAAAAGACTTAAGGGAATTCTTCAGACTGAATGAAAATGACCCTAGATCAAACCATGGAACTGAAATAAAAAATAAAGGCCACTGAAAGGATAAATATGTAGATAATATAAATGAATTTTTACTGTTTAGAAAAATACTAAAATAATCTCATGTGGGAATTAAAACATGCAGTAATAAATATGTGACAATAACATAAAAGATGAAGAGAAAAATAAAATTAAAGTTACAATTTTCTTGCATTGTTTAGGAAGTGGCAAAAACATTAATTAAGGTAGACTTTAATAAATTAGGGGACATAGTGTCATTTATTTGGTAACTATTAATTGAATAATAAAAGAATATATGGCTCAAAAGCTAATAGAGAATAAAGTAAAAATTAAAATATTTTGTTAATTCAAAAGAGGACAAGGAAGGAGCAATAAAGAAACAAAGAAATAGAATGGACAAATAGAAAATAAATCAAAGGATGATAGATTTAAACTCATTTGTATTACTAAGTATATATATTAAATGTAAGTGAATAAAATATAAGTGAATTAAAGTAACTAAAAAATAAATACTAAAAAACTGGATTTTTTAAAAGGCCATAAATATGCTGTTTACACACAGAAAAAAAACTTTAAAATATAAAGTTAAGACAGACTGAGAAAATAAAGAAAAAAGACATAAGATTCAAGTATTAATCTAAAGAAAGCTGATATATATATATATATATATAATCACATGTCATATATACATATCATATATGTAACTCAAGTTGATATATATATATACATATTATAGAACACAAACTACAAATTTCAAGAATTCTACAGACCCTATGATCAAAGATGAGAGAATATATATCATAAAATAGGACTCTAAGGAATAGGATAAGTATTACTAAAGATAAGGAGAAAATTCCATATATAAAAAGGTAAACAGGAGGATTAAAAAATTCTAAACATGTATGCACCTAATAGCATAGTTTCAAAATATATAAAGCAAAAGTTAATAGAATTAAAAGGAGAACTACATAAATCCACAATTACAAGTGGACATTTTAACAAGCCGCTTTTAAGAAGATATAGAACAGCAGACAAAAACTCAGTAAGGAAAGGAAAGATTTGAAATGTATGATTAACTACCTTGAGTTAATAGACATTATAAAACTGCGCACTAATCCACTGCACAATGTGCATTATTTTCAAATGCAGGTGGAACATATACAAAAATAGACTGTATGTGAATCTAAAGCATATCTCAACACATTTGAAAAAAATTGAAATAATATGGAATAGTGCTTTTCAAACTTTAGTTAGCATAGATATCAACCAGGATCTTGACAAAATGTAGATTTTGTATTTCCAATAGCTCCCAAAAGATACTGATGGTTTGGGGATCATAAACCACATTTTGGACAGTGAGAATATAGAATATATTCTCTGAACACAGTCAATTTAGACTATAAATCAATTTCACAAAAGATTAATAGCAAATCCATAGAGATTTGAAAATTAAGCACTCACTTAAATAGCCCATTGATCAGAAATTACAATAAATATAAGAAAATATTTTAAACTGAATTATAACAAAAAAATGCTACATATAAAAACTTGCAGGAAACAGTTAAAGCAATACCTAGAGAGAATTTTTAAATGTTAAATGTATTCCAAAAAAAAGAAAGGATGAAAATAATTTATGAAAGCACAAACTTTTGATGCCAGTAAAAGAACAGGAAATCAACTCAACTAAAGTAGAAAGAAAGTAGTAATAAAGATAAAAGCAAACATATAATAAAGAAACATAAAATCTGAAGTTCTTTGAAAAAATTATTAGTTAATAAATACATAAAAAGATTGATGGGAAAAAAAGAACATAAACTACAAATGTCAAGAATTCTATCTACCAATATTACAAGAAAAAGATAAGAGGGTATTACGAATGACAGCAAGAAATTTGACAATTATAAAAAATGAATACATTTCTGTACCAAAGTTAAAATTGAAATAAGAAATAAAAATTTTGAGTAGTCTCATATCTATAAAAGAAAAAGACTAACACTGAGTGTTGTAATTTTAAAACTTTCTCCAGATAAAACCCTAGGTTTAAATGTTTTCACTTTTGAATTCTTCTAAATACATAATAAAGAAATATTACTAATTTTACAAAAACTGTTTGAGATCATAAAAATGTTAGCGTACTTCTCAATTCATTTTATGAGTAGCATAATCTTGATATCAAAATCTGAAAAGGCCACTACAAAAAAGGAAAATTACAAATCATTATCTCTCATAAAACTAAACGCAATAATTCTCTATAAAATAATAAGAATTTAATTCAAAAGGATAATCATGACCAACTGGACTTGCTCCAGGAATGTAAATATATTAATTATCTATTGTGGCATAATAAATGACCTCAATACTTAACGGTTGAAACAAGAATATTTACTAATAGTTATTACGGATCAGGAGTTTGAGAGTTACTTAGATGGGTAGATTTGGCTTTCAGAGTCTTTTGTGAGGTTGCAGTCAAGATGTCAGCTGAGGCTACAGTCATCTGGAGGTTTGATGGAGACCAGATTATCTGCTTCAAAGATGGCTTATTTACATGGTTGTTGGCATGAGGCCTCAGTTCCTTACTATGTGAGAAAGGACACAAAAAGCATATTTCATGATTCCATTCATACAGAATTTCTAGAAATAACAATATTATACAGACAGGAAGCATTGCAGAGGTTGCCTAGAGTCTGGAATAAGAATGGGAATGTCTGCAAAAGGGAACAAGGAAGCCTTTGGGGTGATTGGATAGTGGATGCACAATAGTGTATCTTGCTTAAAACTTTGTAAACTGTACACTTAAAATGGATGAATGTAAGGTATGTAAATTGTGCTTCGATAAATTTGTTAAAACATCAATCAATATAATTCACTGCATTAACAAAATAAATGGAATCATACAAGAGTCTCAATAGATGCAGAAAAAGTATTTGATAAAAGTTAACACCTATAAATGATATTCTTACAGCAGATTAGAAATAGAAGAGAACTTCCTTAATCTGATGAAGAGGCTATTGCAAAAGAGGGGTCAGAGAGAGTGGGAGGGTAGGGAGAGAGAGAAAAGGAAAGAGGAAAGAAAAAAGAAAAGGAGAAAGAAATGAAAAAGATGAAATTTAAAAAGGTTAACATTAAATGTTGAGGATATGGAACATTTGGAACTCATATGTTGCTAGTGGCAATGGAAAAACAGCATTACCACTATTGTAAACTGTTTTGAATTTCTTATATTTAAACATAGTTAAACATAGACTTAATCTATAACCTAGTAATTCTGTTTTAGGTATAATCCCAATAGAAACTAAAACTTAGGTTGACAAATGGACTTCAGTGGAAATGTTTGTAGTAGTTTTATTTATTATACACCAAAACTAGAGCTTAAATGTTCATCAAATAAGAGAATAAATAAAAATTTATGGTATTTATTGTATAGTGAAACTACCTGGCCGAACACAAAAGAAAACATGCTCTACAATTCCACATTTATGAAATTTTAGAACAGGCAAAACTAAAACCATGACAGAAACCAGACCACTAGTTGCCTATATGCTGTGTGTAGTAACTGAAAGGAGGCAAGATAAGGTGTGGAGGGGACATAAAAATGTTGTAAATCTTGGTTAGGGTAGTGGACATATGACTATATTAAAGTTCATTTTTTCTCTATGTAAATTTTACTTTGATTTAAAATATTTTAAAATCAATTTATTTAAACATTTGCTACATTTTCAATCATAATAAAAAATAAATTATTTATTTTTCATGGGTTATGTTTTATTTTTATTTTATTTTTTACCTAGCTTCTAGTTTACAGCAGTGGGTCTTAATGACATATGTGGCGCTAAAGGATATTTTTAAAAAATGGTTCTCAATTTTGCACATGGGGAAAAAAATCCACAAAAATCTATAGTTGAAATTATACTTAAAAGTGAAATATTGAATGCTTTCCCACTGATTTCAGAAATAAAAAAAAGATGTCCATATCACCTCTTTTATTCAGTTCTGTGCTAGAGTCCAACCAGTGCAAAATATCAAGAAAATTAAAAAAAAAAAAAGAATAGTAAAGAAGAAAAACTAAAATTATTCTTATTCCCAAAAGATGATTGCATATATAGAAAATAAAAAAAAAATTAAAATAATTCCTTCAGAAAAACTGTTGGAATTATTAAATAAATTTAGCAAGTTGCTGGATACAAAGTCAATATGTAAAAAACAATTTTATTCCTACATTCCAATACTAAACATTTAGAAAATAAAATTAAAGTAATACCATTTATAAGCAAAAACATCAAAGACAGGAATAAAGCTAATGAAAGATGTTTAAGATCTCTAAATTGACAACTAAAATATATTGCTGAGAGAAATTTAAAAAATACATAAATGGATTCGATATGCAAAAATAAATCAATGTTATCTACCATATTAACAGGTCAAAGTAGAAAAGCCATATGATCATATCAATTGCTGCAAAAACAAACATTTGACAAAATTCACTTCCTATAGTTAATAAAAATACTGAGCAAAATAGGAATAAAGGGAACCTTCCTCATCTTGATAAAGATCATCAATAAAAACCTACACAGTTAATATCATACTTAATGATGAAAGATCAAATGTTTTCCCCCTAAATTCAAGAACAAAACAAGAATATTTGCTCTTATGGCTCTTGTTCAACATAGTACTGGTAGGTCTAGGCAGTAAAAGAAAATAAAATGCACATAAATTAGAAAGGAAGAATAAAACTGGCCCTGTTTCTAGACAACATAATTATCTACATGGAAAATCCCAAGGAATCTTCCTCCCATTCCCAAAAGAAAGCCAACCTCCTAAAACTGATAAGTGAGCTCAGCAAGGCCACAGAATACAAGATCAACACACCGAAATCAATTGTATTTCTATAGACTAGAAATGAATAAGCAAAAAATGAAATTAAAAACACAGTAACAATTATAATCACTCAAAAGAAAAATATAAGAAATTGAAGCTCATTAAAATATTTCCTATCAAACACTGAATGAGTGAATATGAAAGCCACAGACATGGAAAACATATTTGCAATGTACATATCTACTAAAAGAATCATATACAGATTATATGATATGTTCAGGCAAATCACTAAGTAAAAGATGAACTTCACAAAAATTAGCTAAAATTTAAACAAGCATATCATATATGAGAAGATGATCAAATTACTAATACATAGATGACGAGTTGTACAATATCAATAATAATATGGCAAATGTAAATTACAACCATAATCAGATACTACTATACTTCACTCCTAAAAAGCAAAGAATACCAAGTGTTAATGTCAATATGAAGCAACCAGAATGCTCATATATTTATTGAGAAACTTTAAATTTGTATAACCACTATGGAAAACTGCCTGAAAATGTCTATTAAATCTGAATAAACACATATTCTAGCACTTGGCAATTCAATCTTTGAATATATACCTAACAGAAGTAATTGCTTACATGTATCAAAAAACATGTGCAAGAATATTCAAAGCAAGATTATGTATATTGACAGTGAAATAGATCAACAAATTGTGTTTTTTCATACAATGGACTTCTACATAGAAATGAAAAAGTACTAATTATTGCTTAATGCAATAAAATGGATAAATCTTTGAGACATAATGCTGAGCAAACAGACACAAAAGAGGAAATCTTGTATGATTTTAAATATGTGAAACTCAAAAACAGGCAAAAATAATCAATATTGATTGAAGTCAGTATAGTGGTTACATTTTGAATGTATTGATAGGGAAGGAGCATAAAATATACTTCCGTAGTACCAGAAATATTCTATAACCTGATCCAAGTGGTCATTAGACAGATGTATATATAAGTAAACCTTTATTTTAGCTGTAAAATTAAGATTTTTGCATTTTATGGTAAGTTGAAATTAAATAGGAAAAAACCCTCACACACAAGTCTACATAAATCTATAGTAATTTAAACAATGTGGCATTTGCATAGGAATACACAGTTCATTAGAATTGGTGTCCAAAAGAACTCAGAAACAGATTCACAAGTATGGAGATTCATATTATAAAGTGGTATTTACATATCAGTAAGTAAACAAGAACTATTTAACTATGAGTTATTGGGAAAAGGAAGTAGCCATCTGGGAAAAAAATTAACTGGAGTGCTTACCTCACACATCAAATGAATTTTGGATAGATTGAATGTTTAAGTATAAAAACTAAATATATATATTATAAGAAATAATGGGGAAAGCTTTTCTAAATATGACATAAAACATAAAAGCCACAAAAGATTGATATAAGCCTGGTTTATTAAAATATTATCCATCACAAAAACAACCATAAAGTCAAAAGACAAAAAATTGAGGAAAATGTATTTACGACTTCAGTTACAAAGGGTCAATTTCCCTAATATATAAGAAACTCCTATAAATTAGCTAAAATATAAATCTAACAATCCAATAGAACAATGAGCAAAGAATATGGACAATTTTTAGAAAAAGAAATACAGTTGGCTATAAAACATATGAACATATTACTTAAACTTACTCACAAAAAAGATTCAAAGTGATCCCATGTTTTTCAATCCACCACATTAGCTAACATAAAGAGCTTAATTTTAAGGATGGGCAAAACACGAATTTTCATATTATTGGTAGGCATATAAATTGCTGAAACCTCTGTGAAAAATGACTTGGCAATGTCTATCAAAATTAAAAATGTACATATCTTTTGTCCCAGAAATCCCACTTTTGAGAATATATCTTGCAGATTTACACACATAAATACCAAATAAAGTATGTTCAAGGTCGTTTATTGTGGAATTGTTTGGAATACAAAAGATAAAAATCTAAATAGACATCAAATAAGCTACAATCATACAATGAAATACACAGCATTCAAAATGGATAATGAAGAGCTTTCTGTATTGGTGTGAAACAGTCTTCAAGATACAGTTATATTTTTTAAAAATCAAGTTGTAGAAGTTTCATCAATATAAAATGAATAAATAAGATATGATAAGTGGTATAACCTGCACTGAAGAGAAATGCGACCCCTATATATAACATCGCTAGGTCTCAGAAATTTAATTTCAAAACACCAGTTGCAAAATATGATTCATATTATGATGTCATATATAAGAATTTAAAAACACACTCCAAAAATAATACAAATATTATCCATGAATATATATGAAAGATACCCGGAACTATAAACACCAAGTTCATGATGGTGGTGGCTTCTGTGGAGGTTAAAGGGAGAATAAAATTGGAAGGAATCAAAAAGAGTTCTGACTTGGTGAGTAACTCTTGTCTCCTTCCTTTAGAAGATAAAGTAAACAGTATCACCCTTACCTTAGGAAATATTTATCTCTCCTTGGCCTTGCCTTTAAACTTTTCCACATAATCACAAACACACAAAAATATAAATATATTTTCAAAGCATGCAAACAACTTTTTGACTTGAGATTTGTGCTCAGTGCTATAAGATGCAACATATGTACAGAATGGCAACAATTCTTTACATTATTTTATGAAAATATTTTGAGACTGTGAGAATCATTGTATAAATGATGACAACTACTATAATGATCTTAAAATATTTTATAATATATTTTATGATGATTATCATATAATAACCTTATTACCACAAATATATGTAAAGTTCATGTTTTGTTTTATTTCTAAAATTTTAAGAATGTTAATGATAATTTCAGTTCATACTGTCTTAGATGAAAGAAATTGCCTGGATGAAAGTTAACAAATTATCTAAGAACCCCAATGACTGGAGAAAAGTTGTCTAATTTGCATTATGATCAATAGAAGACAAAGTATGTGAAAAATCTTGGTTTTAACAATATTATTAGTGATTTTGCTGAAGTGAAGGAAAGAAAAATAAATTTTGTGAAAAATATATAATTATTCATAAATTATACATACTTTATTGATCATCTAAATATTACATGTCTATCAGCAAACTCTCATACATGCAACGTAATAATTAAAAATAAATCATCTTTGTTATTTACTTTCTAGACTTAAAAAAGTATAGCTTTTAAATTTTTTGTCATGAAAATATATTTGTCAGTGCAGGTGGGTAAAATACACTTAAGAGGTTTGTTGATTTGATTTAGATCTTGACTAGACATAAAATCTGTAGGCTTCTATTTGCAACCTATCCTAGGCTTTGAAAATGTAGGAACTGTCTAGGAGTAAATGTGACAAAATGTTAGCAAATTTCAGTTCTGAGTGGTGGAAACACAACTATTTGTTACATTAGCCTATGAAGTTTACAGTGTTTTTTAAAATACTAAGTGGGTAGTTTTATGATATTGTACAACGGGTGATACTTATTTTCTTTGTATTTTTATTAATTTTCTGAATTTTAATATTTCAGTTTTGAATAGAAAAAGAAAAAGAAAAAAGCATTCTAAAATTTAAAACAATGGTTTGGAATGAAGATAATTTTAAAAACCTGATCCTTGTATGGACCTGTTTAAGCTTTTTAATATTTAAAGAAAAAACTGCTCCAACAGCCCTAAACAGCCAGTAGCAACTAAGACAGGGGGTTAGAACTTACACGTTAAAGAGAGAAAAGTTAGAATGGATCTGGTCAAGTCAATGGACATGCTGGAAAACAAGTTGCAGCACAATCTAATAGGGGTGGATATTTGAAGTGGTGAGTTAGCTGTTGCGAAACTAGCAATCAAGGATCTTAGGACACATGAACTCATCCCCCACTTTATAATATTATTGTCCAGTATCTTAATTCTAGTCAGTATTCCTCCACAAATTGGACAATATGTTTTTAAATTGTATACAATATTTGTATAGAGTTACTGACATATTTATAATTTCCTTCATGCTCACTTTATACTGAAGGTAGGGTCCCAGCTTTATGAAAGGGTCTCACGTTTTATTTCTTGATTTTTGTAGCTTTGTCTTCCATTTCCCATGACCCACATAGCTATAAAAATAAGTTTCTAGTGTTGACAGAAAATCTTAAGGAAAGAGAAAAATCTTGGGGTCCCTTGTCTCTTAAAGTTCCTGCTTATACTTTGTTTAGGGCTCAGTGGATTCTTTTTTTTTTTTCGAGTTGAGGAAAACATTTATAATAATTTTCTAGAAAATATTTTAACTGATATTTTTACCATTTAATTTGGAAAGTGTGTCAAATTAATATACTGATGGCCCCCAATGAATTATGTCTCCCTATGTTCTTTGTAATTTTGCTGTCCCAGCTCCTGCCATTAAGAAGCGAGGTCTGTGTCCCCATCTCTTGGATCTGGGCTGTGCTCTTACTTGCTTTGACAAATAGAATGTGGTGCAAGTGACTTAAGACGTCTTTCAGCTTTTGCTTTCCTGGAATACTTCCATAATGACATGAAGAAGTCCTAGATGAAAGATCACATGAAAGAGGATGAGCCATTGCAGCCATCTCAGCTGAGACAGATGTGTGAGTGAGGACATCTGAGAATGACCATTTACTACTCTAACCCACTAACTAAATGCAGCCACATGACTTAGCTCAGATAAAACAAGCAGACTCAGCAAATCCATGGTTTGTTACGCATCAGTGGGAAACTAATATAAAGGGTCATTTGAGATATCTAATCCACCATATTGCTGGAAAAGGATGTTCCCAGTGTGGAGGGTAGGAACCTAAGAGGGATGAAGAGGACATCCATGTTGAGGGAAGGGAGGCAGGAAATGGTTAAGAAAAATTGGTTACAATAGGGGATTGCTCAAATCATGCATTAAGAATAATGGGAGCCAGTTTTCTCATTGTTGGAGAAGAGAGTTGCAAATATGGAAAAGAGAAAATAAAAACTAAAGTAAATCCAAGGGTTTTTGACTTGAATTGGAGGTACCAATGTAAACTCATGGTTGTAAATATATATATGGAGATAGAGAAGTATAGATGTAAGCATATGTGTGAATACATAAATATATTACATAACTCTGCCCATTAAGATGGACTGAGAGAAGTAGCAATTAGCATACCTAATACCCAGATCTTGACTTTTAAAAACTGTCCTCCACTAAAAGGAATCATGTCTCTGGTGAAATGGCTAATTCAGAAGCTGGTCAAGAAAAGTATCATATGTGTTGGGAATATTTCGTGTTAGAAAGTCGCAAAATGCTCCAAAAATGATGGAGACATATCAAAAGGACATAGGAACTAGTTGAAGGGGCTCTGACTAGCCAAATGTGGCATGATTTGATCATCAAAAAATGATGATAGTAATGGATTATAACCTATTGAATAAAATAGGAATCCGAGCATCTATGTATATACAAAAAAATTAGGGAGGGGGTAGGTAGATAGGGATAAAGGGGGTAAAAAAATTACTGATAACGTGAACGTTTGGTGAGACATAGTATAGTTACATGGCATCAAAGTTACTCCTCAAAAATTAATTAATTGCACTAAAACAGAGTGACTTTACAGTGGAGAAGCATGGCAGACACCACCTGAATCAAGTGACCTCACTTAACATCACCAAAAATACGACAAATTGAAATCATTCATGGCATGACAGGATGCAGTCAGAGGAATACAGAATCACTACTGTGGACTACATGCCAAAGATGGGTTACTTGTATCTGATCATGAGGAAACAGAAACCTGTATGTTAGCTATTGCTGTGAAAAAAATGTCCCCCCAAACTTTGTGGATTAAAACAGTATTCATTATCTTTCACAGTTTCTGTGGGTCAGGAATTTGGGAGCATCTTGAATGGGTGGCTCCGACTTAGGCTGTCCCCTGAGGTTGCTGAGAATCCACTTCCATGGTGGTTTAGCCTTATGGCTGGCAAGTTGGTATGGCTGCTAATTAAATGCATTAGCTTCTTTCCATGTAGGCTTCTCTACAAGGCTATTTGAGTGTCCTGATGATGCAATGTCTGGCTTCCCCCAGAGCAAGCAATGTAAGAGACTGAGGCAGAAGCTGCAGTGTCTTTTATGACCTAGCCTGTAGGCATATACCATCACTTCCACAGTATTCTAATTGGCCCCATGGGTTACCTCTGATTCAGAGTGTGAGGGGACTACACAAGGGCGTGAACACCAGGAGATGAGAATCACTATGGACCATCTTGGAGTCTGGCTGCCACAAATCACAATTAAGGGACAAAATTGCTGACCATTAAAATCATGAAACTTAAGAAAATGCTGAGGAATTGACTCATATTAAAGGTGACTAAAGACAATGAAATGCAACACATAATTTGGTGCTGGATCTTTTGCTATAAAAGCCACTATTAATTAGATAATTGGGAAACCTCAATGAGGTTTGAGGATTAGAGAGGTTAGTATTAATTTCCTAATTCAGATGGTTGTATAAGGTTATATAGGCATACCTCATTTTATTGTGCTTCACTTTATTGCATTTTCTACAAATTGAAGGCAAGACACTCCATCAGCAAAAAGATGACAACTTCTTTTATTGCAGTGGTCTGGAGCCCAACCGCAGTACCTCTGAGGTATGCCTGTACACTGGAATTTTCTTGTTTTGGAGGAAGACACAATAAAGAATTTGGGAGTGACGTGGTATCATATTGTAACTTCCTCTCATCTTTTCTGAATATTTGAGATTGTTAAAACACACATACCTTTAAACATAAATTATTTAAACTACTTAAAACACAGCTGCTTAAGGGGTTTTATATCGTCACTTTTTAACTCAGATTATTTTTCTAACAGCCCTTCTTTATTAAAGTCACTGTGCTTTAAACTTGAGAAACTCATAAAATGCCAAAGAAAACAAGAAAAAATCTATTATATTTTGGGATGTAGGTTTACGGTCCTTTCTGGGTGCATACATAGTCACAGAAACTTTTTAGAAACAAATTATAAACATAATATTATGCTGTTCATATTTTTATCATAAACCTTTCCTCAGACCAATAATATTCTTCTACAATATAAAAAGAGATTACTTACCTGCTTTCATACATCAAGTCAGCAGTGAAGCTGAGATCCAAGACAAGTTGTGTTTGCCTCCAAGGCCTGTACCTTTTCTCCCCACTCCCCACTCCAAAAAGGAGGAAAAAAAAAAAGCAGATTTTTTTTTCACCTAACAAAAAGTATCAACAAAGGCAATGATGCTTGCCAGCTACACAGCTCCTTGCAGTTCTCAGCACCTGTTCACACCTGTAGTCTCAGGGTCTTCCAAAGAGGTATGTTTTAATGTGCCACCTTCATCTTCATGTTATTTATATAATGAATAGTTGTGATAGTCTCTGTTTCATAATATTCTTTGCAGGAGACTTATTTAAAATAGCGCTGTGTGGTTTACCATTGGCTCCTTTTGAAGTGATGATGGGATGTGTCAGTGTAAGAGTTAATCGATGGATATTTTGAGTATCCATTGTGCAGAAGATTCTGCATCTAAAAAGTCTCAGGAGTGCCAAGATGTAAATGTTAATTCCTTGCCAGGAAGCACCCTGAAATTTGACTAAGGAGAGATGATAATATCCATATAACAATCCACAATAGCACCAGGCAGTCTGTGCTCAGTGGTAGGAGTCAGAGAAGTACAAAGGGCTTTTATTATCAGAACAACTTTGAGAAGGAGAGACTTGAGCTCAGACAGCAACGATGGAGGGGATGTACATGGAGTGAGTATTTCTGGCAAAATAAATAGTATTAATAGGAATGTTTCAGACATGTGTAGTGGATGGTGAAGAGATGAGTGTGGTTAGAAAGTAACAAAGAGAAAAATGGGTAAGAAGTTAGGTCAGGGACTGATTGTGGAGAGCCTTGAATGCCATATTTAGAACAAATTTTATCAAATGAGAAGCAGCTGAGTTGTATGAGAGCCAGGCCTTAGGTGGGAAATGAGGAAGTAGAGTCCTTTTGCAGACAGCTCCCTCGAGCCAATTGGTAGAGAAATGAAGGGGAAGAGAGGACAGTGGCTCTAAAGGGTCAATTAAAGTTATTAACAACACTGGGGAAGCTATGCATACTTGAAGGCTGAAGAAACAGTGCTGGTGGAGAGAAAAAGATGGAAGATGATAGAGAGAATAATTAGTGAAGCAAGTTTTCTAGTGAAGTGAAGGAAAATAGAATCTGGAAACGTGTTGATGGAGAAGTTGGGAGAGAGGGTATCTCTGAGAAGGAGGGAAATCACATACTCTGAGACAGGAGAGACAGACTGGTCTAAGTATAGAGATGGAATGGTTTCATGCAGAGAGAAGGGTACAAGATGTGTTGTCCCAGGTTAGGCCAAGGCTCAGTGGGTTCAGGGCAGCAGGCGAGGGGTAGTCTGGTTTGGAGAGTGATGGTGATTATTTAAAGCGAAGTTGATAGTGCAAAGGCTACGTGAAGAAGGGGCAGAGAGCCTGATAGGAAGCACAGACTTGCAGAGGAAAATCCATACCCAGATCCCCATGACTAGAAACCATTTCCTATAGGTGACTTGGGGCTCTTTGGAATGGATAAATTCTTCCAGCCCTTTGTTTTGTCTTCTCTCATGGCCTTGGAATTCTCTGGGGCTAGGATTACCTAGGTTCTTTGGCAGCACTGTCCAATAGAATTTTCTGTGATAATACAAAGATTCTATATTTGCACTTCCCTATATGGTAGCCACTGGTTACGTGGTGGTTTTGAGGCCTTGAAATATGGCTAATGTGATTAAGGAATTGGATTTTTTAAAATATATTTAATTTAAATTAATTTAAATAGTCACACATGACTAATAGTCACCACATTGGACAGGGCAGTTATTGAATTTAGTGAAGAACGAGATAAGACCTTCCATAAGAGTGGAGAAATGCATGGGGTCAGATAGAAGATTCTTGTTTTTATAGTGAAAATTTTTATATTTAGAATTAGCCAGCTGAACTCAGTTTAGATGATCCCAATTTTGTTGGCAATATCCAAAGCCTTGTAGTTGGGAGTCAGTGGAACATATGCCTTTTTCTCTCCATGAGGCCTGATCAGGGTGTTGACTTGGGCCACATCAATGTCATAGAGCTTCTTCACAGCCTGTTTGATCTGGTACTTGTTGGCCTGGACATTCACAATGAACACAAGTGTATTGTTGTCTTCTATCTTCTTCATGGCTGACTCAGAAGTCAGGGAGAACTTGCTAATGGTATGGTGGTCGAGCTTGTTTCTCCGGGAGGTACTCTTCCAAGGCTATTTGGGTGGCCTTCAGAGCCGCAGTGTCTGGGACCATTGGAAGGTGGGTGACATGCATATCTTCTTTTTTTTTTGTGGCCATGGATGCCCTTCAGCAATGCTTTCTTTGCCTTCAAGGGCTTTGCTTTGGCTTCCACTTTGGAAGGGCCTGGGGTTTCCTTCTTTGCTTTCAGTGCCATCTTTGTGAAAAGCAAACAGGAGCTTTTGCTATTTATTGAGAGGCACTAGTTTTCCCAGTGACAACCCTGGCTGATCTTCTCAAAAGTAAGCTTGTAGAGTTTCAGAAACTCCACATTCTCTTCTTTTTGCTCATGATAAACACACTCACAAAGATCAATTATTTTGGAGAATGATTTTTTTATGGCTAGATTCTGAGTGTTTTCTTATCTTAGGGACAATCGTGTCCATAAATTTATACACCTGGGAAGCTACATTAGCTATCCCAAAGTTTATTAATGAGGAAATGTGGAAACATAGGAGACTATTTACTCAGGCCAAAGTAGCTTCTGTGACTCTTTTGTGGTCATAGAGAAGAAGTCTGGAGTCCTAGAAATAGTTCTGGCTAAATATCAGAGAAACCTCGATTCAGGTTTTGTCCTTAAGGAAGTTATTCAACCATTTTAACTCCATATCTATAAAATGGAAAGAATGATACCTATTTAAATGAGCTGTTGCAGGTGTTACATATAATTACTAGCTATTCATATTAATTCCACACTGACTGCTAGCTAATGTGCTAGATACTAGAAATAAAATGGTAGGCAAAGCAGATATGATTCTTGTTCCACTAGCTTATGTTCTAGTGTGTGAAATAGGCATTAATCAAATAATCACAGAACTATATACTTTATAATATAATTACATTATATGAAATTTCAGACTGTGATAGGTCTAGGAAGGGAGAATATAGGTGAAGTGATTTTTAAAACATGCAGATTTTTGACACTTTCATTCTAAAAGGTAGAATCTAATTACCCACCCATTGGATGTGGGCTCATCTTAGGGACTCACTTCTGAAAAATAGAATAGGGTAGAAGTGATGCTATGTAGCTTCTGAGACTAGAATAATTATTTTTCTCCCTCTCTCCTGCCTTCCCACTTTCCCTTCCCTTCCCTTCCCTTCCCTTCTGCTCATCCTCCCCGTCCCCCCTTCCTCTCTCAATGCTTGTTTATGAATTTAAGTCACTGTGTTGTAAAGAAGCCCAAGCCCAACAAATATGGAGTGGTCCATGTACAAAGAAACTGAATCTTCTTACCAAAATCTAATACCAACTTGCCACCCATATGAACAAATGGTCTTGAAGTGGAAACTCCAGCCCGTCAAACCTTCTGGTGACTGTATCCCTGACTGACATCTGACTACAATCTTCAGGCAAACCTTCAGGTAACTATATTCCTGCTGATATCTGACTACATTTCATGAGAGACCACAAGCCAAAACCACCTAGCCAAGCCATTCCCAAATACCTGACCCACAGAAGTCATGAGAGGTAACAAATGAGAATTACTATTTTAAGACATTAAGTTTTGGAGATATTTGTTATCAGTATTAGATAACTCATACAATAGGAACCAAGTGAAAATGTCTGGTGATCATGAAAACTGACTTAATGAAATAACATTTGAGCTAATAACAGGAGGAAAGGAATGAATTAGATAAAGAGGAGGGAAAACTATTCCAAGGAGCTGTACTAACACCAACAAGGGCTCTCTGGGCAGATGATGAATCTGAGGAACCAAAAGTTATCCAGTGGTCTTGGAACACACAACTGAGTGGGAGAGAGACAATATGGCTGAAAAGGTAGGGAGGGGTCAGCTCATGCAGGACCTTAGGGTGACTTTTCCTAAATATGCTAGAACACTCTGGAAGGGTATTCAGCAGGTAGGGATGTATCAAGCCTGACATCTAGGCCTCTGGTGCTTTCCCAAGAAACACCTGATGAGGACCATATTCATAGTGGAAGACCATAGTTTTGGATGGGTTGTTTGACATACTTTTGAGAAACCCAGATGGTGTTGTCAAGCAGAAATTATATATACATGTCTGGAGTTTCAAGGAAAGATATGGATTGCATGTGCATGTTTGAAAGACAACAGAAAACAAATAGTAATTGTAACTAATGAAGTGAGTTAGCTGGAATCAGTTGGAGGCTGGATAGCGAGTGAGAATAAAAGAAAACCTCCAATCCAGAACTATAAGATTTAATAGCTAGCTAGAGGAGAATAGGTCAGCAAAGGAAAATGAGATAGAGCAGCCAGAGAAGTAGGAGGAAAAGTAAAAGACTGTACCAGGGAGAGAGAAAGATTATTTTGGGGAGGTGATGGTCAACAGTGTGGAACAGTCCAGGATGGTGTGGATGAAAGGCGCATTGAGCTAGCTACAGTGAGTCAAGAAGTGATGGACACCTGTTTTGATGAAATAAGTGAGAAGGCAGAGCCCAGTTGGACAGGGTTAAGGAAGAGTGAGAGGTAAAGAAATGGAGGTAATGAATTCAGATAATCCCTTTCGGAAGTTTAGCTGTGAAAAGGAGAGAAGACAGGAGCGGGGGATAAAATTTGAGCAGTAGAAGATTATTTTTGTTGTTTTTAAGATGCGGAAGAGACTTGTATATGTGTAACTGCTATTGGAAAGGATCCAGTAGAGTGATATTGAAGATCTGGAAGAGAGGGTAGGATGTATAATAAAAGTGTTATGAAAATGTGAGAGGGGATAGAATTCAGAAGCAGGTCAAGCCCTAGGCACATGATGCCTATCTGAATATGGGCACCTGTCTTTAACACTTATTTTACATTTGAAAATTGTGAAATACAACAGATATGTAAAAAAAGAGTGCTTAAAACAAATACATGTTTTATTGAATCATCAGTGAACATTCACGTAACCAGACAAAACCAAAACATTGCCAGTACTCCAGAAGAATCCTCTCCCCTGTTCCTTTCCTGTCACAAACCCCTCTCCCTGGTGATAAACTGGTAATTACTTCATGTTCTTCCATTTAGTTTTCTCTCTGTCATTCTAGATTTGCTATCTAAATATACATCTCTAAACAATGTTGTTAAATTCTCCTTATTTTTGAACTTTATATGAACACAACTATACTACAGGAGTTCTTTCATTTCATGCTTCTTTCACTCGATAATACTTTTTTAGGATTCATCTATGTTGTATGTATTCATTGTTGTATGTATCTATAGATCATTCATTTTCAACACTGTATCATATTCCATTGTATGATTGTATCATGTTTCATTTATCCTTTGTACCATTTGTGGTCATTTGGGTTGTTTCTCGTTTGGAGTTATTACAAAAATACCCCAGAGAACATTCTTGTACACGAGTCCTGGTGAACATGAACCTGAGTTCCTCTTTGCTGTATTCCTAGGAGGAATTTCTGGGTCATAGAGTATGCATATCTTCAACTCCATTATCTAACACCAAACTTTTCTAAAATGATTGTACCAATTTACACCATAAGAAAAGGTGCTTGACTTCATTGGGAATGAGATGAATTGTGTCACTATTTTTATTATCTTTACTTGTCTTACAAAGCATTATCTTCCTGAGCCAGGTGCTTCCTAAGGGTAAATTCTAACCTACCAGCTGTCCTAGCTTAAGGCGAGTCTCATAGTTTCTATCTCAGCATGATTTGTTACCATTAAGTGAATCATGGTTTCTCTGTTATGTTAGTTTCTTCCTTGGTAAAATTTGGGGGTAACAAATGCTCTTGTATCATTAGTGATACAAGTAATCATTACATCTCAGTGTAAGCCATTCCTGCAGAAGGTTGATCTTTTGCAGCCAGTATAGTACTGCATTTGGGTGGTTGAGTGGAAGATTATGAGTATGAAATCTGGACTGCCTGGGTTTGAATTCTCATTCTGTACTTTCTAGCTACGTGATCCTGAACAAATTATTTCTGGTCTTCTCTGGTCTTTAGTTTGCTTCTCTATAAAATGAGACTAATAAGAATACCTACCTCACAGGGGGACTGTGAGGATTAAGTGAGGTTATATATGGAAAGTACTTAGAACAGTGCCTAGCATTCTACTGCTTTGATATATGTCCATTTCAATTTTGGGTCAATAGATGTCAATGGTTAGGAACATAGGCTAAAGTTAGAAGAAATTCAGTTCTTGGCTCCACTATCTCTTGACTCTATGACTGTGGGCAAGTCATGTAACTTCCCTACACCTGAGTTCCTCACTTGTAAAAATTGGGCTAATAATGGCTACCTTGTATAGGTGTCATGAGGATTGAGAGGGAAAATACGAAATACCAAGTGCTGAATATGGGTGTAGTACATGGTATTTGCTATCATTTAAGCAGGTACCAGGTACTGTTCCTGCCCTCATGCTGGGGGTGAACAGCTCCTGGGCCCCAAACCCATAAGTCCCATGCACTGACCACTGGGTGGCTGAGGAGAGTGAAAATGTGTGAAAGTTAGGGTGGAAAGACCACAAGAGTTACTCCCATTTATGTGTAGGTCCTTAGTGTACAGTTAGCTAGATGAGACCAGTACACTTTTTAGGGGCTCAGATATGGGGGCATCCCAGTACACCGGTAACTAACAGAATACAAGTTGTGTGTCTGATGTGAAGAGCTTTGGAGATCCTTGTGAGAAAATATCTAGTTGATAAGTTTTCCTGGAAGAAAAGGTTTTTAAGATGAATCTAAAAAAAAAATGCACATAGATGGGAGACACTGAAGAAAATACTGGTCAGGAAGTCACAGTACGTCATAAAGAGCTTTGAATCCCAGGCCAAGGTATTTTTCCGTCCGTGATTCAGTAAGGAATGGGAGATCTTGTATTGCCAGGTGCCTGTGAGATGGGAGCTAGACTCTGAAAAGCACCCAGGTGCACTGTGGTAACAGTGGTTTAGAAACCCTATTGTTTGGCTGGCACTGCCATCAGACTGTCAGATGCTTGTAGAAGATGATATTTGAGAGAGAGATGCCTAGTACAGTTTTAATGCCAAATTAATTGTTTGCACATTTCAAAAAAGGGTGTTGAGGTGGCTGGGTTATTATTGTGAACCTTATTATACCACCTTATTATTGCATGCAAACTAGAGATAAAATGCATTAGTACCTGACTGTGGTGGTGGATGCCTACATAGGTGAGAAAATTGTATAGAATACAGGTACATACAAATAAGAACAAGCAAGACTAAGGAAATATAAAATTGGTGGTGTTGTATCAATGTAACATCCTGATTGTGATTTTATATTATAATTTCGGAAAACATTACCATTGGGGAGAACTGAGCAAAGTGAACAAACGATTTCTCTGTATTATTTTTTGCAATTGCATGTAGATGAATTTTCTCAACAAAAAAATTTCAATGAAAAATACAATAGTAAAAGTTACGTTTTGTAGAAAGTGAGTAACATTCCTCTTTCCTCAGTTACCTATATGTAAGAGATTCCTGGGGCACATAAATTAGGTGCCATTATTTATCCTGAGGCCCCACTGGAAAGAAGAGCAAAGTGCCTGGAAAGGACGAGGCCAACAGTACAGGAACTGCTTTGCTATTTAGATTTAAGTGTAACTGTACATTACAGTCCCCCCAAATTCTGACAGTTCTGCCACAGTAGGTCAACTTTATCCAGCTGTTTTCTGATTTACCCACTGGCTCTACTATTTTTGGGTCACTACCTCCAAAGGTAGCATTAAAATAATTATCTTATTATGGAAGTGTAGCTTATCTACAAAAAGAAAAAGGAAGAAAGGAAGAAAGAAAAAAATAGGTATGACATGAAGTTGCCAGATATAGCCTTTTAAAATTTAGGGAGTTTTTACCTGACCCATTACTTTAGACAAGTACAACCCACAGAGATGAGTGAACTTAATTTCTTGAGTGAGTTGGAGAAGACCGTGCTAACAGGGCAGCGTTATTACGAACTCTGTAATTAGCCTTTCTTTGCTATGCTAAAGGTTACCATTCCCAGCAAACAACAAGGCCTACTTCGACTTGAAAGAGAGCCCCGAACTTTTATAAAGTGAAAGAAAAGAGAAGAAGAAAAGGCAGGCTGGGAATTCGGCCCCGGGAAGGCATCTACCGCACTGTAGAAGAACCACCTGAATTTCCAGAAAAAAAAAAAATTGTCTTCCCCTGACTTGGAGATTTCCGCGAGTCTAGCAGCATTCTAAGCGGCCGCCGGAGCTGCTGCGTCCGCGAGGAGGGAAACTGAGGCAGGTTAGACGCGGCGCGAGTAGCTCGCGTCTCGGAGCTAACCCCAAGTAGGGAACCCAGGCTTCCAGAGTCCTCCGCGCTGGTGCAGACACCTCTATGCCGCCCTCCTCCCGTCCGCCCCGCCCAGCTCGGGACAAAGCCTGGAGCCCGCGCCGGGCGGGCGCAGGGCGGCTCCCGCGCGCGGCCCGCTCCCCCGTGGGCGCGAGACTCCGCCCCGCCAACCCCTCGGAGGGAGCCCGCGCCCCAACGGCGAGGCTGCCCAGCCGACCCCGCCCCGATCCCCATGACGTCACCGTCGGCAGCAGGCCCCGCCCCCGGCCCCGGGCGGCAGGCCGCATGACGTCACCGAGGCCCCACCCCTCCGGAGCGAGTTCGGTCCTGGCGTTCATTTCATTCCTGTCCTCATTCCGAACATTCTTAGCATCGCTCGCGCCGCGCCGCGCCGCCCGAGCCGAGCCGAGCCTCTGCAGCCGCCGCCGCGGCCCCGCCGCCCGCCGCGGGCGCCCACCAAGCACTTTGCAGACTCGCTTCCACCCCGCGGGCCAGTCCGCGCGGCGGGGCCCGGGCCCGGGGCGGCCGCGTCCAGGGACAGGCCATGCAGTGAAGCCCCCCCACCCCGTCCACCTTTGCCCGGAGCCGCGGGCAGCAGCTCTGTGCACCCAGCCGGCCCCGGGGCAGGAGCGGTGCTAAGCAGGGGTGGGGTGGCCCAGCCCGGGGACCGGGAGCCGGGGAAGGAGCCGGGCACCGAGCTGCGGGCGGGGGAAGCGGCGCCGAAGTTTGCCTCGGACTCACCGGGCGCTGCGGCGGCTCCCTTCGCGAGGTAAGTTGGCGCGCGGGGCTGATGCTGGGTGCGAGGGGCGCACGGGGCGCCGGGGGGCGGGGGATCAGCGGCGCGTCCCCCCGGCGCGTCCCGCTCGCGCCGCTCTTTCTCTGCGGGCTCTGCTTTGTGTGTGGCGGGCGGGAGGGCAAGCGGAGGGCCGGGGCCGGGCCCCCGCGCCCGCCTCTCCGCGCCCGCTTCAAGGTGAGCGGCGGGTGCCGCCGCGCGAGTTGCCGGGACGCCAAGTTGGGCCGCGCGCTGCGGAGCCCGCGCGGCAACAGGCGGCCCCAGCCGGCGGCCCTGGAGGCGCCGGGCCGGCCGCGCCGCGCCGCGCCCCCCGCACCCCCCTCTCCCGCCCGCACGCGCACACACGCACACACCCTCACATCCTCGGGCCGTTTTCACGTTTTTCTCGGAGAAGTCAGAAGTTCGGAGCGAGCGCGGGCGGGGAGAGCCGCGGACGCCGCCTGGGTGCCCGAAGCCGGCCCGACCCCCCCCACAGAGCCTCCCGGCCGCCCCAGGCGTCGGGGCCCCCCGAGGCGGGCCCTGGGTCTGCGTCGAACTGTGCTTCTGGCGGGGTTTCGCTCCTTCTCAAAGATGAAAGAGGGCACGGTCGTCTTTGCTGCTTCTCCAGGACTGTTGCTGCCTCCGCTGCTGCTTCATTGCACATTCAAGTGGAAAATTTTCAGGAGTCAGCAGAAACATTGTGTCCAAAAAAGACTGAGTCGCAGTTACCACCAAACCCTGGAGGAGACTCTCCCTGGAAAACTTCCCTTCGGTAGGAAATACTGGGGGATTTGTTTGTTTATTGGAAGAGAAATGATCCCCAGGAGGGGAGAAAATCAGGGTGCACTTCTAGTCTTTGTTCGTAGCAGCAACACTTGTTTTCAAAAGTCCGGAGGCCCGCTTTAAAGAAAGTTCAACTTGTATGAGTTTCCTTTTTAAAAAACTGTGTATTTTTTTAAAAACTAAGGCAACATTTTAAATGAGTTGAAACAATGGAGGGCTCACACTTCCCTTATTCTCCTCCCACGAAAAGAAATAAAATACAGATTATAATTTTCTTTGCTTTTTAATTCTTTTAAAAGATTTATTTAACGTTGAATGGTGTCACTGTATAAAAATATTTATGAAACAATGAAATACCAGCCACCAGCATTTCTCAGAAGGCTTGTTAACTTCTCAGAAGCAAGTGGCTGCCTGTGATTTGCAGAAATGAAAATTGACCCCAGTTAAGTACTGGAAACTTAGAGACAGATGATGTTGCGGGAGCCGGTAATGTAAAAAGGCCCTGTTTTAAAAACAGTGCCTTGGAGGAAGCCTATGTCCTGGGACAGAAAGGTCTGCAAAACCTATCAGATTTCAAAATAGTGCTGAAAAAATTAAAATGCTACGGATATTGCAAAAGATCAGAGCCCTATCAGTTCAGGACAACCACATATTTCTTTCTCGCCACCTTTCACTGTGATTGTTTCTGAAAGTTGAGGTGGTCTGATGGCTTGTGTGGAGCTGGGTGCCTGCAGGTGGTTACCTGAGTCGACAGATCTTTTCAGGAAGATGTGATCTCCCTGCATTGTCAGTAGCAAGTGGGCTTCTTTTCTGCAAACTGCTGTGGATCTTGCTTGTGTCTTATTCACCCGGGGCTTCTCTACTAGGGTACTCTGAGGTAGACAGTGGCTGGAGAACAGAACTAAGGCTGTGCCCAGTGAGTGGTTCATCCTTTCACTGCTAGGTTTTTGTGCCTTTCTGTAAATAGCAGGATCTTTGGGCCCAAACACATTTGAATGCTTATAAGGGCAAGACTTAAATCTAACTTTGGTAAGAATCTTTTCTCTTTAGGAGGAAATAGTAGCACTGGTTACAAAGTGACTCAGGAAAGACAAATGGATTAGTTGAACCTTTGTCAACAGTTAGGTTTTGAATTGTTGATTATTTTTTTTTGGGGGGGGAGGCTTATTTTTTGAATCTCACTATTTCCATAAATGGTCACAGATATTTTTGTTTAGCATTTCTTTGTATGCGCAACTGTGTTGAACTCTCAGGTTTCAGGTTTTAAACAGAGTTTACAATTCTTTTATTTGTTGGTATAAAAATGAACTGATAAGCTGTATGCTTTACTGGTTCTTGCTGATGGTACAAAAGTGCCAATGTAGACCGTTTTATTTTTACTTTAATGATAAGTATTATTTGATCTGCAGTTTTAGGGGAATATTAGAATACCTTTTCTTTCTTTTCTTTCTTTCTTTTTTTTTTTTTCCCAAGTTTGAAACAAACCCAGTGTGACACTTTGCCTTGACAGTAAGGGTATAAAAATAGTATGGGAAAGAATTTTTGTTTGGAGTCCTCCTCTGTGTGATCTTTTATAAAGTAACAAATAGAACTCCATTCAGAGAATATGACTGAGAGATTATTAGAGTCTCCCCCTACCCCAAAAGAAAACATAAACCAGGACTCATCACGGCATATATTTAATGAAATTTAAAGAGAGTGGGCAACCTAGCTTAGTTTGAGCCAGATTGAAATGAATTTCTCACCGAGAGGCGCTTCCTTGCATTGTGGTACAATGTGTGTCTGGGCCCCAGCAGCAAACTAATTACACATGAGGAAAGGTTGAGGGGTGTACAGCCTGGCGGAAGTCAGTTTCCTCCTTTCTTTCCCTCTTCTTTTCTATCTCTCTTTTGCTTTCTACAGCAACAATTATATATTCATACACTCACTTTGGGGACTGACATCCCTTTTCTTTAGAAAAAGGACAAACAAGTCATGAGGAAAAACTTTTGTTTTTTTTGCTGCTTGAGCTTTAGTCATTTATAAATAATTCTGAATTTTGCTGTCTCTGACAATACAGAACAGCAAATATAAGAGAGCATTTCTTACTGGGAAAAACTGGGGAGAATATATCTATCGTCTGTGTGTAAATCATATTTGTCACATTTTTAGTAGAAGAATATGTAACAGGAACAGTCGGAATGTAAATCCCAAATGTTAGATAGGCTTTTGAAGAAATGAGCTGTGCCATTAACAATATTTTAAGGTTCCTTGCTTCAGAAATGGATTGCTATCTCATACATGGTGGTTGTACAAGAGCCTGCACATCTGTGGGATTACTCTTCTCTAATCTCATGTGCTATTATGTGTTAATTGTGAGCATGATGACAGTGCCTGCACATGAAAATTGTTGTGCTTTTTCTCTCAAAAGATCGGTGCAAATAACTGCATGTATGATGTAGTGTACGTAAAACAACCATGTTCACAGACAGATAGTAGGTAGATAACACTTTTAAGCTTGTACTTTAGGTACTTTGTCTTGTTCCCAGTAAAGAGATTGCAAAAGAAGAAACAAATATTGCTGACTGAAAGCTGTGCTTAGAGGTTGGATCTGTTCAGTGATAAAACTTTGGGGGCCTGTTTTCTCCAAAGACTGAAGAATGCTGGCAAGAACAAGTGTCCAGCTTTCTCTGTAGAACCACGGGGAAATCAGAAACCACCTTTCTGTTGATAAATGCGGGTATTACAGCTTCCCCTTTAGAGTTCAGTGATTGAAACAGTAGAGTGCTAATGTCCTACTTCTGAACTCAGCAAGAAAAGTATATTGTAAGCTTTTTGCCCTTTGACAAACTTAGGCTTTACTGCAAAGCTATTGAAGACTGACTGATGGCTGTACAGTGCTTTTGCTTATTTTATCTGAAGAAGCCACAGACTACCGTGTGGTATTTAATTTAGATCTCAATCCATGTTTGAACAATACATGTGATGAATTTTTTTCTTTCATATTCACAAAATTGATAATATCAAGTAATGTTCATCTTAAGCATTTAATGTTTTCAGGGTTTGGCTTTTTGACAAATACTAGGTTAGACCCTCATGTGTTGCAATTACTAGATACTTATGAAATCAGGGAGGTTCAGGGCCCTCCCTATTCTGGGATAGTTTTTGGAATGCTAGAATATTTGAATCTAAATAATTTTAGTGTTTTTATGGTGGTTTTTCTGTTGTTTTATTTCAAAGCTGTGAACTATTGAGAGTCCGTAGTCTGTAACACACTCATCACAAGCTTTCTTGACCGTATCCTATATTTGAACTCACAGTTAAAATTCAGCCATTTCTTCAGATACATTTGGGCTTTGTAGTGGTGCAGAATAAGAGAATTTCGATGTATGTATTTTCATTTTAGTCAAAGCAAATGGGATGCCCAGGAGGGTGGATTTTCAGGATGGTGTTTCTTACAGGGTGGCTCACTCACAGCTCTTAAGTTCTCCTTTTGTCCACTGGTTTTTGGCATGGTTGGAAGGATTCTCAAAAAATAGTTTCCATAGTCTGGGAGTTCTGGCTAAC
>CM053510.1:31466030-31509463 GCA_028627145.1 Eidolon dupreanum | reverse complement strand
GTAAAGTGACTGAAACACTACTGACTGAGAATACACAACAATGACGAGTGCTGTTGTTTTTACTGATATATAAACTGAAAAACTGCTGCTAATGGTGGGAAATGTTAATTATGTGAGAACATATTGAACTTATATTCTCTGGCATGAACTTTAAAAAAAATATGCATGAACTGCGCTGCTTTTTTATAGGCACAGCTTTCTAATTATCATAATTCAGTTCAGCTCCGTTCTTGGATGGAGTTCAAGTGCAATCTCAATTTAACTTGAAAGGAGATTTTTCTTTTTACACTGAGAATGTTTAAGAAAATTTGAAAAGTTCATCCAAGAATGTTTTCCGTTTAGGTGTGGGTAATTTGGGGGGATGAAATGAGTGCCTTTATGTAATAGTTAACTAGATCTGAATATTAGGAAAAAGACATTTTTTTTTTTTGCTTTGCACCTATGCAAACCTGCTTCTTGTACATTTTTACATAACTAGGTGTTATGTGTTGCCGAGTTCTCTTTGAAAACTGGAGTCCTTTCCCTAATATTATAGTAAACTAAAAGAAATGAATTATTATCATCAATGGCATCTGCAAAGATAGGAATCTTTTTAGAGTAGAAGGTAGAAAAAAATTTAGAAATCTTATGAATTCACTTGACAAAAATCACCATTAATCTTTTATACCGACCAAGCCTTTAGAAGGTGATCTCCTTATCTGGTCATCCTTACACTTTGACTTGATGGCATTTTGTGAAGGGAGTCATCTTTGACAGCATTCATTCCAGTGTCCAATGTCCTTTAAATTTTCTGTGACCTTAGTGTCTTTTCAAAGAAAAAAAGTTAATGAAGCCCAGGCGCCAAATCCTCTGTGGAATCAGTTTTAATTGGAAGAAAGAACAACTTCAGCTGGACCTTGCGACTTTTCGTCTGGTCTCACTTGTACTGCTAGAATGCAAAGGGAGCCTGCGGAAACCAAATGACTTCATTTGCTCTGGCACTTCAGAGCCGAATTCACTTCCATGGTGGTGAAATAAAAGGAGCCAAGTGTTTTAAATAGCCACTCCCCAAGGCCCGCCCGCCGGAGTGTTTGGAGAAAAGCGCATTGTCTGCTTGCAGCTCTAGCTGGGAGCCTGGCTTGCCCTCCCCCACCAGGCAGCTCCAGTTCTGAAGTTGACATCTGGTTTTCTCTCTGTTCACCTGATGTATATACTGTACATGTGCACACATGCAGTGTGCACGCATGTATCCTGAAGGTAACGTGTATTTTCGACCATTGAATGTCTGTGTGTTTCTAGTCCCTGGTAGAATAGGGGGAGGCACAAAGCTAATAGCACAAAATAAAATGTAAACACAGTAGCTGTCCTGCATGCCGCTGCTGCTGGGTTTCTGTCCGATGGTGCTTTCTGGGTAGGCGTGCCTATTGTTGTGGCAGCAACAGGCGGCAGAAGTTGGGGCACCATATGGCGGATGTGGGCCTCAGATAAGCTGTCTGGTAATTTAGCTTATCAATAGCATTTTGATATGCTTCATTTTCAGATCACCCATCACTGTGGCTGGGGGTATCTTGGGGGCTAACTGAGACTGAAACCATTGAAACCATTGTGAGCAACGCTTCCTTTGGTGGAATCTCTTTCAATCCTTTCTCCCTCGGTGCCTTTTCATCTGAAAGCCTTTGGAAGACAATGGTAGTTGGCGTTAGAAAGAGCCCCATCAGCTGAAGGAAGGGTCAGTCCCCAGCCCCCAGCCCCACCTTGAAATCTGGGACACTTAGAAGATCTCATCAGGTATTTTCATTGATAGGAAAACAGGGGGAAAAAAGTTACTTAATAGCATTTCATACTGGCAGAGCCCAGAAATTCCCATAATTCAAAATTTGCCTTTTTTTAAATACTGGCCAGATAGGGCTGATACTGTTTTTATCTTGATAAAAGGTTTCTAGTTGTTGTGCATTAAAAATATCTCCCTAATTTCCTTTCACCTTTGAGTTTTACCTTAATCATAAAATGTAAAAATAATTAGCATCTATATAACTAGATATAAGAGCAGGTGTTATCTCCGGTTTGGAGGCAAGAAGCAGCTTCCTTTCTGACTAGCAGTTGTAAAGAGGGAAATGCTTCTAGAACACCTCTATTCAAATAGATGTCAGATGAAGATGAAGCAAAACTAAAATCTCTTTCACTGTGAATTGGGGTGGGGCACAGGGATGACTCTATGCCCTTCTATGCCCGAGAAGCAATAAAATGAGCAGAACCACCTTCTCCGTGTTTGACACTCATCTGTTACCCATTGGGAGTGTAGCAGTTGTTTCCAGATATGTGTGTCAGGCTTGCTGGCAAGCGGTTTAAGAACTGATTCTTGCCTGACTGCTTACAGAGGTGGTTTTACTTTTTGAGTAGTGGGAATGGTCCTGATGGTATCCCTTGACATTGCAGAGGGAGGGGATAGAAAGGGTGATCCTGACAGCATCTCAGAGATGAGCCTGCGGCTGATAAACCATACACAGCTTTTCATTCTTTCCTTTCTTCTCTCTTCCTTTCACTTTGAGCATCCTGAAATACAGATGCTCCCGGTTTTGGATAGAACTGCTACTTGTCCCTGGCCATTTAAACATTTACAAGTGCTGCTGTGTGCCAGGGATCTGGTAATCAGGTTGTTAGTGAATGGTGATCAGTTAAATGCTCTGGTGAAATTTACAGGGAGAAAAACAGGCATGTAAAGAGATAATCGCAATCCAGTGGGAAAATCGTGTATTCCTTATTTCATGAGTTCCAAGATACAAACTTTTTCCATATTTGAACATATCCTACAATCATGGCTGGCCAAGGCCATGGTCATGAGTCATGATGTGATTGCATACACTCATCAAAGTCTGTTGAACAAATGCAGAACGATCTTGATTTCACCAATGTTCTTGTACAGAGGGCAATATGATAGTGTATGGAAAGCATGGATATTGATCTGAGAAGTTGTTTTTGGTCTATCTTACCCAGTTTATTTTGCTTATACTTTACTCTTTATATATACACAAGATTGACATGATTAAAAAGTTTCAGTATGCATAAAATGATTTCTAAGTGATAAGCATTCTGGGATGGTTTGTTTTGCAACAGCGTTTCTTAGAAAATTATTCTGCATCTTCCAGTCAGTGTCCTAGAGTTGATGAAACATGTATGCATCTATATCCAGGAAGATCTGGGAGATTATACTTTATTGATAGGTTGCTTTGAGGGAGTGAGTTGGGTAGGTGGGAAGGGCTTTCATTTTTTTACACATTTGTATTTTTAGGAACATGAATTTCCTTATGTAATATCAGAATAAAGGGAAAAAACTCAGTAGGGTAAGTGTTCGTGACATTTCCAAAAAGATTTGTCTCCCAGTGACAGGGATCGAGGACAGATTTGCAGTGCACATGATTTTGAAGTTGGGCCTTAAAGGGAAAGGTTTTGTTTGTTTGTTTCCAGATGCCATTTTAGGAGTAGAGTGGGGCTAATTTGTTAACAAACAACCTCTCTGAAATACTCTCCAGAGTAATGAACTCAAACCTGAAATAATGATACAGAAGCTTTATTGTCAGTCATGAGCTAGTATAGATCTGAAACTTGGCTGTGAGCAATTAATTGAAAGGAGAAAAATGGAGGAAGAGAAGAGAGAATGGGTTGACATGGGGAGTGGGAAGTGTACTGATTCAGTTTTGGAAAAAGACTAATAATGTAGGATTATAGGAGGTTTGGAGTTAGACATACGTTAATTGGAATCTTGTCTCAGCCACTTACTAGTTTTATGATGTTGGACAAATCACCTCTCTGAGCCTTGGTGTCCCCATCTGGGCATGTCAATAGAATGCCTCTTGTATGCCTTACACTTAGTAAGTGCTCAGTAAATAGCAATTTCGAATGTTATCTTGCATACCAGGTCTTCACAGATTTCCTGCCAGGTCAGCCTGGACAGGGACTCTTGAGGAACACCTAGGGCTAGGGCAGAGTTACTTGGAAGAACCGGACTTCTGGTCTCAGGCAAATGTATTAAAATCCAGGAGAAGCTGGGGCATCCCATCAAATCCTGGACCATAATTGCTTTGAACCACAGTTCCCCTGTCCATAAAGTGGAGGAAATCCATCAGTAAATACATCATATCTGAGGTCATTCTTTGCCAAATAGTCATATGAATTAAATGGAAATGCTTCTAAAAGTGGGTAGTATGGTGCACCTTTATCTGCCCAAAAGGAAACCTCTTCCGTAGGTCTTTGCTTGGAAGCCATACACTACACTTTGGGGTGAGTTCTAAAAATTCTCTAAAGTGGTTGTAAGGAGCTCTTCATAGAGAAACTGTGCTTAGGGCCCTGGGCCTGCTGACAACACCGCGAGGAATAGTTGCTGGTGTTCTGAGGGCATTAAACTTCAGGTGGGAAAGAGAGTAAGAGGCAGAGAGGAAGCACTCCCTACCTTGGCTGCCTCCCTTGTACTTCTTAATACCTGTTTAGGGCAGGCTGCTTAACTTTGAAGAGTTGTGGTAAAGCTTCCTTAAGAGCTAACTAGCTCAGTGTGTTATAGCTGCAGGTGTGACTGCTGTTAAAACCCAGATTATTCTGTTCCTCCTAGTATACTCCAAGCTCAGGAATTAAGTCTTTGTCTCTCTTATCAGACTCCTTTCTTTGGGTCTTAAATATAATTTAAATAATAATTAACAGTCATTTTGAATAGTAGCCCATCCCTTTACCAGTGTATTTGCGTATTTGAGAAGATGTTAAACTGAGATGAGTGTCTACTTGGGTCAGTACCCAGGTACTTCCTGGGTAAATGTGTTGAATTATTTCTCACAGTTGGTGGGTAGAGTCCTGATTTTTCAGTCAGTCGCCCTAAGCTGGCCCAGCTACACTTCAGTGTGTGTCTATATCTCCTTGTTTTCAGACCTGAGCCACTCCCAGTGACTGGTATGAGCAATTAAGATTGCTTTGTGTGAGCCTGAGCTGGGGACCACCTGCATTTTATTGACACCTTCTATTGTTTCTTAACCAGGGTATGTAGAACTGTGTGTTGATTAATGTGGTTCCACAGTCCTTAAGTTAAAAATTAAAGTTAAAAATTGTTGAGAGATGAGTAAACTCGTTGGGAATAGGGACTTTTAGAGGCAGCCAAATGACAGTTGAAGAGGGGTAAAAGATTTAAAACAGGGGTATACAACCTTGTGAATCTACTAAAATCCACTGAATTATATACAGCAGGTCCTCAAATACCGTTTTGTTCAACATTGTTTCATTATAACGTTGGGGTGCCTTAGGAACTTAACTCTTGTTTATATCAATTAACCTGTGGTAAAATTGGTTTTGTTATGTTGGTTTGCTTAAAGTTGCAGAACCTATCTACGATGTTAAGTGAGGACTTACTGGACTCTAAAAGGGTGAATTTGTATGGTATGTGCATTATATCTCATAGAAAAAAATAATAAGACACCGAATCTAGTTATCGCACTGAATGTCGGGCGTGCTTACCCCTCTACCCCCAGCACTCCCCACATGGCATGGTACGTTTGTTTTGCTGGTCAAGTGATTAAGCTTGATCTTCACAGCAGTGACCTAGTAAGTAGTTCACGTTTCTAGTTTGCCGCTGTTAATGAGGGGCCTAAAAGAATCTGATGGAAGTATCTAAAATGGAAGATTTTTCACTTTATAAAGAATGATTTCAGTGATGTGCAATGACTCATTTCTTAATGATAAATGTTGACCGTGCTAACTGCCCACATGGCTTATACTTTAAACAGTCCAAGAACTAAATCATAAAGGATAAACTAGGAGATCATGAGAAAGAGAGACCCAGAAGGCACAGGAGGTCACAGTCAAGTATTGACTCTGATTTGTAAATTGATTTAAGATGGGGGAAAAAACAAACAAACCCAGAGTCAGGTTAATTTATACTCCACATTTTAGGCTCTGCTCTGCCCAGTGTTTTCCTTGTTTCAACTTGATCTTTCTAGTTCCTGTATCTTCCCACCAGATGCTGACTGTCTTCCTCACAATAACTGTTTGTGACAGTTTTTAACCATTTGTATTTTCTAAAGGGTTGTCTTTACCGTTCCTTGTGGCTGTGTAACTGCTTGCCTGGAACAGGCTTATGCTTCTTGTCTTGGTGTAATCCTTAATAATTAGCACCCTTTGCTACTCAAAATGTCCGGGTTTGGATGGTAAACTACATGATCATTCTTCTAATAGGAAACTGTCGAGGAAACTGGCAGACTCCCTTTAAGCAGAATGGAGAGAAAATCCAGGCAGGAGTCCTTTGTGGTGCCCTGGTGTTGAGCTCAAGACAGTATTATTCTTGAAAGTGTGTCCCAAGCTGTTCTGAGACCAGAGCTGCAATAGAGGGGGATTTCAGGGAACAACATGTCCTATAAACCTGTGCTAGTTTCAACCAAATCATTTCAAACCCTCTGCCATTCTGAAGATCAATTCCTAACATATTAAAATTTTTTTTCTCGTCATTCATAAGGATGATTCAGCATTGGTTCATTTCCTTTTTTGACTAGCTAAGTTTAATTTAGGAAGAAGTTTTTCCCAGTGGAATTCTGAAAGGTTTGTTAACTGTGAAATTTGGGGATTTTAGAACCTGTGGTTTCAGTATGCTTGACAGTCTTTGGTTTCAAAGTTGCTTATATCTGTGATTTTTTGGGAGAGTGTGTAATGATGTCCTATCATGTACCTAAATTTACAAGGCAGGGAAAATGGAGTGGAATTTTAGGAATTTAAGAAATTTTAGGACTTTGCCTAAAACCAAAAGTAATTATGATACTGCTCAATTCCCGGTAGTTCTTTTGGACCTCTGTTTATTGAGTTCTTTTCTCATGTGCTTTAGGCAGTAACTTGGGCAGGTGTTCAGTGCACTGAATTATCTTTCAGGTATCCCTGAAACAGTGGCATCTGGGCTTTGCTGTTGAGAGCTCGGAAAACTGTTTCCTTTTTGGGGCAGTTTCTCTGGGAGAAGGCATTTGAAGGACCTCCAGGGACTGGGATCTGGGTCCCTCTAGCTGTGTGGAAGGAAGGTTTGGTTGGACAGCCCCTGCTATTGGTCTCCCTGTGACCTTGGGCAAGTCACTTGAAAAATCTCTGGATTCTCTTTCTGGGAAGATAATACTGAGCCACCTGCCTCTCTATTCTGTTTTTTAGCTGAGCTTTAGATTAAAGAGATAAAATGTGAAAGCCTCAGCCAGAAAGGTCCTGGAGAATTGTTTTATTATCTGAGTCATCCCATCCACAACCCCACACTCCCCTCCCAAAGTCAGGTTTTGTGGAGGAGGGAACAATTCTGCTGACTTCACTCCATAACTCTTAGTTGCAGTAATTCCTGGGGCCGCTCTGGGTGAATTTGGATAAGGAAGGAAGGCTGATAGGCCAGGTTCTGTCTTAAGCCCATTCTTCAGCATTACCTTATTTAAACCTAATACCCCCATTTATAGCTGAAGTGAAGTTCAGAGAAGTTTAGTAATCTCCCCAAGGTCACTCAGCTAGTATGACAGGGCCAAAATTCTTAGATCTGTGTGACTCTACACCTATCAAGCTAACAAAAGACTGACTATTAAGTCACTTGTCAGATTTTATTATGGCATATGAATGGATTCAAGGTAGAGTAACATTGTAACAAAGGTAAGAGTCCCCTTAACTTGGAATATGTGCCCAGAAAAGGCTAAGTATGGAATATTTTGTTTTGTGTTCATGGTGGCCCATTTTACTCTATCTTCAAAACAAACAAGTGGCTAAGGCCCTAAAAATGCTGAGTGTGACCCAATCAAGCCTTTCCTAAGGGAATTTTCCCACCTTAGTCATTTGTCTTATTGAAAGGGGGCAAAATTCACCCCTCCCCTTTGGTTTCAGTCCTCAAGGGCTAGAGACTTGGTAGTACTCCTCACCTTTCAGATCGGTTGCCCTAGCCATTGAAAATAAGAGGGAAGGCTGCTATTGGGGCCTGAGTTGATCCAAACTGGTGTGCGTGCATGCGTGTGCGTGTGCGTGTGCGTGTGCGTGTGTGTGTGTTTTGGAAACTTGGAACTGGACCTGCCGGTTTATCTGGTTTTTCTCTGGAATGTGCTCTGTTGGCAGGCTGTCAGAATAAGTTAGCCCCCTCTATCACCCTGAAGGCTTGGATATGGAAATGGCTTCGTGCTGGGGGTAGGGTTTAGGCAGATGACCTTGACTTCACTCCTTGATAGTGGGAATGCTTTGGAAATCTGGGAGATGAGGTGATTTTTCTTTCCTCTCCATCTAGGTGACTGACTGGAAAATAGTTCTACGCTGTGATACATGATGGGTGGTGGCAGGGAAGGAGGGGAGAAGGGAGTTATATTAACTGCGCTCCCTTAGAGCCCTTAATAATCAGGCCTCTGAAAAAGACATTAGATAAAGGGCTTCGAAATGGGGTTGCTTCCTATCTTGGACATCTTGATTGGTTTTTAGTGTGTTGGGGGGTGGGCTGGTTGATATGGTCTTTTCCTTCTGTTCACCTAGTTCTGGTGACTCTGGGCTAAAAGGTGTTGGGGCCACTCATGGACAAGTTCTGAAACTTGTGCTCTCCTCTTCCCCTCCTTCCCGGGACTTGTCCCTTTCATAGAGTCTTTCCTACTCTACTACCTTTCTGGTACTTCTGCTTTGAAGTCAGACCCTGGTTCTGTTCCCAGTTCTGCTTATTGGGTGAGATATTGGGTAAAGTATTTAATCTTTTGGGCCTCCATTTCCTCATCTGAAAAAATGAAGAAAATAATAATACTTCCTCAGAGTGAGTTTAAAGTGAAATATGATGAAATATGATGAAATATGGTGAATGGTCCATAGTGGGCTTTTCCGTTGCCCCCTCCCCCCAACCCATTCTGAAGTTTCCTGCTTCCTCTGCCCTCCCGTTCTCCATCCAAGTTTCTGAGGGTTTGTCCCAACTAGAATGGACTAGTCTGACAGGAGCTCATTTATTTGCTTTTCCATCTTCCTCCTCTGGGTTTAGTTTTAAGCTTTTTCCCAGCTTCCCCTGTTGCTGGATTTCCTGCTCTGTTGTTTTTCTCTCTTCAGACAATTTCTCTTTTGCTTTTATATTTTCACACACACACACACACACACACACACACACACACACACACGCATGCACACCCCCTTCCACTTTTCTTGCTTTTTCCTCTGTTCTTACCACTTTTGAGATTTTAGAGACCCTGTCCTGCAGTTCCCTAGGTTTTACCAAGAGTGGTCCTCAGAAAAGCACCACTTTTTGATTCTGCTTTGTTTAACATTAGAGAGCATTGACTTTTGGATTTTGGAGTTACCAGCCCTCTTAAAAGTTGTTACTGTTTTGAGAAGATATAACTCATTTTGATTCTCATCAAACTTATGGACTTATGGAATGACACATTTCATACACTTGTCTGTTTGTCCTTGACAACCTCTTTAATCTTTCTGAACCCCAGTTTCCTTACCTGTAAAATGGACATAGTAGTTCCTTCCTTATGGGTTATAGCAAGGGTTAACTGAGGATTAGTACAATGCCTGGCAGAGAAGTGTCCCATAAATGTTAGCTGCTGATTGTAATTATGATTGTGATTACCATCCCCCAGTAGCCATGAATTCAAGTGCCAAGTACCTCTTACCATAGCATCTTTCTTTCTGAAGGAGGGGACAGGAACAGTGTCTATTTTTTTTTATTTTAAGTTTTCAAAAGTTTTATTATAGCAAATTTAGTGCCGTAGAGAGTAATGGACCCCTGTGGACCGCCATCACTTATCAGCAGTCAGTAAGTCATGATCATTCTTGTTTCTTCTAAACCGCTGCCTCTTCTCCCACTAGATTATTTTGAAGCAATCCAAGATGTCATACCGTTCTATCTGTAAGTTTTTCGTTCATGTTTTAAGAAATATTATTCTTTTTAAGAAACACCAAGTACAAGATCATATGAACATTTTAATAATGATTCCTCAATATTAAATATTTGGTCACTGTTCAGATTTCCTTCATTGTCTCATGAATGTTTGCCACAGTTGGTTTGTTCAAATCAGGTCCCAAACAAGATCAACAGGTTGTATTTGGTTAGTATGTTTCTTAAAACTCTTTAAAGATCTCTCCTCCCTCTTTTTTTTTTTTTTTTTTTCTTACAGTTGATTTGTTATAAAAGCCTCATTGTTTCTCTGGTAGACTTTTCCTCATTTTGGACTTTGCAGTTTCATCTCAGTCCTGTTTATCATGTTCTACTATCCTCTGTATTTCCTATAAATGGGAATTTAGATTTAGGAGCTTGATCTGATTGAGATTTATTTATTTTTTTTGTTTTTGTTTTTTGACAGGAATATTTCATAATGTGTATTCTGCCAGGAGGCCCATAATGTGCAGTTGTCTCTGTTATGATAATTAACAGACATTGATTTATAATCACTGTACATATCTATTATTTCATATGGGCTTTGTGAACTGGTTATATTCCAGTCCTCTTATATCTTCATTTATTAACTAGCATACTCTTCTAAAGACTTTTTCTCATCAATTATTTGGTTAACCTGGTGTATAATTTATATAGGAAAGTCAGGTTTCTGGGGTTTTGTTTGTTTGTTTTTGTTTGAGTATCATTATATAATCATAGATTTTAAATGCTTGGGTGCTTTTGAATTCCTAGTAGTTTCTATTCTTATTGATGCTTAAATTGTACCATCTTTGGCCAGTGGGAGTTTCTTTAGTTGACTCCTGTGTCCTTTTGCTGTGACCCTAATATTTTTTGATACCTTTCTTGCTGTCCAGTCTCTTTTTGTATATTCTCGAACTTAAAATGAACCATTTCTGCAGAGTTTTTGGTTCCTTTTAGTGGGAAATGGTATTTCCAAGCTGCAAGGTGAGTGCTTTTTTTTCTTTCCCACTTCTTCAGAAATGGATCTCACTTACCATGTCAACTTCTTGGTCCAAGGTTAAAACAAAACAAAACAAAACAAAACAAACAAACAAAAAACTTTCCTTACACACTTCGGCTCCTTCAGCTCTCATTTGCCACTTGAATGCATGTGCTTTTCATCTTGTCCTTTTCTCTCTTAAGAAAAAGGCCAAACTGAAGAATTCCCCATGGACAGTTCATGGTTTGACTCTCATCTTAAAGGCCAAAGCTCATATTAATTTAGGCTTCACAGAAGACTTAGTTATTGCCCTCAGTCATGTCTGCCAGATAGTTTGTTCTACCCCTTGTTTAAATAACCAGAAGGTGAGAAATTCCTTATTACCTCTCTGAACCATTCAGACTGCAAACTGTAGTTTGATGATATTGTTGGGTAATTTTCACACATCTGCTTGAATAAATACTTGTTCAATAAAGTTTTGTACCTTCCTCTCCTGAAGTATTTAAAATGGAATATATTTAATATTCTAGTCATTTAAAGAATTTATCACTAAAATATTATTTTTATTTGCTGAAAAAAATTTAAAGCTTTTTTAGTTTTAGGCAGATTTATGCAATGGAGTCCTAGACAGAACACAGATATCGTGTTGTTGTGGGTATACTAGTAAGCCTATATGTCTAAAATAAATGTTTTCTGCTATTAGACTTATTTTTAGTAATTCCTATCTCTGCTTTTTGGAAATTGTTTTATACCCATGTTGGTATATCACAGCACATGCACTTAGGGAAAAAAATAAGTAAATAAATGTGAAATAAACCAAACAAAAATGCCCCTCATTTTAAAGAGAAGCTATCATGCTTTGTATGGTGGTTCCATTCAGGCCTGGAGTTTCAGCTTTAGTAATACTTTTTGTTTTGTTGATGAAACAAAGCCTTATGCGTTCACAGTCTAGCCAACACAGTCTCATAGCAGAATGAGTGAATAGGCCTGAAATTATCATCATTTGTGACATCCCTGAGAAATTAATCAGTGTCCTGGCCTGTGAAATTTGGATATTCATTTAGACATGCCACGCCCCAACCCCCAATCCCCATTTTATTTTTTTTAAAGGTAGCTTCATTTAATGGTTCCTCTGTATTAAGGGAAGTACAGCATTGTAGGGGTTTATTCCCTCCCCTTCCCTTCAGGGGCACAGAGAGGGGGTGAAGAGCCTGTAATTCACAAGCCGGCTGTGCCCCGAGGTAAACTTGGTTTCACAAAGGGAATTTTCATTGTGGTCCTGTGGCTCCCTAACATAGTGGAGGCTTCAGGAGGCAAGTGGTAAAAGCTACCAAAGAAAAAGCTGGACTGGAGCCACTGACGTCATGTCAGTAAATCTGTTGGAGGAGCCCAGCCGAGTAGCGCCTGCCAGCCAGCCTCTGCACTTTGGCCTTGCCTGGTCAACTGTTCTTACTGCTTCATGCCCCCCGCCCCCAAGCAGCCTACATTTTTGTTTTCTTTCCCCCCTTTCCCTCTGTGCCACTGGGCTTGTTTTGAAACCTGTAAACACTTTGAAAGCCACCCCTGAAACTCGGCCTGTTCTTAATGTCCTGTATTGGAGGGAGGAGGCAGGGAAAACCCAAGGATTGGAGGGTGAGGGAGGATTGAAAACTTTCCCCTAGTGGGACTTCTTGATGACGAATGATTCTATGCGAACATCATGGGGAGCAGCCAGGGGTGCCAGCTCCGGACTCTGTACTTTTAGAAAGCTTTGGTCTTCAGTTCTGGGTGTGTGTGTGTGTGTGTGTGTGTGTGTGTGTGTGGTGTGTTTGTATTCTTGCGTATGTGGGCATGTGTGTGTGGTGGGGAAAGAGGAATCGTCCGATGATGAGTGGAAATACTGAATTATAGTCTTCTGTAGAAGATGATTTAAGGGAATGAGTTCCACTGTGAGTCCTTATTGCCCATTACTCTTTGGTCAGTTAACCCTGAATTTTTCCTGGTTTGCAATTGTAACAGTTAAATTTGGGGCTACCTGCTTCTTTACATCTTGGATATTTAGAGTCACAACCTCAGATGCGCCTGAATTAAAATATTGCTCTGCTAAATCTATTTTTACATCTAAGGGAATGACATTTAAAAATAAACCTTATCCCACCTGTTATCCACTTTTGGGAAGTTTGGATGCTGTCAGGTCACAGCCCACAGATAAGGCTTTTGATCGTAGCTTCACACGTGATGGTCACAGTCCACCTTTCCTGCCCTTGGCATGATTTTTTAATTGTTTCATTAACTGTTGTCCTCTTGTTTATTTTGCTGTGATTATTCATTTGCAAATAAGAGTGAAGCATACATTCAGATTGGTTCTGAGGTTCCTGAGTCTTCAGGTCAGCAACATATTAAAAGCAGTATCTTATCCATGAATCATTAGATGAGTCAGTTCCTGAAACCACTACAAGCCTCATAGTTCTTGGCTACAAGCAAAAGCAGGAAATCCAGGCTTCAATAACTTCCTTTCCCAGTCCTGGCTATAGTCGCATTGGTGGTTAAGTTCTGCTGCCGCATTTGTAAGCTAGGAAGATATATGTCTGAGGAACAAAGGCAGTCGAGTCAGTTTACTGAAACTGGTTATAATTTGTGGTCTTGATCTGAATGTCAGGCTGCACTGGCATACCCTGCTCTGCTGTGCAGCCCTGCAGAACTCGGCCAGGGAAGGTGGCAAGCTGGGTCTGCTGAAATGCCCCAAAAAACACGTGGCAACGTTTCAAGGAGGTTTAGTGTTTCATTGAATCCTAAAACTTGTGGGCATGCAAGCTGACATTAGGCCGAGAGCTCTGGAGTCCATATGTATAGCTGAAGTGTCAACTCCCTTTGTTTTGTTCACCCAGTTGAGAGAGAGGAGGGAGGGAACACATGTGTGTGCTAGCCACCGAGCTCTGGCCTGTCTCTTGCCTTTCTTTTCAATTTACTTCCTAAAACACGGGGTCTTTTTTGAGAGGTTCCTTTTGCAGTGTTTTGGGCCAGTCTTACTGACTTCGAAATCAATTTTATAACTATTTTATTAAATATTTTAAAAAGGGAGAAATATGAAGTGATTGTCTCCCATTGTAATGGGTCTGGGGCAACTTGTATTTCATTCTTCTCTTTAATGAGCAGCCTCTACTCATCTGAGTTCCTAAGTTGGAGCAGACGTAGTTTGTTGTCTCTACCTGTGTGGGGTTGGTGCCTGCTGCTGCTTTATGCTTTGCTTGTGAATTTATGGACTTTTTCGATCTTGAAAAAAATTAAAATTGAGTGTGATGCATTTTCATTTATCAACTCTTCGGTTCTTTTCTACGCTAATTGGTGTTGCTAGCTGTGGGATTTGAGAAAATGGGACTGAAACTAGACTTTTTTTTTTCCCACTATAGGTTTATGTAGAATCATTGGAAGTTCTGATAGAAATCTAAAAATAGAGTGGTAGACAATCCTTGTGGAATGACCAGGAAAAAGAAAGAAAAAAAATTAAATGATGAGCAGTCATATGTTGATGTTGTTTTTTATATTAAGCTTGTTTCCAATTCATAGCCAGCAGTTGCTCAGAAAGGTCAAATTCTATTTCAGCCTTTGTAAAAGATAAAATAAAAGCAAATGCAAAAGTTTGCCTGCCTTTTTAACGAAGCATGGCTGATTCAGATCACAGCCGGGATGGTGAGTGCCACTTTGTTCTTTCTTGTCATTTGTATTTCGTGTTTGGGTAATTCTCTGGTGAACTTCAATCTATGCTAAAAGATTCTAAGCAACCTTTGAGAAAGTTGGGCTCATTTGATTTTAGAGGTTTGACTGAGAGTTATAATATCTAACTTTGGTTTTCCAGATGTCAGACTTGTACCAAAAAACCCGTTAGTTCTAGGTGAGTTTGTTAGGAAATCACTGAAAATATATTCCTCTTATTAATGTGTGAAGAGTTACTGTCTAAACTAGGAAGAGTTGTTTCATTTTGTTATGGGAGATACACACCGGTATTTTTGTCCTGCATTGATCTGAGAGTTAACTTCTTTTTAATGCAGATTTTAGGCTGGAAGTACAGACCAAACCTTGAATTGCTTACAGTCTCTGGACCAAGTTGTTCAGGGCCAGGGATTGATTCATTAATTAAAATCAATGTAAATGGATTTGCAAGCCTCCTTTAACAGATATCTTATTAGCAATCACACAAAGCAGCCCATGATCTGTGAGAAAGGTGTGTTGCCCTAGGTGAAGGAGACCTCAACCAATGGATTCTTTGGGGCCACTTTATGAAAAACTCAGTGGCTTTTATAAGGAAGGAACCTTGCTTAACCTTTACACTGAACAGATTCTTCCAGTGGAAAGTTATTTTTCATATGTCTGCCCAGAAAATTTTAGTTATGTGTGTCTCCACCATGGCTGCATCTCTCCCAGACCTTTGCATTCGTGATCTCAAGGACATTTTCGTAAATTGGCCAAGTTCTGCATGTTTCCAGGCAAAAGAAGGAACCAGAAATAAATTCCTATTTGATAGCAGCAAAATGCTTTTTTTCTCCAACCGAAGCAACCAACAAGCAAGCTACAAAGAAGACATTTATCTGTTGTTTGAGTATCTAGCTGTATAGCTGTGCTTTCTTGGAGTGAAGAAGTCAAGATGGTACATTTGGAAAACCTTGTGGCTTTAGCAAAGGTCAGACTTCATTAAGCTGTCATTTATATTGTTATTTTTTTTGTAACTGTGCCAGACAGGTAGATATCCTCTATAGTTAGGCCAACTCACCCATCTTCTCTCTGATGTTTAGATTAAAGGGGGACATCTGACCCACGCTGACTTAAGCTTTGTCTCCTGAAGATTTTGGGATTGAGACAGCAATCCTAGTTTGTCTCTGATGCTCACACTAGGGAAAAGCTAACTGGGGAGTAGATATTTGGCCCATGGGTACAGAGAAGTTTGGGCTAAAATAACTTCACAGAAAAGAACAAAGCTGTTGTGCAGAGGACAAGATGAGAGACCTTGGGAATAGTCTCATTTCCTGATGGTTTTCCATTTTCTGGTTTCCATTTCCCATGAGAGCTGGCTGTAGTTCCTAATTCAGGGTCTTCTGATAGACTCCTTGGCCTTATAATGAACCTGTGTTTCCCTGCCTTTCCACCCTCCCCCCTCCCCTTAGGTTATTGGGAGTGGGTTTCTTTTAATTGAAACCAAATTGTCTCTGGCCAGCTAGTGTGCAGGGAAGTATGCCCTGTGTGGTGTTCTGGAGAGGCCCCACTCACCAAAGACTGCTAGCTCAGTACAATAGCACCTGGCATCTGCTTGGTCTGCATGCAGGACTACTGGCCTGCACCCTGTTCTCCAGTATGGATTCAGTCCAAGAGAGCATCACATGGATATTTAGCTAACTGGGCAGTAACAACAAGGGTTACCCCTTAACCTGTGTCTCAGACTGGAATCTTTCAAGGCCTGACTTAGGCCTTTCAGTTGCCTGGTGTGCCTTGTGGATTTAGGTTATGTGGTGCTTGGTTCCAAAGTGGCAGGTGAAGAATTTTCCCAGTCATACCCTGGGGTACTAAGGAGTTCTGGTTGGCTGAGCACCTGGAAAGAGTGAAACCAGGTGTGTCATTTGACCTGAGTGTCCTGCCTGGTGACCCCACTCCTCACTTTTTCTCCTTCCATCTCTGAGCAACGTGGAAGGCCTTCAGTGGCCCTGGGCAGAGATTTCCCAGTGATAAATCTACTGTGTATGTTGTGCTGTGCTTCAGACTTCCTCTGTTAGGGAATCTGCCAAATTAGTGGATTTTATTAGCAAATGGGTTAAATATCAAAGGCCTCTCTTGAGGACACCAATACGATGTATGCCTGTGGAAATGATGTTGAAAACAAAGTGCCTACTTCCTCCACTATTCCCCAGATTTGGGGGATCAGGGAGTGTGGTGGTGTAAATGAAGGAGGAAAATTTAGGTGAGACTTAACATTTAGAAATAACAGTAGAAGTTGTTTAAGAAGATAGAATTTGTTCTGGAAAACGCTTACCATTACTTGAGCGGATGTAATTCAGTATTTGTTTGTTGGTGTCTTTTACAAATTTGAAGACCTTTTTTCTTTAGGTTTGATATGAAATTTTATGTTCTACCTGTTATGTTCATAAAGTTTAGTTTGCATATTTAGAAAGTAGAAACTGGAGGGTTTTTTTTTTCTTTAAATTGAGAGAGGATGGGAAAAATGGCCAATGTGGAAAGTTATTGGGATGTGGATGTGAGGGGTTCAGACTTACATAAGTGTGTTCTTAGACATCATGTATCTAGTAAAAAATAACTAATGTTTCTGTGATGCTTTACAACTTACGTAGTTCTTTCAATGGGTTGACTTGTTTATTTCTTACAACTTGGTTTTTGTAAATGAGGAAGTGGAGTCTAAGAGATTAGGAGACTTGCTTAGGATCACATAGCCAGTAGTGGTTAAACAGTGACCCAGCCAATGAGCCATCATGGGATGCCACTTGACCATGCTGCTGGCTCTCCTTTGCTGTACTCACTCTCTTTTGTCAGCCTTTGTTGTGGGAAGAGACTTTGTTAGGATAAGACCGCAGACAGGTGAAGTGGGGGTGGGGGAGGGAGAGCACGTGGGGTCTGGAGATGGGAAAGGAATGGTTTAACTGCCAGTTCAGACAGGTCTTTCTGTAGTACTCAGAGCACCGAAAGAACAGGAAGGTCTCGGATGATCTTGTCCACTGGATTTCAAACCAGGTTGAATATCTTTGTCACCCAGGGAGGGATTTTTTTGTTTTTTTTTGTTTTTTTTTTCTCCTTAAATACTGATTCCTGCTGTTTAACCCTGAATCTAAATCAGAATGGCCAAAGGTGAAGCTTGGGTGAGTGTTCTGAAACTTTCCCAGGTGATTCTCAGGTTTCTGAGTCTTACGCAGTTCTAGCCACATGTCTCTTTAACTAGAAAACTTCTGTAAAATCTAGTCACATGACATCTCCCCAGAGCTTGTTAGAAATACAGAATCTGAGACTCCCCCTCTCACCCCCACTCCATGCCTGCTGAATTAGAATCTTCATTTTAACAAGATTTCCAGGTGAATAGTGTGCATATTACAAATTGAGAAGCACTGCTAATATCTTAGGGAAACTTCAGATCACTGTGGGTGGAATAATCACACATATTCTTTCTAGGTTTGTCATTGGCCTTTTGACTTTCCTTGCTGTTTATATAACTTTTCCAGCAGAAATTAATTTTAAATCAGATTTATCAGCTATTCCTTTATGACTTCTAGGTTTTTCTTTTGCACACACACGAAAAAAGACTATCTTACTCTGAAATTATTGGATAAAAGTCTTCTACCTAAAAAAAAATGAAATCATAACATACTTCACACAATTGAATGTATCTAGAATTTATCTGGTATGGTATAAAGAGTGAGGTAGGGATCCAGACATTTTTACTTAATGTTTGGCTTGTCTCAACTATTCATTGAATCTTTTGTCTATGGATCCATACATTCAGTTCATATATGTTTTACTATCAACCTGGAGCTTTAATTGCCAAAGCTCTGTAATTTTTTTTTTCTATATCAAATTTAGCAACTCCTTTCTTATTATTCTTTTAAAAAGATTCCCCCCTCTCCCTCTGGCTTTTCTCACATGTTTGTAACAGATATTTTGAAAGTTATAAGAATGTATCTTCTGTAGGGTTTTATCTTCAGAGAGACTCTCCCTAACCAACTATCCCAGCCAGTAGGTGCCTATCCCCTCTCACCCCTAGTCCAGCTCCTTCTTCTGAATCACTGCATCCTGTTTATTTTCCTAGGTAAAATTAGGTTGTTGATTACCCTTCCTGCTAGAGTGTAAGCCCCATAAGGGAAGGTTCTATGTGTTTTATTTGCTAGCATAATTGCTCAGTGTTGAGAAAGTCCTTGGCAGTTGGTGCTTAATAGATATTTGTTAAATGAGTTAGAAGGAATGAAATCCCAATAACGAGAGCTGCTGGCCCTCTAGCTGAAGATTAGCTTCGTGTAGAATTGTCTGAACTTGGATTCCAGTTTGAACTCAACCCACTGTTTGAGAAATTGTTCAGATGGATTAAAGTGAATATGTGCTCATTTGGGAGAAGTATTAGTTATCTGCCATTGAATCAAGCACAGGCTTGAGAGAGTTTTAATCTATGAAAGTTGACAAAGTGGTACAAATTGATTATGAAGAGTGGAGTTTGATAACAATCAATATCTAGCACAGGCCTTGTCACCAGCACGTCCTTTGGTAAAAACACTGATTCAAATTTTGAATTTAGTAGTATCTCCTTTTTAGATCTTTCTGGTTATGCTAATTTTTTTAACTATGGAAAGTAAAATACTACTGCAAAGAATTTTGCACCTTTTTTTTTTTTTATTACTAAAAACTCCTTAGGGAAATTAGCATCACCCATTTATTTAATTCTTTCATTTTAGGTACAGATAGCAACTTATGAACTTCTTATGGACTGGAACAGAATCTTCATTCATTTTCATTTTATTTTTTTGATAACCAGTCACTTCTATTTATTTTGGGACATAATATATTTTTTGGACCCATGAGTGATTCTGAGTTATAACACTGTTTAAATATCCATATGGTATTTTATTTTTGCAAAGATAGGTTCTAAAAATCATAAAACCAGATAGATTAATAATACAAATATCAAAATTAGGTTAAAAATGTAGCTCATGGCTCTCATTCACTCTGTTTTGGCATTAAAGATGTTACAAAGATACATACTTAGAACACCACCAAGTATTTCAACATTTATAGAGATAGGTATTGTCAAAAAGGTCTTTCTGGGATTTTAGCAAAGAGAAATCATCCAAATTTTATTTTTTATACTGCTGACATGATTTAACTTTGGTACATAGTATTACTATTTCTCCTAGCAAGTTATGGTTTTCTCAAGGCCTTTTCCCCAACTTTTCTGTAAATAAAATGTATTCCCAACCTTCCAATTAAAATATTATCTTCACAAATATATGTACCAGGTTGGTATATTCACATATATCCTTTCCAATTTTAGGCTAAGCCAAGACATGCATTTAATATTAACATTATTAAAGCAAAAGACAATCCAACTTAATGTCAAGAAATCGTGACCTTTCGTGCATTGTTTGATATGGAAAACACTGATTTTGACATTTTATTCAGATACCAGCCTAATCACACATGGTCCAAGAACATTCACATAATAAACCAAAAAGAGACAGATGTTAAAGATTGGTCTTTAAACATTATAGCCAATGATGCCATGCTTGCCTGTGATCTTGGCAATATAAAACCACATCCACATCTTCGTGGCCACCAAACCAGCAGAGCTTCCTTAACTGTGGACTGTTTGAAGCTACCAGTGTGAATGCAATTGACTATTTTTTTCAAGGGGTTGAAAGAACCAGCTGAACCTTGGCATAGTGCCAAAATGTGGCCAAGCAAGGCTTCAAGTAAGTCACAGCAGTGTTTACCAGCACTGGGGACTTCTCCACAAGGTTAGGGACAAACTGAGCCATGGTTCTAGGATGGACAGTTTGTGACCTCAAATGGCCGGCTGAATGTTACCCCCTTCATTCATTTTTATAATTCTGACATCCAAGTGCTTGAAAAATGCTCGAGTAGTGAGAACATCCACACTATAAACATACAATGTATTTTTTAATTATTAAACAATAAAGTGATGTTCTATTTGTGGAGTGCAGTAGAAATATTTTGGCATATATTTTAGTTTCTGCTAGCATTCTTAAAAGCTGTACTGATCTTAAAAACTTTTTCTCCCATGATGGGAGAATTTCTAGAAATTGTATTTCTTGACTTATTTATTTTATCTCACTCTCAGATGAGAAGGGTGAGGTATTTGGATGGAGTTGGTCAATCATCTAAAACACTGTTGCTTTCTCTCCTTAGTTTATATTTGGAATAAATTGAAACCTGTAGTATCCGAGGCCTTTAACCATTCGGTGCCAAAGGACTTGGTTTTGTAGGTTATAATTATTTTAGCTTATTGTTTCTTCAACAAAAAATATTCTGAAAACAGTTACAGGAGCTCCACTGCATGATTCTGTAGTCATCTCTCTGAGTTCCATTTGATGGTCAGTGAGAGAGATTACCTTGGGAAGGACAAAGTGAGGAGTCTGTCTCCAGCACAGGCCCTCCTTCTCATTCAGCTTTTGAGCAAAACCAATGCAGTCCCCCACTGGTGACTCTGTTGTCCCTTTGAATTTGTGCTTGCCTCTTTGTGTGTACATTGTACACTATTTGAAGAATGTGTGTAAGCCCGTTATGTTTTCTTTAATAAAACTGCACTTATCCTTGTGTGGACAGATTGTGTTTTTAGAGTCTAAATTCTTAGAGAACACTAGGAACTGTTTACTTAGATCTTTTTTCTTTCTTTAAATAAAGGCCTCCTCTAGTTTGTCAACTTTAAAACTGTTACATGTCAGATGAAAAAGCTGGTTGAAGGGGAAAGGCACGATTCTGTAGTGTTTTGAATATAGTGACTGTATTTTGGAGTGATAAGGCAATTGACTTTTCCAGAACCTGTATCAAACAAAACTGTAAAACAAAACACAAACTAAGATCTCAAACCTAAATTAGGCTTTTTTTTTTTTTAATCTGGGACATCAGGTTTTTGGAAAATCAAACAGGGCACACTTGAATAAATGAGGTGCTGCTTTATCAAAAGTGTTTTTGAGTAAGGGGGAAAGTTGAATAATTGGAGCGGGTCGTCCCTGTGGGTTCTCACTGTCTTTGGGTTCCAGAAGATGAGGTGAAATTTCAATTTATTATGTGCCAGGGTCTGTGTTGGGTGGTAGGGAAGAATGAGAGAAGAATGAGAACTCAAGACTAGTTTGAGGACCTTCAGGGAATTCTAGTGGGAGAGAGTTGTACTAAGGGTACCATTCCAGGCTACTGTGGTGAGTATTGTGATGGGGAGAAACTGAGTCTGCCAGGGAAGAGACTTGGGCTCGGGTCCTGAGTTCCTACTGAAGTCAAAATAAGAAAACTTAGACAGGGAATACGAGCTGCTGGTCTTTATGGTTTCCTGGACTACATAGGCTATACTCAAAAAGGATGAGTTTCAATAAGAAATCCTATCCAACAAGTGACAAGATAATGCAGGAAATATAAACAAACATTTGGTTATAGTGGAAGGCAAATGCTGGAGGGCTAGTTTTCTCCTCTCCATCTCTCTTTAGCTGGCTCCAGAGCCTGCCTTTTGATCTGTTCACAGGCTTTATAACTGGAGAACTAGAGGAGGTAGAGCCAACTGATATTATTTTTCTCTGGACTTCCTTTATCCCTGGTGTGACCTGAAATGGTGAATTCAGCTGTCAGCTGGGGGCTCCCTCCTGGTCTACCCCTTGAACCAGACCCTTTGTGTATTCTGTCCTCAGTGCTGTGGCAGCCTCAGGTGTCAGTGATGCTGGGCTGGTACCAGCCTGTACTTGTGCAGGGTGAGGATGTTGGAATTGACCCTTTTGGTCTTACTATAGGGGAACATCATGGACAGACAGGGTTAAGTAGAGTTCCTGTCTCTCCCTGGGCTCATTCCCCAGGCTGGTAGCTTGCCACAACTCTTTTTTGCTTCATGCCTTTCATCTGTACAGTGCTTTATGTGTTAATGTCCTGTTGCCAAGTCCATGGCCCTATTTGATCTTCACAACAATGCAGAGAGCAGAAAGCCTAAGGATTGTTAGCCCCATTTTAAAGATGGAAGACTTGAGGCTCAGAAAAGCGTGCCTGGATATACAAGGAGCAGAGTCCACCAAAGACTCCTCCGAGTCCTTTATGGCAGAGTGGCGCTGCCTTTCTCCCAGGCTGCAAGCCTCTGTGAAATATCTCTCTACCCCTTCCCAGTTCTCTGATCTCTCACGTTATTACTTCCTTTCCCTTCCCCCTGAAGCTAGACCATCTTATCTGGATTACTCCAGTCTTCTCTGAGCCTATCTGCCAACCTTGGTGTGTCTCATCTGGTTAATTAAGTTGCTGCATCATTATCATCATCATTATCTAATAATACTTCTATAACAATTCTTATGGGTGGCATTCTCGCTGCTTTGCAATTCATTTAAGTTTCACAATAATTCTGTGAAGTAGGTATAGTATTATCATCCCTATTTAATAAGCAAGGAACTGGAGGCACAGAGAAATTAAATACTTTGTCCAAAGTTTTACGTGGGTAGTAAGTGTTATAGATTTGGGATTCAAGTACAGACCGGCCGACCCCCATTAGGTATCATCACTACGACCTGATCCCAGACTCTGATTTCTCAAAAGCCTCCTCTTGCCTATGTGCTTCATCACTCAACCAAGGCGCACGTTCTCCTCGGCCTGGAGAATGAGACCCCTGCAGTGTGATTTCTGTGTTTTTCTAGCCTGGTGTCCTAGTAGGTACCCTTCCTAAAAACTAGATTCTCGTCATTTCCCAGATGTAATCATGCCGTTCCATCTACCAGGAAGGCTTCCCTTAGCAGAGAACGAGGCCTTTGGCTCTGCCACCAATGACGTGTATGACATTATGCAAGTCACTTATGCTCGCTGAGCCTGGATTTCCCTGCCCAGTCTATGGGGATGATAATGGCACCTAGCACACTGGTTTGTTGTGATTTTGAGTGAGGCATAGCAAGAAAACAGAGTATCAGCTTTTCCATCTGTTTTGTCTGTCAAAACCTCCTGTTTTCTCTGCAGCTGCCTCCTTTAGGAAGTCGTCTTGCAGTCTCTTCTTCCTTCACCAGAAGGGGCTCTTTACTTCCTTAGGCCCATCAACACCTTAATGTCACTTTCACCATCCAGCATACTTTACCGTTCTTCGTAGGTATCCTTTCTTCCTCCTAAATTGTAAGCTCTTTCAGGGTAAGAGCTGTGGCTTGTACAGCTTTATATTCTCCACAGTGCTCTGGATATAAAAGGCATTCAGAATATATCTGTGGAGTGAGTGAATTTGGGGCCACTGGAATTCAGTCACTGCATTTCTGGTAGAGCTAGGTGAGCTGTGCCCAGTGTGAGTGGACCTGCAAAAGCAGCCATCTATTGCATGAACTCTGGATTCTGCTTTTTATTAAATTATTCCTTGTAGCCCTCTCCTCCTTTTCAAACTTAGGCTCATGGAGTAATGCAAATTTGCACAGCCATCTTTTAAGCAAATTGGCTCAAACTTCCAATTTTCTGGAAGCAGAGTGGCCCTGGACATGCTGTTAAAAAAAAAAAAAGAAAAGAAAAAACTGCATGGATTTTATTTTAGAGCATAGAAAGAGTTATGTTAGAAGAACTTGACTCCTGCCAAGGCAGAGACAATGTCTTACTATATTTATCTTATGGTATGGCTGAGTCGGCATTGTGGTTGGTTTGTTTTGGGAGCTCCCCTCCATGTACCTGGACGAGGGGAAGATGATGTGTGTATTGGACAAGCCTGCCAAGCACAGGGAGAATGCAGTGTGACCTCTTAGTTTGGTATGTGGAATTTGCTGGAGGAGCCACTCTCCTGCTCTGAGAAGTTAACAGATGATTGAGGTGTCTGACACCAAGTGACCCCAATCTTATTAACTACCAATGAGAAAGTCTTGGTCCTCCCCTCCAACTTTCTGGCCAGCCACTCCCATCTAGTATTCCTCTATTTCAGGCACACTCAACCATGTATCCTTCCACTCCTTCTCTTCCACCTGCATCTACCTGGGATATACTCTTGCTGTTATGTAGCTCTTCTCTCTTAAGAGAAGAATGTACATCATTTCACAGAAGCCTCCCCAGCTCCTACAGGATAATGTAACAGCCTCCCTTCCCTTCCCTAAGTCGCCCATACTGTTACCCTGTGTTAGCATTAATCACATTGTCCTCTATATGTGGGATTTACCCCATTCTCTCCCTCTGAGCTCCTTGAGGGCAGGAAGTATATCTTATCTTTGTATCCTGTCTGGTACAGAGAAGCTCAGAGCGTGTGTGCACAAGTAAAAGTGTTTGGATGTGATAGTAGTAGGTAACATTTGCCAAGTGCTGTAATTGTTTTATTAACAGAAGTGAGTCCTAATTCTAGTGATGGTTACTCATTTTTATTATCTTCAAGTTACCTTTAAGAATATTGCAGAACTCTCCAAAATAAAATATAATTAAATTTATGCTAATGAAACATATACCATGTATATGCCCAGCCCTTTGCCTTGCAAAGTAGCCATCCAGTGGCTATCTGTGGAATGGCTGAATGAATGAATGAGTTAATAAATGAATGAAAAGAGCCTCCTCTGGGAAGGAAAGAAGGGTGGAATGGACTAAGCTTCTACAATGCTCTCGGAGCAGAACTTGTTGCTTGGCTGGAGCAATGCTGACTGAGCTCTCTGGGATTCCACATTTCTTCTATCTAATCATTTTCATTTTTGAAAACCAGCAGGACTTCTGTATCTTCTCATATTTTCCTAGACCACAAGCTTTTATCCTGTTATTTAGAATCCTAGAATTCTACCACCAAGTTTTAATCTAACATGAAAAATGAACACAGTGGCTTCAAAGTCCTCACCTCACCATCCTCTGTGAAAATAGTTGGTATCATAGAGGGATGCAGTCCAGAGAGAAGCCCAGGTGCTCACCCTGGTTAGTGAGAGTTCTAAGGCTGGATACTTATGCTCTTACAATCCATCTTGATAAAAATGTGGATGTTGCAGTTGTCAACATTTTGCTGGCATTCGTATGTGTTTATCCAGGCAAACATGAGAAAGACCCATTCTTTCAAACACAGCCGTGGAGAAAGACCCATTCTTTCAAACACAGCCGTGGAGAAAATTTTATCTTATGTTGTGAGAAAAATGACAACAAAATTACTGAAATGCTGGTTTGTATACCAGCCATTAAGAGACGTTGAGTAGATGACCTTAAGAATGGTGGTATACATATAATACACAAAGTGTACATTATATTAAGATATTTTTTACTTTTAGGAGTTGTTTGTAGTATTGTGGATAATAATTCTTAGGAGTTTACTTTTTAATACTACAGGTTGTTGACCACTCAAGGAAAGGTTGAACAACAAATATTTCATGTGAAGTAATAAGTCACCTTTCTATATCGCTTGACAAACTCCATCGCCTAAGTCTCTCAAATATAATCTGGTTGCCTTCACTTGTGCATCTTGCTGAAACTTTTAGAATAAGTTGAATGATCTCCATTAGGCAATAGGGGCTTGTGTTCTCACCACACTTATTTACGAAGGCTAGTAGAGTGTTAGTGATGAAATCGAAACTTAGTTTGAACTTAATGTGCGAAACAAAATAAATTTGACTCTTTTGAAATTTTGCACAAATATCTTTCAGAGCCTGGTACTAAGTATCTGGGGATTTTTAGAGCTGACCTCATTGAACATTGAGTTATGTTCTAAGATACATTTTAACAGTCTTTTTTCTCTAGAAGTAAAAGCTTAAACTGACTGGTGAAACCACTCTTTAACTCTCTCTGGATTGAACATTTTTTGTTACCTAACTTTAAAATTTTCCTGCTGTCCAACCTTTAGGTTTCTGGGTTAGTTCCCTTGAGTGGATTCCTGAGGCTGCAAGCAAGTAAAAGGTTAAATAGATACCATTTACAACTCTACATTGTGGGTGAAATAAAAGAGCTATATTAGAAGCTTAATTTCAGATTTAAACTTAATGTTCTTGAGGACAGCCTTGTATTTATAATAAGTAAATACTATAACAAATAATTAAGATGTTCTAATAGCACTTTTAATCTTTTATATATTGAGGTTATATGTAAGGTTTCCTCTGACAGCGGGTGATTCTGCTGTTAAAAGTCATTGCTGTATATATTTCTACAGCTGACAGTGGCACTCCCAGGCTGCAGTCTGCTGTGATTGAACTGGAAACTTGTCATTCAGCTTCTTTCCTATATGGCTTCTTCTAGGACTCTCAAGATCCTCTGGTTTGGCTGGACCAGATGTGACATCCCTGACACACATGTCCTGTAGTTCATGAACACTTCAGGTTGGAGTGGGAGGCTCAGCCTGGTTGACTCCTATCAGAATAGTGTTGGTCTCAGATCTCCTCACATTCTCCATGGCAGCCCTTTCATTCTGGAGAAGAACGGGCGTTATCCCCATTTTACACTGATGGGGAAAACCAAGCTGAGCATAAGACTAGCCCAAGGTCATCTTTTGACCTTGACCCCCAGCACAGTTCACCATGTGATATTATACTTGCAGATCTCAGTTGCTGTGCCTCAGAGGAGAGTTGTGGTTTATAAAACTCTCTCCAAATTGTAGGCTAGTTGGAGTTTTTCCAGACAGCTTAAGTAAGGGAAAGAAATAATGTTTGCAGCATTTTTTTTTTTTTTTTTTAGTAAAAGCATAATGCCAGCAAAAGACTTGTTTACTTGTGCTGTACTTGTGTGACTAGATGTTTGTCTCACTTTCTATGATGTGTTCTTTTGAAAACACTAGACCCAAGACCTAGGATCACCCTTCCATTCCTCATATTTTTTGCTTTGGTGGCCTGCCAACTCCCTTCCTCTATGTGTCAAAAACAAAATCCCTCCACCAAGGATGAGATAGAGAAGTCCGCAAGCCATTTTGAGGCACACGATCAGAAGTAAGGATGGCATTTGTAGTTTCACAAAGTCTGTGCACCAGAACTTAACCACTTCACTCACAGGTGACCTTCTCAAACTTTGGTACATCACTCAGGTGATTCTCTCTATGTTCTACCTATTTATTCGTAATGAATTTGCAATCTAAACTGCTTAGTTTCTGCTTCTCACAGGATAAATGACTGGAGGGGGCCATTTATGGCTCTAGAGAGGGAGCATCTGCTAGAGAGAGAGAAGATAATAGCTGATAATGTGGGAAAAGAGAAACAACAGTAGAAACATTTAAAAAGTAAATTAAACTGCATTTTAAAAGCTTTTTGGACTAGAGTTCTTTAGTTCTCATTGCCCTGTTGTTTCCAGTGGTCAACACCATCTTCCTAGCACAGGGGGACACTGTGGGCTCATACGACTGTGATCCTTAAGTAACATCATACTTCTGTCTCATGAACTCTGTTTAAGAAGGCGGGGAAGTATGGTATAAATAGTCTTCAAAAAATTAAAAATTTAGATGTTCAAAGCATTGGTCAGGATTCATACTGAAAGTATATTAATGAAGAAGTTTTTCCCTAAGGACAGCGGTAACATGGAATCTTATGCTACACTGATTGGGGGCAGTAGGTTTTATTTTAAAGAACTTTCATTTTTCTATTTTTGAAATATGTACTTTTGGCCCTAACTCTGCTCTCTGGTTTCCAAAGTCCCTTTGAGGACAAGAATGATGAGTGGGGATATACATTTTAATTCCAGCGGCTGCTCATTCTTAGGGGTTTGTCTTGCAGAAGCTAAGGCTCTTTATATGTTGACAAGGGTACCTGTGATCGCTTCGCTTTGTGGTCAGAGCCCAGAACTAAGGACTTCTCTGTGGAATAGTTGTCTTCACTTGAGGTCTGTGTAATTATTCATCCTCTAGTGCAGCCCAGAGTTGACTCTGGTAAGGCTCTTGAATGCTGGGCAAGCATAGAATGATGCCTGTCTTTCTTGAAGAGACAGAATTGGTGAGGTGAGTATGGATTAGTGTCAAAGACAGTTTCGTGGGTCAGAGAATTTATCTTGCTCAAGTTATTAACTTCTTTGATCAAAAACACCCTTGATTGAGATGTCGGGGTGGGGGATTTTTTTTTTATATACTACTAATAGGATATAAAAAAAATTGTACAACTTTTCTGGAGAGCATTTTCACAATGGAGATTAAAATGTCTAATGTGCGTACTCTATGACTTGGCGGCTATACTTTACAGAATTCATCCTAAGGGAAGAATTGTGTAAGTATGTACAGGGATATGCCTCACCATACCATTTATAGTATGGTGACAAACTGAGACTTTAAAACATTCATCAGTAAAGAAACAGTTAAACTGTGGTAAAACCACATAGTGAATATTATAAAGCTGTTGAAAGTGATGAGGCCAGCTTATGTATTATGGAAAGATGGCAAAGAAATTATGTGAGAAAGTTAGATTATAGATCGGTATATATAGTGTGATTCTATTTTCAATATATGTATATAGAATGAGTACATATTATAATGTTTTTGTATATTTTTGGGTGGAGACTATACATTAAATGCTAATAGTTATCATTTATTTAGAGTTTAGGATTATGTAAGGTCTCATTTTCTACCTCATACATTTCTGTATTGTTTAAACTATTTATAAAGAAAAGACCAGAAAAATAGCATGTTTAATTTTTAGAAAACCGACCAGCAGAGAAGATCAGGCCTTGTTAGAAGTTGAAGGAAGAAATTAGTAAAACATATAGGGTTAGTGATTATAAGCAACAGAAATCCTGAGTAGAAGAGGAGCTGAAAGAGATTGGCCTAGTTATGAAATAATATTCATTTGATCCAGGTTTGTCTGCTACCTCACAAGTTCCCAGTGATCACCTAAGGCCAAATGTTGGGATTTTCCCAGCTCCGCTTCCCCCTCCCCTGAATACCTTGATTCCCCTCCCCACCCCCTACCCCCAACACACACACAAATAGGCCCTTGCCCCAGGGGCTCAGGCTGGTGGGGTTGAAGCCTGAAGGCTGGACCAGTCCTCTGTCAATATGCACTTTAGTTTTTAGTGTTCCTTCCCCCATATCCTGGGAGGGGGGACATGAGGTGCAGCTTCCCATCTCCCCTCTTGACCTATAAAGACTACAAACAGGCCCTTTACCCTCTCAGTTCTTACTGAGAATCACTGCAAGGAAACAGATAGTGGCAAAGGTAACAAAGTAACAAAGGTAAAGTAGCAGAGATAGCAAGATAACAAATTTACAACAGTAACAATGAAGCAAGCATGGGATCCCTCACAAGGTTGTGCTCTTTCTACAAAGTCATTGTCTCTGACTCCTGGTTAGGCTCCTTCAGGCTTCCTAATCTCTCTCATTCCCTGGAGTTGAACATGCCAAACCTGCTTCTCTTCTCAGCTCTCCTTCTCTAAGTCTTCCCTCAGTCTTCCTCCACCAAGGTGCTACAGCCCAGTGCTAGGCCTCAAGGTATAATTAAGGTACTCTGGGGTAAACATGGAGTGTCTATTTTCAGGTCCACTTGGGCAGTTTACATCTTTTGGGCAATTTATAGCTTTTGAGGGACACGGTATACTAACCTTATATAGGGGACAGTCTTCTTACATTATTTCTTCATGGAATCTCCCTTGTTTTCCTCAAAAACCTTCCACCCATGCATCTGCTTGCCCGCCTGCCCATTCATCTATCCTGTACATCCATCTATCCATTCAATAATGTGAGCTCCTTATTGAAAAAAATCACCGTTCTTAGCCCTTAGAAATGGGAATAAGAATATACTTACCTCAAAGCTGCTTTGAGGATGAAATTAAACAATGCATGTAAAGTACATCGGCTGGAGTATGTTAAGTGCTAAAATGTTACCACCATCATTATTGCTATCACCACCATCCTTTCTGCCTTTGGAAAATACATTCATCATGTGGGAGGTACTAGGGAAGAAGTAAAATGGGAAGCTGAGTTTTTATTTGGGTGAGAATAAATCAAATCCAGTATGTTTGAGGTTGATTATGCAAATATCAGAGGGTAATTCTGAAGGGTAATTCTGAATTGACAACAATTGAGAGGTACCATCTGGGAAGACTTAATGGGAGTGGGGAGTGAGTCTGAATTGACAAGGAAAATATCAACCTTGGACCTAAACTAAATTGGAAAGGTCTTTGTCCTTTTGTTTAGTCAGGGGCTTCTCATGTTGTGGCCCAGATACAGCGGGTCCTCAAATGAGGTTGGTTCGTTATGACATTGATGAGAGAAAGAAATCGATTCCCAGCTAGGGTCACTATCCCTGTAGCGTTAGCACGTTTTACCCATGTCTTTGTGGATTTTCTCTGGGTACTTTGGTTTTCTCCCATATCCCAAAGATGTGCACATCCAGTGAATTGGTGTGTCAAGGGAAGGAAAGGCTGGTTGCATTTCCTTCACTGCTCCTGGGGAAGCCTGTTTCTGGAAGCTGCAGTGGACCAGCCTCCACACTCAGAAGCCCAGGGAGTTGCACTGTGAGTGTAAGCGAGGCTCCCAGAGATGGGACCTGCCATGTAGGGTCTTCACCAGCAGGAGCTGGGGTCACAGTGTCCGCATACTTTGGATTCTATGTAGTGTTGTCAGATAAATACAGGATGCCCAGTAAAATTTGGATATCAAAAAAAAAAATCAGTAATATTTTAGTATAAGTTTATTCCATGAATTGACTCTTAGAGAAGCAATATTTGGAACAAACTTATAAAATTATTTTTTTTTATCTGACATTCAGATTGAACTGGACATCTTGTATTTCTATGAAGTCTGGCAAGCCCAGCTCTAGAGATTCCTAGATGAATAGAGGTGGTCAGAAAGATGGTCAAAGGAGGACAAAGAATCCTAAGTCATCTGTTTTTTAACAATAAAATAAAATTTTGACGAAGGATTATTGTATTTACTTCCTAGTTCACTCCACCCACCCTCCCTCCAAAACTGAGACTTTCCACTAAGAAACGTCACAGAATAGCCTATTGACTTAGGACGGGTTTCCTGTCCTTTTCTGGCTCTGCCTGTCAGCTTCCTGCTGAGGGCTGGAAGCAACTCCAGCTAATTCTTTCTGCTTTGCCTTCATTTTTGATCGCATTGGAGCCACCAGGATAAGCAGAACCACTGGACCCCGGTCCAGTCTCATTTTCTCTCTTAGGAAAATGGTGTGTGTGTGCTGCTGAATTCTAGATATGAACAATTGGCCAACAAGTGACCATTTGTATTTTTCTCCTGGATATTTTTTATGTTTTGTCAAGGTCTTACTTCCAGCAGTGCTTTCAAATCAGGAGTCTGCAAACTTTTTCTGTAAAAGGCCAGATAGTAAATATTTTTGATTTCACAGGGCAGGTGGTCTCTGTTACCACTACTTAATTCTGTTGATATAAAAGCAGCCATAGACACTAGACAAGATGCAAACAAATGGGCATGACTGTACTCCAGTAAAGTTTTCTTTATGGATACTGAAATATGAATGCTACATAATTTATTGGTTTTTTTTGATTATTTTCAACCATTTAAACATTCAAAAAACCATTCGTAGCTTGTGGGCCATACAAAAGCAGATGGTGGGTCAGGTTTGGCCTGTAAGCTATAGTTTGTCAACCCTGTTCTAAGTCAGTAGCAGAAACATTACAGATCTGCAGCCTGGCTCTCATTTCCTCCTTAGGGGCTGAATGGCTTCTCTCCCTGAGATCACAGCTTCTGTTGCTACCAGGTGATGGACTGTGCCCAGATCTTAAGCAGTGGGTTTTGCCTTTTGGCTTCCCACATTGCAGGTATAAACCCACATTCCATAGTTTGCTGTACAGAAAACAGGTTCCTGTGTGGATTTGTAAATGCTCCTTAGAGAATGAGCCAATAGCTGTCAAGTGTGCCATAGAGTCAGTATTATAATGAATGTAGTTTATAGTGCTCATAGGCTACAATATCAGGAGTAATTTTGGCCTAATAAATAAGTAACCAGCAGAATTGAATGTGGGACAATTATATGTCTCTGTTATAATGCTGCCTTCTACATAAAGCAGTATGTGTTTGGTGTTGTGTTTCTAAGAGGAAATATCGGATTAGGTTTGACTTTCTGTCACCAGATGGAGCCTAGCTGCACCTGATACACGGGTTAGGAAACAGGGCCTTTCATTCCTGGGTGTCCTGACTGATGGAGGTTTTGTGTTTTATGGATATAAGATGTGCTGGGTGAGGTAGACAATGGAATTACACTTCACACAGAAATCACTCCTGGACTGAGAATCAGGTTTGCACATGTGCCCTGTAGCATTCATTCTTGCCGAATGCTGGGAGATGGGTGGTTATTAGGTTATGTCAAAGTGGTGTTTGCCTTAATACACGATCTCCTGCAGTAACCCAATAATGGAAGGGGGAGGGAGGGAGGGAAAGTGGTGACCTGCATATTTCTGTAAGTTGGAAGCATGTGGAAGTTAGAGAAGCTTTGTGTGGTGTTAACAGTGAGGTATTAGGGTTCCGTGTCCCACTCCTCATCCCAGGTCCGTGGCAGGTTTGAATCTGTTAACACTGGGACCTCTCACAAGGCAGTATAGCTTAGTGGTCAAAAGAATGGCATCTAAACTCAGACTTCCTGGCTCCTGGCCAGCCAGTTCAGTTCTTTGCCTTTGGGCAAGTTACTTAACCTTGCTGTTTACTAAATTATACAATGGGGGTATTAACAGGAATACCTAGCTCATAGGGTTGTTGCAAGAATAAAATGAGTTAATTTATATTAAGTGCTTAAGATGCTGCCTGGGTCATGTGCATCTTTATTCAGATAGAGGAAGTGGTGTTCTTTTCTCTTAAGCTCGTGCTCAGAGGTAGGGTGGGTAGTGCTCTGGTAGTAACATCTCAAAATGAGCTCATGATCCCACCCCCTCCTCTTACCATCTCTCACGCAGAGACTTGTGAACATCCGTGGGAAAGATCATGGCTGTTCTTTCTGAGTAGTGGTTCACACATGATGCTTGGTCCTGATATCATCCAGGGCTCACGTGCTAGACCCAGCACTGGCTGTGGGACCTTCAGCACATTCCTCACCTCTCAGAGCATGATGTCTCTATGAGCAGGTGTCCCCACTCCCCTCCCAGGACTGTTCTGAGGACATCAGAGAAGAAAGTGAACATGCTTTGTAGGCTGAAAAGTTCATCTTGAGGGAAGATGTCATTACTATTTATGTGATCTCGCTCATGATCTCCGTGCATCCCCTCGTGAGACAGGGGCTTTGATATCTTGTTTATCGAATCCTGTGGTTTTTCAGTAAAGATTTGGATGTCCCCCCTATTTGGTGGGAGGGGAATTATTGACAATTCAAATTTGAAGCTCTGTATGAATAGCATTTTGATTTCATGAAAGGGTATTATTTCTGAATCCAGTTCCTTTCCTTTTTACTTCTTTAAATTACACTCTTGTCAGATCCTGGTAGGGTTCTCAGGTACAGTCCAAAGCCAATCGATAGTAATATGAGTTTTTACATTTGTTTTACTGTGATCCAGGCTTTTTTAAAAAGGGGAAATTTCATCAGATCCCAATAACCTCCATCCTAATGTTACCTTAAGTATTTTCCTCTACCCTAATTTGGGCTGAATAGTATAAATTTTACTTCTATATGCTTTAAATGTATCATCATATTCAATTAAGGGAAGTTTCCTAACTTTAAGAGTTTGCGGACTTTGGGATGTTCTTGGGAGTCCAAGGGTCTTCTGAACAGCCACTTCTGAATCATCGTTGCTTTCAGGAATTCTCAGGGCTTGGGAGGCCATTTCTTAGACAGTGACATTTCCAGGAATTGGGACAGGGCTCGCTTCTCAGGATTTGTGCACGAGCACCAGCCTCTCTTCAACTCACCCCAGACAGTAAAATGAGCAGTTTAGGGAGTTGGTGAAGGTGCCTGGGGGTCTTGGACTCTGCCCAGGGGAGGAGGGACTGTGGTGGCATGCGATGGAGGATGTCCTTGTCCCACAATGAGAGGTAAGGAGATTATCTCCAGTTACCACTCACATTAACAAGGGTACGATATCATCCCCTGAGCTCCCTAAGAGCGATATGCTGCTTATGAGTCAGCCTCGTGCCTTGTTGAGTGCAGGCAGCAGCAGTGCCTAACCACGTTGTGTACCCCTCAACCCCTTAGACACTGTGCTACTTGCTTAACCAGGTGACTTCTCAGCACCTCTCCACCTCTTCCCCTTCCACTTTTTGGTCCAAAGGCCAGGCTAGAGACAAGATCATTTTGCACTGAAGAGGACAAGCAGTGCTGAGTTAAATCTTGGCAACCTTTCAGAATTTGATCTGGAAGACACCCAGGGTTGGTGAGGTAGAGGTAGTAGTTTAAACAGCAAAGAGCCTGCCCAGCTGTACCAGTCTTGAGCTGTGAACTCTGAGACTCTGTGACTTGGAAATTCTGTTTTGGGAAATAACCTTTGAGGACTTAGCTTCCTGACAGGCGAGGGCAGGGTGAGAGGATCATATACCTGGTAGCATTGTCTAGAATGAAAATTCGAATGCTTCCACTTCACAAGCCAGGGTGTGTTGGTAGGTGGAACAGGTTGTGGTTTCCCTAATCTATAAACTTTTTAAAGCATGACTGAGTCTTTGCATCCCCAGAGCCTATTTCTCCACAACTAGTTACTGTAGTGATTTGAATTTTGGATTTCTTTTGTTTGACTGGAAGGGATCTTTGAAATCTAACTTCCTCATTTTGGGTGGTGGCAGCAAGCAGGCTAAGCGACCTTCCAGAGATCTCAGCCAGTAATTTGGTTGAGGTGGAGCATCGTCCCCATCTTCTAGGGACATTTCTCATCATGTCATGTTGTTTTCCTAATTAAATCATGGATAATATCTATGACATGATTACTTTCTAATTAGATGACTTTATGGATAAATTTGCATTTAATGTTAAATCTAATGTAGAAATCATTAAAAAGTTAGATCCCTGGGCAGAGGAATAGGTACTTATTCCCAGCTTATTAAAAATAACAAGTATATGCTTTGTTAATACATGAAGCTTTTTATGTGGAATGGGAAAAAATTAATAGAGAATGCAGAACAAATAGGTAGTCCATGTGCTTGTGAATTGGGGAAATGTCTGGTGTTCATAACAGATTTTACAATGCTTGAAGTAACTTGTATGAACAGGTATCATTTACTGCAGCTTTGCAGTATGCTAGCCCTGTGGTTAGTCTTTTAAGGGCATTGTTTTATTTAATCTTCAAGATAACTATGAGGTGAGCATTATTATCCCCCTTTATAGATGAAGAAACTGAGGCTCGAGAGATGAAAGTCAGTCTCGCAGTCAGCAAATGTGAAGCCAGGATATGAATCCAGGCCAGTGTGATTTGAAAGTCAGCTTTTGACTAGACTGAGGTGCTCCCATAGGTTCTCAGTAATTATAGCCAGTAGAACTCTATAGTGATTTGAGTGTTACCTCTGTTGGAGCTTGGAGTGTTTGCAGCTGATGGTAATATGAAGGTGGCATTAGTGCATCATTATTGCTTTAAGGAAGAGAGATGGGTCCTGAGATGAAAGGGTCGATTCCTCAGCGAGTGTGACTCCCTGTCCACAATTTGTCTGAGGTTGGCCAGGCACCACCTCTGGGAAGCCACTCTGCACACTTGATCTTGAGTGTGGGTTTTCTTTGGACCATGTATCCTTTATGAGACATTATTTTAGGCATATTTTTTTATTCCTCTTAGTTTTCATGTTCAACTATGAACATGAAAACCACTTAGTCCTGGTTGCTAGTTACTGGGCAAGCCACCTAGTCCTAATCCGCTTCATGCACGTGTGGTTCTCTTGAGGACACGAGTGTGGAGCGCTGGGCCCAGTGCTTGGTGTGCACTCAGCAGAGACGCGCTCGCTTCTTCCTGTCTTCTATAAGAACACGTCCCTTTGTTGACGAGATGACTGGATCCAGGAGTGCTTATATTTTTCTGGATCTTGCTAGTACCTACTATTCACTTATTGGACCACTATTTATGAATATACAGCATCCCAGGCCCTGTCACAAGAGGGATGATCTGCACCCTACCTTCACCCACATGTCATGGAGTTTTCCCAGTTGTGCAGGCAGACAGACAGACAATATAAATACTAAACATAGTTGGATGCAGATACTGTCTACCAGCTCATTCATTCATTCACCCATTCTTTCAACAAGCATTTTGAACACTTACTATGTTCCCAGTACTATGCTAAGCTTGGGACATTGAAATTGGATAACGTCTGATAGCCCAGGAATTATTTTACCAGAAAAACAGTGTCCAGGAAACCCAGAGCACTCTCTTGTGTTCTTCCATCTTAAACATTTTAACTCTTGGGGGTAAGTGCTCGTTTGAGTATGTACAAGTTTATAAATATGCTTTTCCACACCCAGCAGATTTTTCTGTGTGTGTGGGGAGATGGACATATGAGTTTGGGTTTTTTTATTTGGCAGATCTTTGCAGATTCTTAGACCAGTGGTTCTTAAATATCTTCATGCATAAGAATCGCCTGGGCAGCTGTTTAAATTCAGATTGAGGTGCTTCACTCCCAGACACTGATTCATTAGGTCTGGGTTAGGGCCAACCATCTGCACATTAAGCTGCGGTGCTGGTGAGTTGGGTGCAAGTGGTCTATGAACTATGTGTGGATTAGATTCACACAGTTCTGGGCCAAGGCTGTGGGGCCGAATAGTCTGTAGTCTCATCCTGTGTCTGTCATCTTGTAGCTTCATACAGCCTTGGATAGGTCATCTGGTTTCTCTGAGCATTGCTTTTATCATCAGCCTTCCTTGCTGGCAGTGAGATGTGATAGGTGGGACCCAGGCAAAGCATAGGATAAAGCCTCTAGTTCTAGGTATTGCACCATGCCGAAAGCTAGCATACTGGTTTCTTAGATTCTTGATTCATCTTCTGAATGTGAGTAGTAGAGCTGCTGCATATACACCCTGTGATTTCTCTTTATTTCACAAGATAAAAGGCTATAACCACAATAAAGGAAATGAAACAAAAGAAAAAAAAGTTTACCCACAAGCTCACCATCTTAACACAACTGTTTTCATTTTTCCTTTTAGTCCTTGTCTGTATGCAGGCATATTTCTGTATAGCTGTAATCATATGTAGACTCAATTTTGTATTCTGCTCTTTTCAGTAAACCTTAAGCAAATGTTTTCCAAATGGTTACATAGTCTTCAAGATGATTCTTAATGGTCTTACAGTCTATTATCCCACAGGCCAAATTTATTTAACCATTCATCTATTGGACAGTTAGCTTTTTGTCTTACAGTTTTGTGCTTTTATAAATAATACTTGAGGATATGGTTTTATCTTTATTGTAGATTATTCTTTAAGGTGAATCTCCAAGAGCAGAATTTCTGGGTTAAAGAGCACAACCATTTTTATTTTTTAATTTTTTTGAAGGGGGTGTGTGTGCTCTTGATGGTTATTGCTAAATTGGTATCCAAAAGGGTGTATCAGATTACAATGCCACTGCAGTACAGGGAGGTACCAGTTGGAACACTTTGGCCTGCATTGTATAGTGTCATTTCTACAAAGGTTTGGCTTGACGATGCCTCATTGATTAGTATTTCTTTGATTATAGTAAGGTTGAGTACGGCTTTATTTCTTTTTAGATTTTATTTAATTGGTTTTATTATAAGCAGAACCTATCCATTTGAGGTCAAATTTTCTGCCTAGGATTTTTTAGATTCTTGGATTTTACAGTAAAAAAAACAAAACTAACAAAAACCAACCCAGAGGCCATCTGTATAGTAAATACTTTGGACATATTTTATGGTTGGATTAGCTGCTTATGATCTTAACTTCCTTGCAGGTCACCAGTTATTAGAGTGATATTTGGAGAGTACAGGGGCGAGTCCTCTTTGTTCTTTCCCTCCACTGTTCTCTCATTTCCTGTTCCTCTCCTCCCCTGTAACCACTGTTTTTGTCTTTTTGGAAATAACACATAAAAGGATCGGCTTTTCAGTCATACTCCTTCAACTTATAAAATGTGGGTTGCCTAAATTATATACTGGTATGGAAGGAGGATGAAGAAAATCACAGCGTTGTAACAAATTGCCTTTAACTGCACTGCGAAAGCAAACATCTCACGTGGAACAGTAAAAGGTGTGTTTGAGGGTGTAATCTTAGCGTGTGGTGAAGGAGAGTCCAACTTGTTTTTCAAGTTGGTCTTGAATCACTTTGTTCCTTCTGGAATGCTCGCCATCCTCAGCATGACAGAGTTTGCTTGATGACAAACTCTTTCACTCTCCTGTACATACCAGGCCGCTGAACTGGTTTGTTTATTTGCCTGGGGTCAGTGATTGAACCACCCTTCCTTTTGCAGCAATGCCCAGCATTTAATGGGTGACTCTTGTCCCCCAGGCACCCTTAAAGTGGCCCCTGTGGTCACCCTTGGTCCTCCCCTGATGAGGACCAGGAAGAGGCTAAAGGGCACACACTTCCTTGGGCAGAGACAGTTTCTTGAGTATATGGGCTCACTCTCTCCTTGGGTAATGCTGTCCCAAATGGGTGCCTGTTAGAAGACTGATGTTGGTGTATGTAGCAGAGTGTATGTGTACAAAAGAGAATGGTTGCAACTCTATTTCAGTTTAATTTGTTAATGAAACAAGATGGAGCACATTTTCCCCTCCCGTACACCTCTCACGCTGTTTGAGATGAGGCACAATTAATTTGTACTGTCTGTGGAGGTGCATGCCAGCTAATGTAGTGCAAGAGCTTTTATCTTTCTGTTAGTAATGAAGAAAGGCAGGCTGCTGGCAAACTGACAAGGATTACTGATGACTCATTCTCAGAGTGCAAAGAGCTTTCTTCTGAAATCATAAAATGCGTACACACACATGCATACACACGTGTACATGCAAACCTAGTTCCTGTTTGCAGTCATCAGAATAGGTTTGAGAAATTTCATACGCCTCTGAAACACTGCAAGAGAAAGAAAGAAAAGACAAGCGAAGGTATTTCTCCAGCTCCCTGGCCTGATTGAGGGCAGGACCTTTTGATTAGTGGGGGCCTTGTCCTTCTAGGACAGAAACTCCCTGTCTGGCTTTGGAAGCCTGGCTCCTTTGTGCTATCCCTTGTGCTCCAGTAAGTAGCCTTCTACTGCTGCCTCCTCCCAGTGAGGTCAGGTGGCTGGGTACCTAGCTTACCTTGGGGAGCCTGCCTTTCTGGGCTCCTTGCTATCCAAGATCCCCTGGCCATGAATTCTGGGTCTGTTTGATGTCAGCCCTCGAGTGCACTGGGTTCTCTCTGGCCTGGCCTTGGCCGTAGCTTTGTTGATTGTAAATTGCCCTGTTACCCCACCTTGACATGTTTTAGAAGAAATAGTTTACATAGTAGCTAACAGTTTGGCCCTTTACAGCATATAGGGCATTCAACATCATAACAACTCTGAGTTGGTTATATAGTTATTCCATTATATGGATGAGGAAATTGAAGTGAATAAAAGTTAAATAACATGTTCATGATCAAGCAGCTAGCTGGTAAAAAGCTAGTGGCTATGAAACTAGGACTTCAGATTCTAAAAGCTGACCTTAAGGTCTTTTTATGACATTTATTCATTAAGGACAAAATTCAGCATTTTCAGTGTATGAAATGTATAATGCTTGGTCAGGGAAGCTGTTCAGGAATTATATGAGAATATATACATTTCTCTGTGTTCTGTGGAATAGTAGGAGGGTCACAGGATACTTTCTGGAGACGTAAAAGCAATTTATTTTGCCCCATTTAGCACTGATCCAGGGAAATGAACTAAAGTGTTTATTACAAAATCAGAAGTGTTTCTTTCTGTGTCAGATGGCTGGTTGAGCTCGTTGTGCAATGAGGGCTAAATGTAAAAGTCTTACTTGGTCTCTTACCTGGGTGTAAGTGACAAAAGTCACTGTGCATGGCCTTGTTGACTTTCAGAGGTGGAAAGAACCATGAAGATTTTACAGATGAGGAAACTATGGCCTAGAGAGAGAGAGATTTTGTGTTAGGAGGAATTCCATTTATTTCTCCAACCATCCATCTGTGTATCTGGCAAATATTTATTAAGCCTGTGCTGGGCTGGAAGATAAGCCTTGAGCTATGAATGAAACAGACAGCCCTGTCTTCAAGGAACATACAATAGTGGAAAACATGGTGGTGCAGAAGCTTAGAGTACAGTATGTTAGGGCTATGATGAGTCAAGTCAGGTTACCTGGGCATAGAGGAGGGGAATATAGTAGGGGATGGGTGCATAGTCAGAGCAGGCTTCCTTGAAGGAATGGTACCTATGGTGAGACCTGAAGGATGGAGCTGAAGATCATTTAAACATGGAGAACCTCTGTCAACCGAAAACTGGAGCCTTCCAATTCTCAAATCTAACAGAAGTCGGTGCCACTAAAAAGGCTTTATGTGCATAGAAACAACAGGCAGGCTTTATGAGTGTGTGTAAGAAATACACTAGGTCCATGCTGTGCGGCACGGTTGCCACCAGGCACATGTGCTGTTTGGCGCTTGGAAAGTGTCATCTGAATTGAGATGCACTGTAAGTATACAATGACCACTGGACTTTGAAGACTGTACAAAAATAAAATGTAAAATGCCCCATTAACAGTGTGTGTGTGTGCATGTATGTGTATATGTGACAGGTTGAAATGATAATATTTGGACGTATTGGGTTAAGAAAGATGTTATTGAAATGAATTTCACCTGTTTTTTTACTTTAACGAGGCTGCTAGAATGTGTATCATGACACATGTGGCTCACACTGCATTTTTGCTGGACAGTGTTGCTAGGTGAAGGAAAGGCCCAGGAGAGGAAACTGGTTTGGTGATGAGAGCACAGGGTTTAAGATGTGAATGTTCCCGGGGCATAATCTCTGGCAGGTCTCATATCTCTGGACCTCTCTGCCTTCTTCTCTAATGTGGCACTGACAGCCTTACAGCTGGGCTGGAAGATGAAATCAGAATGCCCATAAAAAGAACATCCTGTTGTGAGCTGTGGTCTTCTTTGTAGTAAAACAGTTTAAGACAATATATTGATATTTTAAAAGATAAGAAATTTGGCCAATTGTAGAATAAGAGGGTGGTGTGTGGGATGTGCATTCAGTACACAATTACAGACTGGGGTGGGGGGTGGGGCGGGATCTGTGTGAGGTGCTGTGGATAAGAAAATTCCACTTCTGTTGTCCTTGGCTTGCTCTGCTCCAGGAATTCCCTCACCCCTCACATTGAAGTTTGCATCCAGGCTTTCCATAGTCCTCCTTCCTTGTTTTGTTTGAAAAGGCCAACGGGGATATTCTTTTCTTTAGTTCTCTTTTATCTTCAGGTGTTTAATATTGTATTCCTGAAACTCAACACATATCAAATGCTTGATGAATGAATTGTCACTCTATGAATATTTACTGAAAACTTGGATGTGTCAGGTAATCTGCTGGGCTCCAGAGACCTTACGCTGAGCAGGACACAGGCCCTGCCCTCAAGATGTTCACTGCTGGCAATGAGACAGTTACTAGGCCAAGGTAGAGAACTTCAAGAGATAATGGAAAGCGTTTCTAATTGTTAAATCCTGTGACTCAAAAGATGACTTGATCAAAATCACAAAGGAGGGAACTATGGGACAATTGTAGCTGACGGGAGTAGTACACTTATAATTTTCTTTTGGACAATGACATGGAGGGTTTGTTTACCTAGGATCCTACCATACCCCAGGGGTTTCTAGCCTTGGCAATGTTCAATATTAATGTTGCACCTGTATTTTAATTACACTTTCCATTGTCAGTTAACAGACCCAAAAGGTGGTACACGTGGAGCAAACAGCTCTCCCCAATTGTGGGTGACCTGGGCTCATTGGAAGGTTCTCAGAGGACTGGTGAGGCAGAGGCAGTTGGGTGGGGCCCATCAGGGGATATTCGAGGATCATGAAGTGGCCTACCTGACACTGAGGTGGCAGGCAGACAGTCAAGTCATTTCAGTGGGAGATAGCATCTGATTCTCATCCCTTTGGGCTAGTCTTGTAATAGTGGCAGTAAATAAGCTGCCTCCAGTGTGTTCCCAGAATATCTCTGTCTGCAAAATGTCTTTGAGGGGATGTTTGACTTGCAAGCATGTGGTTGATAAAATAAATACATTTTAAAAATGTAAACCTCTCTCTGAGAGGTTTTAGTCTCTTCTCTCCCCAGGGAAAAATAAGGCCCCTTTTTAACCTCTTTTCCTCTCTAAGTGTAGAATTCCTGCCATGCTTTATAAGAAGAAATATTTTTGGAATGCAGCACCTGCGGAAATATAAAGCGGCTCTGCCCAGACTGCTGAGCCTTGGCTACTGTGTGGGTGGTTTCTCAAGGGTCGGTGAAGAGATATCCACTCTGACACCTGCAAAGCATTTGAGGAAGCTGGTGCAGGGTTGGAGGATTGGGGATTCAGAGGCTCTTAAATTGTTTTTTTGCTCAATTCTGTGGGTGGCAGCTGTAATGGACAATTCTAATATTAGAGGAGCCTAACCATTTAATGACACCTGGCTAGACTAGGACTTGGTGCCTAGAAAAGTTCCTGGCACATATAGGACCTTAGTATATAGTTGTTGAATGAGTGAATGACTGGGTTGTCTGTAGACCAGCAACATCATCACCTTGTTAGCACATGAATTACCTGGGGACTCATATTCTGACTCAGTGATCTGAAGAATCTGCATTTCTAATGAGCTCCAAGATGATGCCAGTAGTGCCGGTCCATAGGCTGCGCTGTAAGTAGCAGGGTTCAGTCAAGTCATCAATAAGTCTTTGATGAATTCCTAGTAGCACTAGCGATTGTGGATAAAGGTGGAAGCCTTAGACCTAGTTTCAGAAAAATGAGCAGTCATGATGAAAAGTCAAAACTCATCCTTAGAAGCTGGAGGAAAAGCAATTAGTTGTTATACATTATGGTGTGAATAGTGGTCAGGGGAAAGCTAAGGGAGGGAAGGCCTTTCTCATGGAGGTGGTGCTTGTGCCATAGTACAGAATCAGGGCTCTTGGGAATTAAAGTTGTGCCAGGGGATCCCTATAGCTTCTTGATGGCCATCCAGCTTTTGCATAATGCTCTCATGACAGGAATATGT
>CM053510.1:31180606-31465530 GCA_028627145.1 Eidolon dupreanum | reverse complement strand
GAGAAAATAACTCTGGTTAATTGTCCAGAATTGAGGCAGTCTAGAAAAGCAGTGAACTTCTTAGGTGTCTGGTTCAGGTGTTTCTTTATTATTTTATATATTTTTCCAGTTTAGAACTGCTGTCCGCTTCCATTCCGAAGGATGGCCATCTTCTCCTTTCTCCATAATCAGAGGATTCTCTTTCCCTCTCCCTCCCAATTCCCTTTTGGTTCATTCACTCTGTGTCTTGTCTGAGTCAGCATTGGGGAAAGGGGCCACTGAAGGAAAGATTAGAAAAGAGAGAGGAAGTAGAGGGGAAAAAAATCTTGTCCTACTGTGGTGGGTCTGTGTCATTCCTGGTCCCTGCCCCATACAAGAAGGTAGCAGTGAGCAGAAGTGGGGTTAGAATGTTTGCAATTCTAGGCATTTCCATATATGTTATCTCATCACTGCCCTAGGAGGGAGCACATGAGGACACTGAGGTATGATGCACTTAAATGTGTTGCCCTGGTAGACAGTGGCAAAGTGGTGTCATGAGCATTTAGACCCAGGCCTCTATATTAGGCCAGGCTCCCTGCCAAACTCCAGGTCTCTTGGCATATCTCTGCCCACCCTCTCTTGCTGCTTCCTAACCTCCTTCATTTTGTTGAGCAATTACTGTGTGCTATGCACTGTTCTGGATTCTGGGGTTATAGCTGTGACCAACGCAGACCATTAGGCATACATCCTCTGGCCCTGTCACCACTATGCTCCCCAGTTCTCAGCAAATCTTCCTATCAGTGCAGTTACCGGGTTACATTCCTGTTACGTGTTGATGTCTCAGCCTCTCACTGGGATGTGAGATCTTTGAGGGAGGAGCATATTTGTTACTCATCTTTATCTCTCCAGCGCAGAGCCTGGCCTGAAGTTGGCTGCATGCCTGTCTAAGGCAATTGAACAAATGCTTTTATGTGTTGTATGACATCCAATTAAACTATGAATAATCCAGGTACCTCTTGCCACTTCTGTGTCTTAGTCCTACAGAAATAGCCCTACAGAAGTAACACTTTGTAGGCCATACTTAACCTAGACGTCTAGAGGAGTGAATAAGGCAGCCTCTCAAGCACTACATCAGTATGTGAATTGTGAACAGAAATTTCCTTTAAAATGTTAATATGATTGTGATAATTGTTGCTCTGGCAAATAGTTTGCCTCTTTCAGTGAATCAATACATAATATCCTGAAATTCTAAATGCATTCTTTTTTCTTTCTCTCATTTACTATTTTTTAAAAAACCAAATGGATGAACATGTTTACAACCTCTTAAGACCAAAGAGCTTTATTTTTTCTCAGCTTTTCTTTTTTTTTTTCTTCTTTTTTTGCCATTGCCCTACCTAGAACAAAGTACTCAGGAATTTGCATGGTAACAATACATCTTAAAACAAAAATTAATTCAATTTAAAGAAAGAAATGGAATTAGAAGTATTATTTGTATTTAAGATTTTAGATACTTTGTTGAACTCAAATAGTTGTAAAGTGGGATAGAAGGGATCACCTACCTCTCTTTGAGATACAGTTTTTCAGTAATTATTTAACTTAAACCTGTCTATGAATATTCACTGTATGTATTCTAAGTTTCAGATGCAGGTATAATTCTCAAAGCTATTGAATGGTGCTTAAACATATTAATTAAATATAGAATTTTTATCAGATTTGATGGTCATATGTATGGGATGTGCTAGATACCAGCTAGAACCTTAATTTTTGGTTCTTATCCACAAAGCAGAAAAATAAAAAAGAATGTATTTTTTGAGATAGGAAAATGAGGCTTGCTTCTCTTTTAAATGAACCATTATGCATGAAAATATATTTTCTTTTTAGATTTTACTTATGATTATGATTTCTTTATACAATCTACTTTTGAGAAGTACCATTTAAAACAGTTGGAGAATTTATAATCACCATCTTTTATCGTTTTGTCGGAACAGTCTGCTTATTTAGAAGCAGAAATGCTGTGTGTGTGTGTGTGTGTGTGTGTGTGTGTGTGTGTGTGTGTGTGTGTTATGTGGTCAATAATATTTTATGGGTCTTTGAAAAGGTTTAAGTTTTGGATAGTCCACCCATGCCCATGTGGCCCAGAAGTCTGCTTGTTCTGGTAGGCAACTGAATGGAGTAGAAACAGAATCTTACACTTAAGAGCTACCTACAAGTCCTGTTTCATTTCCTTTGTTTATAGATGAGGAAACCGAGGCCAAGGTTGCTGTATGATAGTTGTGTCTTACCCTACATAGCAGAGATTAAGTTCTTCAAAGTCAGATTGCGAGTTGACACATATTTGATTCTGCAATTCACACAAGTCCCATAATAAGGGTGGTTTGACTAAATAAATGAAAGACTAAGAAAATTAAAAGGTATTATGTACATTTAAAAATGTCCTGAGTTTCAGCTTTCCTCTCTCATATCTTCAGACATCATTTACCTGTGAATAGGTGGGAATCAAAACCTAAGGTTTATGCAAAGACTTTGCTTACTTATGAAGGGGTCCAGACAACTCACAAGCAGGTGCATCTCTTCCATTTACAGTCATTTCAGCATTACCTGTGTGGAGTTGTAATTCAAATATATGAATGTTCCATGGTGGGTTTTCCCTGAGCTAAATGTAAGTCATGCTAGAAGTCATTTGTGCTCTTCAGCTGGGGTGCTATATACTGTGGCAGCTTGCTGCGTTGTGAGGTTCAAGTATGGACGAGCCTAGCTTATGCTTACCTCTTAGCATCACTCTTATACTTTGTTCTTATAATTGAAGGAAATAAAAGGAAGCATACTTGGCTCAGTAGCAAATGCAAAAATTTGTTCTCCTGTGTGAAACGTACACCAACAGTAGACTTGGAGTGTGTATAGCAAACAGTTTTTGAGGTGATTAAGTAATTTATATGACAGAAACATGCACAAGAAGAAATGCCATACATGTACCAGCTGCTTTAAAGAGTGGAAAACAGAGTAGGCAGAGAACAGCAGTTATCACCCCGCCTTCTGAGCTGACCCCAGTGTTGATAAAGATCCAGCAGCCTTAAGAATGTTTTCTAATTTTAGCCTAAAGAATAGGTGCTTGACAGATTGATCAAACTGCAATTTAGACTTTTGTTCCTGGAAAGAGGAAAATGCTCCCTTGACCTCAAGAGTATTGGAAGAGGTGATGTGTGCAAGCCTCTGCACTGTGCCTGGCACCGGAGTCTCAGCCCAGAGTCTCAGAAAATGGGCAGGGAGCTTTCTCTCTCTCGGGGTCTAGATTCTGGAAATCGCCTTGCTCACCAATCCCCTTTTTATAATGGAGGTGACGGCGGCGAGAACTTTTTGGGGAATCCTCTGCAACTGAATCCCTTTCAGTTTTAGGTTAGAAAATTGTTGAGTTTTCTGTAAGTGGTAACGTGCCTTGTAAACCATTCCTTAAAACAGCCCTGCATGCAAGTTCTGAAAATCATAGCAGTATTCTAGCCCCTCTTTTTTCTGGCAGTTAATTAATTGATTTGGTAGTTACTGAAGGTGATGTGTGTTTAGCCAGGTTCTGAGGTCACACTCTAATAAGATAAGGTTGCTGCCTTCGTGGAGCTTGGCACTGGGGAGATAGATGTGTTGACAGGCACATACAAAGGTGCTCTGGTACAAGGCATGAGATGGGAACATGTGGCAGGGCCCCCCAGGTTGGACTGCTATCCAGGAAGCCTCCCTGGAAGAGAGAGGAAGAGTCTTAGAAAAATACATGTGACATCTCCATGTATGTGTGAAGCATCTGTGGGACGGCGAATGCGCCGGCACTGAGAGCTATGTTTGGATTTCACTATAGGTATTTTAGACCTGGTCTGATTGCTTTTAGGTGCCATTTTATCTATCCATCTGTTTATTTATAATTTTAATAGTGGTAAAAATGTACATACATAAATTTACCATCTTAACCATTTTTAAATCTAGTTCAGTGGCATTAGGTACAGTCACATTATTTTGCTACCATTGTTCCCATCTGGAGAGGTCCAGAACAATTTCTGTCTTGGAAAGCAGAAACTCTGTACCCATTACACAGCTCCCCATTTCTTTTGTTCCTCAGCTCCTGGCAACCACCATTCTACTTTCTGTCTTGATGGGTATGACTCCTCTAAGGACCTCATATAAGTGGAATTGTATCATGTGTCTTTTTGCGTCTTATTTCACTCAGCATAATGACTTTAGGGTTTATCCATGTTGTAGCATGTGTCAGAATTTCCTTTTCAAGACTGAAAACTCTTCGAGGTGCCATTTTATTTTAACCCCAAGCATATGTGAAATATTCACCAATTAATACATTAATGAGCTCTCTAGTTTCTTTACTAAGAAGTCATTCATGCATTTGTCCGTCTGTCCATCTGTCCGTCCATCCATCCATCCATCCATCCATCCATCCATCCATCCATCCATCATCTATCCCTCTCTTCCTCCCTTCCTTATTGATTACATATTAACTGCCAGACATCCAGCTAGTCACCAGAGATACAGTGACTACCTACTCCCCACCCCAAACTTGTGGTTTATCAGGGAGATAGACTCAATTACTAAACAATATCAGTGAAACAGTAGTTGTATGTTTAGAGTTCTGTGAGACTTTAGAGGAAGCATAATTACTTCATGGGAGAGCCAGAGAAGGCTTTGCTGAAGTAGTAGCAATTGGCCTCTGAAGTATGTGTGGATGCTTTATAGGTAGTAAAAGCAGGGAAAGGCATTTCAGAAAAGAGGAATAACATAGCAGCAGCTGGGAGACTTGTCTGTATGAATAGGCAGTCTAGTTTGTAGTTATCCATTTATATCTAGGGTCAGCCTGCATTCACATCCTGGCTTTGTCACCTATTTGAGTGAGGTGGGGCAATTTATGTTTTCTCTCTGTGTCTTAATTTCCTCATTTCTGAATGGGAATAATGAGTACTTATCTCACAGGATAGTGCTGAGGATTAAATGAATCAACATATAAAGTGCTTAGAATAGGACCAGGTACAGGATGTAACTAACACCATTGTGTTAGTTACTATTATTGCTTCTGTAATAATAGTAACTAGGAAAACATTATCTTTAGGTTTACCCAAAATAAGGCTACAATCTGTATGCCCGCGCGTGCGTGCGTGCGTGCGTGTGTGTGTGTGTGTGTGTGTGTTTGAAGGTTGTGACTGGACATAAAGTTGCAAATCGGATGGGTGGGTCCTGCTGATAAAGGAGATTCATGTATCCACAGATATTTGCCGCTAAGCTTTTTTTTTTTTTTTTGGATTCAAGTGCTCTAATATCTCAACTTGTATCTGATGTTGACTTAATTTTTTTTTTAAATTGAAGTCATTTATTAAAAATTACGGACACAATAGAACATGAAAAAAAGTGTAAAAACCTGTAACATTACCCTAACAGAGTAACTATTTCCTTTTTATTTTCACTTCCTTTGTTTCTGTAGATACATGCATAAAACTGAAGTTGTAATTACATATATATACACACACATATCTATACACACAATTTATATATGTATCTTATACATGTATACATATAAATATATTTTATAACATATTACATACACATACACACAATTTTGTATTATGCTTTTTTAAAATTAATATCTTTGAGAAAGTTTTCCTTATGTTTCAGTCTACTCTCAATTTTTCTTGTAAATGGATGCACTTGTATTCGTGTACTATGATTTTCTTATTCCTTCCAGTATTCATACTATTACAGATGATTATATGATGTGTATCTTTTGTGCTCCTAATTTTTTCCTACCATGGAGTTTTCTCTTTTTGATACATTTCTGGCATTAGGATTACTAGGTCAAAGGATTTTAAACCCTTTGTGCCTCCTAATAAGTATAGATATTTGGATCTTCACATCCACAACATTACCAGCATATTCCCTGTGTCATATTTACCTCAGATGTTATCGTCTTCAAAGGCTTGCTGATTAGGAGGTTAAAATAACACCTTAAGCTTGCTTGAATTTGCCATTCTTTTCTCTTCCTAGTGAAGATGCATATTATCACATACTTATTTTCCTCTGTGACTTGTCCTTTCATCTCCTTTTCTCATTGTGTTCTTGATATTTTCTGATACAAATTTGAATAGTTTATTTACCATAAATGTTAGCTTTGTCAGAAAAAAATCCAGGTGCAGGAAATTTCAAAAGAAAAAGGGAAAAACTCTCTCCCTGCCCTGCAGTAGCTAGGCTCTCATTCTGGCCATTGCATTTTCTGCAGAAGGAGAAGGAAGCGCTAGTGCTTGCTATGTGCCATCTCTGCTGGGATCATGGTGGCCAGAGTCTGGACTCTCTGACAGCCTTTGCTTTTTAGCTGCTTTTTATTGTGAGCAGGAAAATAGAGCGCTGTCAGTTATCTCCAGTCTAACAGTGTGTTACACATTCACATGATCTCTCCTACTGTTCATATTCCATAAGCACCTAGTATAGAGCCAGCATACTATAGGCAGCTTGTTTTTATCTGTCATAGGGCAGAGGTTGGAATGGAGCTTCCTTGACAACCCTCTACTCACTCCAGTCCCCTCCACAGCATCCCTATTAAGAGATCTTGCAACTTTTCCTTTATTCCCTTCATGTGATGGGGGGTATCAGTGCTTCACAAAGCCCAGCCTTTGGCTCAGGGTGAGATGGATCTAGATTAGAATTCAGTTTGACAAGTGGACAAATGACTTAATGTTTCTAAACTTCATTTTCTTCATTATCTGAATAATGTATGTAGTAATATTACATCTCTACCTGATATAATTGTGAAGAGGATTAGAAAAAGAATAAAAGAAAATTCCTGACCCCTTTGCCTGACATACAGTAGTGTTAAATAAATATTAGCTATGAATATTATTTCTCTTACTCCTACAAGGTATTTTATTAAATTTTTGCCATTTTCTTTGATTTTATGAGCCAAAGGTATTTTTATATTCATCAGTTAGAATTTTGCTGATTTGGCAAAGAAACTGCAGCTCATCTTTTAGCTCTCATAGCACCTTGGAATTTGGAGTTATTCTTCCATAGTGGAGATGTGGATGGGCATTATCTTTGATTTGATTCCAGCTGGGCCGTGATCCCAGCTGCCAGGCTGGACAGTGCTATAATGTGTCCAGGCTAACACCTTCTTCGTTTTCAAAGTCTGATTTTTTATAGGCCCCTTGTTTGTCCTTCTCTTTCCTGGCTGGTGTTCCAGCCTTGGCTTCCCCAATGGAGGACGAACAAAAACATTTGGAAGAAAAGAAACTCTGTTCCACTTGCTTACTGGTTATCTGTTCCCTCACACAGAAAATAGTTTAGCTTAGCAAGAGCTAAGGTAGAGATCATGTTTCCAAGTGCACAGCAAAATACCCAGCTCTAAAATGTTGCTTTTAGTGGTGTAATAGGTAAGCCAATACCAGGGTGGTCTGGGCATAGGTTAGGCTGTATTTGACTCTTCTACTTATCCCTAGATTTTAACATTTTGATATTTCTGCTTTAGCTTTTCGAGAATATAGTTGATGATCTGAGAGCTCCTCAGAGTCCCTTGAGATTTAAGCAGATAGCTTTTATCCTTGAACTAATATCACTGGTATTAGTACTAGGTCCATGAATCTTAAGATGATGACATTCGTCTTTGTCTAACCCAACTCACTGTGCTTTGTAGAGAATAACTAAGTAGGAAATGCCCCTGTTAGATATCTTGGTAAGTGCTTCCTATTCATTGTCCATTTTAGTTTTTGAAATAAAATATTAGGGAATTTAATGAATTTAGGAAATAGTACTGAAGTGACGATAATTAAGATTTTAAATGGAGGTCTGAGTAGCTGGTTGGAGGGGAGGATTAACAATTTAAAAAGCAAATCTTGAGTTATAAGTTATCTGTGAACTGGGTAGTATTTAAAATATTTAACAAGTGGTACAGACATTGACACAACGGAAGCCGCTGGAGGTCCCCAGATGTGCCAGGCACTTACCTTGTACTTGTTGGATAGTGAGGAGCCACGGGAACAGGGGCATTCAGTAAAGTTGGCCCACTGACTCTTTACCAACTTGTATGGAAGTAATTTAATATTTTACACACCCAGTATGGCTGTACCAGTGAGGTACTGGCAGGAGTAGTGTGGGGGAAGCGAGCAGCATCTGAATTGCCTTTGACAGGTGTTCAGAGGTATTAGATCAATTCCTTTATTTCACTGCCAAGGGGCCTTTTGTGTGCTGGGCCTGACAATCTCCCTGTAGGCATTTTGAAAGTGTCACATTAGAATTTACGGTTGTATATTTCTTTGTCCAGAAAACACCTAAAGTGTGACAGGCACAGTCCCTGTCCTCATGGGGTCCCCAGTCTGCACCAGTGGCTTCAAATTTTTCTTTTCCGTGGACACTGACTCTGTCCTTAGGAAATGATTACAAGGATGTTTGCCCTAACGGTGAAAAGTTGGGCAAAATCTGAATGTGGAACCATGCGGCAGTAGCCAAATAATGGTATATTCATCACACAGAATACTATACCTCTTAAAAATCACAAATACAAAGAATATTTCAAGGCTCACGAAAAAGCTGAATGTGAAATGTTAGGTGGGCAATAAAAGAACTCCAAACTATAGGGAATAATAAGAACAAGTTACTAGGCAAGAAAATACATCAGAATGAATCGTTAACACTGAGTTGTTTGGTGGAGGACTTTGGGGGAAAGTCCATTTTCTCCTGTATATTTTCTATATGTGCCACTTTTTGGGTCATCTGTGGGTATGAACTTTATTATTAGAAGTATTCCATAAATATTGTATTTTAAAAATCCAGTGTAAAAGTTTTAAAAATTACTGTAGATTCAGCAGCCCAGTTTGTTGAATTTAAAACTTGGAGAAACACATTTGGGAGTTGTGCTCGTCGCCGGTAAAGGAAGCTGCTGACTTGGTGGGATAAAAATAAGAGCCTAGGTCAGCCTCCTCATGCTGGTGTGCTCCTCCAGGCTTCCAGACTGCTAGGGCTCCGAGAGGCCCTAATGGGCTTGTTGAAAGGCTCTACTTGGCTTCTTATTAATGTCCCTCCCTAAGCTGTGCTCTGCTCTGCTCGCTAACCTTGTCAGAAGGTTACCCGTGGCTCTCCAGAGCTCAGCTAATTTTAAACCCTGTCGGCCAGTGCGGTGGCGTGGCATTGTGCTGCGGAGTCACGAACAGCTCCCTGGGAGACGGCTGGGGAAAGATGAGCCGAGTCCTTGTTTTTTTCTCATCCCCCTGTAAGTGACCAGGCACGCTGAACAAGCAAAGAGAGCTGGGATAATAATGAGAGCTTTTATGGTAAAACTCAGGATTCTTAAAGATCTTTTAGCGATGGCAATGCTGGTTGATAATTGCACGGTGTGATGTGTCCTGCATGAACTGTGTGAATTCTGACAGCATGAGGAGGAAGGAGGTAGATGAGACCCTCTCTTCCCGGGAACTAGACTCTGACTGTCTCTAAAGACAATTACACTGCCGTTCATTTCACTATTTATATGGTTTTCTTCTAAATTTACAACACTCAAATTCTGCGAAGTTTTCCTTGATTTGATTGGGAGGGGGCTGTTTCTTAAAAGTTAAAAAAAAAAACAAAACAAAATCTGACTCTGCATGTCTAGCACTAAAAAAATTGTCATTTTAAAGCATTTTTGAGCATTTGCAATAAGGTCCTGTTCAGAACACTGCTGTACCTTATAGTACTTGTAACCCTGATATTTTAAACTAAAACATAAATCAGTAACTGCAAAATAATGTGAAATCGGGGAACCTTTTCCCATCAAAATTAACTTTAAAAAAATGTAGAGAACCCATTTTTTTGGTTTGGAATTTTTTTTTTATTTTCCTGCTTTTGAACACCTTCAGGCTGGGAATCTGCTGTGCCTGTTAGAGTTAGCTCAGTCTTCTGCCAGTGCATTCAGAGCAGCTCTCACACGTAAGGGATTACAATGGGAAACCCACTCCCTCAGGTGCACAGCCTGGTCTTGGAGTTTCACCTGCCCCACTGAAGATGGGCATCTCTTTTTGTAGCTGGGTCTACACCCACCCTCTTGTAAAACAGTCGCTAGAAGCAAATTAAAGAGGCATAGTGTATGGAGTAAACCCAGATGAAAGAACAGTGGATGGAGCATCGGTAACCTGCTAACTGGCTGCAGTGATTGAAGTTAACTTTATTTGAAGCGTCCAGGCTAGGTCAGACAACATCATGCTAGCAGTGTTGCTGCATGAGGGTAGCATGGGAGTCAACTTTGATTTCATTTTAGGGGGGAAAAAAAATACATAAATGCTTTTATTAGCCTTTTTTCTTAAAGGTTTATCCCACCTTCAATAAACCTAATTAGCTCTGTCATGTTTGGATTTAGCTTTGAATTAAAGCTGAGTAATATCAGGAATTTGTAGAATGGAAGTACTTGTCAAAATCTTCATTGACCCGAATCTGACTTTTATAGAGAGCATTAACTTAACAAAGTTTAGAAAAATCCCATCCTCCTCTTACCCTAAAATAATGTTTTTAAAATCACGTTCAGAATAGTTAAGTATAATATAAATATAAGTGGCTCTGGACTGGATACTAAATGAATGAGTTATTGTAGGGGCTGTAATGGTGATGTTAAGAGTGTAGTTATGAATTCAAAGTACATTTCTTAAAACCCAGTTCCTCTGTGACTCAAACATCTGCTCCCCCCCTCCCCCGCCCCATCCAGGCTTCTTTATTTCTCACCCCTTCCCTTCAGCACTTGGCCTGCATGCAGCCTGCCTGGTGTAGTTCCTCTGTTATTTTTGTGGTAACTGGACACTCCTGACTATGGCCCCCTAGCCTGTGGGGCTTGAATTGGCTGTGAGATGAAAAGGTGGGCTCCTGCTCTCACTGCTGTCTCCCAGGTGGAGCAGCTGCTGCAGCAGGGCTGAGATGCCTTAGACTGAGATGGGGGTGTGTGTCATCAGTTAAGACCTCAGATTGTGGCTCAGTAGGTGACAGGCCCTACATCAAGGTTGGGGGGTAGTTTGGCTCAGTTGATTTTGAGCCTGGATGCCAGCTAGTCAAGGTTTTGGAGACTGAGGGAAGGTTTCAGAGTCAGTGAGTTTTTTATGTCATTCTAGAGTATGCCTAAGGCTATCTTTGTGATTCCTTAGACAAGGATAAATTTCTTAATAGTCATAAAAATTGTATTAATATTTTATGTTAAACTAAATCAAACAATTATTTATTGAGTCAGCATGGGGAGGAGGTACAGAAATAAATGGGACAGAATCCCTGCCTTCTGAAGATTTGCAGTATAGCAGGAAAGACAGATACATAAGCAGTAATTATTAATTATAGTTATATACATTTGTTCAACAGTTATTTGAGAACCTGTGCCAGGAACAGTTCTAAGACGTATGTGTATGCACACGTACCCACTAATCTGCAAGCATGCAGATAAATAATGTATATAATGACTGCTGATGATTTTGAGATACCTGCATTTTACATGGATTATCTCATTTAATCTTTACAGTAGGTAGGTAAAATTACGAATTCCCATTTTGCACAGAAGAAAAAAGCAAAAGAAAAACCTGAGACACCGCTAGTAAGTGGAGAATTCAAAATTTAAACTCTTGAGGACTCCAAAACCCCATGTACTCTTAATATGTATATATTGAACTGCTTTGCCTTATAGACTCCAGATGCACAGCATGGTCTGCAACTCTAGGGATAGCCATGAAGGAAGACAATTAGCAGCTGTTTCTTGAGTTCTAACAACTTGTCTGGTATTGAGAGATGTTAAATGTAGGGATGTTAAGATTAGCTGGGAGATTATATCTTAAGAAAAATCATGGTGACGTGTGCCAAGTATGGTGGTGTAAGTTTATTTGAGGTGCTGTGGGGACTCAGAAGTGACTTTTTGAGTGGAAAAATCTGCTAAGGCATCCCAGAGGAGAGGTTGGTTACTTTCATTTTGAAAAGGACACGGACATGCATTAGTCAGAGTTGCTAGTGGGAGAATCATCTGAACAGAGGGAACCTTAGGTGGCTGAAGGGGTGAAGTAGGCAGCCTGCTGAGTCTGGGCACTTTGGAGTGTTTCTGTGGCTGGAGTGTAGAAGACTGGACAGGCACTTGAGAAGCAGGCTGAGATCAGGTGGTTAAGGTCATAGGTGCCCTGTTTTGCAGTTGGGTTCTGAGGAGGTAGGGATCTGCTGAAAGATTTCAAGTGGGTGATAAAAGTCATGTTTGTATTTTAAGAAAACTTCTCTGACCAAAGAATAACATAGGCTAAAAACACACCTAAGGATTAGGAGTCAGTAATTCTGGCATCAGAGGTGGGATCTTTATGTTTAACAAGTCACCTGTGTCACCCCGATGTACATCCAAAGTTGGGAACCTGGCAGAACCAGGCTGTAGGCAGCGGTGGGGCTGTGGGGATGTAGGCAACAACCCAGCTCAGAGAGAGGTGGTGAGGTCCTGCCTGTAAGAGAGGAGCAGAGTTATAGTGGGAGTGGAGGAGATACAGTTGAGAAATGAGGGGATGAATGAACATTGACAAACTGCATCAGAAAGGATGGGAAAAACCTGGAATGATGGCCCAACTTTGGGTGTTGTTTCGGCCAGGTTCTCTGAGTAGCAGAATTCCTCAGCAAGCTGTGACATTGGGTTTCATCATCAAGGACCTGGAAAATCTTTTTTGGATTTTCATGCTTTTACAGGCAGATCCTTAGATGTGGAGAAATTACTTGAAGGTATCAGCACCCAGCATGCCTGGTCTTTGAGGCACACTTGCAGGCTGAACGTGAGGGTTTGGGCTTGTTTGCTTTGCCTTTGAGCCTTTTGGCCTTTCAAGTCTCATCCTCACCATTAGTCCACTGAACCGAGAGAGAGGGAGAGCCCCAGAGAGAGGGGGCTTTAGTGGCATTTGTAGGTATAATCAAAAATGGATTACTTTTTAGAGAGAGGAATTAAGGGTTCCACATTCCTTGTTCATCTGCCAGGGTTAGCAGAATCTATAGGAAGATGAGATCCTAGAAGGAATCTTCCCCCCGCCACCCTCTCTCTAGAGACACATGTGAGAGAGGGAGAGAGGGAGAAAGAGAAAGTGTGTGTGTTAGGGAGCTGCAGAACTGTTGATAGAATCAAGTTGTGGTCTTTTGCCCTTTTCACTTGATGCATTTGCTCAGGGTGTCAGAGCTGAGGAGGGAAGAATCCCATGGTCTCCTTCAGAGCATCCTGGGCCATGTGGAAGTGAAGGCAGAAGTTAGGCCTCAGTTGAGAACTGGCTGCTTCAGCCTCTCTGTCCCTACCTTTCTGCCTGGGGGTCTTGCCCCACTGTGTGTCCTTGTAATACTTGTGCATACAGTAGGTGCTCAAGTAATATTTGTTAAATGAATGAGTGGCTTATTGACTAAAGGTGGAGTAATCCTGCCTTAGCCAGTTTCCAGCCAAAGTGCCAAGATTTTTCTCTTGCTGAAGTTGAACTGGGTATAAACCAAGGACCAGATTTAAATTTGAAGGACAGGGATGGAGGTGAGGGTGAGGCTGTAATTGGCCCCTGAATTTGCATCCTTATCAATGTCAGACCTGTTTTGCAGCTGCTTCATCACTGTGTCATCATTAAATGGCAGACTGTATTTCTCATTTGAAGGGTGGGGACTCAGTTGTATCAGCGAACACTGGGAATCAGTAGACATTTGTGAACTCACAGTGTTAGGTATTTTTGGTTAGTTGGCATATTTGCTCATGTGGGCATTAGCTGGTGTTTGAACACATCACCGGTGTGTGTGTCCCTGTGAGCACAAGCACTCTAGTCCGCATAAACACTGGGCTTGGGGATGAGTGCACAGCCTTCTTTAGGGACCAGGGATATAATGTAGAGTGCTTGAAGACAAAGTCTGGTGAGAGTGTATTGGAAGAGCAGAGTGACTGGGTACCTAATGGAGTTAATCCTGTGGCTCTGGTCTGTTGAAACAACCACTCCTGTGTAAACTGTCCTTGTCTTTTGGTATATTAAAACACCTTTATAAATTTGAAATGCTTACAGGATGTGCCACATTGTAACACTTGAATTTATCTAGAGAACTGTTCTGGCCTTGGACCACACTGAAGATGCTTTTGATTTGAAAATTCTGATTCCAAATTTATAAAATCATTTGTTCTTCACCCCCAAGTTTTTGTTTCCTTTGTATGAAACAGCCAAACCTGTTGGCGTGTGATCTCACCGAGCTTTTCCAGCATCTGCCCCAGTCGTTCTGCTTTCTTGCTTTGCCTTTTTTTCATCACTTCTCCATGGATATCTTCTGAACAAGTCTTCTTGTGCTCTTCTAATAGGCCTGGTGAGTCCTGCTCAGGCTTCAAGATGAGCCTAAATGTCACCTCCATGAGACTCTCATTGACTTGAGAGACCGAATCAACTTCTATTTCTGTGCTCCAACAGCACTTTGTTAACTCCTCCTTTGACATCTTATATTCATTTCCTTGTTCATTCATTTATTCACCCATGGATACATTATTTAGGCATCCATTTAGTCATTATTTTGGGGGAGCATTTACTTTGAGACATTTTGTTAAACTGCAAGGATAGAAAAAGGATTAAAGGCACGGACCTCACTTGGATCTCACAAGGCCACAAAGGTGACAGACCTATAAACAAATTGTTGCTATGTAGTGAGTGAGCAAAGATGTTGCCTGTAGGAATGCCAGGGATGGAGTGGCAGAGAGGGCAGGGCAGGCTTCCCACTCAAGGGGCTTGAAGTCTTGAAGGAGAATTAACCTACTCATCTGTCTACTTGCTGAAAGGGTGCACCTTGAGGTCAGGGAGGGTAGCATATTTATTTATCTTCCTGTCTCTAGTGCCTGGCATATGGGGGTGGGGGAGAAATAGGGTTGTGGGAGTAAGTATAAAACAAATAATTTCCCCTTCATGTTTCTACCTGTTTTGTTTCAGAATGAATTTAAGGGGCAGCTTGTAAGGCTGCAAAGTAGCATAAGTTAAAAGCTGGGAAAGAAGAAGAAAAAGGAGCCAGAGGTAGGGACTTAAAGTGGATGTAGGAATGAAACCAAACTTGCCAACCCAAATAACCTCCATGCTTTCTTTGAGGGGCCTGCCAGTGTGGCTCAGTGCACCTTGGCAGTGAGTGAGTAAATGAAAAACACACGGTATTTTATTATTGAACTTTCCCTTAGGGTCTTTGTAAAGAGAAATCTGTGTGATGCAATGAAGGACTCCCTAACATCCAGTGAAGATCCAGTGACTAATTCAGGGGATATTTTTTAGTATGCTGATGGCATTACATAAAAGCATAATTTAATAAAAGCAATTATTCAAAGCTCCTGGAATAAACTTTCTCTACGCTAACTGTGGAATCAGAAAGGTACTGGAACAAACAGCTTAGTTCTGTCTGTTTTATGTTGTTCCACTTTTATCCAGTGTTAATGCTGTGTACCACTGTTCTCAGTCCTGGAGGTCACATAAGCTCTATTTCTGTTCCCAAAGAGTTTAATGATCATGTTTTTGGACTCAGAAAATAGTCTTGTATAATTTGGGTTGTATATCAGGGTCTGTATGTGCAGATCCATTAGAAATGAATATTTAAAGGCAGATAGGCCAGACCCAACACCCACACACAAAGTGATATTCTGATTTCTGATGGTTGAGATGATGTAAAGGAATCAAATGTGTTGTGATGAATTGTATTCTTGGTCACCTTAAGCTGACAGGACACAGGAGTTTTTTTCCTTCTGGGCATGCTGGAGCCTAGATTTTGGATCCTCTGATATGAATGCTGGTGAGATCCATGTGGATCGGTTGGATCTTCAGAGAGCATTTGAACACTAGTATGTGTACTTAGTAGAAGAACCAGAGCAGGACTTGGACTTTACAGTTCAGCACTTTAAAATACCACCTTGGTTCCATTTTTCCTTATTAAGTGGCTTATGAAGTAAACTGTGGATTTACCTGTTGCTTCTGCCCCTCAGCATGCTTTCTAAATAATCCAGGGTAGATAAAGGCAGGGCCAGATCGAGAGAAGCATCCTAAGTCATAGAAGCTGGAGAAGGCGGCTGGGACCATATCTCTATGTAGAGTAGGGAGGGCCTTTCATGATGCAGCAGGATTAGAATTCCGAATCAGCCAAAGAAGCTGTGTCTGGGCAGGTCAGCTGCTGGGACTCGAAGTCAGTCCAGAGCCAGTGTATCATTAAGTTGGCTGGCGACAGGCTGTGAAACATTGAGTGAGTCTCCACTGGCCTTTCGTAAGAAGGATGACACCCCAGGTACAAACCATAGATTTTACCACCCAGGGAACCAGCACTCTGATTATATGATGCCCGTTTGTAGGCATTCCCTTGGGCACGGGAGCTGAGATGGACTCCATGAAATGCTTGTTTTAAGGTTTGGCCAAATGCCTTGTATGTATTTATCTCATGTGTTAATAGCTTTTAAAATATGAACTGTCTACTTTTGATTTTGAATTTGTGCTAATTGTCATTTAAAATGCTAAGGCATCATGATTATCTGGTCAATCTTACCAACCAAGAAAGTGATAGTACCCATAATTTAGTGATTAAGAGTATTCTTTCCTTGGTATTTGTTTTCTTTGTTTTTAGTAAGCGATATGAGTGGTGCGTCTACCTCATGTATGTTCACTCTACAGACCTATTGGAATTGGGGAGTTAATTTTGGGGTTTTCTTTCACTGTTATACTTGGGAAAGGGCTTACACATTTATTTGAAATGTTTAGTGATGGCTACTTACTGCTAGCTCTTACGGCATTTTTGTTTTCTCTTAGAGCAGGAAAGAAACTTCTCTTTCCAGGTTTGAAATGTGTTTCCTGAGGTTAAATTGTCCAAAACCCAGAGATCCATGACTCAAGCTGCAGATCATGTCATCCAGCACATGCTCCCTGTTCAAGTGTACTGTTCTGATGTCAAGTTTTCACTTTGGTCTGGTCTGATGGGACAGATTGCCTGGACCTGAGTCTCTGCCCATGTTATTTTGAAGGAGTCTACTGATGATGGAGAGCAGTGATTAGCTTGACTGGTTGTGGTGATGGGGGGAAAGGAAGAGGCAGGAATTTCTGTTCTCAAAGGCTAACAGATTCATTAAGGGGATGAGGAAGGTGATTCTCCTAAAGGCTGATAATACAGAGCTGCATAGCATGAAATCAATCAAAGCCTTTCTCGAGCTGTCACCTGGGCAAGTACTTAGGGCTGATGGAGCAGAGAATTAATCAAGGAATCTCAGGAGGGCAATGCTAAGTCCTCTAATGGGGTGCCCAGCATTGGGGGCTTGGTGAAGAGATATTGGCTTGTTGATGGATCCTGTTGATATGGAAGTGATTTTTGAAAATGAGAAGGAGTAATTATCCACTCCTTCCTGCTGAAATTAGAAGGAACCTATTGGCAATCGTAGTATATGACACTAAGGCTCACTGGCTGCTACTGGTTCCCCGGCAGACGTGGCCTCAGTTCTCAGTGCTAGCATTCCCTAAAAGTTTTGCTCTTTCATTGACAATGATGACTTACGTTCTGCAGTTCCATCTCTCTCGAGGCTGCCTTAAAAATCCAGGCTGCTAATCTTCACCTCTATTTCTCAAGCCACTTGTTAGCAAGTTTGGCTAGTGTCTGAAATGGTAGGAAAATAATAACTTACCCCACTTTACATATGCAAAAGCGATTAACTCTCATTAGTGCCTGAGATTCTTCCTAACTACCCAGGGAGGTGAGTCAGTATCATCACTATTCATCAGGAATTAATTAGACTATGCTTGATGGTGTCAGTCATAGACAGAATTGAGAATACAGTGCTGCCTCCATTCTCTCCCTTTGAAATCTAGCCTCCAGCTTACTGTACAGCAAAGGTACATCTGATACTCCCATGGAATGTGCATTTTCTCTGGAGAAATGAGTCCTACATTCAAATTCTGTTGAGTATTTGACTTTGGTCAGCTTATTTAGACCTCTGGAACCCATAAGATGGGGATGATACCCAACAAGGGTCATGCAGTGATTATATAAGATCTGGTAGGTGAAAGCTTCAGACATTGTGCTTGAAGCCTGGTTCACTGGGAGAAACTTGAATTTGTATTTGGTGTACCAGTTCACTTTCAAAGCAAAGCTCCTTTTTTCCTAGTCTTTTTGTTGGAGGGCAGCTTATCTCTTAGGAGAAAAATTTAAGCTTTCACTAAGATCACAGTGATCTTTGAACCGTCAAATGCTTGATTGAATTGTCCACTACAAATAGTCCAACCATGTGATTCTCTTTCTTTAAATCCTAAAATGGCTCCCTCCTGTGCCTACTTTCACATTCTCCTGAGTGCTTAGAAATCTTTTTTCTTAGCTTTCTTCAGGGCTACTCACTATATGTTGTCTTTTTCATTCACCTACTCACTCAGATTTGCTTTGCTGCCATTTTTTCACCTCTTTGGCTTCTCATCTTCAGACCCTCATCGCTTTGCTGCCTATGTAGCTTTTCTAAGAGCTGTCACCTTCTCTTTTCTTCTCTAGTGTCCAAGAAAGGGGGGGGGGCGGGATGGAGAAGGTAAAATATTGTATCTCAAAAATTACCATTCCACTCAAAATAAAGTTTGCTTGTGGTAGAAGCTTGGACTCAAACCATATTTGTTTCTTTAACACAGAACTATTGGTCGTCAATAATCATGATTAATAAATAAGAAATTGGGTCAGACAGCCAACTCTTAGTTATCCAAACTGTGCCTGGCTTAAGTCTGTCCTAATTTGGTGATTTCCTTTGGCTCTTACTGCTCATTAGACCCTTGGCCAGAGTCAAGGTTAGGAATGGGAAGAGAGCTGAAACTGATCCCTTTCTCGTGGAAAGCGTGGTGATAAGATCAGTCATGTTGTTACCAAAGAATGTTCATGTTATCTGGTTGTTGGTTTATTCTTTCTTTCTTTGAATATTTATAATGCCCGGTACTGTGCTATACTATGCTAGCACTGGGGATACTATGGTGAATGTAACAGCTCCTGCCCTCAAGGACACGGGTGTGGATAACGGGGGCCAGTAATAAACCAACTTACTAAGTTCTATTATAGGTCAAGTTTATGGGAACACATAATGACTCAGTTGGCTTCCTAACAATTGATGATGGAGACTGAGGCAATGGGGGCTGCAAATACTATATATTGTCCTGGGATACTCAGGTAGAGACAGCACCCTAACTCCTAGTCCAACTCTTTTCCTGTTGCCTCATAGAGTATTAAAGACATTGGCTAAAATAAGCTGTTTGGATTTTTTTGTGATCTTCATGTTCAGTGGCGTTTCATTAATCATGAGGGCTAGTTAAAACTAACTCTTTATTTAAGAGCCCTTAAATCACCTAAAGTGGGTGAGATGCTTACATTAGGAGAGACCCACAGGAATTAAGATGAAGGGAGCTGCAGATTCCCGTGTCCTATGTCATATCCTTTGTGCATACGTTCCTTGAATACAGTTTGTGTCAGAAACACCTGTATTTGACTCTCTCACCCCTTTCTTCCCCCAGGCTCTTATATTAAAATGTGTATTGGTCAGATATACATATGATGTCATTCCACTATACTCATGTTACCCTTCCTGAAGTGGCAGTGGATAATTGTAAAAGAGTGATCCGTTTAGGGAGTGTGGCTGTTGGAGCAATTAGCAGGAATATTTGGGTCCCTGGTAACAGGTTTGTTTGTTTGTTTGTTTGTTTGTTTATTATGGTGTGTCAGGGAAGAGTTGCAAAAGAAAGAACTTTTAGAAGAAAGTGTTAATGATGGACACTGAGGCCATGGGATGGGGAAGCTGCGTGATACACAGTCTATTTTCAGCAAACAAGAGTTCCCTTTTCTCTTTCCTTTTAGGCATTCATTTAGGTTTGGGATTATCCTCCTGAACCAACCTTCCTAGAAGAACGTGAAAATTATTGACCCTGTGAATATAGGTTTAGATTTAGATGAGTGTTAGAAGTAATAGTATTTGTTATGAATTTGAATTTTCTATTTAGTCACCTCAAGGCCTTAAGGAAGAGGCCTTTGTAAATTGATTTCCCAAAGGGAACCTTTAGGGAAGCGCCTTCATTTCTTCACCATCCTATTATCAATGGGTGTAACAAGGTACATACCTGTGCCTAGAGATGATGGACTTGAAAATAATGAACATCTGGTTATGGTTTTACAGATGACAGAGCACTGTCACTAATTATCTCTCTAAATCTTTATGGCAACCCTGTGGGGTAGAGTCCTTCTACCCCTTAATTATTTTTCTGTATTGGAATTGAATTTATTATCTACATTTTACAAATAAAACCTGAGCTTCTGAGAGATTAACTACTTTAGTCTGAACTGCGTGGCTAGTGGGCAAGCCAGTTTTGGAACCCAGATCAGTTTGAGCCTTACTGGCATGCTCTTCTTTCGCCCCCATTGTATGTTGTTCTTTATTTATTGAGCCAAGTGAAAGTTAATTCCCTTGCTCAAAGGATGGATGAGGAGGTGAGTACATAAGCTTTGTAGGCAGAAATAGTCTGTGTATAATTCACTTGAGCCTATTGTTGGTAATAAGCATGTTATTACCATGCATTTGCTATTTATTACATGCTATGTACTTGGAAATCAGGTAAATTGGGTGGTAGTTAACTAATTCCACACAGTTTCAGGACACTCCTAATGTATGACTGATACTCTGAGCTACTAGTTACAAGGACGGTTTCCAGGATGAGGTGGATTTTGAACTGGGCTGGAAGGGACCTGAGGGATGGAATGCCAGAATGGTTATTTTGGTATCTAGTACAGGGAGCTTTTCTCAGCCAGCCCCAGTCTTGTGATCAGAAACTCTGCCCATACAGGACCTCATCTTACAATTAGGTTGTAAAACCAAGGGTCTGTATAACTCTGTGGATTATGTATCTGGTAGCTTCTGGGGTTGTGTCTTGGCTCTTGTCCAGAGTAGGTAATTCCATCCTGCTGAGCTCCAGTTGACCAAATTGTAAGAGCCTGGACACAGAGTTCTTTTCCTTTGCAGTAGATGAATAAAAACATGGGAATTTAGAACAGAACAGTGCCTGTGCTTATTAAGTGGATGGATCAATTAATGCTAGGTAACATTGCATTCCTCCAAAAAACCAAGGGCTTGTGACCCCTAGCTTTAGGGATAACTTGAGGGGATTGTTTGCAAGACTGCTGCCTGCCTTTAAGGCAGTCCACCCCTTTTTGAACCATTCAGGTAGTAGGAAACTTTTTCTTACGTTGAGCCAGGATCTTAGAACTTCTACACAATAGGTCTACTCCCTTGCCATATGACAGATAGCTTTTCAGAGGTTGTTCGATGTCTACAGACACTAAGCTTAGCAGTTATGATTCAGAAAGATCTCACCAGCTTCAAGCCATAGGCCAAGGCTAAAAAAATGGAATTTAATGGGAATAAATATAAACTGCTTTTAGCTCCTAAACTAATTACACAAGAGGGAATTCAGAAACAGCATTTGGAGTATGGGAACTTAGAGGTTTTATGGATCATAGTCCAACTCTGAATGTCATTTATTGAGGGTTGTAGACAAACTGGGCTGTGTTTATAAGGGATGGGCAAGGGGTGATGTGATTTATGTCTAGTCTAGGACACAATCAGGAGCCCAAGGGCTACTCGTGTCATACCTACATGGGTGTTTCTGGGGGAGATTTGCTTCTGCATGGCATGGTTGGGTAGAAGTTAACTAGGACATGGGTTTTAGCCTAATGGAAAAGTTTCAACATTCAGTGAGAAGGAGGTATTATTGGGGGAGAGAGTGGGTTCCTTGTCATTGGTGATATTCAAGCATAGACTATATGACCAATTGTTGAGAAATATTAGAGGTGACTTAAGCATTGGATTTGGGGGTGTTGGTGTGTTTTGGTCTGAAGACTCTGAGGCTCTCAGTTATATGGTAATGTTCTTTTTTAGTCAAGTAAAGCTGTCCTGGTCCCTTCAACTGGCCCTCACTGTCCTGGATTCCATCCCTCTGCCATAGTGGTTTCGTGCTGGGCATATCTACTGTTTATCTTAAAATATGGCTCCCTGTAGTGAATTCATACTTCCCTGAGCTATCCAGAGCTCAAGGACTGGTCTGTATTTTTGTATGTGTCTGTTGTTTTGTTTTTGTTTGTTTTGTTTGGGAAAGGTGGAGAGGGAAAAGGTAGACTAGCCACTGCTGAAAGTGGCTAGTTCACTCATATTCTCATAATTTCTCCAATAAGCCACTTTGGATCTAGAACAGACTCTAGGGGGAGAGTATGGCTCACCTTTAAATATTATAATATTCTTAGATCCCAACGAAAAAATATAATGATTTGAGAATTCAAAAGGCCCACATCGCTGGCATCACACAGTTCATCTGGAGGTCAATCAAAAACCCTTTCTTGTGGCATAATTTATACCTCAACATTTGGCAGTTTTTTAAAGTCCTGTGTCAATGCACATGTGTTGGTAAGAAGTAGTAAATATTTTGCTGACAAGTTTTTTGTATGATGGATCAGTGGCAGCATTTAAAGGCAGACAACCTGAGGGTTTCTTTTATCCAGGTGCTGCCAAATTTAAAAAGCTGTCAGAGTACGAAGCCCAAAGCACCTACTAGTTATTCCATTAATTGTGTAATGTTCATGTGCCTCAGAGTTTCTGCACCTGGGATCTGTTGATATACACCAGTGGGAGAGGCCAGGGGACAGGGATACAATTGGGAGGAGAAAGAAGACAGGCTGTGTGATCTCAGGTGACTGCCCTGGAACATGGAGCAGTCCCTGGTGCCTGGTGGGGCTGCCAGCACCTGCTCCCCTCCTGGCTGCCTCTGTTGTAATGTTGCACAACATGATGGGGGCAGATGGCCGGAAATGGTGGTCCCACCAAGCAGTTCCTACTCAGGCCCTGCATCTCCCCTCTTCGATCAGTCCCCAGGAGCAATTCTTCTCCCCTTTTTGGGGAAGCGTTTGAATTAATGATCTGATGCCTTTTCAACAAAGGAATATTGATGTGTTAGTGTGTGGACAGCAGGGGGTATTGGATTTGATCATTTTCACATTGGTGTTTGTGCCAGTTTGACATTTGTTTGGAAAGCTTATCCCTTTAAGACCATAGGTTTCATGCATAATTTAAGGGGAATAAATCTTTGAGAAAAATTTTTTTGGATTCTGTAATCTTCAGTGCCACAGAGAAATAAATGAAAGTCTCCCTCATGGTCTTCTTATGATCAAGAATTTTGAATAGGCTACCAGATGAGGTGCCCATGTAGGTGTAAAACATTTATTTCTGCAAGTGTGCTTGCCACTTGTAGCTGTTGTAGGGAAGGCAGGAATGGGGACAACTTGGTCCCTGCTTTAAGGTTACAATCTAGATGCCGAGAATGGCAAAGTGACCTGATTGTACAGTGTCATAGTCCTGCAGAGAAATGCTGTAAGCTAGCATGTCCAAGTCAACTGGCATTGCTGTCTTAGTAGAGTTAATATTTGTTATTACAAAGTAATCTCCCCCTTTCCTTCTTCCATCCTGCATCTGGGTGATGTCAGAGACAAATGTGGCTTAACACATCAGAGTTCTATCAGTTACCACAATGAGCAGACATCTTTTGTTTTACTTTATTTTCTTTTAAACAACTTGTTCTGCTATGAAGATTTGATTATCGTTGAGCAAAGTGGTCCTGGTAGATAGTAGACATTTAGTAAATGGTTTTGTATGATTCACTGTGAACTTGCAAGTCAGGGTAAGTACTATTCTTGGATGAAAACTTCCTCGTATGCGAAGATTATCCAGCTTCTGCCTGCCGTTGTATTTCTGTATTGAGGGGCCTAACATGATAAATAAAGAAAAAAATATCACTTTGATCTCAAATATCTGTATTCTCTGCTAGGAGTTACTCTCCCAACAAAGCTGCCGACTGAAGAATGTGCAGTGGAAATACCAAAAGCTGTGTGTTGGTGGTTACCTCGTCCTGATCACGCTATCTTTTGATTTCTCTCTTAGGTTTATTTTCTTGAAAAGGCTCCAAGCTTTGGCTTGGAAAATTCAACCGCCAAAATTGAGCCCAGCAGCTGGAGCGGCAGCGAGAGCCCTGCCGAAAACATGGAAAGGATGAGTGACTCTGCTGATAAGCCCATTGACAACGATGCAGAAGGGGTCTGGAGCCCTGACATTGAGCAGAGCTTTCAGGAAGCTTTGGCTATCTATCCACCATGTGGGAGGAGGAAAATCATCTTATCAGATGAAGGCAAGATGTACGGTAAGTGGTTTGGAATGCTCCTTTGAAATGCTACAACCTGCTCTTGTAGTAAAGGATCATTGTAGCTAACCTTCTACCGAGATCCATTCATTATGTTGTGTCAGCCATCCAAGGGACTAAATCTCAACTAAAGAGGAGAATCAGTGAAGGACCACTGCGAAATCATTCCCTGAGGGTGTCTTCTCCTTCTCCATTCTCGGTGGCATTATATCCAAAGCTCTCAAGGTCCAGGTAGAAGCGTAGATAGTTGCAGTGGCATATACAGACACTAACGTGGGAGCTAGTTCTCCAGAAAGTGTGCCCAGTTGAAAGGAAGCACTGCTGCTTAGTTCCAGGTGACAGACTGGTGCCACGTAGAAATGGGGGCCTGGTGCTACCAAATCTCTTGATATATTTTTTTTTTTCTAGGAAGAGCTAGCAATCCTAGATGTTTATATAGGGCATCTACTCATTTTTAAAAGGCAGCACTTTTTTTTTTTTTTAAATACAACCCTGTATATGCCAGATGAAACATGTGCATGGCTTGATCAGAACCTTGAGCCACCAGTTTGCTGCCAGTTTGTAGTTGAATGGCAGACAAGGCATTAACCCCTTCCCCCAGGCTGTACTCACCTGTTTCCCCTTCTGCAAGGGAACGCCTGGTAGTGTGTTTTGAAGGAAACCCATGAGGGCCCAAGAGGGCAGGACTAGTTGACTAGATGGCTTGGGATGCCAAAGGCAGCAACATGTACCCATGCACTCCTCTGGAGCTTGTATTCTGGCTTTGGGCATTCCCCACTCCTTCTGTTAATGTTTCCAGCTGCAGACCTGTACTTTTTGGCTGCTTACCTTTTGGGAAGCAGATGGCAGGTGGTTGCTTGTACATTCTGCTTGTCTAATTGGGCACCTCGAGTTGACAGAGTTTGCACTATAGTCTAAAGAGATGCAAACAAATAACCTAAACTCAAAGAGAACCGGCTCAGCAACCTACCTGAGGTTGTTAACTTATCTCAAGTGATTTATTTCTAAATAATTTGAAAGCTTTTCCATAATAGTGTGTTGTACCTTTAATACTGCTCCTCCTCTATCAGGAGCTGTAGGAGGCTGCAGCTCAAACTAGCACACACTGCTAAGGAGAAAGCAGATGGTGGTGCAGCTGCCACCAGCTGTGCCCCCTCACCCCACCCCCCCTTTCCAACTTGGATGATGTAATGGAAACAAGGAAAATGTTGCTTTCTGCAGCATTGAAGTCTCTCAGCCTGTCAGTGTCACACACATGGGGGTGCGGGTATGTGTGTGAGAACCCAAGCCTTCAGCATTTGTTTTATGTTCTCCTGTGATCCTTTGTAGCCAGAGAAGCTTCTTTAGGTCTGGTGAAATGGACTCAGGTTGAAGCATCTCAGCTGCCAGCGGGTAGAAGGGTTTAGGGCCTTTGCTTTTCTCTGTGTCTGTATCTTTCTTGAGCTACCTGTCCTCAGCCTGGCTATTTGCTTTCAGGGTCTTGTCTTCATACCTAAAAATGCAACCTCTCCATTCTAAAGGCAGAGAAAAACACTTTAATCTTTGAGCCTTCTTTGAAGCTCATTTTATTATAAGTAGTGAAGGTTGTTTTGGGACACTCTGCCATGTACAACTCACATTTGTTTACCCATAAATTGTAGTCTAAAATATTGGTCTAATATTGGAAGTTCTGGTTGGGAAATAACTACAGCCCTTTATTTCTCACAGGGAATACTGGGAAAGGCACTGCTAGGAACAGAGTTTCAGGGCTGAGAACATAATTCAAAGCAGAAGTTAATTTTTTCAACTCCATTTGTGTTTTCCTCTTTGTTGAGTGTACTTTTTAGGTAGCAGCCATGGGATTTAACCAATTTGTCTATTACTCCACCATAAAAATATTTTGTGGAAATAATTGTGTGAGAGCTCTTGTTGGTAATTGGGTATCAGAGGCAGTAGGCTAGGAAATAGAACTGTGAGAAGCTTTGATTTTGGGTAGTCTACCACCAGTGAACTTGAACAGCCCTACCCTTAGTCAGCTTCTCAGTTTTCTCCTCTGTAAAAAAGAGAGTAAAGTAGATGATATCCCTGGGACTTTTCCATATTATGATGCTGTGATTTTGTGACTTGTACTTCAGTAAGAGTGATCAGTCTTCTGACAAACATGACGTTAGTTGTGGGAGAATCTTTTTAATACCCAGGGTAATCAAATTCTGAGTGCTTCTTGAGAACGTGTGTTCTGGACGAATGGATATTTTTATCTTTAAATCAGCCTTATACACTTACTGACTGTTGGTGACCAACCTGATTTAAAATGGGGCTACCTTTTTGAGCAAGCAACATGAGGAATTACATTTCATGGTCATGTGTCTTGATTCAGGGGTGCAGGAGATGGGTTTGCTACAGTGGCCCTGAAGCCAGCCCATTTCCAGGAAGTTGCCTTGGGGAGAAAACATCTCTCTCAACTCTCCCTCTCTTGAGACAACATGGAGAAATTTAGCTTCTACTGAGACTTTGGAAGGGAAATGTGGTGATTAGCTGGGTAATGGGAGGTGGAGGCTAGACCCCTTAAAAGGAACTGCCCCAGGTGCCCTTGTAGCTGCCTGTGACCTGCTTGTGACTTTAAGGACAAGAAAAGGTTGAGTTGGGAGATTCCACAGTGAGGCCCCAGCCACTTGGGAATTGAGTCATGTGAGCAGTGTGGGTCAGAGCTACTGTTCCTTGGCTTCTAGCCTGTTCCTCATCTTACCATACACGAGTCAAGACACAAACCAGACCTGGAATCAAGGTTTCTTAAGGTAACTGAGACCATATTTTTCTCTTAAGCATTTTTAAAATGAAAACATTGAAAGCATTTGGAATTTCATGGAGTAGAATCAAAATAATTGAATGCCTTTTAGTGAAATACCAAGTATTTTTGACTTGAGGGGGTTATTCCGATATTTCTGAGCATTCGTAGAATACATTGTGATGTCATTAATCCTGAGCCATTGGAGAAGCAAGGTCAAGTGCAGTACTGATTTATTTTGGTAATGAAATTTCCTCTGTGATTGGCAGTAGGGGAAATATAGTCTTACAGAGAGGAAAAATGGAAAGCTTTCTTTATAATGAGGTTTTGGCCATTAAAAGAGGTGGCTTACTTCTCTCTCTGCTCCCTGGGTCCATTGGGAAAGTGAGACTTTATGTGGTTGGTCTCTCTGTGGACAGATTACTTTTGCCCTGGGCACCCTATGTGTCTTAGGGATAACTAGAGGGACGATGAGGCCTCTTCCTGAGAGCTTGCAAGCTTATTTTCTCCCTTTCTCTATTTTCTTTCCCTTTCCTTGTTTTCACATAGCTGTGTGTCTCTTTTTCTGGTAGATAGTTGTGGAGGAGACAGTAGGAGGACAAGACAGAAGAGAAGTTTTTGATCAGCAGACTTCTCTGGAATTGAATTTCACAGGAGTAGACCTTAGTTTAAAATAAGACAGACAAAACAGCAACCCATGGGAATGCCTGGTTGTGTTTCTGTTGCAGTGGAAAACCTTAGTCTGGCAGTGTGGTCATGGACACATCTCACAATCAAACCAGGGTAGGGACAGAAGCTAACATTCATTGAGAGCTTGCTTAGAGACAGAAAAGTGTAGCACTTCAAGTCTTGGACTTTGAAATTGATATGAATCCTGGGCCTGCCATATCTAGATATCAGACTTTGGGCAAGTTGCTTTTCTTCCTCTGTGCATCCATTTCTTCAATTGCAAAAGGAATATAACCAGGTTCTACTCCACAGGATTGTTGTAAGAATTAAACTAATTGTGACCTAGGATCCCCCTACCATGTTTGAACAGTGCTCGGTATACAGTGAGAGCTGTGAAAGTGTTTATGAACCAAAAACCAGAAAGTGCTTTCTGCCATGGGCTGGGTTAGAGGCTTTAAATATTTCTGTCTAATACTCACAGCATTTTGAGGTATATATTATGAGCCCCACCTTGTAGATGAGGAAGCTGAGTTCAAGAGAGGTACGGTGGTTTGTACATGACCAGTATAAGTGATAGAGCTGGAAAGTTTAAAATTCAGGTCTGCCTAACTTCGAAACCTGGGTTCTTTGCACTGTACTTTCATTCCTTCCTTGGTGGAGGTCATCATACATTAATTCAACAAGTCAGCATTGAGCGCCACCTGTATTCCAACCCCGTGCTAGGGTTGTCAGGGATACAGAGATAAACCAGATAGACACTGTCTCTGCCCTCATGGAGCCATCACAATTACACTTGTAGGAAACACTGACCTGAGGTCAGGGCTGTGTGCCAGAGCTTTCTGGGAAGTCTGAGCCCTTTGAAGATGGTTACCTTCCACTTAGCTTTTTGAAGCCTGTTCTTGGCCACCGGTGTCCACGGCACCAGGCCCAATGCTGGCAGGAAGAAAGTTTCTCAAATAACACAGCAGGAGGATCCTAGATCACAAGGCTGGCCCTGATGGTGGCCAGGAAGATGTCTGGAAGATTCTGGTGTCCTAGGATCCTACAGGAAGCCTGGGCAGAACCATTGCTAGACCATTACTTTCTCATTCTGGGACAGTCTCTTCAGGGGCCATACTTAGCATAGCTCCAGGAATGTCCCCTTTCTTGCTAGGATGCCAGGCCTGCTGGTTAGCCCTAGAGAGCTGAGTTGCGAGGACTAGAGAAACTGAGAAAGGAAGGCTCCTCTGGGTCAGTCCTCCCCAGTTGCTGACATGAGCTCTGCTGGCCAGGGCAACACAGGACTTGAAATTGCACCTTTGCTTACTACATACAGGCACAAGATAAAAGAGAGAATGAGGCTGTTTTAGTTGAGGTGGTGGAGGAACTGACAAGGGGACATCAGAATGAGTGCACACGAGCAGGTATGAGTGTGCACTGGTTAATAAGTATAGGCAAAGAGACTGAGATCTGATCTGGAGAACTGGTCAAGGAAATGTAGGCTCGTCCCTGTGTAAGACAGTGGTCTTTTGCTATATCTTTGAGGACCAGGAAAGTGTCCTGTGTCTGTGGGGGTCCCAGAGACCCTAATGTGGAAATGGCTATAAAATCTGAGCCCTATAGAATCTCCAGGCCTTAGAAAAGTGACCCTTGGGCCTGAACCGAACTAGTTCTTTCCATTGCTCCATCTCACCATCTTGTGGCATCTTTGATTTCCTCTTTTGTTCTGACCTGTGTTTCAGGGCATTATTTCAAGTGATTTGGCTAGGAATGTGAAGCACAAAGATCTGTGCCCTTAGAACAGACTGGAAGCTCCATAAGGCAGAGAACACGCCCCCACTCCCCCAACCCCATCCCCTCCTCCCGTTGTCTGGTGGGGCTTAGAAGGTGTCAGTAATGTTTGTTGGATATATGCATACATGAATTATGGGTTAATACAAAGGAAGGTGAATAACTAAGCCTTTTAAGCCCCTGGGCCTCTACTGTCAGAGAAACTGGCTAGAAAGAAATGGAGAAAGAGGAAGAAAAAGAAAAAGATGTTTATGTATTTAATGGTCTTTCTAGATTGAGAAAGAGGAAACCCTCATTTTTGCTATGTGTGTTGGAAAATGTTAACTCAAGAGGTAGGAAGGATTTCTGCCCAAATAGGCACAGTAGTAGAACAAAGGTTAATTCTGGAATCCTAAGCACAGATGAGTGATGGGGAATTTTGAAATAGTTTAGTTCCTGTGAGAAAAGCAAAGCCAACGTCATCAGCATTTTGATTGGGAAGTTGAATGTGGGGGCCATGCAGAGGTTTAGATACAAGGTGTGAGCCCTTGTGCAATCCGGGTTAAAAAAAAAAAAGCACTAATTAGAATGGCTTAAGAACCACTCAATAAGGGAGAAAAAGGAAATGGATGTTAAGTTATTACCAAGTTATGCTTTCCAACAGCTTTGCTGTACAAGTGGATGATCCCTGGGATTGAGGAACACATGGATTCATAAATCATTCATTGAGAGCTGTGCTGTGCTTTGAAGTGGGGACAACAGATCAAAAATAATGAAAATATCTGACCTATTTGGTTACATTGTGCTAGGCATATTCTCATCGCTTTAGACTGTGTTATTTGTTTATTCCTCATAACAAACCAATGATATAGGTACCACGATTATCCCCATTTTACAGCTGAGGAAGTTGAATCCCACCAAGGTCAAGTGTCTTGCTCAAAGTGATACAGTAAGTAAGTGACGGAGCTGACATTTGAAACAAAGCCAGTCAATGCAGCTGAGTACAGTATTGACATGGAAGTAACTATATTCTCTATTGGAGATATATACAGCTTAGTGGTAGGGTAACTAACAGTGATGTTATTTATTATTGGGGAAGACATATGTCTGTATTTAAGAATACAAGAGAATGGGAGAGAGTCAGACAGAGAGATTTATTTGAGATAACTTCGAATGGGAAAAGGCCATTTAGTGTTTTTATTTTTCTTTTTTAAACTTACTTTGGATTATAGATCAGTTTGAGAATCTTTGGAAAGTTGTGGATCTTTTCTGTAGAAAAGTGCATATTTGTGTGTGGTTACAGGATTATTGTATGTAACTTTAGGTGATTTCTGGAACCGAGGTTCAGACTGGCTACTATGACGAGAGAGGGAAGGGAAGGGCATTCAGGCCTAAGGGAACAGTGTGATAAAGGTACAGAGCCCCGAAAGGGCACAGCTCTGATGCTCTCAGAAATGCGGGTATATCCTGGAGGGTGAGGGTAGATGCGCCTGGACACGTGGGCTGGCAGTGCCTCATGGAGGGCCTTGAGTGCCTCACCGTGGTGTCTAGTGCTCAGTTTGAGGGCAAAGGGAAGTCATTATGCTGTTTTCAGGAGAAATGACATGTCTCAACCTGTGTTTTACAAAGCCAGCTCTCAAGACGTGAAGACAAGTTAGACAGCTATTGCAATTGTCCAGTAGGAGAGGATGAGGCCTAAACCAGGGGACCGGCAGTGTCAGTGGGCAAGTTTCAGAGATAGAACCAATAGGACTGGCTGACTAGATGTGATTTGTGAAAGAGAAGGAGAAGCTGAAGATGATTCCAGGGTTCTGCTTCTGGGTAACAGGGAGGATGGTGGGACTGTTAACCTACCTCCTGTTTGCCCCGAGAATACCCGCCGGCGGTGCTTGTGGCTGCAGCGTTTATCCCACAATAACTCAAAATTACAGTGCTAACCTTCTTCCCAAAGTTGGCCACAAAACATCTCACTTTTATTATTATTTTTGCATAGTATATCAACAGTTTTTGGAAACAAATGATGTCGTTCTGTTTATAGCATTCTGTTTCTAGTAGTGGTGTTTCCATTTACAAAATATAGTAATTCTCCATCGCTGAAACTGTCAGATCCTAGAAAATGTAGCCTTCCTATGCGTGATGTTAAATTAACACTGGCAGCGAGCTGCACTTTTTTTTTTCTAAACAGGAAATAGGTTAAATAAAATGGGGCATGGGGACAGGAGAACTGGGTTTGTAGTGAGGAGTGGGATGAGGAGGCGAGTTTTGTCATGTGCTTGTGTACTGGGTGGCCATCCAGATGAAGATGACTTGTAGGGAGTTGGGAATTCGTGCCTAGAATGCAGGCTGGTTGAAGTTGCAGGGCTGGTTTGGGGCTCACCATTACTAAAGCATGAGAGTAGGTGATAATGGCCTTCGAAGTGCAGGCTCACAGTATCTCATGGTAAAGCTGGCATGGATTTTAAATGGAGTGTTTGTAGCAGTGAGAGAATAAAGAGATTGCCTTTTTAAGAAGAAGGGTATCACATCAGTGGTTCCTAAGCCTGACCATCATCAGCAGAGGCACTTGAGAAGCTTAAAAAAATAAAAAAAATGAAACACACTCAAACCAATTGAATCAGAATCTCTGGGAGTATATATGGGCTAGGACTCTATATTTTCTATAACTTAGGTGATCAGCCAGTTTGGGAGTCACTGGGCTAGGCTATAGCTTTGGTCCAAGAGGACAGGACCACATTTTTAGAATTTGTAAAAGAGAGCAGTGAATTGGTAAACGTGACCAGAGAATGAGACCCCATTTGAGGTGGCCCTGACTGCAGGAGATGAACTACATTATTCAATTGATGGCTCCCTCTGTAATGAGAGGGAGCATTGCCATCCCCTAGTCTTTGGAGAAATTTGGCCATGCATGGAAGGAGCCATGAGATGGTATCTTAAAAGGCATAAAAAGTTAAAGGAAGATTTATTTTAGGACAGGGGAGAGACTTGGCTATATGATTAGTAGGGGAGAAAAATTTATAAGTTGAGGGTATATACGATGGAGCAAACCCCAGAAGAGACTTTAAAGGGGGTAAGGCTTCTTTTACTCTGATGTATAATCAAGTGGACGGAGGGGTTCAGGAAGGGCCTAATTAATGACTGCTTTCTTCAGATGAAGTGTAAGGCCATGTGGGCTGAGGTGGTGGGTTGTGGGATTTTGAAAAGAGAACAAGCTTAGTAGAGATATTGTAGGGGAATGGGGTATGCATGGACAGGGGTGAGTAAAAGAATTGCTGAGGAGTACACCGATCTTATTCAGATTTCTCTAATTCTACTTATACTCTGTGTCTGTGTACGCATGAGAGAGAGGAAGAGAGGGAGAGAGAGAAGGAGGGAGAGGGAGAGAGGGAGTGTAGGGGTGGGGGGTGGGGAGGAGATACAGAGGGACAGATGGATGGACTGATGGACTGATGAAAGGGGGAGGGAAAGGAGAGGGGAGGGGAAGAGGAGGAAGCTGTAAGTTCTGTACAGTCTTATCACCTGTGTAGGTTTGAGTATATATCCACCACAGTGAGGATATGGAACAGTCCCAACACTTCAAAGATCTGTGGGGTTTACTTTTTATAACCATACCCAACTCTGTCCTGCTTCTCCCAATCTTGTCTTTAACTCCTGGCACCATAAATTGACCCTCTATTTTTAACATGTCATTTCAAACACATTAGATAATGGAATCATACAGTATGTAACCTTTTGCAATTGACTTTTTTCCTTCTATGTAGCATAATTCCCTGAAGATTCATCAATAGTTTGTTCCTTTTTAGAGCTGAGTGATAGTTCATGGTATACATGTACTGCAGTGTTTAACCATTCATCTCTTTAAGGGCATCTGGGCTAATTCTAGTTTTTGGCCATTACAACTCAAGCTGCCAAGGCCATTTATTTACAGATTTTTATGTGAATATAAGTTTTGTTTTCTGAGGGATACATGTCCAGGAGGTAATTGCTGGGTCATGTCGTAGTTTTTATTAATTGCTCAACTGTTTTCCAGAGCAGCTGTACCATTTTATATTCTCACCCGCAGTCTGGATTCTCCATGCCCTCAGTCACCAGCATTTGGTGTTGTCACTACTGTTCGTTTTAACCATTCTGATAGGTGTGTGGTGATATCTCATGTGGCTTTAATTTGCATTTCCCTAATGACTAATCATGTTGAACATCTTTTCATGTGCTTATTTGCCATCTGTATATTCTCTTCAGTGAAATGTCTATTTTAGTCTTGTTCATTTTCTAACTGGATTATTTATATTTTTATTGTTGAGTTTTGGGAGTTCTTTATTCTAGATATGAGTTTTCTGTTGTATATATGATTTACAACAAACTACATATTTTCTTGTCTGTTTCTTATCTTTTCATCTTCACACGGGCTCCCACAGAGTAAAAGTTTTTAATTTTGATGAGATACAATATGTTAATTTTCCCTTTTGTGGACAGTACTTTTGGTGTCAAGTCTAAGAACTCATTGCCTAGTCCAAGATCCTGAAGATCTTCTACCGTGTTTTGTTCTCAAAGGTTTACAGTTTTTTTTACGCTTGAGTCTATGATCCATTTGGAACTAATTTTCATATAAGATAGAGAGGGTTACTTTTCAGGGAAAGACCATTGGCATGATCATGCTCTAGTTCATCAGAAGATTAGGGTTTATGCATATTTTGACAATTTTAAAGACTTGGGACCTGAGATATCAAGGTGCTTAGTGAGTGCATGGTGGCACCAGTCTAGAGTGAAGCTGGAGGGGCTGATAAGTCATGACGTGTGCTGCTCAGAGGCTCTGCTGCTTTAGGAGAGGTGGCAGGACAGGAGGCTGTGGTCGTGCATGGGAGAGGCAGCAGGTGGAGAGGTTTCAGGTGATGAGTTTCAAGGTGTGGCCACAAATATGGACAACTGAGATGAATGTGGGCGATGGCCGCTGGAGTCACGGAAGTAAAACCATGAGTCTCATCAGCACTGAGCTGATTAGTCACTGATGTTGCAGTTCATGGTAGCAAAGTGTGAATTTGTAAATAAATGTACCTAAGTAACCAGATTTGGGGGGAATTTCTTTGAGGAGGACAAGAGCCCATGAATGTGGATGGAAAGAGTTTTGCATAAGTGAGTGGGATAAGCCTAGTGAAAAGCAAGTGGCAGAATGGTGGGATAGAGGGCACATTGGAATCACAAGAAAATGCTAACATTCCCTACCTTCCTCTCCCCAAATTCTTTGGCTGGTCCAAAACTACTATTCCTGTTCGCAATATATCTTTGGACAGCTATGTATGCCCTTTGTGTGTTGTTGCCATCGTTCGTAGAACAGAGCAAGGAAATCAGCATATTTCTTCCTACCTCTCAGCAATGTTGACAGAAAACACAATTATGTATGAGAAAGTGCATTGAACCGAATTCTAAAAAATGCTTTGGTGAGGTTAAGCCTGTTCAGGAAAACCTACTGGAAAGGTAGGAAGGACTATTTTGGAGCTATCACGCAGGATTAAACTTACATGGCCTAAGTAGAGGGATGCTTGTTTAAGGGAGGGATTGAATTGCCCCCAACTCCCTACTCCTTTCAGAGTTTCTGCTGAGGGGAGATCCTGGGCAAACTTCCCTGGATCAGAGTCACAGATGATGGAGGGGCCAGTGGGAGCCTTTTGCCTGGAAGAGGCTGGGCAGGCCCCAGAGCAGTGGCTCTCAGTGACATCCTAGGGGAGGAGACAGTGGACAGACTTCCATGTTCTTAGCAGCACAGCCCTGGATTTCAGCACTGTCTCTGTTCTTTCCCTGTCGACTCCCACTTCCAGAGCTTCATTCAGTTCTTTGCTCCACGGCAGCTGAGGCCTTCCATTTCACTTGAGAACTCATTGCTTCTAATTCTTGTTACTTATTTGTATCCTATTCCATTGATAGTAAGTGCTTAAAGTGGTCATTTTAATAATAATTAGCATTATTATTATAATCATGTTCTGTTGATCTCTTTAGTAAAGGCTGTCTCAGAGAACCTTCAACATGGTTAATTTAAATATATAGATGGGTTGTGCGGTTAGAATCAGAGAAAAAAATCTGAAGGAATTTACAACGTAGAAATAGTGATTGCCGCAGGGATTATAGGCAACACACTCCTTTTCTATTCTGTTTCTGTATTAATGGAATTTTTTTTATAGTGAACATATGTTACTCTGAGGATTGAAGGGAAAAAAGTTATATCAAGTTTATTTTTTCCTTTGATTCTGAGTAAGGAGTACTCATTAAAGAAAAATGTGGAAAATATCGAGAATTAAAAATAAACTGTACTGTCTGGGTTCACTTTGGTGTGGTGTTCACCAGGGGTTCATGGGGGCGGCAGGGGCTGCTGCAGGGCCATGGTGGATGGAGGGTGGTATTGGAGAGGAGTTGATGCCAGTAAGCTCTTCCTTCTATGTATGGGAGGCCAGGGTAGCAATCTCGGGGGACAGGTGGTCAGAGAATGGTGGTGCTGGGGTGGGGAAGCGGGACAGGGTGTTCTTATTATAGATTTTAGGACATCGGTCTGGGAGTTCAACAGGTGCCCCAGCCAGTTGGATCTGTCAGTCAGCTGCCCAGACTAACAGCGACATTGTTTTGACATTCGCGTATTGTAAAATGGGATGGGAGAGCTAGAGGAAAGCTTTCAAATCCATTCTTCCGATATCTACATGCTCATAGCACGTGCCACACTAGAATTAACAGGAATTAACACACCCCATCTCTGCCGAGCCGGAATTTATCATTTAACTTGTACTTGAAAGTGGACATGCTTTATTTCTGGAGAGTTGAGGGCCTCTATTTTTAAAATGTCGATTGTTTTTATTGTCGTCGTTGTTGTTTTGATGACCATGTTATTCTTTGTAACAGACTCCTGGCAAGTAATCTTGCATGTGGCTTTCAGCGTATGAAAATACTATGGAGACTTTACTGTGTGCTACAAATTCTCATTTGATTATAATCATTTGGTTTAATCAAGCATTTCATTTGCTTGATATTTACCTGCTATGCATACACTTCAGATTAGTCTGTCTGCCCACTTTCTCTTCTCTCAAATACTTCACTTCTAGATACATAATAAAAAATGGAGTTTGTTCTTCAAAGCCCATGTGGATATTATATTTTTAAAGCTTCTTTATGTATCAGTATACTCCCCTCTTCTTCTTAGCCTTTTAGAACATAGTCGGAAAGGTGTAACAATGAAACCTGCTGCCCAGGATGTTCAATTTATTAAAGAAATATATGTTTTATAGTATTACAGCTTTTTCTTCACAGCCAGTGAAATTAGTCATTAGCTGAAAATTTCCATAGACACTGTTCCTCTGCCAAGACCAAAGGAACTTTTAGGCTACCTTAAAAAATATTGCTTTGGGGGAAATATAATTGATCACCCCAAAGCTTTGCAGCATCCAGGGTAATATTTAACATATGTTAATAAGGTGAGGTTTTTCCAGTCATTTACAAAAGTCCCAGTTACTCACTCTGAGCCTGCCCTCTTCCCTGAGTCTGCCTCTGTGCTCTGTGGCTTGCTTGCTATTGTGTTGAGACAGGCTTTGGCAACTGTCTCTTAGATGAATGGTTCTATTACAAACACAGTAGCTTCCGTGACAGCTTAGAAGAGATTGTTGTTTATGACCGCTTTTATTGAGAGAGGTTTGGTCCATGTTAATGTGCTGATAAAGACACTTGTACCTATAAAGTAGCCACAGCCTTAAACATATTTGATTGTGAAGAAGGTATTGGGGCTGATAACATGCCATATGTGAGGTATCGGATTGCATGTTTATTCAACTGTTACTGCAATCTCTGTACTCGGATGTGCCTTTGTATTTGCTGTCTCACAGCAACTCACAAATGCAGTGGCGATACGATCCTGATTATGGAAGATGCTATTTGGGTTACTTGGATCGTAAGCCATGTGTATTAGGAAGCATTCTCTCAGTCTCCATGTGTCCTGAGACAGCAACCATGAACAGTTGTTAGGTGAAGGGAATCACCAGGTGGGATGACGACATGCATTGGGATAGGGGCCTTTTGAGGTGGACAAATCTTTGTAAGTCCTGGACAGGGATTCAGCATAATAATGATGATGATGATAATGATAATAAAATATATGTTTATCCAGTGCTTACAGTATGCCAGATACTGTTCTAAACACTTAACATTAATTCATTTAAGCCTCATTGCAAATCTTACGAATAGCTACTATTGTTATTCCCATATCACAGATGGGGAAACCAAGACCCAGAAAGCTTAAGTAAATTGTCCAGGCTCACACAGCTATTACTTCCTGAAGCTAGGATATGAACCCCATCAGTTTGGCCCTTGAGCTCTTGACCACTACTTTCTACTGTCTCTTTCTGCTGGGTTGTGACAGAATGGAACCTGGGGTTCTCTGGACTCAGTGTCCCTGTGTCGCTGCCTGGCTAGTAATAGAAGAGAGTTTTGGTTCCAAGTAAACCATTAAAAAGGGAGAATGGGCTTTCTTGGTTTCTGGGACACTCTTCATCCTGTTTTCTGGCAGGTAAACTCCTACTGTTCCTTCAAGACCCTGGGAAAAAATACTCCCTACTCTGTGAAGCCTTCCCTTATCTCCATGGGCAGAGCTAATTGTTCTCTTTTTTATGTGTTTTCACTGCACATTAAAGCGCTTTTCAGGCCCACTTTTACCGTGCATGTCTCTGTCTCCTTCTCTTCAAGGGCAGGTGCTGTGATTTTGGTGTGTCTGTATTCCCAGTTCTTAGCATAGTACCTGCCAAATATTAGCCCTCAAAAAATGTTCAAATTAATGAAAGTTATTGGTGAGAATAATTCCATCTTTTATCGCTAGAAGGTGTTCTTGCCATATTCTTATCATCGTTATTACATTTACAATATTTGGATAAAATGAGGGCAGCAATTACTATTTCATAGATAAGAGAGTAAGTTTTATATTAGGACATCTTATTTTGAGGAATCTCTTGGTGAAGCAGAACTTAGAGTAGAACCAACAGCCACCCCTCTCCCATATTTAAAATTTTCTATTATAACCATATTGACCCCGTGTCTGTGATGTAAATGAAAACAATTTAGTTTTCAGTTTTATGTCAATATCATAATGGTTTTGCCCACATGGGACATTCAATGGCTTTAGAGGATTGTTGAGCTTGATTTGGTCATTGTGGTGACTGAACCTACCCTCTTCCTAGCCCTGATTTGGTTTTTATAACAGCAAGAAAACATAGCCCTAGAAAGTTAGTCTTTGAGAATTATTTTTCCCCCTGTTATGTAACTGGCATGATATATTTATAAGCTTATTTGAGATATTTCTAAATGGTATGTTTATGTGCACACACGTGTGCATTACTTTTTTCAGACTGATTCTGGGCTTAACATTAGCTGTCCGAACACCACTTCTGCCACTGATTATGATAAGATGACATTGTGGATCCCAAAGGATTCACTTAAGTGTAACAATGAACTGAGTAAGTATCACTGTGGAGTTCAGAAGATGTAAGTTAGGAAAGGTTACCAGACCTTTATGACCAGGTCACCAAATCTGGTTTGTGTACATTTAAGCTGCCACTAATCTATTTAGTGGCTGATTTTTATGGAGGTTTATCAGTCAACCCATAGGAGTAATTTCATCATGGTGATTAAGGGCATAGGGTCAGGAATAAGGGCTGTCTAGGTTTAAATCCTGGCTCTGCCATTCCACTGGATGTGTAACCGTGGGCAAGTCAATATTTCTGAACCTCAGTTTCCTCATCTGATAAATAGGGCTAATTTTAGTGTCCATCTCATAAGTTTGATGTGAGGATTGAATGAGATAATGCATTGACATGCTTCACATGCTCAACTCATTTTTTGAGAGCATTATTACTCTGACAACAAAACCAAAGACATCACAAGAAAACTGCAGACCCAAACCTTACAAATATACATACAAAATTGTCAACAAAATACAAACCAATCTTGTAACATATAAAAAGGATCACACACAATGACCGAGTGGAATCTATCCCAGGAATACAGAATTGGTTTAAAATCTGAAATCAATTAATGTAATATATGATATCAATAGAATAAAGAACAAAAATCACATTATCTCAGTAGATATAGAAAAAGCATTTGACAAAATCCAGTGCCTCTTCGTGATATAAACACTCAGCAAACTGGGATAGAAGAGAACTTTCTCACCTGAAAAAGAGCAGTTAGGGAAAACCCACAACTAACATTGAACTTAATACTAAGACCTAATGCTTTCCACCTAAGATCAGGAACAAGACAAGGACATCTGCTTTCATTCCTTCTATTCAACATTGTATTAGAGGTTCTACCCTGAGCACAATTAGTCAAGAAAATGAAACTAAAGGAATATAGATTGGAAACAAAGTAGTAAAACTATCTCTATTTGATCCTGTGTATAGAGAGGAAAAAAACTGTTACAGCTAATAGTTAAGTGAATCATTCAGAACTTAGGCAAGGTTGCAGTATACTAGATTGATCACAAAAATCTATTAAATTTCTATATATTAACAATAAACAATCTGAAAATGAAGTTAAGAAAGCAGTTCCACCTACGATAGCATGAAATAGATGTAGCAGAAGAGCTATAAACTTTTACTCCAAGAGCTAGAAAATATTATTGAAAGAAATTTTAAAAGATAAGATAAAAGACATTTTATGTTTGTGGGTTAGAAGACTTAATATTGTTAAGACAGCAGTGATTCTTAAATTGATCTACAGTTGCAGAATAATCCCTAACAAAATCCCAGCTGACTTTTTTTTTTGTAGAAATTGAAATGCCGGTTCTAAAATTAATAGAGAAATTCAGGGGACCCAGAATATCTAAAACAATCTTGAAAAAGAACAAAGTTATAGGACTCAACTTCCTGACTTCACTACAAAGCTATATTCAGAATCAAGACAGTGTGTTACTGGTGCAAAGTTAAACATATATACATAAATGGACTAGAATCACGAGTCCAGAAATAAACCTTCACACTTATGGTCAATTGATTTTTAAAACTTTGTGCCAAAACAATGCAAAGATGGGGGATTGGGGTTGTCTTTTCAACAAATGGTGCTGGGATTATTGGATATTCACATGCCACATGCCAAGAATGAAATCGGACCCCTTTTGCACATCCTATACCATAATTAACTAAAAATGGATCATAGACATAAATGTCAAATCTATAACTGTAAAATTTTAGGAGAAAAGAATAGGGGTTCCCACTTAGGGTTAGACAAAGCCTGTTAAGTAAGATATAACACCAAAAGCATAAGTAATAAAAGTAAAAATAGATAAATTGATACTTTAATAAAATTACAAACTTTTGTGCTTCAAGGGATACCACCAAGAAAATTAAAAAAAAATTCAGAATAGGATAAAAGTTTTTTTCAAATCTTAAATGTGATAAGGGACTTATATCTAGAATATATAAAGAACTCTTACAGCTCTAATAAAAAGAAAAGTTATTTAATTAAAAAGTAGGCAACGGATCTGAACAGACTCCCCCCCCCCAAAAAAAAATGCACAAGTGGCCAAATAAATACATGCAAAAATGCTCAACATCATTAGGCATCATTAGGAAATGCAAACTAAAACCACAATGAGATACCACTTCATATCCATTAGGATGACTATAGTCGAAAAGACTGACAATAGTAGGTATTGCCATAGATGTGAAGAAATGAGAACCCTCATATATTACTGGTGGGACTATAAAATGGCGCAGCCATGCTGGAAAACAGTCTGGCATTTCCTCAGAAGGTTCAACATAAAATTATCTTAAGATGCAGCTATTCTACTCATAGGTATAAAACTAAGAGAAATGAAAACAGATGTCTCTTACAAAAACTTGTACATGAATATTCGTAGTAGCATTATTCACAATAGTCAAAAAGTAGAAACATTCCAACTGTTCATCAACTAATGACTGAATAAAGATAACGTGGCATATTCATACAATGAATTATTATTTGGCAGCAAAAATGAAGTACTAACATATAGTACAACATGAACAACTCTTGAAAACATTATGCCAAAATGAAAGAAGACAGTCACAAGACTACAGGTAGTAGGATTCTATTTATATGAAATGCCCAGAATGGGCCAATCTATAAAAACAGGAAGTATAGTGGTTTGGAGGATTTGAGAGAAATTGGGGAGTAAATGCTAATGGGTATAGGGTTTCCTTCTGGAATGATTAATATGTTCGAAATTGGTTGTGGTGATGTTTACACAACTCTGTGAATATACTAAAAATTACTGAATTATATACTTTGGGTGAATTATATGGTATATGAATTATATCTCAATGAAGCTGATCTATATATGTATATAATTAGCATTCTAAGTGGCCCATTGAAGGTAATGTTAGCATTGTAATAACTCTTTTCCTTCACTTTTATAGCAGTAAAGATGGACTGAGAGGAGAATGCTGAGAAAGTATGTGAAAATAGCAGTTACTTCAAATACCAGGTGATAGAGAGGATGTATGAATTGGTGGCAGCTCTGGGCTAGGAGCTTGAATGCTGAGTTAGGAGAACTAAGGAAAAGGTTAAATGAAGTTATGTGGTACAAATTCCTGGCTTACAGTAAGCACCCAAGACTGTGAAGTAAAGCTGAATTTAGTTACCTTTAAAATGTGGTTGAACTTGGGTCCAGGGATCCAGATGTCATTAAACCAGATGTTCTCCACCATTAGTGTGATAAAGGCCAGGGTTTTTGTGTCTAGGAGTCACTAAACCAGATATGTATGTTTTCTTTTTAAATCACAATAAGTATGACAAAGACCAGGGTTTTAGTTCTGGCACTGTATTTTTTTCTAGGCAGAGTCTGGGGAAACTCAGCTCTGTCAGTCCAAGGCAGACAGCTTTACTCTTTAGTGTTTTTTGGGATATGAGCATTCTCACCCCTCAAGAAGAGAAGACCAGAGCCCAGTTTTCACACTCTGGAGATGAGTTCCTGCAGAAGCTTTGTATCACACCGTAGATGCCCCATGCTGGTGACCAGTGGTTCCTCCTTTAGAATTTAGAAGGCATGTGCCAACGGAGGAGCTTCTCTGCTAAGATGCATTAATTTGCTAACACATCTCACAGTATTTTTTCCAGTATTGACCTATGGAGGGAATTTCCTTTTTCAGTATTGAGGAAAACTAAGTGATTTGCTTTTCACATATTTAGGCCACACACCGGCAACCACAGTCTCGTGATACTGAGTCAGGATGCAAAAACCTCCCAAGTCAATCTGACTTTGCTCTTAGTCTTCATCACTGGGCAGAGCTACCTCTCGGGTGGACAAGTAGAGGAGGAAGAAGTTAAAGGCAGAGAAGTATATATTCTCATGAAGGACTCTGAGAGAGGTTGAATGTGGGTGCCAAGAAGGATAGATGGAGTAGAGTGGCTTATCAGCGGGGAAAGGTAGGAAGAATGATCATGGAGAAACGTGCCAAGACGATTGCGTTCGAACATTAAAGATCAACCTTTTTGCTTAAGTAGCACATTCCTGGAAGGGGCAGGCATGGGGTGGGAGCCCTTGTTTTTAGTGTTTAAGGAGAATTATTCTAGAGGCCTGGTGACGCCTAAGGAGGCTGAGGTCACTAAAGTACTTCTGGTGGGTGAGGAGGAGAACTTGAACTAGGTCAGAGGCTGTAGGAGTGACAAGGAGGGGATAGGATGGGAAAGGAATTTTAGATCAGTATGTTAATGATCAGATATTTAGATATATTAGAGATCAGAAAGCTTGGTAGGGTTTGATTACAAGGAAAGAGGTGAAGGTATTTCATCCGTGTGGACAGATAGCTGTGCATTTATAGAGACAAGGAAGGTGTACAACATGGAAGAACAAATTATAAAGGGTAGAATTGGAGTCATAAGTTTGAGTAGCACAGAGGTTGCAGGGCTTTGGGGCTCTCCATGGGGAGGGGACCAGCAGGCACTTGGGTATTCAGCATTCTAGCTTGAGAACAGTTTGGAAGGCAACATCTCAGGGTTTGGAGTTGTGACCTTGAAAGTGGATGATACTGTTCAGGAGACAGAGAGAAAAGCATTAAGAGTGTCTCAAGCCCTAACTCACGCTTATGTGAATATCTTAGTAAGCATCTTGCACGTCACATGAAACCTTATAAACGCTGGAGCCAGGAAGCCTGAATTCCTGCATTTTTACTATACTAAGTATGCTGAAATATTTGTCTCTTGGCCGTGTGTTGACGGAAGCACGGATGCTTTTCTTGTAGGTTAATGGGGTGCTGAATGTCTTGGCATGTTCCACTCTGTGGCTCCCTAGGGTGAGTTAATGGGTCAGACCGTGATCCTAGTTTGGCTCCTTCCTTTTCCTTAAACCAAATCTGGTCTGGGCCCAAAGTGTGATTTCCTTCCTTCCAGGCTCCCTGGGAGTGTGGCTGAGCTCTCTTCGGTAGTTGCAAATGTAAGGCATCCACCTTGTTAACTGTAGCTCCTACAGCTGGGAAGCATAGACTCTCAGTGTGCCATGGATAAAAGTGACAAGCTGCCTAGAGCCCCTGGCAGGCAAAATCTGCTTCAGCTTGCTCTCCTGGGTCCAGCTTGAGAGTTGAAAAGACAGGAGAAAACCTAGAGACAGTAGGCATGACTTGTCGATAGAAGCTGGCCCTGCCTCCTCTCTGTGTCAGATCAAAGACTGACTTTTCAGGCATTTGACACCCTAATGTGAGGATATCTCTGAGCCAGGGCTGGGGCTCCTGGTGACCTGTGTCTGGGAATTGTGGGGAACGTGTGGGCCTGTATGCACTCTGTGACAAGCACCTCTCCCAGCTGTTCTCTTAGAATTCAGAGCTGGAGGGATCTGGAGAGATCAGCCCAGCCTCCTCCGTTTTCATGTTGGAAGCTGCTGCCCATAGGTGCCCTTTTCTCAGTTCCAGTACTGGAGGCAAGCTGGCCCGGCTCGATTGCAGCTGCTCCTACATGGCAATTCCCCCCTGTCCCACAGATCTTGGACTCGTTTCCAGTTTGGCTTGTGCCAAGGATGACTATATAACTTAATGTCTGAACTAAAACGCTTTGGAGACTAAAATGGAACAGTTAATAATAATAACACCAGGAGAACAGAAACTGGGACCCTCCCAGGCAAACCAGGATATATGATCTTTTCTACCTGAGCCTTTACTTTGGCTCAATTCCTATCTCTACCCCAGGTAATGCTACCTCACCCCGATTCCTCATATCCCCTGACCCACATGACTTTGGGTGCCAGGAACTTACAGATTTTTGTCTTTCAAGATTTGGCCTACAGAACAGAAATCTTAGGGCTCTTCCACATTGGAAGGATCAGGAAACTTTGGAATAACCATGGGGAGCATATATCTGATTATCCATGACTGTTCCAGAACCTAGATTTAGGAACTTTGATTTTCAGTGGATAGTGTGAGTATGTCATAATTTACTAACTTATTTTTATTCTAAGCACTAAGTTGTTTTCACATATATTCAGTCTTCTTTCGTATGTAGCATAAGGTGGCTTGCTGGTAACACACAAATAAGAGAAACATCCTGTTCCGTGAGTCTGCGGTTCTATATAGAGCTCAGAAACTCAGCCACAGAGCCTTCTGATCCAAAGGTAGCAGGGGAATCCAAGGCTCTGGGCACCTGACGGTAGTGTGGGGGGATTAGAGGAATAAGTGACTTGTTTATGCTGTCTGTATGGTTTCCACAGTTGCAGAGGAGGGTAGGAGGGAACATGATCATCTGAGCTTCTCTGATACCAAGCCAAATGGTGATTTAGGAAAAGAAGGTATTCTTTTTTGAGAGTAGAGGAGGAGGTTATCAGAGCTCAGCCTGGTGACTATCTCAGCCTTCACTGGCCCGATTTTCTACCCAAAGCTGGAAGAATGCAGATCACCACTGGACCTCAATGAAAAAGGTCTGAGGTGAGGCAGTGGCTTCTCACCTGGTCTTCTGACTATGTTCTCGGACCTCTGCCTCCCCCAGGTTACCTAGTTGGCCAGGATTTGACCCTTCTCTCACTAGAGTTAGGAATAGAGTTGCCAGATTTAGCAAATAAAAATATAGGATACCCAGTTAAATTTGAATTACAGATGAAGAGTTATTTTTTAATATATCCCCACCATAGTTGTATTTTATATGGCAACCCTAGTTAGTAGGTACTGGTCAGATTTCACTTACCTCTGGAGTATGGTGTAGCCATTCACAATACTGCCTTCATTCAACCGATGTTTATTGAGTGCCAACTATAATGTCAGACGCTGCTCTATGTAGGCACTGCAATCACTGGAGTGAGGGAAAGCCAACAAGGGTACCTGGCCTCATGGAGCTTACATCTAGTGGGGGTCATAGACAATAAGAAGATGAGTGTGTTAGATGTGAAAATGTTAAAGGAGAAAATAAGGCAGAGAAAGAAGGGGCATATAGGGGGGAGTATTGGGAGAGTTTGCACCTGAAGGAGGTGAGGGATTGAGGAAACAGGCCAAGAAGACATTTGGGGAAAAGCATTTGAAGCAAAGGGCAGCACACACATCAAAGCCCTGAGGTGCCTAGTGTGTTTGAGGAACTATGAGGGCCAGTGTGGGCTGGAGTAGAGTCAGCAAAGGGGGAAAGTACGGAAGATGAGTCAGCTAAGTCATGGGCACAAAGTTTGTAGAGCCCCGGAGGTCTCTGTAAGAATTTTGGCTTTCACTCTTAAGCAGAAGGCCACTGGAGGGTATTGAGCAGGGGTGAGGTATGATCTGATTAGTTTTTAAGTTGCTAGCTGCTTGTGGAGAACAGGATGAAAGCCAGCCTGAGGTCCACTTCTCCCATCCTGTCCTCAGAGGTAGGCCATGGGGTTTGAGACATGCATGTCATTTGGAATAAAGGGATGTTGGTACCCGAACATTACACTTCATAGAATCTTTTCTCCTAACTTTCTGTGTTCTCCATTTGAGTGAAATGCTCCTACTAAAGAAGGAGAGGGGCGTGTCGAAATTATCCATTTTGCCAGTCACTGTATGATTTACTTGGTTCGAGGGACAATTCTTAAGGTTTCATGTCAAGCTTTAGAGAATGTGGTGACTTGCTGGACATCACTTCTACATCTGCAGTGTCAGAGCTTTCAACATATCAATTTTTTTGTTAAAGTAGAAGAAAGGTTTTTTGTGGGGACTAATTAATTTAAATTTAAATTGTTTGAGAGCTTGAAGAGTTTGAAAGCATGTCTTACTTTCCTAATCTTTGAAAAGGAAAGAAAAGAGTGAGCTGGCTATATAGTATAGAACTTCTCTGCTTTACCTGCATGTTTTCTGATTTAATATTTTTCAAAAGCCACATATATTTTGTGTTTATAATTTAAAAATGTAAAAATTAAGGAATATATTCACTTTATTTTTTAAAATATATTCTCTTGAGAACAATATTGAGGCTATAAAAGCTTGGCTTTTAAGTAAGATTATTTTAAATGTCAGTAAATTGATGGTAAGATTTATAATTCTAAAAGGGGTGGCAAATATTTTCCATATATCTTTGCCAAGCCTGTTATGATGGCATATTGGTAAATCAACTTTGATAAGTAATATTATTAGTAAATATTTAAATTTTTACATATATTCATAAAATTTGAGAATACACAGAAATAAATACTTTAAAAAAATATATTGGGTACACATTCCAAATGTGAAAATAGATTATTTTGCCAGTATTTTGAGGAATATATTAAGACTGAGTCAATATTTAAAGTAAGAGCTAAGCAGACTTTTTTGAGGGTCTGTCTTGTGCTGAGTTAGTGCTGGGCATGAAGAATACATAATTATAGAGGTGACCACTGTAAAAATCATTGAATAAAGGCAACCTGTGTTAACACACAGATCAAATTTTAGATCACCGTATTCTAGACTAGTGATTTTAGCTATTTTTCTAAGCAGGTATTAAAATTTGGTGTAAACCACTTTAATGTAATTGCAATTTCAACCATGGTAAATTGAGATTTTGGCCAACTCAGTTTGGAATTACAGTGTAGAAGTGCATTTACTTTAGAGTTAGAAAAATCTATCATTACTACCTCTACGACCTTGACTTCTTTAAGCTTTAGTTTCCTCTCTGTAGAATAGGGATAGTGAAACTTACCTTGTAGAATATTTGTGCTGATTAAATGAGGCATCGGTTCCTCAGATAGTACTGGCACACTGTAAGCTCTTAGTGGGTTGTGACCCATGTTATACTTATTGGCGGTGCTTTTATTATTTCCTGATTCTATCTAATTTATATTATTTAATGATTTCCAGGGCCCCCAAATTCACATTTTAGATATGCAGCTAACATCTTTTTCAATGCTTTGAGAGAGGGGGAGCAAGCAGGAGAGAGTTTTGGCTCAGCATAGGTGGGAAGTAGGAAGCCAGAATCTTGGTGAATGTGCCATTACACTTGACATCACCCTCCAGATGGCCATTCAGCAGGTTGATAATTAGCTTCAACAGACACAAGCGGGGAGTCTCCTGGGTTGCTCTTCTGCAGCATGGATATGTAGCCAGAGGAGCATGTGGAATTAGGAGGTCTGAGCCTGGTTGAGTTATGCAGCTGGGCTCAGCTGGGCCGGTGGAGGTATTGCCCTGAGTTGGGCCGTCCTGGGTCTCAGCTGGTGCACAGACACTGTCCCCGCCCAGCACGCTCAGAGGACAGACATGCTCCTGTGAGGGGCTGTGGCCTCCAGCTGCTTTGCAGCCTCTGTTGAGCTACGGCAGTTCAAGCCCCTGCCCTGCTATTTAAATCTATCATCACTGGTGACTGCTTCCAGCCTAAGCAGAGGTGGTGTGTGTGTGCTACAAGTTTCAGCTCATTACTTCTGTAGGGGTCCCGTCCAACTGCTGGTTGAGGGGTAAGACCTGCACTGTAGCCTCCCGCACCAATTTGACACCCTCATCATGAGGCCCCGCTGCCTGCCCCCCTCAGTGAATCTTTCTGTACAGCAGAACCAGAGCTTGGGATTTTGTTTTCTCCCAACTGAGGGGCCTGTGACACTTGGGTTTGGACATCAAAGTTAAATGATCTTGGGTAAGTCAGGTTACTACTTGGGATTTGTTTCCTCTAGTAATAGGCAGTGAACGTTTTGAGGGTTATTAACATATCTTTGTCTTCATGTCCCTTGGACAAACTAGGTGCTCAGTAAATGACAACTTAAATGTAAAAAATGGGGATATGTTGCCTATATCCCTGAGTGGTACTGAGGAGAAAAGAGAATTTTTGTAATTCTGTTAAATTGTGACAAAGGAGAATAAGGTGAGGGCACCTTTTTATTTCCCCAGGTTCTGCTCTTTCCGTATCCCCAGTATGAAAAAATCTCAGATATTTAGAACTTAAAAAGAAGCACATTTGTATATATTCACTTAATGACTCAAACTCTTACTGACTTTGCCATGGATCTTGATAGACATCTCTTCAGAAAAGGTATCTAAATAGCCCAAAAGCACTTGAAAAAACAGTCAACATTCATAGTCATTAGGGAAATAGAAATTAAAACCACAACGAGATAGCACTTCACACTTGCTAGGATGACTGTGGTCAAAAAGACAAAGACTAACAAGTGTTGGCAGGGATGGGGACTATCTGAAACCCTCATACACTGCTGGTGGGAATGTAAAATGGTGCAGCCTTTTTGGCAAAGAGTCTGGCCGTTCCTCAAAATGTTAAACACAGAATAATTCCACTTCTAGTTATCTAACCAAGATAAATGAAAATATATGTCCATACAGAGACTTGCATAGAATATTCATAGCAATCATTATTACAGGCTTCATCTGGATGCCCTGGTTTCTGTTATGAACGAGTGTTGGGGAAATTTTCCAGGGGTGGCTGCTCTCCCGTCGGTTCCTTATATGGGTGAGGCTCATGCCTAGGAAATGCCTAGCTTTGCCTTCCATAATTTATAACTTTCAGAGAACAACCTAAGTGTGGTCTTTGTCTTAAAAACATAAATTCAGAAAGCCTCTCATAATGCTTCTTTAGAAACCTTGACCAACGAAGGTTTCTGGCATCTTCCGGACTTTGGTCTCCTGCGTTCCTTATGGTCAGTATGGAGGACCCCATCTTGTTACGATGTGAACTTTCAGCATTTCAGGCTTTTGAAGATGAATTCCTGGTCTGATGGAAGAGTCTGGCAGTAATAGGATATTTCTGGAAGGTACTGATAAGGGCCTTGTCAGTTTCTGGAGTGGGCAGGTCCTCGTTATAAAGGTTTCTTGTGACTGAGATACCTGATCAGCAGGCTTTTTCCTGGCTCCGACCAGTGATGGCGGGTGGACGTGGGAGTGGAACATTTTAGATATGTCTATAAAGTTGAGGAGTCAGTATCAGCCTCAAGGAGAGGGCCTTTTGATTGAATATTTGGGGCCAATTTAAGTCAGTCCTGTAAGCAATAATTTTCTTGTATTTGAGATAAAAGTTCATCCTATAATAAAACTGTAATGAGTAGGGGAAAATGCTTTCTTAATGACAAGCAGAATAAAGCTAAATGACCTTAGGAAGAAAATAAAAAGCACAAGGTAAGAGTGGCCTTACTTATTTGTAGAACATGGGTAAAATGTTTATTATACATAAAACAAGTTAAACTAACACTTCTGCATGAACCACAGCATATAATTAACAGAAAACTAAAGACATCAGAACAACAAGAATACCAAAGGAACAAAATGAACTAGATAGACAAGGACTCTAATGTTCCCTGAAACTAGGGATGGGTGGACACTTAGGAGTGCCCCAATGAGATATCAGGCTGCAGGGTGATGGACATTGGGCAAGTGCTTGGGGCATTGCTTCCAGGGGCATGGGACACTTTGAGATCACTTCACTGATTAGAGAGCTGTTTGGTGAGTGCAAAAATAGGACAGAAGCAAGTGAGTGTTTTTAAGGGCGATATCTATCAGTTTTGTTTGGTAAATAAATAGTGCTTCTCTGCTCTAGGATATTTTATCTCTAGGCAACTGCCACTGACCCCTCAAATGTTTAAAGGAGGAACAGTTCCAAGGCTGTTACAAGAGTAACCAGAAATGAAAATTAAGGGGAAACTAATTTAAATTGTATGCTATAAGTACTATGATGAAAGTTTTGGCCTAGACATAAAAATATAGGCAAATCAGAAAACTCATTGCTTTTTTCTTTAGTTCGCCTTCTTTGATGTAAGCCTTGTGATGGTCACTGAAACAGACATGGAATTATTCTCAGAGCCCACTGCATTGATCTTTAGACCAATGTACTGCTTTTAAAACATTGGGCTTGGATATGTACAGCCTAGCTTTTAGCAACTCTGGGCAAGTTCCCTAGCCTCTCTTTAACTTTAAATAGAGGCAGTTATACTGAACACCTGTGGTTGCTATGAGGCATACATGAGAAGTACAGTAAAGTGTCCATTTTAATGCCAGGAACATGGTAAATGCTCAAGTGTTAGTTCCATTATCTTATAGATAATTAATTGTCTTACAGGAAAGCTGGAAGTATTTAAAGTACACACTCATTTATTTTTCTTCTAATTTTTAACATTAGAAATCATTGAAAAGCATAAAAAATGAAAATCAAATTCCCATTATCTGGAAATTAATTTAGTATTTTATTATATATTCAGGTTTTTTTTAGTATGCCTATACATTTTATTTTATGTAATTGAACATTGGGGTCATAATTTAGATTTTGCATAGCATTGAAAACCTATAGTTATTTTCAAAAACTACCTAGAATTGTGTGTGTGTGTGTGTGTGTGTGTGTGTGTGTGTGTGTGTGTGGTTTGTGTGTGTAATACCTTATAAAATCAGTTGCCTTTTTTGAGCAGTTAAAGCAGTTTTTCCCTCCCACAAGTAACTACAGTGAAAAAGCTCTTGAGGAAGATACCTGATTATTTCTTTAGCAACAATTCCAGAAAGTAGAATGGCATGGTTAAAAGGTAGATTATTTTCTTTAAGAGCTATGATAATATTGTAAATTACCTGTGCCCACCTCACTAAAAAAGTAATAAGAATGTTCATTTTTCCCCAGTTCCCGATCAGTGCTGAGTTTTTATTTTTACAATGTCTTTGCTCTTTTGATAGATAGAAAATATCTTATTGTTAATTCAATTTGTATTTCTGTGTTACAGGTGAGATTAAATGATTGTATATGTTTATTATATATTTGTATTTCATAAATTACTTAGTATTTTCTTCAAATTTTCTGCTAGAGTATTGTCTTGTTAATTTGTAGGATGTTGACCCTTTTTGTGTATGTTGCAGATATATTGAGTTTGGCATTTCACTTTTTCTTTTTTTTTAAGTGACAGTTTTAGAATACCCATTGACATGGTAAGACTTCATTAGGAAAAAGGCATTTAGGTTGTGGAACATGAACCCAAAGAGAACTGTCCTGAATGACTTTTCTATTGTTCAAGCCCATCGATTGTCTGTGGTGCAGTGGGATAGGTGGGGATCTTGCTCAGGGAGAAAAATCTAGAGCTCACTTTCTCATTCTGATTTTATTGCAACTATTCAGAAGCCCTTTCTCATTGGGAGAGTTAGCACATGGGATATTCCTTGAGGATATCCCAGGTATGTGTGCAATGTGTTGCTTTGAAGAATTGGTTTGGGTTACTATAGAGGACAATGGAAGCAGACGTTTCATTCTTATGACTGGTATAAAATGGCCATAACCTTTGGTCTACCCCAACCCATTTTAAATTTTGTTTACTTCGGCCAGATCTGATGGGAGATAGCTGTGGGACAGTGGGAAGAGTTTGGAACCAGTGGTTAAAAGCCTACCTCTTCTACCTATCAGCTGTATTACCCTGTAAAGATTACGAAATGCCACCTAGTCTCAGTTTCCTGGGTTTGCTGTGTTGGTAAAACGACTGTTATATGTGATCCACTTGGCGTGTCCTAAGCACCTAGTAAATGCTTGTCAATTATTTTTTATTTTTGCACCAGACCATGAGCTTCTCCAGGCCTGATCTATGCCGTATCTATCATTGCATCCACATGCACATAGTAGCCCCTTAGTGATTATCTGATGACCAAATAAATGGGGCCAAGCACAGAATGTTAAATAAGCACAAATTCCATCTGAAGAATGAGAACTGACTTTTAAACGTCTTCTGTATATACTTTTATATACATATATAAAAGTACTTTAAAAATCACTGTATGGTGTTGATGACTTTTGGGTAACCAAAGTACACTGAGTTGGGAGTGTCCTGAATGATTTGGGACTTGGAATATCTTCCCTTCAGAGTTGTGGCAGGCCCTCTCTGTGTTAGGGCCAGGGCTGATGCGATGGTGCTGGTCGATTCTCTTCAGGAGGACCCTGGAACCTCGAGTTTCCCTCTGCGTGGCCCTCAAGGTACCTGTCAGAACCTGCTGGGCCAGAATGTGCTGCTGGTGCCCAGTGGGACCTGTAATTGTTCCTACTCAGGACAGAGCTGAGCTGCTCCTGTGACCCACGGGGAGCACCTGAGCAGGTGTGCAGACACATAATGGGTCCTGCTGTGGCTGCAGCCTGTGAAAGTCCTCTGATAGGCCAGGTGCCAGAACAGATCTCTGAGCAGTCACTTTTCTTTGAAAGGGGATGCTGATGGTCTAGTGCTTTTCCCTAGTACTTCTGACAAGGGAAAGAAATTTGTCCCGCATGGATCAGCAGTGCTGGCACCTTCCCCTATAGCCTGATTCAGTCTTGAAGCAGCCCCCAAGGGAGATGTTAGTGTGGCATGGTAGTGTTGCCAGGGCTGCTGTAACAAAGGACCACAAACTAGGTGACTTAAAACCGTAGAAGTTTCTCGTCTCAGTGGTTAAAACCCTAGAAGTTTCTTGTCCCAGCAGCTGATCAGCTGGCCTCTCAAGGTGTCGGCATGGCCAAGCTCTCTTGCGGCTCTAGTTGGGGAATCTGATTCATGCCTTCCTCTAAGATTCTGGTGTCACCATCAGTCCTTGGCTTTCCTTGTTTTATAGCTGCATCACTCCAGTCTTTGCTTTCATTTTCGCATAATGTTTGTTCCGGGTATGTCTTTGCTTCATCTTATAAGGATACCAGTCATATTACGTTAAGGAACCATCATACTTCAGTATGACCTGAACTTAAGTAATTATACCTACAATTATCCTATTTCCCAGTAAGGTCACATTCGAAGGTACTGAGGGTTAGGACTTCAACATATCTTTTTTGGAGGGCACAATTCAATCCATGACACTCATGTTGTATACAGGATATAGCCTTAAAGTGGATCAGTAATCGGCCATGGTCATAATTAGAATGTGTTGGGGCCAGGATTGAAATCCAGGTCAGTCTGACCCCAAAGCCAATTAATTCTCTTTCCAGTATACATCAACACATCAGAATCAGTTGGAGAGATAATAAAAAACACAGAGGTCTAGCTAGGCTCTATACCATTGCTCCTCCATCTATGATCTATGGACCAGAAGCATCAAATCTCCTGGGAGCTGATTGGAAATGCAGATTCTCGGGCCCTGATGTAGACCTACTAAATCAGTCTGCAGTTAACACGGTTCCCAGGGATTTGTGTACCCACTTACACTCAGACTACATATTAGAATCACTTGATAAGCTTTAAAGCAAACACAGAAACAACAACAGCCTCACCCAAGACAGTTGAATCAGATCTTAATGAGGCAGTCATTGTCCCTTTAAAAGATGCCCAGACTCTTCTGATTCACTATGGGAGTTAACAACCACTGAGGGGCTAGAAATTCTCATTTCTGGAAGAGTATCAAGAACCTTCAATGCTAAGATTGAGGATTCTATTTGCCCAGAAGAAACTGGGGGGAACATTTATTTCAGAGAAGGCAGAATATCTGAGCAAAGAAGATAACACTGCATTTCTAAGAAAACAAATGACTACCTCCTACAAGTACTAAGTGAAAGGCAATAACCTATTTATTGAGACTGGGAACTTGTGAGAGCATGAAAAGTGAGATGGAGATGGATATAGTACATAGGAGGCACTCAGCATTTGTTGAATTAAATTAAAAAACAAAACAGCATGATTTTTCTCACTGAGCTTTGTTATTTATACAAAAGTCCTTATATTACTTTGTGGTATAAGAGAAAGTTGCAGAGGTGGAGGACTGCACAAGCACTGAAGATGTTTAGTAATTCTTGCTATATCAGTAAACATGAATATGAGTTATTAGAATTTTTGAGAGTAAAGTGTGAATTACCACCTGCAGGTTTATTTCCTGTAGTAGGTTTTGCTTTGATGAGGGGAGGGACTGATATTCTAGATGGTGACATCTTAGATTGTAATCCTTCACCAAAATAGGCTTGAAGAAGGAAGGTGATCGTGTTCAGAACACTTTTCCCCTGTTGTTCCCTCAGACTGTTTTATCAGTCTTTCTCCTCCTATCTGATCTTTGTAGAGTCCTAGAGTGTAGGAAAAGGGCCTATTTCAGTTTGGGCTCTTGCTTTAGCACATATTCAGTCCTCAGAGCTGAGTTCTCAGAGATGCTGGGCACCTCTTCATGGACAGTTGTAGTATCCTTTTCTCAATCTTTGGACTTTTTGACTTTTGTGCAACATCTTACATTCCTGATGTCTGCCCCCCTCGAATCTCCCCTTCTCAATCTCGAAAGTCTTCCTTCCCTTGAACTCTATGAACAGTACTTACATCTTAAGTGATTTCTCAGCCTTCTTTTACTGGCCTTTCTTTCTCCTCTCAACTTCACTGACTGGTTATCTTCAAGGTTTTATTCTCTTCCTCTTTTTAGGAGTTTCCTTCACTTGGCCAACTTTACTACAATGTCTGTGCAAAGGACTGCCATTTCCCTTCTAGACACATGTCCTTTTGTCTGCACAGCACTTCACATATTCCCAGTGGAACCCATTGACTTTTCCTACTGGTTTTCTGACTTACTTTTTTTTGTCCTATATACCATTTTTCCAAGCCCCTTATCTTCGAAACCTAATTTGCCCTACCATTTGATTAAACACCCTGTGGGATATTCGTTCAATCCCTGACTCCTGTTTTCTCTTTTGGGACACCATTCACGTGTCTGTTTTTCTTTACCATTCCTACCACTCAAATCCTAATTCCCTGATACACACACACGCACACGTATACACACACATGCAGAGTCATATGTCATTTTTGTCAACAACAGACCGCATATGCCACAGTGGTCCCATAAAATTATAATGGAGCTGATTTTCCTGTAAGAAATGGAAGGATATGTGGTTCAGGAGGAATTTATTTTTCTCTGACAAGAGCAATTTCTGTGGGGCTTGGCAATAGATTCTTTCTCACTTAATAGCACCTCCGTTTTAAGTGCACAGATTACATTTCAATCAGTCAGCCACAGACCTGCTCAGCACAGAGGAACCTGTCCCCCAGTGCTGCATTTTCAGAGGGCATTGCAGCCCTCCCAGACTTAGCTTGATGGTCTTCCGAGTACATTGCTGTGAATTCTCTGCTGAGGATCCTGTACAAGGACATAGGTCCTCAGGAGCTACCTTAACAAATATTAGATGTCTCTGCCACTTCAGTAAAAACTTTCTGTGGTAGTATGGAGCCTGTCCCTGTACTTGGGAAATATTTTCAGGTTATATGGTGTAAACCATATATAACTTTTATTTCTTTTATCAGTTCAATACTAGAGAGCTCTTTGTGCCAAATAGGGTCAATGGAACCAAAACAGATTTCCAAAGTCAAAATATTGAGTCCTTAATTCTCTACCTTCTCCATGTTAAACATCTTTTTTTTTTTTTTAATGAATACCACAAAAGTGTCTTAATCTGACCACAGTTCCAACATGCAATAGCCAAAACCACATTGCCATGACAATTCCTTGTTTCTTGCTCTCTTCTTCCTTCTGATCTCAGGCTACCTTTCACTCCCTTCTGACAGTCACTATTATGGTGATCTGTGCGCTACCCAGCCAGTTTCTCCTCAATATTTCCAATCAATCCAGCCCACATCCCTGTTCAAGGAACAGAATTGACAGCTTCCCTGTTCTGTGTCAAACCCTGTCAGGAGGAATGAGCGGAAGGGCTTGTGCGACAGTATTTATAAAGTCTACAGTAGTGTACAGTAATGCTTTAGACCTTCACATTTACTCACCCCCACTCACTGACTCACCCAGAGTAACTTTTGGTCCTGGGAGTTGCATTTATGGTAAATGCTCTATGTAGCCTTACCATTTTTAAAATCTTTTATACCGTGTTTTTACTGTACCTTTTCTGTGTTTAGATATGTTTAGATATACAAACACCATTGTGTCACAGTTGTCTACAGTATTCAGTATAATAACATGCTGCACAGGTTTTTAGACTGAGTATTAGGTTATGCCATACAGCGTAGCTATGTAGTAGGTAAACCTGGGTTTGTGTAAGTGCACTCTGATCTTCACACAATGGTGAAATGGCTTAACGATGCATTTCTCAGAACGTATTCTCACTGTTAAGCGTTGCACAACTCTGTGTGTGTGTGGGGGGAGGGGATGGTTAATGCAATCTTACAGTTTCTTTGCATAAAATATAAACTCTACTTATATTAAATTTTTTATCTTTCACTACTGCTTTGGAGGTCTTAGCTCCAGCCACGCTATTTTTTGCTTTTCTCACACTTGCCTTCTGCACCTACACTCTGTGATTGGTATGTAGGAGGCCCTGTGAAAGTTTGCTGACTGCTGATTGGCGGTAATGCATGCCTGTCCTCTAGATGGCCCTCCCCCTGCCTTTACATGCTTTCTCCTGTCTTTGAAAAGTCCTGGTTCCATTTCCACACCGGGTCTTTCCTGACCACTTCATCCTGCCTTGATTTCTCTTCTCTTGTAACTCGGAGATTGCTCATCTTCTTTACCACTTTTTCATTAACTGCTTTGATTTCACTTATATTGATTTTGAACTTGTAATATGCCAGCGTTTTGTTTCCTCAGATTAAAAGCTCTCTAAGGGTAGGGCTTGATTGGTGTTATACTGTCTAATTCAGGATCTAGTCTCTCCCCCACACCCCCCCTGCAAGACACTGTTCTGCACATAGTAGGAACTTGATGCTTTATGACTAAATAAATGCGTGAAGAGAATTGGAACATGTGGTAGGTATATTTATTTAAATATTTATTTAAATATGTAAACCAAGAATACCTACAGTGTGTATGTTAAAAGTATAAAGATTTTATCTGTAACTACCAATTAAAAAAACACCTTATATTTACAGTTCAGTTTGGTACCAAATCAGCACTGGTTTCTTCTTCTTTGCTATAAACGTTATAAAACTTTGAATGCTCTGTTTCCATAAAAGGAATATGAACTTCTGTGGATGTGGTGATTGGATGTTTTGAGGCAGTACAGTAGCATTTATGAGAGAAGCATGGTGGTGGTTATCTAAGCTCAGTCTGTGCATTGGTTTGCTTTTACTCTCCTCCTCTCCCTACCTGAAAAAAAAAAAAAAAATTTGGCATTCTGCTTGCTGGTTGTCATATTAACATAGGAAGATTTGAATGCTTAATGTCTGTTCGTTCATTCAGGTGAAGTTTAAGGTGTCATACTGAGCCCCCCTCATTTGTGAGGGAGTGAAAATCTGATTGAATAGGTGTCATGGAAAAGTGGGAAATACATGTTTATACACTGCTTATTTGTTTTGTACCTATCTACCTACCAGCTATTAAAATAGAAAGGTGCCAGGCATTGATCTGAGTATTTTACAGATATTAACTCATTTAAATTTCATAACAACCTCATGATATGGATACTCTACACTCATTATTCTTATTTCACAGATAAGGAATCTGGGCACAGAGATGTTTAAGGGGCTTGTTAACAATCACACACCTAGTTTAGGGCAACTATTTTTTTAAAAAGACTCTTAATTACTATTTTTCATATTTTTTGACCTCTAATAAACATTTAAGTGACCAAATGTCTTTTATTCCAGTCAGATGTCTAGTTCTTTTTTGGCTTTTTCTATAAGTCGTTCTGGTTCGTTTTTATGGTCGTGGCTGTACTTGTATTTCTAAGATTGGCAACAGCTGTGTATGTTTCATTTTAAACCTATTGTAAAAAATCTCCGATAGTGCTTTACAGTTTATAAGTGCTTTTTTAGGTGTTATCTCTTCAGTCCAACAACCGTGGTAGGGAGAGTTACTATCAGTTTCCATTTAACAAATGAAATACATGGTTTAGACTGGTTAAGAGACTGGACGGTGACTTTAACATGATGAGCACATTGGAATTTGAACTCCAGTCTTAATCCTTCACTCTTCCCACACCAAGTACGCTGCTTGTACTTGGGAAACCCTGTAGTCTGTATTTGTTTTTCTTGACTTGCTTTGCCTTTTTAACCTGGATCAAAAAATTTTTTTTTGTTGTTCGTTTGTTTTGTTTTTAAAACATACATCTAAAGCCTGTATGGTAGAAGATGTGAAAGTAGGGGTATTGAGAATGCAGTCTTTTTGAAAAAGGGGAGATTATTAAATGCCATAAAGATTTTTTTTCTATTTTCTTTGATAACTAAAAATTGAAAGTTTTGCAGGATTATCTTTAGACTTGGGCACTATAGGGGATCCATGTATAATGCTAATAGCCAATACAGTTTCTAATAAAGGAATGGTCTCAGTTTTATCTGCATGGCCTACAGATTGGGTGAGAGGCTTTCATGGAGAAATTTGAGGCTGGAGAGCCCATTCATAATATAAATACCCAAGTCCAAATACGATTACCTCCTGTAGTTCCAGAGCTAAATAGTCTCCTCTTGGAAAATCTTATAGTCACTCCAGTGCAGAAGGAATGAGTCGGAGTTCTGGGTTCCAGTCTAGTTCTACCACTTAGCTTTGTGAACTTGCATAAATCACCCACGTGCTCTAAACCTCAGTTCAGTGTAGCAGGCTTTTATGGAGCAGCTATGTGCCAGGCAATGTGGTAGGTCCCCCAGATAGTAATTTAAATTAGATAAAGTCTCTGCTGTTGGAGAGCTTTCAGACCAGTGGGGGAAACTTCCAGGAAACACAGTTATGGTTCCTGTTGTGCTAGAGATAGGCCCAGGGGGCTGATAGTTGGAGGGAATCAGCCATGAAGTAAAGCTAGGTGTTGATCAGGGAACTTTCTGTACTGTGCTGAGTTAACATCAGCTTTCCTCCTCTTCCCATTCCCCCAACCCCACTTCCTTTCCCTATCAGTAGCTCCCCTTGACCCCTTTCTCAGCTTGTAGATGGAGGAACATTAGGGAATGTGATGAAATGAATGGTGGCACAAGAAGAAGAGCTTTGGCCATACTCTGTTTCTCCGAGAACTGTGGTCAGGCATCTTGATCCCCCAAGGACCATGTGCTTCTCCTAGCACAGGGCTAATCTCATAGCTTTATAAATCTCATAGTTTATAAGGATCTTGTGTACTTCAGACTGACCTAAGAACTTCTTGCAAATGGAGTTGGTTATATCTTTGTGTTCTCAGCATTAGCACAGTGCCTGGCACCAAGTTGGTCACTGATAAATTCTGTTGAGTGTTGGATAGATGTATAGATTGATGGATGGATGGATGGATGGATGGGAGGTGCTGGAAGCACAACTGGAAAGAACAGGAAAGGAGACTGAAAAGGGAAGAGGTGAGATGCCTTTGGACAATGGCTGATGACGTTTAACTTAGGTAGGAAGGGCCTTGTCCTGGAAGCCTTCTTAAAAAAACTGCCATCTGCAAAGCAAGAATTTACTGCTGGGTTTCACAAGAAAGGACTGAGTTTATCCCAGAAATGACTTGATTTGACAGTTAGGCCTAATACCTGCAGCCTGCACTGTAGTGAAAGCTTCTCAAGTTCTAGCTGGTGATTGGTATGAATGGACCATTGTGGGGAGAAATGGGTTCTTGGTGGGATGGAAAGGGCCCAACTTGGCCTAAAGGTCTTCTCCTTTTCTCTTTTTATGAATTTGGCTATAGAGGTAGAAACTTAGGCCTCTAGCAGTTTTACCCATTTTTAAGAAAAAGAGTAAATTAATAGCCACAATATCTGTATTGAACAGATAGTAGAGTTGGAGCTATGATCCAAACCTAGGTCTCTTTGCTTCCAAAGCTCCTGCTCGTAAATGGATTTCAGTGATGCCACATGACTGGGTTTTCCTGAAGATATTTATGTGCATTATTGCCACAAAATGAAACTAAGAATCATCTTGTATTTCATTCAGAATCATTATGTGCTTTAATCCAGATTCTGCCTCAAATAATGGAAGGTGGGTGGCTCACAGGCTATATTGATCAGTGCTTTTTGCGAGCAAAAAAAAAAGAAAAACCTCTTTGATTTTGTTCTGGGGAGGCAGGATGGATCATACCATAGTGTGCTTGAGTTTGAAATTTACTTAACATGGATATATTTAGTGTAAACTGAAATTAGGCAGAGGGCTGAAATAGGCCCTCTGGGGTTGCTATGGAGTAAGTAGAGGTAGTTATGCTCAGCTCTCTTCTTTGCATTTTGAGCTTGTATTTAAATATTCCTGAACAAAACATGGATCTTTGGTTTTAACTGTATGTATCTCAAAGGTCAGCCTGTCAGAACAGAGTACTTCTGTCTCAGGGAACCAATTTTGACCTCCAAAGATGGGATTAAATTCAAGCCTGCCAGGTCAGCATGGGATGATGTCAGAGGAGAAAATCCATCTGTGATAAGTCAGATTACAATTAAGTTTTTTTGTTATTATTTATAGAGTGTCCACAGTGCATGGGGCTTAGAAATATGGAATGATTATGGGTTTTGCTGTTCGTTTTTTGAGAAATATGCCATCACTTTTTTCCACATGAAGATGATAATCCTGAAGAAGAGATTTACCAATTCCCCTTTGAATTTGTGAATTTTATTTTGCTTTCTTTAATAAAGCATGTAAAGTAAAATATGTCATTTAAAACAATTACACGTCCTCGTGTGTGTCCCATTCCTCCCCTCCCCACAAGTAGTTCAATATTGTCTCCGGACACAGAGGAATATTTATGAAAGTGCCTGGTGGTGAATTGGTGCCCATGAATCTTCATTTCTCTGTGCAGCTTGTCTCCCTGAGAAGTGCAAGTGGCCAGGTGCTATTCATCCAGGTCAAGATGAAGAAAACAAACTGCACTTTTGTCATTTCTTGAGGCATGTAGCAAACCCAGCCGTGTCTCAGGTATTCCAGATATGAGCGATGTGCCGATTGCGCAAGGCTTGAAGCATTGCTCACTCAGAGATACAGAGGCCTGCCTGCCCCGAGCCCTTTGTTCTCCTGGTTGAAAGCAGTTAATTAGCAACTGTCTCCATAGCAACTGCCTCATAGTCCAAAAACATTGTCTAGTTTTTCAGTTTAGCTTATCACACTGTTTACCTGAAGGGCTTTTCACTGCTCTGAGTCTCATTTGAGTTGGCGGCGTGCCTGTTGGGGAAGTGAATTGTCAAGACAGAAAAAACACCATGGTAGCCAGAAGCTGGGGAGCCCTCTCCCTCACAGGACCAACCTGGGCTCTTGATTCTGTGAAAACAAAAGTTATGAGGGCCTAACATTTTCACCTACATTTTTTTGTTTGCCAGAAAACTGCCATTTTCTTCACCAAGCCCTGAATTATGAGGATTTCTTTTTTCTATTTCCCTGAGAGGCTGTCTAAGCTTTTTAATATTCCCTGTTTATAGCACATTTCCATTATTAGTCATCTTGAAACCCCGGGTGATCTCAGCCGCTGCTGTACATTCGAGGAAATTTTACTTCCCTGAGGGTCTTGGCATTTCTGAAGGCCCTTGGATGAAGGATTACAAGTCTGCATGTGAATTAGTCAGAGCAGCTTTGTTTTTAGTCATAATGAGCTATTCTCCTTACCTGTGGCTTAGATGGTTTAAGGCGATGGTGTGTGAGAAAAAGATGACTTCAGGTGGCTTATTGGTAAATAGGAAGAGGAACTGTGGCTTTTCCTAAGCTGAGCAACAAAGATGATAATTTTGATGGCTGTCATTGAATGCCAACTGTGTGGGCCACCATGCTGAGACTTTTAGGAGCTATAGCTCACATCTGAAAAGGGAAGATGAGAGGTGAGAAGGAGAGAAGAAGATTGCATTTCTTGAGTGCCTGCCGTGTCCCAGTCACCGAGCTGGGTCTTTCACCAAATGCAGCCTTATGTACCCCTCACAGTAACCTTGCAAACTAGGCTCTATTATCTGTATTATAAGGACAGAAAATCAGCCTTCTAAGGAGTCACTGCCTATCCAGAATTTTGGAATGCCAACCCAGGTCTGTTGGTTTACATGGCACAGCTCTTCCCTAAAGTCAGGTGGCACAACAGATATGGGGCATTCTCTAAGGATTTGGTGCAGGGCTTGGTTTGGATGTGTATAGCATTGCTCTGGGGGACTTTTGTGTAAGAGGTCTGGTTAGAATCTGGTTGTGTATGTGTGTAATCAGATCTCTCAGTTATGTCCAGGAAAATCATGAAGCCTAGATATTTCTGATTTTTCTTGGGTCCAGTGATAAAGTAGTTGACTTTATATTTTAGGCACATGTATAAGAGCTTATATACCTGAGTCAATGCTGTTCTCTTCAAAGTATTAACCTAGAAAGACGGTGCCTTATGACGTTGCTATTCTTCAAATCTTTTTAGGGACCTCTGTGAGGGAAGGGGCTTTCCAAGCTTGCAACATGGCTTTGAATTCAATTCAGTTGACAACCATTCAGCACTTCACTCCTGTAACTGTGGGCTGAAAAGTATGGTTTTTCCCTAGTGGCGATCAATCGGGCCTAGCATGGATTCACTAAGAACAGCTCATACCAAGCTAGCTTCTTTTCTTTATTTGGAAAATTTGTTAGATTTATAGACTAGAAAATGGCACTCGACATAGAGGATAAACAAGGCATTCGATGCAACTTTTAATCATATTTTCTTTGTCAAAAATGGAGATATATTCAGTGTGCCGAATGCAACTATGATTCTGAACTGCAGCTGGTTTAATGCCTAAGGGTGCTGAGCAGGTGGTAAAATGGGAGATCATTTCCTGGTAGTTGCCACACTGTCTTGCGCCCTGGCCAACATTTATATGGTGTCCTGGTCAAGATAACATGAAACCTGGTGAAAGTGAACATGCTCAGTGGGGGCCTGTTTCAGAGTTCAAAACTCTGCCCATGCTGGGAGGATGGGTCCATCTAAGAAAGAGGATATCTTTGAGGAATGAAGGGACCCAAAAGTCCCAGTGTAGATGATGAACATGTGACTTGGCAGTTCCATATGAGTTTTGTTGACTGTGAGATTATGGTAGGTTCATAAACATGGCTTCTTCAGAAGTGAATGTCATCTTGGGCTCTGTTGGTAGTGGAGAGGAGGACCATCGCAGTATTAGACTGTACTTGGAACTGGGTGTTCTGTTTTCTTCCTCCTCTCCCTCTCTCCTATATATAATCAGTGGCAGGCACCATTCTATGTGTTGGCGATATAGGAGTGGACAAAAAAAAGCCCTCTTTAAAGAGAATGTAGACATTGCACAGTATGTTCAGTAGAAAATAACCCAGATAATAAAGAGAACAAGAGAAAACATGCTCACAAAATCATTGAAGGGACTGGAGAATATTTGGCTCAGCTTATTAAAGATTCAGCAAAGAGTTGTTCAGAATAAATGAAAGATGCCGATGGGTCAAGAGGAAACAGATTTGTCCTGTAGGCTCTCAATATAATGGAAGCAGTCAAATTTTGGCTCAATTATAGAGATTATTTTCTAATAGTCCTACAAAGGGGGACTAGGCTTCTGTTTTAGGATATAGTGAGAAGTGTTCAAGCAAGGATCAAATGACCGTTTGGTGGTTTGCTATGTGGTACAAATGGTATAATGAACCCCCTTTAAAATTTCTAGTCATAAAAATTCTATCACAGAGCAGGCACATATGTCAATCTGCCTGGAAGACAAATACTAGTAGTGAAGGAGGATATGTATCACAATTAACATATCTACTTTTTATTATTTATCTCTTTTGGGATGCAGCTGAATATAATCAATGTAGAGACATTAGAGCATTTATAACTGTGGTTTATGAGATGAGAAATTTTTATTGCAAGAAATTCTTTTCTTTAGAATCACAGCACAGATCCAATTTACTGTAGTTTCATCATATTTATATATCATGGGTGTCTAATTTCTTTTTGAGCCTAGAAGTAAAGAGTGTATAACATATATGCTAGTCATTGTAAAAGCATTACAGTTATTATAAAAATGACCTTTGATGTAGAATCACTAAAGTTTAGATCTTATGTCTACACATATTGAGTTTTTCCTTTATATTTTTTAAATGGTCGATCCTACAGATAGTACAAATTTCCATGAGTGATAGAATAGTAATCTTTTTGCTTTTGATAGTTTTGTATCATAGTTTTAAGACAACCCATGGAGTTTTAGAAATTGAGATGTCTGCAAAATCAGGCATTGAGTGAATAGATAAAGATTAGTAGTTTCAGAAACTTGTTGAAGCACAGATTGATAAATCTTGGACCTTCTTAAGAATCGATCTATTTCAATTAAGTTAGTATCACAGCTCCATTTGTTGTTTCTGTAGGTTGATTAGGTAGCTTTAGAGTTTCTTTTCTTTGATTAGGAATTTTGCTCAGTGTTTTTTAATAACAGAATCTCCAGACCAGTTTATAAGTTTTAAGAGTCTGTTTGAGTGTCTTAATTTGCCTATTACAGTGGCAGCACTTTCATGTTTGAATGTAGCCAGACCTGCCCCTAATATTTTTGGAGCCTAAAGCAAGAGTATAAGTGGAAGCTCATATACTATAAGTCTAAATATTTAGAAGTTATAAATCTAGTCATATATAATAAAGTTTTATATATAAATCAAGTTATACATAATAAACTGTTAAATAACATTTTCTAACCTCTTACTTTGATAAATATGCCTTCATAATAACCTGGAACCACCTTTAAATTTAGGGGCCTGCCCCTTCTCTTCCCATCCCTAGCTATATCTCGTAACATGCATATATGGTTACCCAGGCAGCACAAGCAAACCCTCCTCCATTCTTTGCACCCCCATACAGCTGTTCTTTGGCCATTCTTTGCACCTAAGGGTGCACACACTAGTGACACAAGTGTCCTTTTGAGGACAGATAAGTTAAGTGGCTTCTGTAGGCCTGGAAGTGGAAAGGGGTTTTTTGGCTGGGAATTCTGAAGCCTTGGGTCCTACCTAGGTCATGGTTTAAAAGGTAAGGAGGACCCCTGAGTGGGCTGTCTCCTTGACCCTCAAAGGTCTCTCACCTGGAGAAGAGGAGTATGGCTGAAAGAGGAGCAGAGTAGGGCCTTTTAAAGCCTAGGGCTCAGTTGGGCCCTTGGTCCAGGTCTAAGGACACTACTGAATATGGGTGAAAACATGATCAATTTCCAACTGTATTTCAAGCTTCCGAGCTTGAAACCAAGTAGTTTCAACCAAGTGGTTGAGTTGGCCTGAGGAACTTTTGCCATTTAACCTTATAAATGATCTAAACACCAAGGTCTAAGAGTTGAGTAACAAATAGGTAATGATGATCAGGTCGGGTTTGAATATTCTCCTATTTTTTAGTTTGTAGACATGCAGACATGTAGTATAAAATCCCTGCAACTGTGAAACTGCTTATAAGAATTGTAGGTTGTGCTGAACACTCAGATTGGTAGGGCTCCCATGGGTAAAATCCTGAGGCTCTTTAAGAAAAAATTACAAAATGTAACTAGTAATAAGTGAGGTACAATAAGAATCAAATATAATACATTTTTCTGGAGAAGCAGATTGCATTGCAGGTTCTTTTAAAGAATGATGTAGAAATACTGAGCATAACAGCAGAGGTAGAAATGTTATGCCAGTTTTCACAGCAAAACCCCCAAATGTGAAAGCTCTCCTTTCCGCAAAGGTATGTGGAAGCAGTAATGTTTGCATACACAAATGAGTTGGTGAGTGTAAGATAATTTTCAGTCCTATGAGTTTTTCAAGGAAAGTGCAACTGGTCAACCTTTAGTGTTTTCTTTGCCACAGAATATAATTCTGTTTCTATTAACTCAAAACATAGTCTTTATGAAAACTAGTTCCCAATAAGATACTTTAATATGTCTTTGTATATAATACATGCTTGAAGACAGTGTAGTATAATGGTGCAGTGTGGTTGGGTGGGTTCTGAAATCACAGTCCTGGGTCTTGCTCTTGGCTCTTTCACTTCATGTCTACCTGTGTGACCGTGAGCAATTTATTTAACCTGTCTCTAAGTTTTAGTTTTCTCATCTGTAAAATGGGTTGAATAATAGCACCTCTGCTGTAAAGTGGCTATAATGATTAAAAAATAGAGGTATAGAGTTTATAGCACATAGTAAACTATTAGTCATATTGAATTGACACATGAATAAATGGAAACTAACAGTCATCATTAGCTCCCTTGTGTGAGGAAGATCTAAGGGTGTACATAAAGGTAACATTCTATGGTAAAAGAACCTTTCCATGAGAACTTATGGGGTTGTAAGGAAAATTCATTGCGGATATTGGCCTTCTTCTGGAATTTTCCTCTTAAGGTGAAGTAAGTAAAGTTTCGAAATGCTGCTAGTGACCATTCCTGGACAGGTGCTGAGAGCTCAGAGGTTCCTATGGTTGCTATGCCCCTACCTCCTGTCCTAGACAGCAGACTGTAGTCCTTACCCATCCACAAGGAGCCCTAAGTAGCCAGAGCCCTAAATGTAATTTATTACTTATCCACAAAGTGGTTTTAAAGGATATGATTTTTCCTCTTTGAATATAAAATGAAGAGGACAAAGGAAAAACTAGGAAGTTTCTTTTTCTAAGTGAATACAATGCACAGCCTCAGAAAATATGGGGAAAGGATGAGAAGAAAAGCTATTTTTGTTTCTAGATGCACTATTCATCCCACTTCCCAAGTAAGTTGTGGCTATCATTATTTTTAGTGATTTATGCTTAAATAGTCTCCTTTAGGAATAATCAAGTACTGACCTCAAATAGACATGGAAGTTACAGGTCATAGCAGACTCATAAAATAGAGCCTGAAGTGAACTTGAGATTGAACATGGAATGGGGCCGCATACTTCTACTACTCCTGTGTCTTCAGCTCTGCCCTTCCCCACTGAGGTCAGATGGCCTATGTAGTTCAGGAATCCAACCTTTTTTCAGGAGTGGCTTCTGCTTAATTGATTTTTAGCAGCCCCAGTGAATGCACCTGCTTTTTCTTCTTTAAGCCTCATTTTTCTCCTTTATAGGAAGGGTGACAAGTGCCCAACTTGCCCAGGTGCGAGAATGATATAAGAGCCACCTAACACAGGACTGCCCATAGCATGCTAACTTACTACTACTCTCTCTTGTTTGTGGAAAGCTGAATGGTTTCACTGATAACCAGACTTCTCTTCTTTGAGGCACTAGAGAGAAAGCCACGAGTATGAGTCACAGAATTTTCTAAATAGGCACAATTTCAAATTTTCCACCCTTATTCATCCTCATACACATACTTTAATGTTGTCACTGTTTTCTTTTTCATTCTTGGCATTCAAAAACTCAACCTATAAATTTCAGTTTTCTCCTCTTTCAAATGAGGGAAAAGAATAGCTCCCACTTCATAAAGTGGCTGTGAAGATGGAATAATATAAGTGAAAGGCTGTGTAACTCCATTAAATACAGTCATCCTCATTAGAAGAGGGGGAAGGGAGCTGTGAAATCCTATTTGGAACTGAAGGTTTTAATTCTGAGCCTATGATAAAAGGAATGAGACCCATCCCAAAGTAGAAACCCAAATTATCCTTTTTGAATATGGCGGATCCTCACACAATCTAACTGTGGCCCTATCAGATCCCATAGATCATGTAACCTTAGGATTTTTAGGCCTTCAGTTTCCATTTCTTTATAGTGAACTCTTTACCATTCCCTTTACGCAGTGGCAGAGCCTCGAAGCCCACTCTACGTGGTGGCCTGTGGAATCTGGAAGCTTCAAACCCTCTGCTTCTCCCCACTGACAGCAAGAGTTTTAGGGTGAGGCACTGTGTTTCGCTCATCGCCAGCCCCCATTTCTGAACCCCCCAGAGTATCTAATAGACATTCAAGAAGTGCCAGCTGGAGGAATGACACCGATGTGGTTAATGTCTTTGTGTACACATCTCCAGATCTTCAAAGACCATATTTCTTAATCCTCCAGCAGTCTTAGGCACAGCCTTTCTTCTCCTCCAGGAATACTGCTCTTCTTTGAAGCAGGCATAAAATGTCAGTGCTGCCAGGTAAGCCTAAGGAGAGGCTGCCAAAATGTAATTTTTTGTGCCCTAATGACTGGAGGCCATATAGGCAACCACTGAGATCTTTAGAAGTGGAGACTTGTGTATGTGGTAAAGGTTAAAGAAAATCTGCTTTAGTCTCAGCCCCAGCCATAGGAACTGGGCTCTGCCTCGTAAGTTCCGAGCCCTGTGCTAGACAAGTTGGCCATGTTGTTACAGAAATGCCCCTGAGACATGAAGGAGTCTTCTTTAGACCAACAAAAGAAAGAAAGAAAATGGGAAGAAGGGGAGAGGAGGAAGAAAAGGAAGAGAAAGGAGAGTAAGAGAGGGGAAGGGGAGGGGGGAAAGAAAGGAAGAAAGGGGGAAGAGGAAGAGAGAGGGGGAGAGACAAAGGAAGAACGAAAAAACTCTTTTGCTAAACCTAAGTAACTGTTAACAAACAGGTGAAGGTTTTTTAGAAGTGAAGGAGCTTGGGAATTTAGATGTAAATGTATGGAAGCTGGAGCAATTAAGCCTGGGAAAATGGCCCCCTCGAACTCAGAGACATTTTCCCATTTTCTCAAATTAGGGATATGCTGGGAGAACTCTGGGCACCTGGCCCACAGGAGAGCTGAGGAAGCTTTTGTCTTAACCTCTGGCTGGGACACATTTTCCTCCCTCTCAACTATCTCAGTCTTCTGAGTATCTTTGTAGACTTGGGATTTCTGGTGACTGAAGGTTCTGTACTTCCTGGTGTGACCAGTAGCTGTGCTGCATCTCCCTGGGCCTGATAGTGTCACCAGCAGTAGATTGATTCCCAGTGCTACATCCTTCATGTTGATGGGATGGGTTGATAATGTCACTGCGATGTTGTGAGTTATAAGAAAAATATATATTGGTCACTCAAGATGACCAAAATATATTTCTCATATATATATTTGGTCATCTTCCATAGTTTCTGACTCACATCTCTCAAAATTCTTGAAATTTCATAAGTATTGAGAATGACAGAGGTGTCTTTTGTTAATGAGGTGACTCTTGAACCCCACCTAAGGATGGGGACTAGTTGGCAGGGGAACCAATCATGTGATTAAAAAGTTGGAACTTTGAGTTTTACCTCCTGACTTCCGAGGAGGGGAGAGAGCCTGGGGGTTGAACCAATCACTAATGGCTAATGATTTATTATTCATGCTTTTGTAACGAAGCCTCTATAATAACCCAAGAGGACAGTGTTCGGAGAGCTTCTGGATTGGTGAACATGTGGTTATTTGGAGAGAATGATGTTCTTGGAGAGGGCGTGGAAGCGCTATGCCCTTTCCCCATACCTTGCCCTTTGCATCTTCCTCATCTGGCTATTCCTGAGTTATATAGCCTTTGTAATAAGCCAAAAGCTAGTAGGATGTTTCTCTGAGTTCTGGGAGCCACTTTAGCAAATTAATCGAATTCAAGGAGGGGATTGTGGGAACCCTCTGATTTATAGCAAGTCGATCAGAAGTACAGGTACAATCTGGACTTGTTACCTGAATTGTTACTTGGCATCCTGAGTAGGCGAGGTCTCTGGAACCTCTAATCTGTAGCTAATAGGTCAGAAGCAACCTGGGCTTGCAATTAATGTTTGAAGGGGTTTAGGGGCAATTTTTGTGGGACTGAATCTGTAGAATCTGACACTGTTAGATTTTAAAATTGAGTTGAATTTTTGGACATCTTGCTGTTGTCCAAGAATTGCTTGTTGCCCCCTCCACCCATTGGAATTTGGATTCAGTAACCCATTTAGTCACCATGGGGAATCCTCATGAAGTTCTTACTATGGCTTTTGGCCATAGAGGTCACAGATGGTTCTGTGCCTCTAAAGAAGCTACTCCCTGGCCCTGAGATAAGTCCTTTGGGCTACTGGTTCTTCCTCATCGGGTGGCTGCCTGAAGTTAGTAGTACTTCTTTCCTTAGACTGGTGATATGGGTGCTTTAAACATAGGTTATGAGACTGGGAGTCATTTGTACAGAGGTGGCCAGAGGCTACTTAAACAGTTCATGGTTGATAGAGAACTTATTAAAAATAAGCCTCCTTAGCATCCTCCTCTTCTTATCAAAAGCACGCGGGGCTAGCCTCTCCCTTGTCCTTTATATGATTTGGGTGGGGTTGACCTCACTCACAACTACAGAGGTGAACCACGATTGACATAAGCCAGACAGCTTATGTCAGTGGCGATTGGTCACCCAGTTAGAGCTAGTGAAGTAGATGCCATTTTTTTTCTGAGCTTCTGGAAAAGAAAATCTTTCTTTCACTGAAGCTTTGGATGAGAATATCAAATTTACGAATGGTGTGGTGAGAGAATGTGAGGTCTGTAACTATGGTAGCAGTTTTCTCTCACAAAGCACTTACATCTGTATAAGACTGGTCACTTGTTGTAACCAGTAGCTAACCTAGTGTAAGGTGGATTTGTGATGATGTGATCTGAGCTGCTAGAATAAGATTTCTTGGTTAAATGAGCTGCTAAGCCCCTTTCTTCTGTCCTTTGCTTAAAAGCTAATTTTAAAAATGTTATTCCATAATTTTTATTGTATCTTTCTATGAGTACATTCATGCATATTTAATATAAGATAGAGTCATAATTTTGTTAAAACAGCTTATTTTCACCTTTTAATATTATTTTATTAATTTTATATTTTAACTTTTTATTTAAACAATTTTAATACAGAAAGAGTAATACAATGAACATCCAAATTCCCTGTACCTAGATTTAATAATTACTAAAATTTTGCTATATTTGCTTCTTCTATATACAAGGCCTTTAATATACTCTGGTTTCTCTTAAGATTGCATAAATCTTTTGCCTTTTACTATATACAGAGCATTTAAAAGTGCTTAAAGGCCAATTTTAATTGTTTCTTGGAACATAGTAACCTTCCTGTTGAGAATTTGTTGAAGAATTTTTAACAAGCTCTTTCCAAGTTTGTATCGTGGCTGGCTATCAGCATCCATGGGGCCATGGATCCTCCCTTTCTTTAGCTGTGTCAGGTAGATCCAGAGCATGGCTCCCACCTTCTGCCAGGGTAGGGGCTGGGACCAGGGAAGGGTGTCTGTGATCCCTGCAGAAAGGCAGCCTGAAATGGGAACTGGAGAGGAACAGCGAGTTGGAAAAAATCATCGGGAGGTCTTAGGTAGTAGGGAGCAGCCTTACTAACAGTTGTAATGCATTAGAGATTCCAGGATGGATATATGTCATTATAAATTTGTCTAAACCTATAAACCTCACAGCACCAAGAGTGAGCCCTAATGTAAACTGTAGACTTTGGATAATAATGATGCGCCGATGTAGGTTCATCATTTGTAGCAAATGTGCCACTCTGGTGGGGGGTGTGGATAATGGGAGAAGCTGTGCATGTGTGGGGCAGGGGCTACACGGGAGATCTCTGTGCCTTCTGCTCAATATTGCTGTGAACTTAAAATTTCTCTAAAAACTAAAGTATTTTTTTAAAGGTTCCAGGATGGAGATATAAGTCCTCAGTAGTCAAAGACTGACAGGTATATGGGAAAGGGTGGGGATGGGGAGGAGGTTCAAGTTCTATCATGTTGGGGAGTCTAGGGTGTTATAGATGTCATTTCCCCGAAGTGGTCTCTACTTATTTTGCTTTGTGAAGCTCTTGCTTCTATGTTGAGAAGAGCCCCTCAAAGCAACTGTTTGTTTGGTTGTTGATACTGACACATAACTATTATTGGATAGATCATCTTACACACAGCAGTTATACACTAGCCAGAGCTGATCACAGGGCTGGGCCCATGCTCATAAAATACTGTCTTTATGATGCGCGTGGGCTTTGGAGCTTGTGGCTTTGGGCTTGTGGTTGTGGACTGAGAATATTGCTTCCTGGGTTTACAGGGAAGGTAGGGGAATGACCCTTTTGCCACCACTTATTTATTCACTGATGATTTTCTGTCATGGGCACTTGGGGATGGATTGAGTGACAGGCAAGACTTCAGGAGTTTACAGAGATGGTTGGATAGGCAAGGTAGAAGAGTACATCCTAGCACACAGGGCTAATCCCTACCGTGTATTCTGTCATTAATAGAATCCCAAAAAGGTGGCAGTTAAAAGTGAACTTAACCATTTCTCAGTCGCTGGGAAGATGGGAATGATGAAGGTTTTGTCTCTAGCCTATAGATACTCAGCTTTATATGGATGACAGATCTGTAATAAACGTGATAAGCAGTAATAGATGGACAGATTCACATTAGCACAAGTTTTTAAAAAACAAAAAGTTTTAAACAGAATTATGAATTATTGTTGGTACCCAGTCTTTTTTTTTCCCAAATATAGTGTCTAATATGAAACATAAAGTTTATCAAGAGAAGAATTAATTTTGGAGATGCTGGAAGCCCAGTTTTTCTTGAATTCCTCTTGGTAAGCATGAATCCTCAATTCAGGACTGGAGACAATCAGCCATGCATCTTCTCTGAATACCTCCCTTTGGGTAGGTGGTAGCTGAGCACTTTTCTGGGTTCAAGAATACTTTCTGGGTTTAGGAACACAGAGCTGGAGAATTATCCCCAATGGGCTTCAGAGAAGGGCATCTCTGTATCCCATGAGATTATGAACAAAGCAATACTGCAATAGAATGATGCCTTTCTGAAGACACCTGGCAAGTCTGGGAAGAAAGAGCTAATGTGAGAACAGGTATCTGGGATAATAAAGGAAAGAGTTAGTGACCATGGTGCTCTGAACCAAGACTCAGAGCACATGGTCTCTCTGAGCCAACCAAGTATGTATGGGCAGAATCACTGGTGTCGAATGTGAATGCTCCTGCTGAACCTGTATCAGTGGGTTTTGTTGTACAGACATGGCCTGGGGTTGGAGGGGGCAGCTGAGCCAGACAACTAGGGTCAGCCTGGAGCTGGAAGGAAGGAATTCAGTCTTGGTGAGGGTGCTCACCAGGCTAAGGGTGTTAGAGCTATAACAGGGCGGGGAGACAAACCAGGGGCTCCCTGGGAGTCCCAGCAGCAGCTTCTACCACTTTGGATGCTTGTGAGATGGAAGAATGCCAGGGAAGGCTGTTGGGTGTTTCTTTTTCCCTATGAAATTATAGAAATGCTACCTTTCAATCAGCTGTTGAGGGAGCTGCCTTTAAGAGCTTCAAGTGAGTCAAATTAGGGGATAAGAGGAAGGGAAGAGTAGCTGAGGTGAAGCGAGCACCATGGGTCACCTTCTGCCTTTCCAGCAGCCCGTGTGGACTGTGCATGCCAAGTTACGGTCTGAGAAAATAATATTTCCCATACTGTGTGTGTGTGTGTGTGTGTGTGTGTGCACGCGCTTGTACTTTCCATTCTTTGCAGCACTGCTTTTGATAAGCAGTATAAAGTTAAAGCCAAGAACTATGCTTTTCATTTTTGGAAATGAAACACGAGGAACCTAGAGGACTCTCTGTGAGATAAGAGCTGTGTGACTTTCTATGAACTACTTAACCTCTCTGAGCTAAGTCTGCATCTCCTTTGCAAGCCTGTGTAAGGACTGGATAAGGTGATGTGCAGTCCTTTCTTCAGGGAGGGTGGGTAGTGGACCTGGCAGACAGAGCACCGAGCGCCAAGTTTGCCTGTATCTCCACATTTTGTTTGGCTTTAGCTGGGGTGCTAGTGTCCCCTCCACCTGCAGGAGGTGTCTTGAGTCACTGCGCATGGTAGAAGAGAGAAGGTGGGGACCACTTTGAGTCCGGCTGTATTGGATGAGGTTAGAAGGTGCTGACCACAGGTCTGAGGCCCTGAAGAAGTGCTACAAGGATGGTGTTTCTTTCCTGTTGGCACTGCATTCAGTTCCCAACAGTCTGACATAAATAAACTGTTCTGGTAGCTGTTTCTTATTACACTTTGCCTCCTGTGTGCTGCCCACCACCCTCGCTGGTCACCGAGGCTGACGTGGGGAGGAGTGGAAAGCAGCCTCGCCGACAGTGTGTGTCATTGTTTGCTCTCTGTGGAGGGAGGGTGTCCGGCAGAGGCTGGAGTCTGCACTCTGGCTGTTGAGGCCTGTGTTGAGGCTGCAGGGGGGCTTGGGTGCCCTGAGAACGCCCACGAGCTTCTGTCTTCAGAGACTGGTATCCCGGGCCACTAGTCCTGTGTTTGAGTGCTGGTTCTGCTCCAGAAGAGAGAGTTCGTTCCCCTCTAAAACAGATATGTAGCCATGGGTTCCTCAGAGAGTTTTAAGAAATCAGAGTTTGTGAGAGCAACTCTGGCCAGCACTGGCCAACAAGAGGTTCCGTTGAGATCCTTCACACACACAATCCAATCCCTCGAGCCCCTGCTGGCCTGGCTAGAGAGCTGCGTGAAAGGGAGACCTCTGGTTGGGACTCCTGAGGGGCTTGTCCTAGTCGAGAATCCCAGGGCCCTGCCAGGGGAGCTGGAAGTCTGGATCAGAAGTGATTCGGCAGTCAAATAAAGGAAGAATGTGTGTGAGACTCTTTGCACATGTCCTTTAATTTCATCCCCCACCAGCAGGAAGGGCATGGAGGTTTAGACAGGTTAGGAAATTTGTCACCCAGTAAGAGAGCCAGGAACTGTGGTCTCAAGTTCAGCCACCTTCTGATTGTCCCAAAGCACTGTCTGAGTGTGTCTGCCCACACACTCATTTGTGAATGTCCCTCCACATGGGCAAGGCTCATGCGTTTTCTTTTCATTTCTCTCAGGAACAGGCACCCAGTGCAGAAGTGGGCCCCGTAATGGCTGCTGACAAAGTGCTTAATGGAGATGTTACTACTGATAAACCACAGTTGAAAAGGGAAAGAGGCAAGCAAGCTGGCCAACATCAAAGCTAGTTTTGTTTTTTAGATAAGAATAGGTTTTACTCTGTGGGCTCCAGATCCCCTGTTCCCAAATCTCAGACAGGGTTAGTTTTAAAATAGAAGCTCTCTCTCCCCCTTTATCCCCCTCTCCCAGTGAGTTAGCGGACAGGCCTGCTGGGGTCAGGAAGTCTTCCTTCTTCCTTCCTTCCCAGACAGGCAGGCCACTGCCCTCATTTGCAGTGGACAACCTCAGGAAAGAGGGAGGGCTCCCAGCTGCCTCAGGAGTAAACAATGCTGTCTCCCTCCACCTCAACGGTTTCCATTGGTTTTTGTTCTTCAAAATTTTTCATTCCTACTTGAACACACCATTTGAAATCATTCAGAAAATATAGGTATTAATTAGAAGAATCTGGAGAAAGAAGAGAGACCCCAGAAATGTAATGGACTTAAGCTACAAAAATGTAAAACATTCTTGTGATGCTGTGCATTGACCTTCCTCCTTAATTAAAACTTGGCATGGACGTGATGTCATGCCCCTGGTAACAGGTGTGTTCCAGGTGAAAATTTCAGCTAAATGTAACTAAGTAATAAGTCATATTAATGATTGGGTGATGACTGAACTAAATTGTAATCTAGGTAGAAGCATAGGTTTTTGACAGTTTTAGAGAGTGCTTGTGGTGTGCGAGTGTGTGAGTGCTTTATGTGCTCTTTAGGACGTAGGTGGAGCCAAAGGAGAAGTGTGTATTTTCGGCATCAGGCCACATAAGAGCAGATGCTGGCCACATCGACACATAGAAGTTGTTGCTTGCCCTAAAAGTTGGTGAACTTTTTTCTCTTATTTCACTGGCTCAGGGGAAAGAAGGAAGGCAGCAAGTTAAGATTATAAACATGGCATAAACCTAATTCTTTTAAATTTATGCAGCACTTCAGTTTTGATTTGGCCCTCACTGAAGTCCTTATAGCTTTTCAGAAGATGGAAGCTTCTAAGGAGCCCAGGCAGGGTAGGGTCTCTGTTGAGGCTGAGCAAGCCGGTGACCACCCTGTGCTCTCTTTGTTGGGAGCCACTGATGAGCTGAAACCAAATGTCTCATGAGACCTCCATCCACTTTTGCACGAGGCCTTGGGTGGTTTTCTTATCAACCCAATACCATTGTACACATGTCCCCCCTGGGACTGGACAGAAGTCAGACAGCCCACCTTGCCATCACTCTCTCTCTCATTCTAGTGCCTGTGTGACCACATTACCATGTGGCCCTCTGGAAAGCCCCCATAGGATTTTGGAAAGCATTCTGGCAGTGGTTATCTTACATGTAGTTCAGTTTTCAGGACACTGAAGCCAAGATTGTCAGTCGTTTGTCTCTGGGAGCTTCTTTTCTTCTGTATGTCTGTTTTCTAGGGAGTTTTAGGATTGATTCAACAGTATAACTCACCCTGCCCTTTTTTGGGTATTCCTAATGGCTTACAAGCCCCAAAGTAATGAAAAGCATTTGTAGGTTTATTAGGGACATTTCCGCATTGGGCTTCTAATCTCAGAGATCAGAAAGATGGCCCTTTGGGTGACCTTTTTGTTCTGGTGAAGCTGTTGATCAGTGCAAGAAAGGATAAATTTAATTTGTACACACAAGCCAGTTGCAAGACTCCCAGAGTGGGAGGGAGAATTTACGCATGGTGGCTATTCATTTACCACATTATTTGTGCAAATCTCTGTTGCCAGGGAAAGGAATAACAAGGTGAATAAGACCCGGTTCTTGTTCTTGAGATGTCCATGGGTTAGTGGAGGAGACAAAGTTGGGCACAGGTCACTACAGTGTTATGATGTGAAGATAGAGAACTGAGAACTAACTGCTGGGCCCCTCCTTAATTCAAGATGCCCTCTCTGGGAAGCACCGCTGGAGGCCTGCTGGCTTGGAATGTTTTTTCCTGTATCTGACGAAGGGTCCCCGTCTTTGGTGGAGCAGCCTATGTGAAGTTTATGTACACCACACAGCTAAAGAGAGAAGTCTCTTGTGTTCACTAGATGCCAGATCAGCAGAACCTTACACTAGGTACTCCATGGGCTCATACAAGCCATGAGATTCTTGTTCTTTCAGCCCAACTGCTAATATTCTTTAAATCAAAGGTATTTTGGAGCAGGGATAGGTTTAAATAATTTTTCTATCATCTAGAAATTAGCAAATTTTACTTTCGAAGGAAGTGCGAATAAACATATGGCGGTCAGGCAGAAGGGGTATAAATTATCAGCATTTGGGGTTATTCTATTTTCATATACAGACAGAGACTGCCATGGACATAATTTTCAACTTGTTGATATGTTGTACCCTATTTTAAGAAATTTGTCAGATTTAAACATTTTTCTTCTTTTGTGAATAGTTTATTTACTCCATCTATTACATTTAATGTATTCTGTGCATGTGAGTGTCGGCCTCTTCAAAACTGTCTAGAAATGAGATCTTGATGCCCCCCAAATGAATTATGAAAAGCTTTTCATAGTAATATAATTGATCCACTGTTGGTCACACTTATAAAAAAAAATCAGTGTAACGTGTTAATATTTCATGAGTGCCCACATTGCCAGCTCCTTGCAATGGGACCAAACCATGAAGAATGAGAATTGTTTCACAATAGCCCAGCACATGGACAGAGTGCCAGGAAAGAGTTCGGGTCGACTTGAAAGTTTGCAGTGCAACAGGGCCATTGAAAAACAATCCTCTGACTCATGTCAGATTGTTATAATTATTTAATGTCCACAATGCAGCCTTGTCCCCATGGATTTATACTGGAGAGGTTTCTTACCCACACATTGTGGTTATTAGCTGGAAAGAAAGCGGCGTTTGTTTATAGTGACATGGGGTGTATCTGTATGGCAAAGAAAACACTGGAGATTCTGTCTTCTTATGAAGGAGGCAGGAATTTGGCAGACAACCTGTAGGAAATTGGGAGACATGTTCTCATTACTTTTCATATATGTGGGTGGTTGTACCTAATAACCATTAAACACCTTTCATTTTTAACCTTTGTCCTAAACTCTTTGAGAGAATGAAATTACCTGCTTACTTTTTATCCATATGGTATCATACAGCTGATGTGCTCCAAAATGTATCTACACTTATAATCATTCTGCCTCCATTAACTCTGGAGTCACGAACACTGTCTCTGGAACCACTGTTAACATTTGTATAAAGAGTAGATGCATTTTGAACAGCTCTCAGGTGGCCAGATCTCATTAAGCTCTTTCTAAGGATGTGGAATTTTTTTTTTTTTTCAGTATCAAAAAATAAAAGTTGAGGAAGTAGCACTTTGGGGCCTCTCTGGGGACATGTCTGGTTTGGAGATCAGTGGTGGTGCTAATGACCCAGAGTCAAGGCGTGCAGCTCTTTGAGAGATGAAAGCCCTTTGAGTCTGGGAGGGTCAGTCAAGTCCAGCTCCTCAGAACTGCCCTTCTGTCTGTGCCTTCTTTGGCCCTCCCCTCTTTCCTCACATGGAACTCTCATAATTGCCTTTGCTGTCAGAGTTTCAATATCAATGGGTTTCTCAAGCTTAGAAGGCAACAGGGAGACATTGAACCAGAGTAGTGTGAAATTGTCCCGAGGCACTCACATCTGCTGGGTGTGCAGATGCAATTTATAATTGCACCGGAAATACTTGTAACCTTTATCACATTTAGTGGTGGAAATGAAAAAATCTATGTGAGTCAGCTTAGGACTGACTTGGGACCCATATGAAGCGACCGAATCTTTGGTTTTGTAAGGGAAAGATAGATAGGAAGCAGATGCAGAAAATAGACTAGAGTTAACTGTGAAGATATTTTGACCCCCAAATTAGCAGTTATGGTATGTTTAAGGTTTTTTATGCTGTTCCTGGTTCAACAAGAAGTCTGGGAGAGCTATAGGAATTTGGGGGCATTTTTGATGGTTTATAGAGACCAGAGAACCTAAATTTTAGAATTGGGATTGTCCTGGAAAATTTGAATGTATGTTGACTGAAATACAAACAGTGGGGTATTGAGAGTGATGCAGATGATGAGCCAGTTAAGAGAAAGGTTAACATTTCAGCATCTTCCCAACCTTGTACTAGTGATGGAGGCTGCATGGTTGCATTGTTATCACTGGTAGGAAACCCTGAGATGCTTGTGCAGAAGGGATTACTTTCTTAATTTAAAACAAAGAAGAGCCACCAATATGAGTATTCACTTTATAATCCTTTATTTAAACAGTACATTTATGTCTTATGTACTCATATGTGTGTTATATTTCACAGTAGGAAAAAAAATGTTTAAGAAACAATCTTATTTTGTTTATCTATTGGTTCAATTTTAAACCATTTGAAATGATGGATTGAAAACATGTTGTTATTGCTTCACAGACAACTAAGTGACTTTTTGATTTTCATATGATAAACACACAACCAAAACTTTGTTTTCTTGACCTGGTGGTGAGCTCTTCGAGGGCAGGGACAGTTTCTCATACCTCCTGGGGTTGGAGGTGGAGAAATTAAGTGAGCAAAGTAGTGGCCAGGCAGGCAGATATTTAGTGTTTGAAGCCCAGGGCCTGTGCAGGGAGAGGGGAAGGTGGAAAGTGAAGGGGGTGGAGGGTGAGGTTTTGGAGGGCACTGTGTGCCATGCCATGGAGTATAAACTCCTCCATCATTGCAGAGCCAGATGGCAGATGTTTTAAGTGGGGAAGCATGTTGGTGTGACATGATCTGGTTTGAATGAAATATGCTCAGGGCTCTTGCCCTACAGTAATTTTCTGCAACCTACAAGACACTGCTGTTCTGGGGATGGAGAGTGGCTTGATCGTTATGACAGCATCATGGCTGTGTAGCCTAAGAGCGCCCCTGCCCCCATCCACCCACAGGCCATGGAAAGTCTTCATCTCTAACAGCACTTTGTCTCCTGAGAAGAAAGGCACAGTTGTTTTTCCTTTCTTCCTCTCTTTCCTCCTGCCCCCAAAGTGTTCTTCTACTCACCCAAACCATGATCTCAGACCTTAGTAGTTACAAGTCAGACATGTCATGGAGCTTCTCTGAGATCAGTTGTCTACAGCAGTGATGCATTCAAAACACCCTAAAAGAAGGCTTTGGAGTAGAAACTTGCCAGGGTCATGAGACATGCTTGGGTTGAGAGAGGAAATGTGATTACATAAAAAAAGTAGAATACAAAGTAGTGCCTATTTCATGATTATGGCTACTGTTCCAGGGGGCAAGGACCAGAAGGGAACCCAGACAGATGAAAACCTTTGACTTGTAAGGGCTGTGATGGGTGAGTGCTGGTTTCCCAAAGTAAAATAAGTGTATTATGATAATGATTTTGTTGGGCCAGTGATGTACATTAATTTTAAGAAATCAAATGTGAATAATTATAAGATAGCAAGAGTGAGTCTGAAAACCAAACTTGGGAACTCAGGAAGGTAAATCGCACATCGATCTCTCCCAGGCTAGTAGCAGAAATGGCTTGGAGGCAACGGAAGTGTTCACAGTCGTTTGAGGGCTCTGTACCTCTCTGAGCGCTTTGTTTAGTCTTTGCCTTGGCCTCTGCACTACCCCATCTGCCCTTAAAGTTGGGAAAGTCAACTCTTATTACTGTCCGGGGCTTCTGGAAGCAGAGAGTGTTTCTCTAATTTGTCCACTTCTTCGTTGCTATCCAAAGCCAGATTCTGTGTGGGATGACTTTCTTCAAGGCCCTGGTGTGATGAGCCGTTGAGTAGAAATGTGTGAAATAACTCTTGGTGTTTTAGTGAATGTTGGTGCTTTCAGAGCAGTGATTTGCCATTCCTTATGTGAAAACAAGAAGCCCGGACTTTTGAGTTCTAGCCCCAGTTTCATCAGTTTCTTGCCCTGTGATCCTGAAACATTTCTGAGCCTTAATGTTAAAGGAAGAAAGTAGAGAAAGAAGGGAAGGAGGGAGGGAGGGAAAGATTAACTGGATCACATGAAAGGATACATGTTGCAAGCTTTTAGAAATTGTTAAAGCTGTACCTACCTGTGAGAGAATATTTCTATTCATAATTGCATCACATAATGCAGACAGAGGAAAGTGAACCTCTATCAGAGTTTAGTTTAATTTCTTCGGTAAAATGGGACATTCATTGGGCGTTTCCTCAGTGTGCAAATGGAAATTTAGAACCTCATCTACATGGATCTGGGGTAGTTAAATTGTCTTTGGAATGGAAGGCTGCCTTCTGTCTTGCTAGGAATTTAAGGTATACAGGTAGTACTGGATTTAGAACAGTCATGGGAGTCCTACAATAGGGTGACCTCTAAATGGATGTGCAGGTCACATCTCATTTCATTCATTAGCTTCTCTCTTTGGATTCCATTTGGCCATGTATGTTGGAACTGTAATTATGAGTGAATTATTTGTCTGTAGTGTGTTAGACCTGAAGTTAGTAAACAGTGTGGGAATCCTAGCAGATGAGCTGGGGAGCACAGATACCGTAAATCTCTAGTCAAGGCCGAGTTAGACTCACATAACAGGACATCCTTGTTTCATGTGGGAATGAAGGTAGCACTGTGCCAGAGAGACCAATGAGGATGCAGAGCCCTGCCTTCAGATCTGCCACGTGCTGGTTGTGTGATGCCCACTTAGTTGACTTACCTCATTGCAGCTCAGGTTTTTCATCCAGTAAGTGTAATTAGAAAATAGGATCAAAAGAAACAAGGTAAAATGTTCAGTGACTCCTATGGTAGGGAAAATACGTTTAGGCATACAATTTTTAATATTTTCATATGTGTGCTGTCTTAGTCTGTTTGGGCTGCTATAACAAAATACTGTAGACTAGGTGGCTTATGTACAACAGAAATTTATCTCTCACAGTTATGGATGTTAGAAGTACAAGATCAAGACATTGGCAGATTTGGTATCTGGCGAGGAGGTCCAACTTCCTGCCTCATAGATGGCTGTCTTCTCTCTGTGTGTCCTCACATGACAGAAAGGGAGCACTCTGTTCTCTTCAGCTCCATATAAGGGCACTGTTCTCATACATGAGGGCTCCACCCTCATGACTTAATCACCTCTCAATGGCCCCACCTCCGAATACCATTATGCTGGGGATAAGGGTTCAACATACGAATTGGAGGAGGAACACAGACATTTAGTTGTAGTAGATACATTGAGGAAACAATATACATAAATTCTGTCATCATAACAACAACATTTTTATAACTTTTACTTTGTATAGAGGAATTTGTTTTGATCTTCACAATTACCTTGTGGTATAGACCCTATCATGTTTCTGTTTAATAGACTGGGGAAACAGAGGGACATGAAGGTCAAGTCCCAAAGCTGGTCAGTGGAGAAGCTGGGATTTGATCCTAAGTGGTCTGGTTCCAGAGACCCTCCTTTTAACCCTATGACAGTCTGTTCGAAGGTAATAAGCCCCAGATATGCTGGATGTGGTATTCCTTATTTGATGGATTCTCATTCATTTGACAGCACACAAAATTTGTATGCCATATCGAGAGGAAATAGCTTTGGGAGGCTGAGCTCAAGGTAAAGAGTTCCATGTTCATTAAAATCTCTGAGTGCTTTGGGGAACATGTGGCGATAGCTCTCCTTCTGAGCAGTGGCCGTGTTACATGTTGAGCCTCATGGAGATTTGCTGTTTAAGTGCGTTGTTGGGGACCTCATGCTCTCTGGGGCTTGAGGAACTGTGCCTTTGTCTACTAAGGATGTCACAGACAATAGTTCACATTGCTTTGTCTTGACCTAGATACAGAAATCCTTCTTTTCTATGCAACAAATAGGTTCTGGCCCCTGGCTTTTCATGTGTGTGTGTGTATGTGTAAACACATACACACACACACACACACACACACACACCTGTTTCTTGCTGATTACAGCAAATGATCTGGAACCATGAACTACCAGCTCTTCTGGAGGATGATGACTTTTATCCTTTGAATCCATGATGTGAAGGATATCATAGATGCTCAATTGAAGCTTATTGAAAAAGTGAAAAATGGCTTTATAGAAAATGCCCAGGTCTGTTTTCATGTGTTTTTAAACTATTGGTCAACCTCTGTGGAACTTATAGTCATATACCAATGGGCTAAGCACTGGTAAAGTGTTTCAGTGGGCACATTCTCTCAACTGACCTCCCTCCTCCTCCATCTGCCTCCCTCCCTTTTACATCCTCTTCTGCTCCTGTTCTCTCCTTCCTCTTTTGCACTTCCTCCTCCTTTTCTTCTTTTTTCCTTAACTGCTCTGTGTCACCTATAGAGAAACTAGAGGTCTAGTTTCTTACACACTGGTCCTCTATCAATGAAAGTCTAGAACACCTTTCTCACAAGTATAGAACAATTATTGAAATAATTATTTTTTAGGAGCCATTGCATACATGGTTCACATACCCATTGCCAGATGTAGGCTTTGGGGGAGACAGGTCATAGTGTGCTGTGTCCACCCTGTCACATGAGAGCTCAGATAATTTATTCTAAGCTTCCCATCCTCAGCTTCTCCACGGGGATACAGTGGAAGATGGTGGGATGAAGGTGTTGCCTGTGCATTATGTCTGCTGGGAGGAGGATGAAGAAGGCCTGGAGTTGGAGAAGGCCAATGCTTTTTTCAGGGACGGGAGTTGGGAGTTGTCCATTTGCACATTCAGTCTGCTCCTCCCGGCTAAGCAGAGGTCTGAGAGCTCTCCTCCCCTGCCACGCTGCCTTGAAGAATGGTGTGCAGTGGTGCTCTGCTGAAGGAACACTTGCATCTTAGGAGTGCCCTCCTGACATCACTGTGGTCGCACAGATAAAATTAGCATCCATATTAGTAACGCCCAACCTCAAGAACCATGCAATTATCTCATGATTTGATTTAATGACTCTGTTCTTTTCCAAGCTCATTGAGGCAATCTTCAGAGCATGTCCTGATTACATGTTATATAGACTATATAACAAGTGAACTAAAAAAGCAATTCAGACCTAGCTCCAGTTTAATTTGTAGTTTTTACATTTCAGGACAATGTTCTTAGTAGGTAATTGTCCAGCAATTTTTTTTTTTTTTGCATATTTCAATTTTTACTTGTTTTATAGTTTCCATTCCTCCAACACATCTCATCTGTGATAGTAGCAGTGAAAACAAGAGAGCAGCTCTTCTGGATCTCCTTCACCTTGCTAATCATAATCAGTGCATCTCTCAAACTCTTTAGGAAATGTTTAATGACTAATAATACCTTGCAGGACTTGTGTGTGGAGCCTAGGCGTCTCTTCTAAATGGAAAAAAGCCAAATTGTAGGCACTTGCCTGCTATGTGATCTTGGTATCCTGGGTAGTTTACTTGACTTCTGAGCTCTGATATACTTGCCTATAAAATGTTCCCACTTTATAGCAAGACCTGCTTCACAAGGTTGTGCTCAAACTTAAATGAGGTAATTCTCTGAGAAGTGCCTGGTTCATAGAAGGCATTTGAAAGTCATTTGCTGGGGTAGTATAGGTACTGAGACTGGCCAAATTACTGCACAGGTAGGGATGCTGGGGACCTCCTAGGATACTCTGCTCTATTCAGCTTTCCATCCAGAGACGCTTTCTCTAGGTGGAAAATGCAGGAGGGAAGGGAGGGGAAGTACTTCTGTGACAGAGATAATTTATTCTTCCCTTAGGCCATTTTGAGAGTAGACCAAGCTATGTATGGGAAAAGATGCAAGGCTGGGATATGACACATTCATTTTGTAATGTACTGGTTTTATGTGACAAAAGCTCGAGCTATGATGGGGTATGTCCAGTGTCAAATTTTCTTATCCAAAAAAAAAAAAAAAAAAAAATAGAGGAAAGGAGAAAAACACATTTACTTGAAACCTATTATGTAACAGGCACAGGGGGTACAGAGGTGAAAGTGACAGTTGTTGGGGGGGTGCAGAGGGTGTGAGTGCCAGGGATAGGAACTAAAGAGTTATTGTCCATAAAATGTGGTAATATGTAAATGGAGCTAAGCAAAAGGCTAGGGAGGAGCACCTGAGTGTTGCCAGTTTTCCCTTCAGCAGATGGAGGCCTGCCTGCCCTACCCCAAACAAATATTTATTCCAAATCTTGGGCAGCTAAGTGATTTTGGCTTTTCACCTCTCTGAAATACTGGAAAATGAGAACTTTTATAAAATTAGGGAAATGAGATCTAGTTCTGCCCATACACTTCATTTTTTCTTTCTTTATTTGGCTAAATTTTAAATACTTTGAGGCTTTTATTTTTAAATTTATTTTTCATGAAATCTGCACCTACAATGCCTGTTTGTTTATTCATCCATTCATCTTTTTCTGTCAGATTTATTGTACCGTGTGATAGAATATGTAAATTACACAGAACTAAATGTACACGGGCACTGGGTTCTACATACAGTAGGTATTCAGCCATTGTCTGCAGACTTGTCTAACAGTATCAACAGCAGTCATTGTAGGCAGGTGCTGTGATAGAGGCTGGAAGTTGTGTACAGGATGGAGTGTGAGGGTGTGTCAGAGCCAGCAGTTTTGTCAAACAGTCAGATTCTGAACAACCATCTGTGCCACTTGCTGGGCAGCTAAACTTTCACCTTTTAGAGAAAACAAGGTCTTTGGAACCAGCGTGTTCTTTCAAGCAATACTGGATGCTGCCTGATTGTTTCCATCCTGGAACCAAGTTGTTTTAAAAAGAAATCTGGCTGCTTTGTTAAGATAAGACGTTTGTGTGAAAATTGCTGAATGAGAGCTCCCACTGGAGGCTCCTTCTCTTCCAGACCCCTGCACAGTTCATTCCCAGCTGGTGCATGTGGCGATGAGGGTTTGGGACAGATTGCTAGAGCCCCATTCTCCCAGTTCCTCCCATTCCTGGACGCTGGGATGAGTGGAGGGTGGAGAGGTTGGTGGAGGCCAGGATCCTGGCCTCATAGAGCCGCGCTGACCTGGAAACTGTTCAGTAGTTTAGTAGTGATGTCACCTTCTGCCAAACTGTGCTGCCCCTGTTTGCCCTTATGTCACCTTCTCTCCGGTTTACACAGTCATTACATGAGACAGTGCTGCCTTTTTATATTAGTTTTTAATAATTTTATGTGTTTTATCTATTAGATGTTCTTAATTTAAAACACTTTTTTTTAAAGTTTGTGTTTATGTTTTTTATTTGTGTGATCATAAATCGTCAGTATATGAAAATATCCAACTCTAGTTTGTAAAATCTTCAGAAAAGATAGTAGCATGAGTAGACTACTTTGTGCAATTTATGAATACAGCTTTCTCATAAGATCCTGAACAAGGCAGTGATGTCCATTCTTGCCTCTTCTATATAAAATTTTACTGCAGGTTAGGACATTAAAGACATCTAGATTGTAAAGAAAGAAGTAAAACTGTCTATTTGCAGATGAATTGAGCCTGCATGTAGAAAATCTTAGGGAACACACATACACCCACCCACCATGAATCTGTTAGAGAACTAATAGTTCAGCAAGCTTATGGGATACAAGATCAATACAAAAATCAATATGATATACTAACAAAAAACAATCTGAAAATGAAATTACAAAAACAATTCCATTCAAAATGGAATCAAAAAATAAAATTCTTAGAAACAAACTTTACAAAAGGAATGTGAAATCTCCACACTGGAAACTATAAAACATTGCTGAGAAAATTAAAGAAGATCTAAAACAAATATAGCAGTATTCGATGTTCATGGATTGGAAGACTCAATATTGTTAATTCTCCTCAAACTGATTTATAAATTCAATGAAATCCCTATAAAAATCCCACCATGTTTTTTTGGGAGGTGGGGGGTGTAGAAATTGACTAGCTCGTCCTAACATTTATACAGAAATGCAAAGGACCCAAAACAAAGAAAACAATTTTGAAAAAGAAAAAAATAGAGGATTATACATTTGGGCTTCAGAACTTACTATAAAGCTACAGTAATCAAGACGGTGTGCTCCTTGTGTAAGGATAGATCAGTGGAACTAAATTGAGAGTCTAGAAATAAGCTATTACATTTATTGTCAATTGCTTTTTCTATAAAGGTGCCAAAGCAATTTAATAGAGAAAAAATAGTCTTTTCAACAAATAATGCAGGACAATTGGATAGTTACATGCCAAAAAAAAAAAAAAAAAAGTCACTTTAAACCTTTACCTCACACCATACACAGAAAATAACTCAGAATGAATTGTAGACCTAAATGTAAAAGCTGATGCTAAATCTTCTAGGAAAAAAAAAAGTAGTGAAAAATTTTCATGACCTTGAATTAAGCACAGAGTTCTTAGATATGATATCAGAAGCACAGCGTGTTAAACTACTTTCTAGAAGGTTTGATAGCTGTCCACATGAGACCATTGTACAATACCTCTGCTAGTATTGAAGATAGTCTTTCTAAAAACCTTTACTCATTCAGTCGGTGAAAGTGAACACTTTTTTTTTTTTTCCTTTGGCATGTGGCTATCCAATTGTCTTGTTCGTAGTAAGGTCAGATTTTTAAAATTTATAAACCACTCAAAATTATTAAAACTTTCTGGGCTATTCTAGATCTCTGTTCTGTATTTTCCTAACCTACCAAAGCTTTCAGGAAGAAATATTTCCTATAGGAAGAACATAAGTTTGTGGGCTTTGTATGTTGAATTACACATTTCCTTGTCAGCCATGGATCCAACAGACCCCCGTGATAGATCCTTAGTGTCTTCTGTCCTTCAGCAAAGACAGTAGTGTGAGTGGTTAGTTTTTAAGAAATGAACAGCAGAATGGGAAATGGACATAGGCCAGACTACTGCAGTAATCAGGTGTGATAAGAAATACTGTGGGATTTGAAATCAACTTGCTTGTGTTTGAACCATGGTTTACTTATTGCCAGCCTTGCAGGCCATAGGCCCGTTACTTAACTTCATCAAGTCCTTAACTTTATCTGCAAAATGGAGACGTGAAAATGATTTCTCTCAGGATTGCTTTGATCATCAAACAAAAAAAAAATTTTTTTTCTTCAAATGAAATAAAGTTTAGTGTTATGCCTGGCATATAAGAACCCATTATTAATTAATATTGTCATGGGTTGGATTTCAGATCCCTGAGCTTAGAGCTCGGACCCTGCCTGACACTTCCTGAAAGAGGTTCTTCCAGGCATTCCATGCAGCAGTCTTCTCTCTCTCTCCCCTTCTCTCTCTCTCTCTCTCTCTCTCTCTCTCTCTCTCTCTCTCTCTCTCTCTCTTTTTAAAGTACAGTTCAATTGAAAGATGGGGAGCAGAGTTTTTTGTCACTCCAGATGTTATTTCCTTTGGGGCTGCTGTACTCCCTATGGTTTGAATTCATACAGTAACTAGAGGGCAAGAGGGAATTACTCTCAACTCTCTGTCTCCGAGAATACCTCTGGGTGCTGGTGAGATGCCACTCATCAATTCAGTTGTTATTGTTTTTAGGGCCATAAGCCCTCTGGATAGAACCCAGTGGATTTTCTTGAATGCAGAAGAATTAAGTGAGGTGAGGGAAGATCATTAATGTAGACTTTATTATCTCCAGCGAACTATGCCTAATCTTGCTTTAGCCCTAAACTTACATATCCTGGCTCTAACTAGCCTGAGAGTACTTCACAGTCGGGAACTGTACATTTTAATTCTCTGCATCTCCTAGGCACCTGGCTCAGTGCTAAGCAAACAATAAGCATTCAGGAGATGCAGGAATTGTGCAAGCATTTTCTGAGTTTCCATATAGATGAAGTTAAGAAATCATATTTGTGTTAAATGATGTACATATGCATAATCTCATTTAATTCTCATAACAACCCTTGGAGGGAGGTTAGGAGAATCAGAACACATTTTCCTTATTTTACACAGAGAAAAATTAAGGCCAGATAAGTTAATGGCTTGCAAAAAGGGATATAGCTCTTAAGAGGAAAAGCAGAGGTTTGAATTCTGATCTACCAACTCTAGATTATAAGGTCATTCTTTTGCTTTCTGTTGCTCATGTTGGAGACTGTCGTGTACATCAGATACCACCAGATCAATGGGTTTGTCCTAGTGATAGAACACACATCCTGTGTGCTTATTTTTATATTTTCAAGAGGAAGGAAAATTTTTTCACATTAAGAATGTTGAGAATGAGAAAAATCCTAGGTCCAAAGGATTTTACCCCCCTGCCCCCACCTCTCTGGACAAACGTTTATGGTTTATGGACATCATATTGTGTGTTGCCCTCTTTGAGCCAGGATAGCTCAAATGGATGCTTTTGTCACCATCTCTCCTTTTTTGGCAATTGTCTCCCTAACCAGTGAAAAAAAGAGAAAATGACATTTCTTGGCAGTGGAAAGTATCAGTTGGTGAAACTTTAGAAGAGAAGCGTTGGGTGTGTGTGTGTGTGTGTGTGTGTGTGTGTGTGTGTGTGTGTGTGTGTTTCAGTGAACAAGAAAGGCCCACAGCAGAGCCAGTTGCTGGTTTATTTGGCTGAAGCATGTGTTTGCTTGCATCACGATTGTCAATAAAGATCTTTAAACATCCTAGCTAGACTCTTGAGGGCCGAGAGGGCTGCCCTGAGCTGTCCAAGATGGAGATCTCTTCCTGGTGGACACTTGATTCACAAGTATGCTAATTATTCATTCTTCCTCTGTGTAGCCTGCTGAAACAATCACCCAGCTTGTTTGGTGCACAGTGTGGCGTCGGACAGCAGGCCTTTTTATGTAACTGATGGCTTTGTATGTTCATATTGTTCTTTATGTACTTATTTTATAGCTTATGCAGCAGACATTCGAGTCAATTAGCTTCTTGTCTTACAAACTGGGCGCTGCTGTTGAGAACTGAGTTAGAAGGGTGTGTTCGAAGGCGACCAGGGGACCTCTCTCCTTTCTTTTTGTGCTATGTGGGTTGGTTTCAAGTTACAGCATTTTTATTGGCTCTTCTTGGCTGAACCTTGGTTTCAAAAGCTGGCATTTGGGAGTTGAATTTCTTAAAGCCATAGCTTTTCTTTTTACAGAACTGAAGTCTAGCAATACACACAGCTCACCCCAGGGCAGTGTGACCTTTTTTTTTTTTTTTTTTTTTTTTAACATCAATTGATATGTATGAATATTTTTTATAGTGCTTACTAAACAAAAATCCAGTGAATGGTTTCTGTACTGTTTCTTCACTAGCACCAGCACAGGCTTTCCCTCTGTAGAATCCTTGTTTCTTTTTCTTTTGCATTTTTCTGTACAATCTTACTCCTGTTTTGTTTTTGCTCCTCTGTCCTAATTGTTTTCTTCACCAAGTTTTTTGTGGGGTTGGGGGTGAGGGGTAGGGAGGAACCTGCCTTAAACCCTTTCAGAAACAAGTTGGAATATGAATAAATTAGTTAAATTCTGTTATGTATATCCCACAAACTATTTCTGCATGTGATAATGTTTATGGGGCATAGATTGACTGTTTCAAGCTCATGAGGATTTTTAAATATTAGAAAGAAATTTACCAAAAAAAAAAAAAATGGAAATTTCCCCCTTCCTTTTTCCATTTCCTTTATTGTGGTTTTAGCTCTTCAGCCTGATCATTGTGGTGATGGTGGACCTGGAGGTACCCAAGTCGGAGGAATTCCCCCTAGACCTGAGTGCAGCAGGCAGGATTTTTATCCAGCACCCTTTGACCCAGTAGAGCTTATGATTCTGCATAGCAGACTCATGTTTACCGTTGAATCCTCAGTCTTCCCTGGTGCCTGGCCCAAGGCAGTTCTTCAGAAAATATACCAAAGAATGAATGAGCAAATGAGCCCATCCGCTCAACCTCTCCTCCCCTCTGTGTAAGCATCCATAGCCTCTCCTGAACCAGAAAATCTTCACTCAGCGCATTTGGCTGTGTTGTATAGCTGTGGTCATCAAGGGACCCTGGGTGTGCTTTGGGCAGCAACTGAATTCTTTAGAACAGTCCAAGCATAAAACATTGCTTACCCTCATATTTGTCTTTAGGAGAAAAACTAAGCCAAAGAAAAGCATCTTGAATTTATTTCTTATTCTTGCTGACTTTAAACATTGACAGTGCTAATACTGATCCTCAACCCAAATAGTTTTCTTTACCCATATATTTATTGAGCTTATTCTTCGTTTGGGGCTCCACTGTTAGCACAGGAGATGGAGAAGCATAAAGAGGTGGTGTGCTTCTGCTGACCCTTTACTACCTAGTTGTAGAGATTAGGAATGAACTTGAGTATAATTATGAAAGCCACAAGAGTTAGAGTATATTGAGCATGCGCTATATCCTGAAGATGGTACATGGTGCCTTACTTGAAATCGGGTATTTAATTCGTGAAAGGATACATGTGTGTTACATCATGAGACTGTTGAGGCCATCCTTATTTCTTTATAACATCAAAGACATTTAAGGGCTTTTTAACAGAAGGCTGGGTTAGGAGGAGAGTTAGCAGCTGTTTGTCAGACAGGACAAGGACATTTCTTACTGGCAAAATCAGAGGAGTTTGCTGAGCTGGGCCTTGGGGGTGGAGAGATTGAGGGAGGATAGGTGTAAGGACATAGAGACCAAGGGGGCACCAGAGAAAGGACCTTGCAGGAGTGTGTGTGTGAGAGACCCCTGTGTCATTAGGAAATAGAGGAGCTTACTTAGCCTTGCTGAATTGGAAGAGAGAATTGAGAGAAAGGTGGGGTGACAATGACCCAACAAAGAAAAAGAACATGCTGAGGACTAAGCTGTATCTCACTTCACTGGGCAGATGAGGTCGTAGGACAGCCTGCTCTGCAGAGACCCACAAAGGCTAACAGTGGGGATACCCTAATGGACACAGTAGGGATGAACAAGTGGCCCAGATGGAAAGACCCTGGTCTGTCTTAGGGGAGTCAGCTTACTCTTACATTTCTCCGCGAATTCCAGGATGCTTGGTTCCTCCAGTGAATTCTTGAGCTTTTTTTTTTTTTTTTTTTTTTTAGTAAAAAATATCTGCTGTGAATTCTAAGACATTACTTTTTTCTATTATTTTAATTTCTGAACTCCTTGGTGAAATCAGAACTGCTCATCTTATTATTTCTCTACTTATGTTGTATTTACTTGTATGGTATCTGCAGATACTGTCTTGGCAGGAAGTGGGCAGCCTCCCCTTGGTCGGCATACTTTATTCATTGGTCTGAGTGGACAATTTTTTGCAGCCCTCCAGGGTTGGTGTCAAAGTCCCTTAATCTTGGCCCTTAAGGAAGACTCAGCCCAAACCTGGGCAGCCTGAGAATTGGCCTTTCTTCATTGTAAGCTGATGAAGAGAAGGCTTCACCCAGTTATCTCTGGGCATGAAGATCTTTATATTAAGAGGCGAACAGGAAGTCGTGCCCAAGCTGTCAGGGCCTCGTTTCATCTGGGAGTGCTGCCTCGCTGCACAGCACACCACCCCACTTTCTTAGGTGTCTGCTGCTTGTGTTCACTTAATAGACAGGATCCAGGATGTGTTCATTCTTTAAAAAATCTGTTAGCATTTGTATAATACACATAATATTTTTACACAATTATAAATAAATTATGTGTATATTACACACTAATTATATTTATAATTATATGTTACACATGTGCACACCCTAATTTTAGTTCCTATTTGTGACCAGTGTAAAAGCAAAAATCTAGCCAAAAATGTAAGGAGAATGTCACACACACACTGTCCCCTTTCCTCCACTGTCTTTTCTTTGATTGAACCTTCTGCTTCCTCTCTATCATCTGACCCAGGGCCTCAGTGGTAGTGGTAGGTAGGTGATAGCCTATCTTTCCCCCCATTCTCTCATTGTATAGGCCACTTCCCACCATTCAGTTCTACAAGTGAAATAGCTTTGGCAGATATAGCTGTCTCTGCATGAAATGCTCCCCTTCATTCCCTTTCAGTCTCTAAATTTCAGGATCCCTCCTCCATGAAGCCTGCCTTGTCTGATTTTCCGCCTCCTACCCCTTTCCAGCTTGTCCTGTCTAAATATTGTTCTTCAGAGCCTGTATGAAATATCACTTCTTATGTGGATCTTTTCCTGCAGAACCTACCCTTCCCCTGGCCCCTCTGCCATCTAAAGACTTTCTCCATTTCCTGAATTCCCCCAGTGCCCTGAGCCAATCTTAGATCTGCCTTGTTTACCATTAATTGGGTGCACGTTCCCCTCAAACTCGGCCTCATTATCTTTGTGTCTCAAAAATATTGCTCTTAGGTAGTCAAGAAATGCTTGTTTGAATTAGTTGTTTTTTTTTTAATAGATTCCGGAGAAGTCTTTTTCTTTTTTTTAAGCAAAAGGAAAATATTGTAAAGTCTTGATTTGTCTTTGCTTATATTGCCTTTAAATATTTAAGCTTCATATTGTACTTATTATTTATTTATTATCGAGGTGTGCCACTTTGTTTTAAATAGGAAGGAAACATTTGCCCTTCTAATTAATATACCAGGCAGGAGATTTACAGCTTTCAACAGCTTTAGGAGGTAAGGAACCTGCCCCAGGATAACTGAAACCAGAGCAGTGATCTGACTTGCCCAGAGGCGGTGAGTAAGCTACAGTTTTCAGATTCACACTCACATCTCTGACTCCTTCCTTTGAACCACACTGCCTCCCAGCAATTATTTAGCTGGTTACTATGTACACATAATACATTAAGTTGAAAGATGTATTTGTTTACAATTCCAAGCTCTGTGTGTACGTATTGGATCTTCATAGTTTGGGAGCATATGAAGGATTGTCTGTCCCTAAATTAAAAGCAAGCAAATGAACAAAAACCAAAATGGAACATTGTGAGAGATAGTCATTTAGTTAATCTAGACACTCAGTAAGACTAATAAATACAATGGAGATGACCGTGAAAAATAAGCTAATCAAAGTTTTTGGTAAATCATCCTCAAAGCCAGACTGATTCTTAGTTAAACAAGAGAAAAGTGGTAATGTTCCCAAGGCTGCATTTAATCTATACATTCTTGGTAAGACCTTAATTTTTCCTTTTTCCATTGAGTTTAAGATTTCCTTCTGGGTCTTACACCAATCATTAATGACCACACTGTTATCACAGCTCAAAACTTTCCTATTGACACTTCAATCATTTTTAAAGATCTTGAATGTTCAACCTGTATAAAGCTAACCTTTTGCACTCTATTAAAATTTAAGAACCCCTTGATTCTCAGTGAATGCCCCAGCTCCTGGATCATGAAAGCATTACCTTGTGCCAAGGGCATGATGCAGTACACTCATTCCTTTTTAACAAATAATAAGAAGTTTGACTTTTCATTTACACATCTTGCCAATTGCTAACAAGTTTCTCTCTCGTTCAAACACCAGATTGATCCTAAGAAATTGAAAATATTGATTTAACCCTCTGTCTGATTTGTGCTGCAGGCACCTGCTAGTGCCGTCTTAGCACATTACAATTGCTTGGCTGTAATTCCTCAGGGGACCACTAATAACTACCACATCTGTCTTTTCATCTTCCGAAATTATGCTAGCAGTTGTCCAAGTCAATTGTGATTCATTTGATACTGCTCTCCTTCAAGACATATTGCAACCAAATAGACTTGCTCACCAGTAATATATCTGATGACATAGTTAGTTCTCGTTAATTGACAGAATGATTCAGGCTTTTATGGATGGCATTAATTGGTCCCTTGTGTCCATGCAATAATTGACCAGACAGAAGCAGCAGCATTAGCTTTCACCCAGTCAGGAGAGTTTTGAGATGGGGTAAATGTAGTAAGGATGACAAAATGTCTGTATGTTTAATCAAGACTTTATCAATGAATTGAATAAAAAAGATTTCGTAGGAATCATAATTATGATCATAATTATGAACGTTGCATTCTAGCCCACAGAGATGCACTAAAATGCAGGTCTAACCCTCCCCCGCCCCACCCCAGCCATCTTGTGCTGAAATGTTTAAATACAGGGTACAACTTTAATATATGAAGAGCAGAAGAGTGCTAAATCTGAATTAAAGTAATTTGAAAAGGTAAATATAAAGAGATCTTTTTGACATACACCATTAGTAATCCAACAAACTGGGCACATAAAATCTGAAAATGTGGCAATTTCTCGCCTCTTAGAGAATAAGTCACACCCCCCGAATGTTTGGATAAGTTGTCTCATCTTCCTGAAACTTAAATTTCCTCCTGTTACATGCTGCTAAAAAAAGCTTTGGCTCCCTTTTTCCTGCAGGATGAAGTTTCATGTACAAAAATGTTTACAACCTATTACTGCTGTTTATTCCCCCCTTACTCTTTAGTCACACAGAATTAATATTTCCAGGGTCTAATACTATATAGCTGTTATAGAAACTCCCACTCATTCTTCAAGAACCCTTCCAGATACCTCTTGGATTTCTCAAACCAGATGAGTTGCCGCCTCCTAGGTGCTTAGGCATTTGGTTCCTGGTTTCCTCAATTAGACTTTGAGCTAGCCTTGGGCAAGGGCTGCATCTGGGTGCTTGACACCTGTAATTATGTAAGGACTTAATAAATATTTGTTGAATTGAATTGCAATAGTTACATCTTGGGGAATGAGAATTTAAAGTTTGAATTCAAGAAAGATGACTTGGTTAAAATTAGATGTCAAATAGTATGTCTCATAGCCAGTGTCAACAAGTGGCTGGCAACTAGTGTTGGGAGATAATTACAGTTTGGTGTAAAACAAGCCATTTGAGGTGTGAAAGATAATTACCAAGTTCACATTTGGGGGGTGGAGGGTGAGGTATGAATTATGCAGAATAGGTTTTCTAGTGTTTGATTTACAGACTATTCATATTTTTTAGGTCATTTATTACGTGGGCTAGACAGTAGCTGGAACAGATATGCATTAGGCTTTGACTTGTGAACATCTGATGTGGCCTCCTTTTAAGGGCAGTGCAGTCTGACAAACCAGGGCTCAAATCGCAGTGCTCCTGTCTATTAGCTGTGTGCTTTGAGTGAGCTCTCTAACTGATTTAAGGATCAGCTTCCTCATCTGTAAATTGAGAGTAATAATAGCACCTGTCTTGTAGGATTTGTGATAATAAAGAGGGATGTTTGGGAAGTGTATTGCACAGTAGCAGGTATACAGTAGGCACTCAATAAAAGGCGCTTGTTACTGATTTAAGATATGTTTTGACACTTCCTTCTGAGAGTTCAGAAAGGTGGAAAGTAAATACAGCTGTTATATAAAGAAAATCTTTAGAGTTTTGTGATTTTTACCCTGCCTCTAGTTGCGTGAAGTTGCCTTTGTCTCTGTAAGATTATGTGCAGCTTCCAGAGGACTCAGAGCATCATGTTATAGCTCAGAATGTAGGAGAGCGAGGGCAGCAGCAATGTGCCAACACACTTACAGTGATCACATGTAAAATCAAATCTTGTTTTTGTTTTTTAGATTTTTTTTTTTTTTTCTTCTAAGCAGCAGATCGACTATTGTGATAGGCAGTATTTGATTTTCACTGGTTTGGGATAGATTCCTGGTGATGCCAATAATTATGCAATCTAGATCTAGCATTTTCTGCTTACAGAACATTTTCATGTGTGACAGAGAATAAATTTGTTTGGCAACGAGATTTTAAATGGTGAAATTTATACAAACAAATGGTGGCTTCTGATTGGCCTAGGAGTATGTATTGCTTTTTTTGTAACCTGCAGGTTTAGAAATGGAGGAAGAGAACATCTCTGCAAACTCGGAGACCCCAGTCCTGGGAAACCAAGGCTGGTACTTATATATGGACCTGACTGATACAATCTCTCCAAATGAAAAGGGTTGGTTGGCACAGAGTAGGTTTTTAAGTTGTTGGATGAATGGATGAATGATTGATTAAATGAATGAATGAATGCCTTAATGTTGCTATTTGGAGTTTTATTTGAAAGTAATATTAATCTTTTAAAATGTTACTCTTGCAATGACAGAGGGCACTGAGTATAGTGTAAATGAGGTCAATCAGGTTGATTCCTCGTAACCCCTAACTGGGATCATTACACTGAGGGAATGGTAATTTAACTTGGAGCGGAGAGGGTGTTAGTAATTTTGGAACCTATTAGACTTTAGGGGGCGAGCACATGGGACTTGGAGAAAAAGGTAATAAAATTTGGGAAAAGAAGTAGAACTAGGAAGATAATGATAGAAGAGTCATTTCCTACTGGGTAGGAGGCGGAGGAAGAGGATGAATTGTCCCTCCGCCTTTTCGCACTTAGAACATAAGCAGTCACTATTAATAGTCTTACTCTTATGGTTGGATAGATTTTTGTGGACTGGTCTTGCATTTATGAGCTCACCAAGATTTTGTGGACTAACTGGAAATTAACTCTCCATGTTGACTTTCAGGGGAAGTTGATACCATCTTTCAGTTTCTGACTTCAAGACATGGAAAACAACCCCTACTAATTTCTCTGCCTTAGGGGTTATTTTGATAAACCTTCACCATATCATAGACATCGTGGGGTAAAATTGGAGAGTAATGGTACATTTGTCATAGGAAGAATAAGTGGATCTGTTGTTCCTTGGCAAAGATCACCTTTGGAAAAAGCTGTATTATGAAAAATGCAGTTTCCTTAAGTACAACTAACACAGCCTAAGCTCAAGTTAATTAATGGCTGTGCATCCCACAGTGACTCTTTCTCAAGCCAGGCACACTTCTATATACCCTAGTGCATAAAGGCAAACAACTTAATTAACTTACTTTCTATCCATAATTATCTTGAAATGAACTATTTATAAATAGTTCCAAGAGTTAACACTGCAAGCATATCTTAAAATTCGTTTGAAGAAAAGAGAAACCAGCATGGTTGGCTAGCTTCTCATTCCTTTCTTTGCCTACATAGGTATTAATATGAACAATAGCCACTCCCGTCATGTTCTAAGGCTGCGTACTTGAAAGGATTATTAATTTCTGCAAATACTCAAGATTTCTTATTGGTTATTTTTTATTTCAAGATGTGTTATCTTTTTTATCAAACCCCTGTGCCAGGCACTGGACCCTCAGTAGTGGACAAGGTGGATATGACTGCTGTGAGTTTAGTCTCTTAGAAGCTACAGACATGTTGTGTTATCATTTATTTATTTATTTATTTACTTATTTATTTATTGCTATTATGAAAGACCACGGATTGGGTGGCTTAACAACAAATTATTTTCTCACAGTTATGGAGGCTAGAAGTCCAAGATCTAGGTGTCAGCAGGTTTGGTTTCTTCTTGGCTTGCAGATGGCTGTCTTCTCGCTGTGTGGCCCTCCCTTTGTGCATACTCATCCATCCCTGATGTCTCTTCCTCTTCTTATAAGGACACCCATCAGACTAGATTAGGGCCCTACCTTTAAGACTTTATTTAATAACTACCTCCTTTAAAGGTCCTGTCTCCAAATACAGTCACCTTGAGGGTCAGGGCTTCCACGGAAGAATTTCAGGGAGAGGACACAGCTTAGTTCATAAGATACGTGAATAGTCATTGACATGGGTGGGAGTAGCCCCTTGTGTATGCCCCCTCCCCTGGTCAGGGCAGATTTCCTGGAGAGAAGGGCTGTCTGAAGTGGGAATTGATACAAAAGTAGGAGTTGGCCAGACAGAGAGGGAGGGGAGAGCTATCTTAGACTACATGTCTAAAGGTCCAGAGGACATGAGAGAGAATGGGTTGGGTAATTCAGTGTGACTGGATTTAGAAATACTTGCTTTTTTTCTGTCTTCAATTTGAATGCATATGCACATGAATTGTATTCTTTAACTGCATCAGCTCTATAGAATTTAGTGTCCCTTGTCCTTGGATTTGTGTGTGGTGTTAGATGTGAAATGGCATAAAATGCAGTCACCTTTACCTGTGGAGGGTCAGGGCTATGAAATGAGATTGACTGTAGCCTACTCCCCATATACCTGTGCTGCTCTGGTTGGGTTTCTTGACTACTCTCTCCTTCACCACCTACAGGTGCTGCCTCAGTGCAGGTAGTTGTTTGGTAGGTGGGCATAGGGGTAGGATGGAGTACCCCAACAAAGTAGAAGACTAAAGAAGGGGGGAAATCCCACCCATATACCTACAAGCCAGAGCCAACCACTGTTAGCATTCTGATGTATTTTCTTCATAAAACTTTATTTTACAAAGTTGTGCTCATCCTATATTTTATCTTGCTTTCTTATAAACCTTTCTTATTAAATGTAATTTTTAATGCCTGTCTAATGTTGTACTTGGAGTTTATTTAACAATTCCTTATTTTTTAGTTGCTTAGCGTCTCTTTTTCTCCACCACTAAGATAACTGTGACAAACATCTCTTAGCAACTCTCTCCCCCCTCCCCCTTCTACCACTCACCCTTCTTCATCCCCCTGCACCAATATTCTAGAATATATCCCTAAATTACATTAGGGACAAAAGTTATTTTTAAGACTTTTGATACATCTAATCAAATTACTTTTCAAAAGAACCAAATCAATATATACCATTCATAACAGTCTATGCTCTTGGGAATATAGAGGATCAGTATAAGCAAAAATGGGTATTTTATTGGTGTTTTACATTGCTTTGACTTGACTACATGTGAACATTTTCTCATTTTATCAAATCATTTATGTTTCTTCTTTCATGAATTAGCCTTCACTGTCCTTTGACCAGTTTTTCTGTTGGTACAATGGTGCTTTGAGGAAAACAAAAAGGTGCAGAGGAATAAATGTCCTCTCTTCCTTCAAGCTGGCAGTGATGCATGCTGGAGGAGTGTACGCCTGTTTCTATTTGACCATGGCAATAATTGCATTTAGATCGTACTTAAAATAATGTGAATGAACAATTATAATGGTGATGAGAAATGAATTTATTTATATCTAATTTGGGATTCAGCTAATATGAAGGGTGTGTTTATATATCAGATACTATGCCAGCTGATTTCATAGAAACATTCTTTATCGATCCTTACAACACTTCTAATAAGGGAGCTTTAGGCTCTTTTTACATATAAGAGAACTGAAGTTCAGACAGATTCAAACTGGAATTTGAGCCAGGTCTCTTGACCCCTAGTCCCAGGCCCTTTCTTCTAAACCATGAAACCTGCCATTTATATGAGATCTGGTATCTGTATTTTTATAAAGTATCTAATCTAGTTGTTTTGGCTCCTGAAATACCATGCTGTGCTATACTCCTACTGGAGCATATAAAGAGACAAGCACACTTCCTGGCAATGAAACTGATACTGGGGATTGCATTTGGGTAAAGATGGATGAAGATATTAGGCCCTTTCTTTCTGGAAAGAAGGAAAGTAAAGAGAAATGTAAAGGAAACTTAAAATCAAAAAAGGATACATGTAGATTTATCTAGTGTTTTCCTAAGTGCTTCAATGTAGATGTGATTAGAAATGAAAAGGAAGTTTTTTTTTTAGGACAGAGGGTTGCACAATACATTTCAAATCTTATTCCTCTGTATATCTTAACAGCTGAAATTTAATTGGTTCAGACATTTTGTGAATGAAGGAATGATCTATCAAGAATGATTCAGAGAATGAATGATTCAGAGAAGCAATGTTAGTTGGAGTGACGACTCTAACTTTTTAAGGTTGAAATTATGGATGGGCAGAACATTATAGATGCCCACGCTGGGCAGACTTGGCCCAAGGGGCGGACCATCTCCACTCAGGTAAAGAACTCTTTTGGGGGTAAAGCAGGGACTCCAAATGACAGCATCTGTCATCTTTCATGTTTGAGGACACACTGTGGACTTCCCCAAAATTAGTCTTTTTGTCTCCTCTTATCTTTGCCACTTTATCAATCTTGATTAAGAACTATTCTCTTCAGAGGAAGTTTGGAATCTATGGGATTTTGAAAACAGTAGTTTCTTCATGGCATACAGCATATCCTTATATATCCTAATAACAGAAGTTCTGAGTTCTGTGTTAATATGGGACCTCCTTTGGTGAAACTTTGAATACATTCAGGAGAAACATGTGACAGGATTGCACTGTTGAGGGGCATTTGAAACACTGCATTTTTCTTGGATAATATTGAATGTGGACAATGTTATGTGGCCTCCAAGAATATTTCAGGGCCTCTGATGCTTTAAGGGGAGAGTCAGCCTTTACTTTTCGATTATGTAATTGTGATCAAAACAGACTTTGGGATCTGATTCTACATATATCTGGATTAGCTTTTTCTGCCTAATTAAGAAGAATTTTGGATTTAAATCCTGTTGGAAGCAAAGTTAAAGACCTATTTTATGCATTTACTAAATAGTAATGATCAGATGTACTTCAAAGCTAGATTTTAACATTTAAGTCAAAAGTTGAAAGAAAACTGCCCCAGAGTAAGGAGTCCTCAGTCCTTCCCAGCTTTAGGCTCACAAGTGGTGTGGCCTTGGGCATGTCTTCTGGCTTCTCTTTGCTTTAATTTTCTCATCTGCAAAACAAGTTGAAATTGTTGGATGAGATTTAAGTGCCTTCCAGTGCCCAACTTTTCTGACTCTTTTACAGTCTCTGAGAGAGTTCCTCTAAGTTCAAGCATCATATTAGAAATATTTTCATTGTTTGCATGTTGGTTTTAGTAATAAAATTTTGTAATTATGAGCCTTGAGTAGATGAGAAACCACACACATGGCATAAAAGGGTTTGTCAACAGAAAATCTGTGTGACTCAAAATAGAGAAATGAGCTTATAAATTTCTCTTGACAGAAAACATGTCATTACACAAGCAGTTCATGAAAGACCTCTGAGCATTTCTGTACATAGACTTGGGAATATTCTCAAATAATATTTTTTAAAATACATTTTCTTCCAACTTATTCATTAAAAAAAATTTTTTTTTTAAGATCCTAAGCTTCAGAAAGAAGTACCATACACACTCTCTATATTTTTGGTCCATTCAGTTAGCATTTATTGATCATCTCCTATGTACTAGAATAAAGCTCCTGCCATCTAGTACCTCGAAAACTAGCAAAGAAGGTGGTCATTGAAGGAAATGATGCTAGATTGCGGTGGGGTTATGAGAGCGGGAGAATGTAAAGAGCATGATCAGGGAATCGTTAATGGCGCGTCATGGAAGGCTTTACTGAAAGATGAATGGAAGTTTGCAGGTAGCAATGAGAGTTGGCATTCTAGGCGTTGGAGACTGCAAGTTAGAAAGCCCAGTGAAAGGAAGATGGCAGTGAAGGTAATGTGATAAGACTTGTTAAGTAAGATCACTCTGGTTATAGCCTTAAGGAAGGGTGAGAGTGGGGAGAAGTGGATGATAAGGCAGTTATGAGGCTACTTGAAAAGATCAGATGGAAAAGATGGGTTGGGCATAGATGGATCTGAGAGTTGATATTTATGCAATTGAATTATGTTGTAAGGATTGTATAAGGATGGGGAACCAGAGGAGGAAGCCATGCATGATTGTGAAGTCTCCAACTTGTGGGAGTGTGGGAGTTGGTTTGATCACCCTCAAGAAATTCCTTGGCAAGGATTAATCTTTGGATCCTCAAATATTACATCTTTTGCTGACACAGGAACCTGCTGCCTTTTTTTTTTTTTTTTTTTTTTTTTTAACCCCGGTGAAACTTAGAAGCAATGACTGGAATTAAGAGGTGATATAGCCAGCAGTGGTCTGGTAAATATTTTAAACCACACACACACTTATGTACACATATATGTTGGTTAAAATTTTTACTAATATAAAGCACATATAGCACACAATTTACAAATGCTAATAAAATAAGTAATGCTTTCTATTGTAAATTCCATATGGCAAATTGATTCTCATAGAATATTTTCACTGATAGTTTTTCAACTCTGGTATCCATGGCCAGACCAGGCTTGCAGTTAACTAGAGAGCGTAATCACACTGTCCTCCCTCCAGCCTTTGCACAGTTCTGGTAACGTGGGCCCTATTGCCTCACCTCCCATATTCTACCAAAGGGCTGCTGGTCATAGGCACCACTTTGTCAACACTGTTTACTAGACGTCATGCCATTCAGCAGCTGCCCTTGGATTTCGTTCCTGTTTATTCCCCCACATCCGACACCAGTGACCACAGAATCCAGGCATATGGGACAATATGAGACATATAAATCCCAAAGGGGTTTTACTCTTGATCCTTGGAACCCCCCTTGAGAATTCTTGTCCCAGAATAAATTAATCCTAGATCAAACTGATGGGTGGGTGGGCAGAATACAACCACAACTACTTTTGCACATGAGAATGTTTATTATGGCATTTAAGAGATGCAATTTAATGTGTCCCAAAACATAGCCTACTTTTCATCCTACTTGACCTTTCTCCAGCAATTTAAATGGTTGAGTTTTAGCTCTCTTCTTTCAACTTTATCCTCGCCTTCCATGATATTACTAAACTAAGAACATCTCTCTTTTCTATTTCTCAGCCTCCTCTGCTGATTCCTTTTACTCTGATCAACCCTCAGTTCTCTCCAGCTTCCTTTTCCTTTCACACTTTGCCTGCGTGTCATTGGTTGCTCTCATGGTTCAGTTATCAGCAATAGTCTCTTGATCGTTAGACTTGTGTCTCCTGCTCAGCCTGAATCTCTTAATCTCCAGCTCTGCACATCCAGCTGCTTGCTAGATGGCTCCATGTGGACATCCTTTTGTGCCTTCAAATTTAAATACCCCAAATGAAACTTATTAGCTCTCTTGCCCCATTCTCCTGATTTTCCCGTATTCTTTGTTTCCACAATGTTACTACTATCTTGGAGCTAAAAATATCAGCTGACGTTAAAATTCTTTCTTTACATCCATACCAAGTATGTCAAGAAAATGTGGCAGTTTTATCTTTTGATTCAGTCCCCTCTCTTGCTTTCTTCAGGTTTACTTCCCAAATTCAGGCCTTTATCACCTGTTACCTGAATTGTTTCTGTGTTCTCCTTGCCTATCTTCCTGCCTACAGTTACCCCTTTCAGTCCAGCCTTCATTCTGTCATTGGGTTTATCCTTTGAAGTTCAGGTAGGATGTGTAAGCATTCTCTTAAGCACATCTGATGGTACTCTCCATTGTCTGTAGGATGCAACCAAAACTCTTGGCATGGCTGTCTCACTGTAGTAAACTTGCTTATCTTCTTTCTGCTAGTCTTCTAGCTACTTACTTCATAAACCAAGTTAAGGAAATATTCCCAATTGCTCACTCAGACTGAAAGGTTTGTAATTCAATTGTAGAGAAAGGCCAATCAAAATTCATATAATGGGGGATGGTTCATGTTTCTGAGTAGCAGTCTTTCTCTCTCAACTTCTATTTATTTTTATTTTCATGACATAAATGATCATCTGTTGACCCCCTGATGCCTAGATCTAGGGTTCAGGTGTGTGTCATTGTAACACTCTGCATGTTCTTCACGTAATTTGGGAGTGCTGTGTATGTTAATAGGTATATCTAGCTGTCTGCATATCTCTTCAAGGATAGAGGGGCCCCATTTGTATCAGAAGCCTCTCATTTTTTTTCTCTGAGGTAGACACATGAGATATAGACTTCATGTTATGGGAGTTTATACATATGTGGTGGATCTCTATTTGTGACCTCATAAGTGGAATGTAATTATGCAATGACTTTCAGAGTTCTCGGAGATATTTGATTGCTCCCCCTGGAAAATAACTTTATGGCTTTTACAGAGAGAGAGTTTTACAGAGAGAGTTATACTGGAAATTTATCCTCCCATTCCTTCAGCCAATTTGTCCCTGGGCCAGACCTGTCTGAAAATTGAAATGGAATACTATTTCTCTTCTCAGGTTATCAGTTGTAGCTGTCAGGAGTTTGTTACTGTCTGCTAAAGCCTTTTTTTTTTTTTTTTTTTTTTTTTTTTTTAGTCATGAAAACATGGTAAAGGCAGAGCATATGGGAAGTTACATTATTATATGGATGCAGAGAGGGACTTAAAACTAGACTATATGTGAAAGGAAAAAAAGGAAGCAGAATTAAAAAGAGAAATCTTCAAAAATATATAGCCCCTGTGGATCTTTTCTTCCTCTCTGCATCTCTTGTGTACCATGGGGTGGGTAGATTGTAAAATCCGCAAGGACAGAAGTGCTGCCTTCTGTCTTTCTTTGGTGTCCACCAAAGTCACGCCCATCACAATGGATGCTCAGAAGCCGCTGGCTGTAGATAGAGGGTGTCTGTCTCCTCTCTGCACAGCTCTTGAGATGGCGGGGATAGATGCTGGTTAAGAAGTGTGTCCCTACCTCAGCATGTAGACCGTACTTATTCTCCTCAGTCATCTTTTCCCAAGTGACACTGTGGTGAATGTTGAGTTTGTGTTGTTCTTGGAGAGGATGGCTCTTTTTGTAGCAACTTGCGTTTGCTGGGATGTGTGCCATCGTCCTTTGGTTTGGACCTTGGAGACTTGGCTCTTTCATTGTTCAGAGGAGCATGGAAGGTGGAGGATCGCAGGACACCAGTCTTCTGCTGTTTGTGTTTAGAAGGAATATAGAAGTAGCTAGATCTCATCATCTCAGTATCGTAGCGTTGTAAGGCATTAGACCTTTGGGGGAAACTGAGGCTAAAACAATAACTTTCCCTAAAGTCAGTGACTAGTTAATGGTGGAGTTCTATAGTGTGTACTTTTCCGCACTTCCCTGTTCATATGCAGGAGTCTGGAAAGGTCTCTTTTGAAAATGTATCATGACCTTACGAAGTATAAACCTCAAGGTTACATGTGTTAAAGAAATGTAGTCAGTGTTCCTCAGGTGCTGCATTCTGGTGAACAGGCTGATTCTATTCCCCTCAAATCGCTTCTGCAGAGCAAAAGAAAAAAAAGTCCCATTAATGTTAATCATGGGAGCCTATTATAATGATATATAACTTGTCATAACACATTATAATATTACAGCAAATATATTTAACCCACAGAACATTCTCAGGGGGCTCTTAACTCCCTTTACAATCATGCTTCAAGCCCTATTACAGCAAGATGGAGCTGCAGACTTCTGTGACGCTGCCACAGCACTTTTGCCCAAAACAGCATTATGAGAATCTCTTTTGAAAGCACCCCCGCACTGTTTCCCCAGGCTCAAAAGTACATTTGGTTTTGTCAGCACCTGGAAATGGGAAGTTGAGAGTTGAGGAGAAAACTTTGGCAGTTATGCATTGAGCTTGTTGGAGACTTGGAGTCTCTGTTGCCATGGAAACAACACTGCCGCTTCATTTAATAATGGCGGCTTGGTGAACTTCCCAAGGTACTCTTGCCCTGTCCTGTAATTCATTCTAGGAAAATCCAGGTTGACTTTTAAGATATTTCTTTGTCATTTCTCAAGCATTCCCTCCAGGGTCCTCATGAGCTCTAGAAAATTGCCCATATGCAGTTTAAAACCACCAATTTTTATCTGGCAGGCGTGCAAAGGCCATTTCCTTTCTTTCATGCTTAAATCGTGTTTATGCCTGCCTGCCTCGTTCAATAAGTGATTTTTTAATTATGCCTCCTTTAAGAGTTATATGGATTTAAAATAAAGGAAGAAAGAATGAAAAAATTAACTAATCAAATACTTTGAAAACCTTGATACTGGCATTAAGGGAGTTACACGTTTCTAAGCCTTTATATTCCAAGCTTTTTGTTTTTGTTTTTATCCAAAATGAAAAGTTTGTTTCTTCCCACTCCAGTAAGACACTTTCAGAAAATGTCTTAGACAAATGTTTTTGAAGTAAGTGTAATTTCACTAAGCTAACTCTCTCCCTGGCAAGCATATTAACAGTATTGGAAATTGCCTCTAGGAAAAAAAAATTTTTTCCCCCAGCTAATTGTTTATCTGGAAGGATGCAAATGGTGGTTTTAAGCCTTTAAGTCATCCATCACGTCTGGCAGCCTCTATTGTCTCATTGTTGAGTTTGAGCCAACTAAGACTCTTTCTTGGTCTTGGGAGGGAGGTACATTGATCTGGTTCTGCCAAATCTGTGTTCTCAGGGAGTCCAAGTCCTGCTCTAAAGGAAGGTAGTGTAGGCAGACCCCTAAGTCCCCTCAGATTGAGAAAGATTATGGGTCCTCACTTGATGATGTCACATTAAAGTAGGACGTAACTATTCAAAGTAGAATTACAGGACTTGTTTCCTCAGTTCTTCTAGTGTCTGCAAATTGCTGTTAGTTTTTAAATGCATTTTTGTGGATGTAATAAAATACTGTTTATAGTCAGCTACAAAGTAAATAATTATAATGCGGCAAATGAATTCAATATAACTTTTGTCGTGGTTTTTGAATTTTAATTAAACCAGTCTTAGAGTAAATTATAAATGCTGCTGCTTTTGTTGTGACAAGTGACATCAACAAAATATTAATCTAATAGATTGTTATTCACAGAAGCTAAATGTGTTTTCTCGTCTGCAGGCTTTGGATGTTTGTTTTGTTTCATTTTCAATATATATTTTCAAAAATCCAGAGAGAAGAATAAATTTTTAAAACCACATGAAATAAGAACTTCATGTATGGAATATTCCATTGTCGATATCTTGCCAACCACAATTGTGGGTGTCTCATTTATGGCATTGAAAACTTTTTTGTTTTTTTTTAAACCAGATGTCTCTGTGGTTACTTTTTTAGTATCATTAAAACTAAACCTGGGATAAATAACCAACTGTTATTTGTCTAATATTAAAGGAATAATCAGCCCATGTTTCCATTAGAGCATTTCTCTTTTATTTTATTTTGTACATTACTTTGTGGTATTGCTTAAAAATGGTATTTTGTTGGTTGTGTATCCCTTTTATGGCAAAATTATTCAAGTTTTTTCTATGGAGATGCTTTCAACTTGAATTTATATAATTATCTGTAAAGACTTTGTATCTTTTGAGTATGTTAAATATTCAAAAATCTTTTCCTTTTGTCAATTTATTTGCTTCCCTCTAACATTTTGATATTTAAAATGTAAAGAATTTAAGGTCTTCCCATTAGTCCTGCAATAGTTTTAATAAGACGAATTTCATTCCAAGGGTAAAATCTTTATATTTAGTTTATCTTCTTTACTCTTCAAAGCTGACCTAGAATCCGAAGGTCAGAGTGAAATCAATTTTACCACATTACTTTTTCCTTCAATGTATTAGAAATTCCCATGGAAAAATACAGCAGTTACTACTGTGTGTGTGTGTGTGTGTGTGTGTGTGTGTGTGTGTGTGTACGCGCGCGCGCACGCATGCGCACACACTCGTGTTCGTTTGGGGATGGTGGTGGTGGTAAAATCACATTACTTAGTCAGTTTCCAAGTATGATTGTTGCTTGTATTTTTTATTCAGGGATTAAATTGTTGTTGTCACTGCCACCACCACTATCATCATCAGATCGTGGGGGGCGAGAGTAGAAAAGGTGCGAGACGGTTGTAGACATCCAAATATGACAGCAGAATAATCTTTGCAACAATATGGCAGTGGAGCATTTGCTGACTTCAGAATGCCAGATCAACCCCAATATTTTTTCAGGGATGCTAAACCTCTTGTAACTGCTAAATTGGATTTGTCACTGAATGAAGTATCAGCTGCTGTTGGACAAGGCCATAAAAGCCAGCCGGCTGGCCCTTTGTAGGCAGGGCTTACCCAACGATTGATATGTTTTAGCACTTTTGGGATTATTGTGATTAAGAGGAAACCATTCTGAATGAGAGAGAAAAGGGGGTAAGGACACACAGCCCCACAGCTGGTGAGCAGCATGTGTTTGCTGCCAAGGAAGTCACCATAATGGCTTTTCTCTGGGTTTCTGCCCTGATTGACGGGTATGAAATCTTTATATGAGGAAGCAGTGTCCTCCAGTTGCAACTCTCCTTGCAAGGCAATAGACATTTGGAATGTTACAGGCCTGAGATTTCTGAATGCTTTTAAAGCAATCATGCATGTGTGCGGGTACACGTACACAGGGGCTAAATGTATTAGTCTATACACACAAGTTAATTGAGTTAATGTGTAAGGATTTCAGTAATAGTAACAGTGTTTTCTTTCATTTCCCAGACCCAAAGTTCTGTGACATGCATTAAAAATATACCTCCATATAGTTTGTGTCTGAGTCACTAGTATGTGTGTGATAGCTAAATGGGATCAACACAGCCAGTGGATTTGTAAACTCAAGCACCTAACCAAGGGTTCATTAAGTACAGGAACTTCACTGTCTTTTTAGAATAGGTACCCCCCACCCCCTGCCACCAAGAACCACCTGCTCCCGGGAGTGGTAGAGCTTTTGCACAGATCTTGCACTGGCCCTGGCAAAGCCCCTCTCTAAATGGCAGCTTATTGAGTGAACTGGAGTTTAAAGTTGCCCAGTACTTGGAAATGCATGTGGAATTGGTTGCCTCTCTGGCCATCCCAGGAGGTTGTGCCCAGTTCATGCTCAGAGTTTGCTCAGCATACCACACAGGAAAGAGGCCAGCTTGCCAGGTCCTGCAGAGAGTCTTTCCAAGCCTGTGAAAAGCACGAATCATCCAGCAGCAGAGCATGCTTACAGCTGGCCCTTTGCTAGCTTTGATCTGTGAATCAGGCCGCACCATGAATGCCCTTATTGTCATGTTATGTGTACACAGTGTGTGAATTATTGAAAATAGGGAGGCCTGAGCCTCATCTGGTTGAGATTACAGTGCAGGCATGCTGGGCGAAGGTCTGTAATTGAAAATCCCCAGATGCTGTTTATTTGGCCTTTGTCACATGACCTGCTGCAGGAAGATTGTCTGAACAAAATGTTGACTGCATGGAGAGTGGAGCCCGCCCTTTCCCACCCCCAGAGCCTACACAGGCTCAGTCTGTACACAGCTTAAACACCTGCCCAAAGGAGTTTTAAAGGCTTAAAATAGATTCATTCACTCATAGCATTTAAATAGAGGGCATCTTGCTTGTTGGTTTAAACTGCTTAAGCGGTTGTTGACTTGTGGAACCTTCTATCCACACAAGGGTTTGCTGGATAATTTCACTGTGAGATATCTTTGCAAAACAACCTTCAGGGCTGGAGCCATGTAAGGATAAGTAGTTTGAGCTCTGCCTTTAAAAATCAAACTTACATGTGGTGAATGAGCTTGCACATGAAGCCACGTCAACTAATTTGCATTTTATCCAGTTCATTCTTATCTATTCTACCTATGAAAAAGTTGAGATGTTTCTTAGAAAATTTGTTCTTCTCTATTAAATACTGAATGTTATCCTCTATGTGGGGGGTGGATTGAAGCAGGATGCTAAATCTGAAATTAATGAAGATCACAAGCATAAAAACAGAGTAGATTGAGCTAATTTTAAAAAAGGAAAGGCTTTAAGTTTTCTAGGTTCTTTCCACTAAGGAACAAAATAGTCACTCACCATCCTTTTTTGCCACCCTATATTTCAGTAATAATTGTAGGCGCCACTTCCATTTCTCGGAACTTAGGAAAAGAAAAGATTCCATGGGAATTTCGGCAGTCCATGAGCATTGTACTGGGCAATGAGTTCCTCGAAGGCAGGAACCCTGTTGTAGTTTTCTTTATATCCCTGATGCCTGCTAGAACAGTGCTTTTTCTGTTCTTCCTGCTCTTTCTCCCTCCCTCTCTTCCTGTCTCTTCAAAGAAAACATTCACTCACCACCTCCTGTGTGCCATGATGTCACTTTAATTTTTTTTTTGAAGGGACTAAAATCTTCAGTAGCACTATCATTAAGTATCACGTTCTCAGTACAGTGCCAGGAGTTGGAGGATAGGGGACTATGGGAGCAGGACATTGCCCTGCCTTCAAGAAGCTCATAATTCATCAAAGATGAGCAAAAACCCTCCCAGGAAGAGTGCAGTGTGGCAAGCAGTGTTAGATGCGTGCATGACGTGTGGTGAACTGAAGAGCCAGAGAATCAACTGCCAAGGAATTAGGAAGTGCCGTTTGAACTGGGTTGTCGCAGCTCAGAATTCAGTGTTCAGCAAGTTGGGATGGGACCATGAGGGCAGAGAGGGATGAGAGGCCGGTCATTCATGCAAAGGGTATAGTACCCAACATGACATGGCAATGTGTGTAGAGAGTGGCAGGAGAAAAGGCAAATAAGTAGATTTGTATAAGTAACATTTTGATTTTTTTTCCAAAGAGAATATATTGACTATTATCCAGGTAAGTAGAAATTTAAAAAGAGAATAAAAATGTGGTGAATTTTGAATTCTAAAACCAAAGGAGATAATCTGTTTGGTTTGCTTGTTTACCATCTAAAGTAGAAAGCTTATTTCATAGGCCACTGCTTTCTCCTTAATGATTGGCCTGTAATTGTTGCCTTTGGCTACTCCTTGTTTTGAAACCAGTTGGACTTGGCCTGAGCATGGGAACCATAGGAAGAAATATCTCTGGACAAAGTTTATCAATTTAAAAATAACTCAGATTGTTCTTAAGTATGTTTCCTCTCATCCTCCTAATAATCTGTCTTTTACTACCATTGTGTGGTTTCTTGCCTCATTTCTCCTTCTTGAGGGCAGAGGATATGTATTATTCCAATATGTGTCTCCTACAGTGCCTAGCACAATGCCTTTTATACAGAAAATATTCAATAGATGTTATTAAACAGGGGAGGGGAGATTAGGAAGGCCTTGGATGCATACAGAGGAGGTGAAGCTTTTATCCTGTTTTGTAGGTGTCAAATGCAGAACGTTTAAAATGGTATATATGCAATCCAATCCATTTCATGGTTGTCTTGTGCCCCCTCCTAAGATTTTATTTTCACTAAACACTTAGTAATGATTTTGTGAGAAGTTAACACTATAGAAGCTATTTTCAGAGCAGTTTCTCTAAAGTTAAGGAATAGTGAGGTTGGAAGATAAAACTGCATTCAGATCCCAGCTCTACCACTTACTAGTTTGGGAACTTGAGTTAGTTTCTTAAGTTCTTTAAACCTCAGGTTCATCATATGTAAAGTGGGAATAAGGTGGATGTGAAGGTTCAACATAAGAGTATATAAGCACAGTGCACTGTGTAGTGCTGGCACATAGTAGGTATTCAGCACATGTTATTATCTACCTCTCTATATCTCACTTTGCCTCTGCCTGTTAAACAGTATTTCATTTAGCTTAACCCCCAAATTATTTCACTTTCTCCAGTTTGAGTACATTCTTTAAAAAATGTCCTTTATGATTATGGTTTCCATATTGCTTTAAAAAGAATTACAAAGGACCTAGACATTTAGATTTCTCTTTAGCATGTTTTCTAAGCAGCACATAATCCCATATGTGTCATTTTGATTTAATGCTTGCATAATGCACCTTTTGTAGCTACTGCTATAGTAGCTACAGAGTTGATGTTTAATTCTTCTAGTGATAGTTGTATTTTTGCACTAAGAACATTCCGGAAACCCAATGGGGGACGTGCTATTTAATGCAATGCCTCCAGCCTGTTCATTGAGATAATTTTATGATCTGCCACAAATTATAAGAATTTTGGCCACACTTGGCCCTTGGCAAAAACCTAATTCCTGCTATTTTATTCAATGAAGAATCTATTCTAAATTAAAAGATTATTGTAGCAAATAAGTAGCTTGCATGATGCCCTCTCAATATTAAGATATCACAATAAAGGGTTCCTTTTACTTGGAAACAATGTTTATGGCAATATCATTTTGAAAATTTAAGGTGATGCAAAAATTGAGAACATTTTCAGTGTAGCATGGAAAATATGTTCAATTTCAGTAACACTGAATGTAGAAGCGGTGTAGGTTTATACTGGATGCCATGTGGTACAGTGTCCTGGACAGAAACCTTATAGATCAGTTCAAGCAATGAAAATATATGAACCAAGTATATGGATATTGCATAATAGTTATAGGACCACCTTAAATCACCTGGGTGTGCCAGAATAGCCATTTGTAGTTGCTAATGCATACAACAATGCTTTAGGTTCAGTTTTTTTATCTCCTACTTTACAGGTAAGGGAAATAGAGGTCCAGAGAATTTAAGCAAGGTACCTATATTCATATAAGTACTAGTCCTGCTTCCCCAGAAATATCTAGGCAATCATACATCTGAGTCAAAAAAAAAACAAAAACAAAAACAAAACTAAGTCTGCAGCATTGCCACTATTAAAGATTTTCCATTAAAGACCAGCAGTTTTTAGCACTTCGAATGTGTGGATTTCACACTTCTCTAAAGCCAAGTAATTAATAAACAAACAGAATGTTCTTAGCAAAGTTTTTCATTAACAGGACTCTTCTGGGTTAATGTTGAGATTAGCTTTTTTTGGGACCAGGTCCATATTACTGTGGCATGTGGAGGTCGGTGGGCAGAGAGAGGAGTGAGGAGCAAAAGAGCATGTGTTGGTCTCACTTGTGCCAAGTTAAGAGAGCAGAACGAAGATCTAGAAAATTGTGCTGCCTGGCACTGAAATAGTCATAACTGATATTGTCAGTGATGTTTAATTTGTATAATCTCTTTCTAGATCAGTTTTTCTATTTTTCTTCATATGGAAAAGGAGAGCTCATTCATTCATTCATTCATTCATTCAGTTCCTACTTAATTGGTGCCAAATCTGGGGTTGCAGAGAACTAGATAGACTCCTTTCATGGAGCAGTCACTAACTACTCTCCACAGGGAATGGATAGTCCCACAGGCAAGTAGTGGCAGTGCAGCAATAGCAGGATGGCTTGGCACATGAGGGTGCAAGAGAGGAAATGACTGACCCAGTTTGGATGGCTCCCAGAAGACGTCAGGAAGCAATCCTTCATTTTGGGCTTATAGGGATGAATAGGAGTTTCAGGCAAAGGAGAAATAAAAGGACATTTAAGGACAAATGGTTTTACAAAGGCATAGAGATGTGGAAAAGCATGACCATGACTTGGGGAACACTGTGAAGCTCCTTACAGTAGAATAGAAGAGCCCTCTACAGGAATGGACTGTTAGGCCTAGGTACGAGGCTGAGGAATGTTTTTCTTGTAGTAAACAAGGGTCTATTAATGTACTAAAGCAACATAATCAGATGTGGGCATGAAAGAAAAGGTGAATGCCCACAAGATATGTGAAAACTCCGCTGAGAGCCTGGGGGTAGGGGTCTATTTAGGTTGCTGTTGGAGGCAACAAACTTAGGTTCCATTAAAACCCAGGCACGCCTTGAGTGTGTGGAATACAGTGATGCTGAGGACATAGACCCTCCCTGTAAGGAGCTTATGGTCTGTTACATAGGAATCTCTTACTAGAGCCAGAACGTGGGCAGTGCCCTGACACATGCAGAAGTAACAAGCTATGGGCCCAGGAGAGAGTGGTTAATCTATGCTACTTTCCCAATCAAACAGAGCTCATATACTAAGTAATTTGTTTTTAACTCACAGTGTCTTTTCTTTCAATTTGCTTTGTAATATTGTGGGGTTTTTTCCCAACCACTGGTCTGTGAGGTGAGCTCCAGGCTCCTGGCTCCCTGGCTCCCTCCTCTCCACAGGTTCCATACCTAGTGCATGTTTCAGGCATGCTTTGGATGGGGTTTCAGGGAGGAGACACCATCTGAGCGGAACCTAGAAGGGTTTTGATTGCTAGCCTTAAGGCATATTGCAGTTGTGAGCAAAACCTTAGAAAGGCAAGATGGTTCATGGAACTGGAGCTGGGTGTCATTTTGATGGTGATAAAATGGGTTAAGGTGAAGGTGGTGATGGTGAAAATAAAAAGTTAGGGCCAGATGGTGGAACAACACTGAATACTGCACGAAAGCAGTTTGACCTTTAGACTATAGCCAGTAGAGCATCACTGAAGGTCTTGAAGCAGTAGAGTGGATAAACCAGACAGAGCTTGTGTTTGGGGTAGCCATGTGTAGGATGGATTAGAAAGAAAAATAACTAGAGGCATAAAGTATTAAGGCTAGTTAAATTATTCATTAGAGGATTAAAAAGGTGATTGTGTGGCATCTCTTTATTGCTTCATAGAGAATGAGCCATTAGAAAAACTTCATTCATATTTATTTTCCTTCTAGAAATAATTACAATAAAAAGAACTTCTGTCCAACATAGAGGGATTGTATTGAACACATAGCATTAGACATTTTTACTTGCTCGTCTCTTTTTATCCTTATAGTCTAATGCAGATGTATAGTTTGTCAGCTGTCCCACTAAGATGAAAGAGAACACAGTGTTTTATGGGGCCATCGCTTGATAATGTTATCAGCTGCCACTGATTGATAGGAACTCTGAGAAGGTGGGACTTGGGTTATTGCCAGGCTTTTTGAAGGGATAGGAGTAAGTTCTGACTAACCAGGAGTTAACGCAGTCTTCCTTGTGTATTTTTTCTTCTAAAGCTGTTCCATTATAAGCCCCTGGGTGAATGCAGACATAGGTTATTTCAGGGACTTGCTACTGTTTACCTCCTAAAGGCTATCAGTTTTGTAAACCTTTAGATCAAGAACATGCAGTACCAGCCCTGACAACCCAAAACAGGCTGCCTTGCCCTTTCTGGTGATTTTCCACATTGGTGCTGATTTTTGGTCAATGATTTATATTGGGGATTAACCAAGACACTGTTGTCTGAACTTCCTCATTTGGCAATACTCTTGGACTGGTTCAAATGTTCTTTATCGTGAACCTTCCTTTACCCCCAATCTCAGTCTTGTCCCATCTCCCACTCTGGTTCTCCATCCCTCTCATTCCGTCAGTCGTTCCATTGATGTATACTTACTGAGGACCTGCTGTATTCTTGGCATCAGGAGTACAGTGATGAACAAAACACAGTCTTACGGTCTGTGTTCTTTTGGAACTTCTATCTCACGGTAGGGGAAACAGGCGTTTATTATGCAATCCTCCAGATAAATGGGATGTGACATCCGTGATGCGTGCTGTGCATGAGAGGCTTGGGGAAGGATAGGATAACTTGCCATTGTTCTCATAGATGAGAGTCCTTCATAGATATAAGCTCCTTGAAGGCAGAGATAGCATTTTTTTACCCCCACAATTCTAGCACGTTGCTTGTGCTTTATAGTTACATTTGGTGTCTGACTAGTGGATGACTTGCCAGCTTTGGTAGACCTTTCTTTCCCAGTGTTGCTGGGACAATGGCAGCAGTGTGGGGGGAAAAGGTTAATTATTAACTCATCACTGGTTACTAAAGACTCTCCACTGCCTCATCTGGCCATATCCATAGATCTGCAGGAGGACTGGGTCCTTAAACATCCTTCTGTAGACTGCTCCTTAACTGGTGACACTTGATTCCCGCATTGTCCCCTACATCTGTGCTTTTTGGTTGTTGGCTTTGATATCCTAAGATATTTTTTTCCTTTAGATGAATCTCAGCTGATAAAAAAAGGTCTGTGCCTAGAAAGTATTTTAACATTGTTTTGTAGAATCTTGCCTGGGAAAGTCCTTTGTAAACTGCTCTGTGTTGGGTGCTGCTGTTCTGTCTTCTGTTGGAGGATAGAGCCATGCCCCATGGTGTTGTCACTTGTGGAAAGCATCTTTCTTTGCTTCTTTTCACTGGATCATCTTTTTCATGCTTTTTTTCACTTATATTGATGATTCAGGGTCAAACTGGGTTGTAAGCATGTAGGACCCTCTTTTCTGCCTCTAACAATGAATGACTCACTCTACAAACATTGGGCTGCCTGAGAAGGGGAAGCAGAGAAAAGATGGATGCCATTGGTTCTTATTCTCAATGATTTTATGATCTGATTGGAGCCATGACATATACCAAATGATAGAATATAAAGCAGAATAGATACAGGCCAACAGCAAAGAGGCCAAGGTCAAGAGCTATGGATGTTTCCGGAGTGGGGGGCATCTTGAAGGTTGAGGTATTTGAAAGGTGGGAAGGATCCAGACATGCAGAAATGGGCAAGGGCAATATGGGCCATGAAAGCAATCGTGTGTGCAGGTACAGCTCAGGAAGCTCAAGGTGTTAACAAGGAAAGTTCTAGTAGTTCTGTTGGGCTAAGTTTGGATTTGTGAGAGGGTGTAGAAGACCATGTGGCTGCATCCATAGCACTGGGGCCCATCTGATACAGCTTTGGTCCAGCAATGAAGAGAAGTTGAGTTTTCTTTCTGATTCTCATTTTTTTTTAACAAGGGAAAAGTTGTGGGGAATCCTCACATATTTCTCCCAAAGGGAGGGCCAGTAGAGGTTTTCTCAGAGTACACTAGCTGGGGTCAGTTCAGCCCTCTAAGGGTATGAGTTTGCCTTAGAAATGTCTGCAGCCAAGGAAGAGAGGCAGTCCATTTGTTACTTTTTTCTTTGTGGCTCCTTGACTCCATTCAATTACAAAGTGGCTCTTAGGCTGTTAAAGCGGACTGTCTCTGGGCTACAATTTCTAGCCACAGACCCTGCATTTGCTGTGCCTCAAACATGACCTTGAGGCCACATCCCATTACACACACAGCCCACAACAACGTTAACCAGTCTTCTGTCTGGGTAAGGCAGACACAGTGCAAAACTCTAAGCCTTTCTGCAGGAATCTCTCTGAACTGCCCCTTTAGCAGGAAATTTCATGGCAATCTGGGATGCAGGGGAAGCCGATGATGGGATCACTTTCAACTGTGTTATGTTATTTAGGAGAAAGGAAAAATAAAATAAAAACTGGATTGCAGTGCCTGGTGAGGATCATAGTATAAAAGTGGCAGGGCAGGCTGTGTTTATCTTTGTTTCTGCCTGTGGGAAATGCAAGGGCAGCTGCAGCTGCAGAATCTCAGACCTAAAGAAGTGATAGGATGTACATTCCTAAAGGAAATTTTATGCTGCAGAGGAACAGTAGTATCAGGACACTTAGTGGTGAAGTGTGACATTGCCACTCAACTCTATAAGCTATTACAAGGATTTATCAAGAAGAATGAAGGAAATGAGTCATGAATGCTGTGGGTGCTATAAATATAGAACCTAGAGATTCCTGGGATCAGAAAGAAAGAGTGTGCAGTGGTCTGGAGAGCTTGGGGGTCAGCAGATGGGTTTTTAAAAAGAGTACCAGTTTCCTGCCTATGCATTTAGAGAAATGCTGCTTTCTCTGTCTAAAACGGTCTTCAACCCCCCTCCCTCATTCTGCCTATCAAAATCAGCCTTATCACTGTAGTTAGGATGTGCACACTGAAGGGAGGAGTGTTGTTACTCTTGCCTACTACTTATTTTGAAATGCAACACCGTATAAAATTCGTCTGCAAAAAATCTTCTCTGTATATCTGAAATTTTTCATACTAAAATGTTGGAGAAAATATAATCTATCCTTAAAAGCCTAGCTTATGTTCCAGTACTTTGGGGAAGGCTTTCTAGATTTCCTGAATTATTTGTGGCCAATTACTCATGCATGTTACTAGAACTTCTTACATGGCAATAGTTGTCTGATGTGTAGAGCCGATTTGCTGTTGTATCTTAGCCCTTGTGTTGGACAGTGGGCAGGCAGGCTGTCCTCTCTTTATATCCCTGATGCACCAGACAGGCATCATGAGGCACAAAGTATGTGGTCCCCTCATGACTGTATGATTAGTTTAGGAACATCATGATTAACTTTAAAGTTAATTTTGTTGAAATCGTTTTTTGTGATGGAAATTTTACTGAAGGAAGCACCACTGTATGTGGGGATGTGTGGCTGCATGCTGGTGTGTATGTGTGTGTGTGCGCGCTGGAAGAGAAAAAACAATGAGGGTTAACATTTCTAATACCCACTATCCTAACACTGACCGCAAAACAAGACCATGCTGCATGGACCAGAGGCCCACTGCCAGCTACATCATTGATGGCTGGTGCCACTGAGCTTCCAGTCCTTGAGAAGAGAATTCTTTGACTTAGTATAGCACTCTCCAACCTTGTTGGCCTTTTTGGCGACTGGTGCTTCAGAATCTAATGCCCGATGATCTGAGGTGGGGCTGAGGCGGTGCTGCCAACACAGGGGAACAGCTGCAAATACAGATGAAGCTTCACTTGCTCACCCACCACTCACTTCGTGCTGTGCAGCTCAGTTCCTAACAGGCCACAGACAGGCACCAGTCCACAACCCAGGAGCTGGGGACCCTGCCTTAGTACCATTATTCAGATCTAAAGCTCTGGACTATTTGGATCCACCCCATTTAGAGGGCCCTGCTATAGAAATATAAATAGGTCTCAGGACATCCTATGAAGGTCACTGATAAGAATCCCTTCAGAACCTACTTGATTTCCCCAAAATATGTACAACTCCAAGCAAAAATGTATTCCAAAATCATTTGGAATGGCATACATGTTTCCCTAATGGATAAGCATATTTTAATGCTGGGAAGATTTATAGTTGAAAATAGGAGATTTTAAGAGAATCAAAGCTATAGTATTAATTTTTTTGATTTAAAGTATTTATGCATATTTGACATTTCAAGTAATATTCTTTAAATTTTATTTTCCAATTATAGTTGACATTCAACATTATTTTATATTAGGTGTACAGTGTAGTGGTTAGACATGGAATTTTTGAAGTGATCCCCCCAATAAATCTAGTAGTACCCACCTGGCACTTTACATAGTTATTACAATATTATTATTATTATTATTATTATTATTATTATTATTATTTCCCCCTTAAATAGTTGTTTATTGGCAGTGGGCTGGAAAGGGTGATGGAGTTAGCATTATGCTGTATTTTATATCCCCATGACTATTTTATAACTACCAATTTGTACTTCTTAATCCCTTCACTCAAGTAATTTTCAAAAATAATTTTGCCCATGCAACAGGTTAGCCTGTATTTCCAAATTAAAATGTGACATGAGATAATTGATTTAGATTTGCTTTTTGGAAGTATTGAAGTCTTACTAGATTTGTAAGCAATATTAGAGTATTTATGATAGTTTATTAGGTTTCTAAGAGTTGTTTAAGGGAAAGTTTTTTTATAAGTCAAATCAAACAGTTCTAATATTTAAAAGAAATACATTCTAAATTGCATAGTTTTAAATATTTAAAAGATTGTAGGTTCAAGAAATGGGCCAAATTTTATTCGAATGGACCTTTGAAAGTGATTGTAAAAATTGTAAGATACATGAGTTGAACTTAAAACTTAAGGACGAACTAGGTATTTAAGTGGTTTTTGTAAAATAACCAAACAAATGAAATAAACATTTTTATAAACCATGTAAACCCAAATAATACTTTCTGTACACAAAGCTACCTTCATGGTCATTAAAAAATTCACATGAAATAAAATGATTAACACTGCCTAGATCACAGTAGATGTTTAGTGTTAATGGAATTTGAATTTAAAAATTGAATAACTGATATTCCTTACGGAGATAAGAAACACATAGGAACCTCAAGTTAATTACTCTTCATGGCTTGAAATATGATATGAAAGAAAAGGACACAGGGTTTTGAAAGGTGATCTTACATAAAGCACAGGGTCATGAGAGTCAAGACAAGTTTTGAATGGAATGATGACAGTAGCATAGTGTTCTTTGCACATAGTAGATTCTCAATGAGGGCCTGTTGCAGAAGTAGCGATTTTTAGAAGTACTGTAATCTAAGTTATGAGTTGACATTGTTTAACTGCAAGGGATCCCCTTTGTATAGACTCCAGGGTATACAGTCAAATGTGGCCATCCTGGGTATTGATCTCATCCATTTAGCCAAATGCCGTGAGAAATTAAAAATTAGTTATATGGGTGATTGTCACACACAGCAATCTATTCTGTCTGCTTTCACAGAAAATTAAGCAAGTATGGGGACAGGAGACATTTTTGCTATCTAGACAAGGTTCCGATGAAATTGTATATAATACAGAGCCCTGGATTTATTTCATCTTGGCCACTCAGACAGCCCTGAACAGGGTGCACAGTGAGGCCCCAAGTTGGAGGATGCTTGGCTCATCTGCAGACATTGTCATTTAGGTCTGGCTTCTGGTAATTAGGCACTCCTAGCTGGGCTCAGCTATCAGCGAGCCTTAGAGACAAATTGCAAAATCTGTACAACCATTTGAGAGATGGAGAAGTAGACCTGATGACACTACAGGAGATATTGGTAGTTCTCAAAAGTTTGAAAGAGAATCCTTAGAGAAGCAGTCCTCAAAACTGAATTTCAAGGTCCTTTTCCTGTGGTTAAAGGGTAAGTGTAGTTGCAGAATCAGGAAATGAAAAAATCCTGACAGGCTGGAATGATAGACTTTATTTAATGGGTTGAAATGCAGTAGAAATAAATGTAAGGTTCTGTGTTTGGATATGAAAATCCTAACTGTGCATGAAAAGACCGGGTATAGGGGTAGGGATATATCTGCGGAGTAGTCTATATGAAAAAGTCCTAGTAGTTCAAATTGACATAAGTTGACTGTTTACGTGGCGCTGCAAAACCAAATGCAGTGTTGGGCCGCATCGACAGAGCCAGTGGAGTGTTTAGGATGAGAGAGGCGATAGACCCACTCTGCTGTGGATCTGTCACAGCAGGAGCGTCCCTACAGTTCTGGGCTCTAGGCTATGAAAGGAAAATTAGACAAAGGATGGTCACAGAATATATGGGATGCGGGGGGTGTTCCAGAGCTTGTCACAGATAACAAAGGAGCAGGGGAGCTTTGGCCTGGACACAACTCCAGGAGGACCTGAAAGCTGTCATTAATATCTGAAAGTCAGTCATATGTATAAGGGACTAGTCTTGTTTCTTGTTAAGAGGAATAAGAAGACTCTGAGGATGAAAGTTACAGGAAGCAACAGATAAGGAGGGTTGTTTTATCCTTAAGTGTTTTAAGGTTAAAATGGACTGCTTCCTTAATTCTACAGGTGCTGGCTTAGGCTAATAAAGACTTTGACTTTTAGGAGTGGGAATGCATGACCCAAAGGTACTTGCCAGCCCCAAGATCCCACAATTTCTTTGCCTTCCTGTGGCTGTGGGTTCTATAGTCCTAACATAGGCCCGCGGTGGACAGAGCCGTAATTATAGGAATGTTGTAGGCAGTGATGGGAGAGTTTTTAAAATTCTCATATAAGATTTCCATAAGGACACTCTTGATTGGTCCCCATTAGTGCTGCCAGTTCTTTAGTCTGCCAAGGGAAATCTGGTGGATGTGGTCACTCTTTCATCAGAGGCTGTGTTACTTCCTCATTTTTTCTTTCTGTATATCAGCAGTATGTGGGGTGCTGGAGAGGCTTTGGGGAATAAGACAGATCTCTTGCTCTATTCAGGTATGCAGTATGCCTGGGAAGGAAGACTGCAAACATAAATTATACAACTAGCCATACAGTTATGTTGATAGTTACAGTTTGGACCCATGTCTTGCAGAAATGGGTTTTTCCTTTACATAATATTACATTTCCCCCACTTAGCTTTGGGGCTATACTTTCCTGCTGTATTACAGTCTTATAGTTCTTCAGAGTCGGGTTACCTGAAACTTCTCATTCTCCTGGTGTGGTACAGATGGGAGGTATTTGCTTATACTTTCAGGCATTTTCTTTCCCCACAAAGTAATAAAGCTTTGAGGAGGTTGAGTCATTTTTTTCGCAGACGTGATCTTGTGTATGGTTAGTTACTAGTGTGGCGACTACTACTACCATTAGGAGATGTCTGCTTTTGTACTGTTAGCTTCTTATCGTAGAGTTTCCTTGGCCACAGCCGTTCGTTCTCTAGTGGCTATAAGGACTCTAACAGGAGGTAACGAAAAGTAGAAACCTGGCTGAGGAGGAATGAAAATGAAAAATAAGGCTAGAACAGAACTGGGTTTGTGGACTCCCACACTAATCCTTGTATTTGTTGCTTATACACATGACCACCTATTTAGATATAAATGAGGAAAAAAACAAAAAGGCACATTTTTAGAAGCACATATCTGTCCTCAATTGCTGATCATAGTTCATAATTAAATGCCCCTCATCCTAACTTCTAGTAAATGTTTTTGTAAACAATTACTGTTTTAATTTTAAAATGTCAATAAACTACAATGGATTCTGAATTCTATTCTTAGCTTTAGATGCTTTTTTTTTTTTGGTATCCCATCTTATTGTAAATTCTTCTTTCTTTTAGGTAGGAACGAATTGATAGCCAGATACATCAAACTCAGGACAGGGAAGACGAGGACCAGAAAACAGGTAAAATAACCTACCTGGAAATTGTGCATGTCAGCGAATGGCCCAAGGAGGCATTTTGGCTGCAGTGGCTGTCTGTGCTTTGGATCCTAGGAGCCCCCAATTTGAGTTCCCTGTAAGGACGTCAGTGCTGGCTAAATTTGGTGTTTTAAATTGGCTCAGTTTTCACTGTTCATCATTTCAGTGACCCTTTACTATGTGGTCTCCAGATGGGAAAGTTTTACTGCTAAGGACAGTGTATGAACTGCTCCTGTACTGTATTTTAACAGTTTTATTTCTTTCCCAAACTGTGTATCTGCAAACGCTGCAAGAGCTGCAGGTGCAAATATACTTGCAAGTCATGAAATTTTGAGATTTTGTGCATTGTAAAATCCTGGAACAATTATATATTAGTCATCATTTCAAAGAAAAAGTAATATTAGCAGCCATGAGTGTTGGCCTGAATATGATTCTGAATGATGTGCGTCCAGGGAACTGTTGCTCCTTAAGCTATCTATGGCTTTTTGTCAGTAGCTGCTGTGACTGAAATGAAGTAACAACTGAAATACCTTTGTGCAAAACAGTGTCAGGAATTTTCTTCTGCCCTTTGTGAGGGCTCTGGCTCTCCTCCTTTTTGATGTAAAGCAGCCCAAATCTCAGACCCAGTTCAGAACTGGAATGGATGAGAAATTTGTGTTTAACTAAAAACAGAGAAAGGGGAAGGGGGAAAAAAATCAGACAGACCTTCTGGGTGAATTGTTAACTGAAAAAATTTATTTTTTAATGTTGACCTATGCTGATGAATCTGACATGGATTTTAAAAACTATAATCAAACCCAAAGGCAAGCTCAACTGTGGTCTCATTAAGCCTGAGCAGCAGATTCCAGTCCTCTGCTCAGTGATGAGTTGTTTTCATGAGTGTTTATGAGGGGGGAGAGCTTTCCCCCAGGAATGCTACATGTGCCCCAGCCGGGAGCCTGGCTGCTGAGTCAGCACAGAGGGAAGTGGCCTCCTGCCAGTGTTCAGAGGCAGGACTTTGTTTGGTGGATGTTCCCCTGACAGGGGACAGTGGTTCTCATTAAGTCAGAGAATCGCAGCAGAACAAAATTCGGGCGAAAACAAGTGAAAGCAGGAGCCAGATGGAGGGGTGAAGAGAATGGGGGAGTTCCTGCTTCTCCTTAAAAAAAAAAATGAACAAACAATTTAAACTCAAAGGCAAAGTTAAAGCTGAAAGGGTCTTTTATTATCATAAATCCTGTGTGTTAAGAGTGTTTGAAATGAAGTAATTGTCTCGCAGTCTGAGTTGCTGAACTTTTGCATGGAAGGTTCTAAATTTCTGAAACAGACAAAAACAGACAAGATCTCATTCCTAACATAGTGAAAGTGCTGGGCCTGGGCTGTCTGCTGGTCTGTGAGCTCTGGTGATGTGCCCAACCCCTTCACTGGGGGACTCTTCTAAATTTAACCAAGCCCTGCTGAAAGAGATGCAAATTTGTTTACCCAGTGGAATCATTGTTTCAGAAGCCAGGCTTGGCTTGGTTTCCACACCCGGCATCCTGGGGGTGTTTTTAGGCAGCAGTTGGTGATACCTCTCCAATGTGAATTTGTTGTTCAGCAAATCCGTGTGGTTTTCAACCCAGATTTTTGACAGGATGGCTGGCTGGCTGTATTCACACTTTGCGCTTTGTAATAATATGCAAATCCACTTGGCGCCCAGTCAATACCCAAAAGAGTGGAAGGATTAAAGATATTTATAAGGGCAAAAAAAAAAAAAAAATGCTCTGCTAACTGGGTCTTTCCATTTCACTTTGAGATCTAATTTACATGTCAGTATTATTTTAACATTTGCTACAGAATCCAGAGCTCTTAATGAGATCAGAATACAACCGACAGCTTCAGCTTTTTGATTCTGAAGAATGTGCTAATTTATGGATCGTCTCTTCTAAATTGAGAAAGAGGGATTTTCCCTCCTGATACTGAGAAGCTATAAATATTTTCATTTACCTCTACTCCCACCTTTTTAATTTCATAAAGAAAACAACCCCAATCTCCCCCTCTCATCCTGTGCCCGTGATTGCTCCCGGGTGAGAAAAAACTAGATTAGCCTAAACTTCCCTCCTGAATCAAGTCACTGCAGTGATGACCCAGTCTGAAAAGCTTAGAGCAGCGCTGGGGGCTTGGTGTCTGGCTGGGACTGTGTCCTCCTAACTGCAGAGCTTTGTTGAGATGCAAATAACCTACCCCCCCACCCCACCCCAAACCCTTCTAAGGAGCAGCTATTTTATATTTGATTTCCTTTTTTTGTTTTGTTTTGTTTTGTTTTGTTTCCCCTCATAAACCCGAACAATGTAGGTGTCTAGTCATATACAGGTCTTAGCAAGAAAGAAAGTTCGAGAAATTCAAGCCGCCATTAAGGTACGTCTGGCTTGCCCAGTTGTAGGGGGCTTTTCATCTCCATGGTTACAGGCTTTTCCTTTGTTTTCCTCCCTTCCCCTACCCTGCAGGTGTCTAGTCACATTCAGGTTCTTGCCAGAAGGAAATCTCGTGATTTTCATTCCAAGCTAAAGGTATGCGCTTTCCTGCTTTTTGGCTTGTGGTTGCTATGCATCTCACTTCCTGTTTTCCATGGTGACTGGTGAATGCCTGGTGCTGGGATTCTCGTAACCTAGTTTCCTCGCATGTGAGAGCTGTTTACATTTCTTTGTGTCTAATCTCTCTGTTTCTGTACTAGCTTCACATTAAGCTCAGTGTGTGGGTGTGCGTGCGTGTGCGTGTGTGTGTGTGTGTGTGTGTGTGTCCCTAATAACAATGCAAATGCAGCAGAGAGCTGGTCTTAATAACTTTTCAGCACAGAACCCTGATTTTTTTTTTTTTTTTTTACCCTTCGAATGTCCACCAGGCAGCCTTTGACTAGGAGAAGAAAAAAGTCCAGAGACACAAAGTTTGTCTAGAAATTATAAACAGGAATCATTTCCACAGTGGTCATCATGAAATTACTTTAAAAAAATATTTAGAAATTGTTTTGTGCTTTTGATGTATTTTCAAGAATACTTATGAAAAATACACCTTTTTCATGCAATTCTTCACGTGTTCTTCCAACACAGTATTTCCTGCCAGATTTCTTCTACATTGCTTAATATTGTTTTCTAAGTTATTTAAAAAATTGGGTGTGAGGCCTTAAAAAAAAGATAGCTCTTAAAGATGGAAAAGTTTCTGACCAAATCTATGTTTGCAGTTCCATTCGTACTTGAGTTTAAAATTTTTTTACATGTGCCTCATTTTCCCATCTTGTAACATTTTTTCATAGAGAAAATAGAGGCATGGACAAGTTTTTAAATGCAAGTTCTCCCTATTTTTTCCCCTTTCAAAATTTGCAGTAAAGCACACATGACTTTTTTTTCATAATGTCCTGTTTTAGAAATACAATGGGATTATAGTTTGCATGGAGTTTTACTTTATAATCAAAACAAATTTGTAGCTCATATTTTTGCCTTTCCCATTTGCCATTTTTTGTTCTGTTCTTTATTTTTCCATGCATTAAGTTAAAATTGTGTTTTTGTTCTAAGCCTAAAGAACAAAGTGCAATTTCATAGCACTGAGTGGTGAACACTGGGACCCTGTCCCAAAGTCTTTCAACTTTTTTTATGCAAATAAGGTTGGCTGTGGAGTAGGACTAGTGACTAGGAAGGAGCATTTGGTGTGCCCTCTGCAGTGGGCAGCATGCTGGCTCGCTCGCACGTGTGGCTGATGGTGGCTGGCTTTTAGCTGCACTGGCTGAGCAGTTGGAAGACTAAGATAACTTTTTAGATCCTGCTTTTTAACCAAAGGTGCAGTCCTCTCTATGTGGATGTAACTACCACAGTGTTTGCTCAAGTTCTGACTCTGTTTCTAGTTTCTCTGAGCTAATGAATTAATGATGTACAAAGAAGTTTATAGACATCAATTTTGTGTTTCCACCCATAATGTTATGTATTACTCTATTTCTACCGTGTGGTTCCTATAGTCTGTCCAGGGCACATAGCCCTAGACCAAAGGCCCAGTAAGTGCTGGATGAAGCTCTCCTATTTAGAAGGGATCCCCATGGGGTACAGGAAGTACTCATTTTCTCACTTGGTGATTTTAAGAATATTCCTCAATGGAAACAATTTTGCCATTATACATATCATACACACAGACACACAGTTGTATTTGTGTTTGTTCTTAAAAACTAGAAAAAGAAGACCCCCCCCTCCCGCCCCCACTTGCAGCCCTGGCCCACTCTCCTTTGGGGCAGACACAGGAGGAGGCAGAAACAGAGGTAGTCGGGTAGCAACTGGCTCATCTCCAGGAACCACCTCCATCGACTGTAGTTTCTTTCCTTTTTCCCTACCACATCATTCTTGGAAAAATGGAGGCCTGTGTTCTTCTCATCAGCTAACACCAACTGAGCGTTCCAGGCATGGCGCTTATCATGGTGGGCCGTTAACAGCTAACCCCCTATTCACAGAGCAGGCCATGTAAATGGGAATGTGAAATATAGGGCACTGTTGCATAAGTGTTAGCAGAAAGAACCAAAATAAAATGTGGAAGGAATCCCGGGACGAGCTGCATAGACAAGAGGCTGCTGTTTGGGAACTGAAAGGCAGGAGTTAGTGTAGTACATAGCCTCTGACATGCTTTCTCATGTACCCACACTACAAAATTGCATTATCCAGATTTTAAGAAATAATATTTAGATAACCAGGGTTCTCAGAGTTTAATTGACTTACCAAGAGCCACCAGGCCTAGTAAGCGTCAGTGTCAGGATTTGAACTCAGGTCTTTCTGAATCCTAAACCACTGCTCTTTTAGACAGGGTTTTATCTAGTGGAGATGGGAGAATGTTCTCAAGTGGAAGGTTTCACACCAGCACACACTATAGATAAACTGTCACCCCTCATGTGTCTTGGAGCTAGGCATATAGCCCTTGCTACCAGCCTTCCCCCAGCACCCACATTTTATAAGTAAGGTATTTTTAACTTTGAGCTCTTGGTCAAAATGTGGACTTAATTTGTGATTGACACTGTGGAGATTGTCAGTAAGTCGGGGTGATGTGATCCTAGCTGCAGAACTGCTCAGTCACCAGTCTGAAGGCACTTGGACAGTTGAGAATAAGGCTGTCTGTCCCCTGCCTGAGGAGATGTTGCTGCCTTCACCTTCTGTAGGCATTTTTTGTTAAAGATGCCCTCATTAACCTTCCTGGATCACCAGGGTATGGGCTCAAGTTTGTTGGCCTTGTAGGAGAGGTAGATCTCACCACTCCATCTGCACTTTCTTGCTCAGCACTGGAGTCTAATAGCCCATTTGTGGGAGGCAGGAATGAGCTTCCTTGCTGAGTTTGTTGTAGGGTCAGGCTGACAGCTATGTCTTCATGGCCTCCCACACCAACTAATGAGATAAACTCGATACAGAAAGTTGAAGTCATCCCCACCAACAACAAGGATAGCTTCTGGGTGGGTGGTGGGAAGTATCCAGACTTAAAAGAGATGTTGTGCTTTGCCTAAGATGATGAAGCAGGGCTTCTTGGAAAAGGTGGCTGGTGACTAAGCATCTCAGGACTGTTCCTTGCAGTGCCTGCCTTAGCCAGGATGCTCACCATTTCTCCACATGCACAGAAGTCAAAGGATTTCTGTTCTTTGGGGTGGACAAAGGCTTGTAGCCCTCCTGTGAACACTGAAGCCAAGCTCCATTTTTCTGTCTTCCCTTGGAGTTTGAATAAGTGATTTACTCACACCTGGGGCCACTGCCAGGTGTGGCTTCCATGTGATCCCTCTTGCCTTTTTTTTTTTTTTGATGTCTACAACACCTGGTATTCCTAGGTGGTCTCCCATCCAAGTACTAATCAGGCCCGATCCTGCTTAGCTTCCGAGATCAGATGAGATTGGGCACATTCAGGGTGGCATGGCCATAGACCCCTCTTGCTTTTAAGCCTCTCTTCCCTTCCTGGGGAAGGGTGTTGTAGAATTTTTTAGGTCAGTGGTTTTCCAACCTTTTTTAAGCAACAAAACTCATATTTCAGATTGAAATCTTACTTGAAACTTTCAATATAAAAGCGTAAAGGCTGTTTGAATTGAAGCTCATTCTCTCTCATCCTTATCAATAGCTTCTTTGGCTGTTCCATTGAATAAGTTTTGAAAAACCACACTGCTTTAGGCAGAAGGAAAAGGAGATGGCTGCCCCTCAGCTGCTCCTTCCATCCTTTATGGGGAAGGTCACATTTTCCATTTTAAAGCCCACGTCACCTATAGTTTTGTAACCTATTCTGCCATAGTCCTCTGAAGAAAACCAAGAAGAGGGTGGTCGTTCTTAGGTCACAGTTACAGATGAGTCATCGTAACTGCAAAAGTCACACTCTTGAAAATCAGTTGGAACAAGTTCCAAAGGTCAGCTTTATGCTTCTGCTGACTGCAGTGGTTCTCAGCATGCTCGTTTGTGAGCCATGAAATGTGTGGGCTTTTATTTTAATTTTTATAGCAAAATTAGTTTTAGTAAAAATTTAAGATTTCCATGAAGAATTGAACTCTGAAAGCTCAGAAATGATTACCTACTTAATTCCTGTACACTTTTATTGGGAATCCAGTGTGTTCTAGACCCTTTAGTAGGTGTCAGGCATAGAGAGGTAAGTAAGCAATGTTTCTCTTCTTCAGGAATACTAAACTTCTCTGTTATTTTTGGCTACATTTGGGGAAATTACTGGAAGATTTCCAGTAGATTGTCCCCAGCTTGCAGGGGGTACGGTCTGCAGTAGAAATTTAACAGAGTGGTGCAAAGACTGCATTGTGAAAAGATGATTAATTCTGAGTGTGGGAGAAATTCTGCCTTCCTGTATGCTCAGTTTCAGTGGTACTTGAGGTACCATTAAAATTGAGCATAGAGGAAGGCAGAATTTCCACTGAGATACAGGGATGTTTGGGGAACCATGAAGAACATCATTTAGTTGGAAACATGGGATGAGAAATGCCACTGGAGGAGCCTAACAGGAAGGTCCTGGATCATTCCTTGAAGGAGTGAGGTTCATCTGTGGGCAATGGGGAGCACACGGGGTTCATTCATATTTACACTTTGGAAAAATCTCACCAACCATTTTTTGAGGCCAGATAAGAAAGAGGCAAAACTGGAGCAGGGAGACTAATTTAGGGGCTGCTGTAAAGTCTGAGTGAGAGAGGTGCAGGCCTGGATCAGGGCCTACCACACACCCCTGGGGCCTGGCCCCAAGACACTCATCAGTCCTTATCATCATCTTCAGCTGGCTCCCCACTCCAGTCCACTTTGACAGCTGCATACTCTTTCTTCCTTGTTTTTAAAGAATCAGTTATGTTTAAAAGTTAATTCTGAAAAGTTTACACCAAAACTTTTCAGTAGCAGCATTTAAAACTTTGATTATTAAAGGTTGCATTTTCTTAAAGGAATGGCAGTTAACTGAGAGTGTGCATCAAAATTAACTATGAAGATTCTGTTGCTAACTTTTCTAATATAACAAAAAGTTTAAAAATGCAGAGAATGGCATATAAAACATTCATGTTTGTATTATCCAGAAATGATCGTTGTCCTTATGACATTTTAAAAATGTTTCTTTTAAGTGAAAGAAATCAAATAGCAAAACATTATTCTTACTTTGTCTAATTTCTTCTACCCACTTGCCTTCCACAACCGATCTCAATCTCCCTCCTCCCTACCAACCCCCCGCCAACCCCCCACCAACAGTGTCTTTCCCTGACATTTATTTCCCTGAGAAAAATCAATTCCAGTGAAAACTCTCTCTTCTGCTTTTGCCCTTGTCATAAAACTAATCTAGATTTTTACTCATTTTCTACTTTGAATTTGTGCTGAAGCCATTGGCACCAACATAAGACTTTTTCTCCACAATTTATAGTAGCCTAAACCAAGGTAGACTTGGCCAACAATTTGGGATGGCCTTGGACACAGACTACAACCATATGGGAGAGATGCAAAGGACAAGAAATGCTAGGGGATAATTGAAGTGGTCAGGGAGTGACATGAGATAAAGAACGAGGAGCAGAGAGACTGGGGACAACAGAGAAAAGGGGCAAAGGGGTCAGCAGAGTTCAGTTGAGATTCAAGAGCCTGCTAAGATGGATAAGCAAACTGCAAGGCATTTGTGACTAGAGTGCCAGGACTTTGGACATTAAACATATACTTTCAGTTTTTATTTTTAAAATCTTTTTGGCTGAAGTGTCTATGAGACGAGTCAGAATTGTAACTGCTGCTGAAGAAGAGAGCTTAGCTTTGTGGGAGTTATTTCTCAGTCATGGGAGTGCCATGTGTCTGGCCCCTGCCAGGCAAACTCCTTTTGACCCATCACTATTCAGGTGCTAGGTGGGTTTTAAGTGACTCACAGCTTTGTAGCAAGGCCTGGTTCTAGTTATAAAAAAGATGGATCCATGCAGTTGCACTGTGCAGGTAGCTCATAGGTATATGGAACATACATTTAGGAATTCCAAAGATGTTAACTTAGAGATCTCCCTTGGACCTCATGTCTCTAGCTGCATCTATAGCAGTCTCTGTTTCTGTCTCTGTCTCTGTCTCTATCTCTATCCCTATCCCTGTTCGTCTCTCTCTCTCTCTCTCTCTCTCTCTCTCTCTCTCTCTCTCTCTCTCTCTCATGCACACGCGCGCGCGCGCACACACACACACACACACACACACACACACACACCAGTTTCATTCATTAATTGTCTTCCATCTCCTCCCTTCCTCTAGTTTAGCCCGTCACTGACATCTTTAGTTGAGCAGTGAGAGGCAGTAGCCTGTCTGAGAAGACTTTAGTATGGTTTGAGGACTGGCCTGAAAGTTTAGAAATTATTTTCTGCCTTGAATTATTTCACTCACCATTAATTCATCAAAAGGACATTAACTATTTTTTAAGCTCCAGGGATTTATTATCCCAGACCATAGAAAGAATCCTACTCAGAGTTCCTACTTAGTTTCCTGCTGAGTCTCCATATGTTCAATTGTACTGAAACGTTGTCCAGGCCCTGCCCAGAGACTTCCTTTCCCCAAGTAGCAGCAGAAAGGCAGCTCCTTATTTGCCTACTTCAGAGGCTTGTGGGAGCCACAACCAAACTCTGTAGACTACCGGTGCATTGTGGACCATCATCATCTTCCTGTAAAGATGGGCCAGGCCACTTCTCGTCTAGAGTGTGTTTTGGTGAGTGCATGACTCAGGACGGTAATAAGGGGAAAAGAAGTCTACTCTGCCCTAATCTCAGCAGCAGTACTACTGTCTTAGGCAGTAGACATATTCACGTCATACTCTGGATGTGCATTGAAGAAAAACCTGTCCTTGCTGACATTGCAGCATCCCAGTAGATTAGAAAAAGGCCTGAGCTCTGTGTCCATTCGTTGGTGACTAATTTACGAGCTACATGTGCTCCCCGAGGCCATTTTCTTCATTTTTGACCTGATGGCCTTTGTGATTTGATTTCTGAACAGGCCTTTCTTCCCAATCTGCTATTCCTCCCATTAAACAGATCTTAAAGTTCAAATTGTTGATTTAATTATCTTGAGGAGTTTAAGAACTTCGCTGGGGCATTGCTACAGTCCACACCACTGAGTCCTGGCTGTATCACCACTGATCCCATCCAGGAATGGGCCCGTCTATGAGGAAGACATGCATCACTTCATCCAGTGGTAGTCTGAGACACAGGTTATATATCAAGGACCACAGTTCCTAAGCATTTCAGGTCTGAGGCAGGATCAAACCTGGATGGTCAGTCACGTGGGCCCCATAGACTGCAGGTTCACTGAATGACAAGGCTGTGGGCACTGTGCGCAGTGCTTGATGCAATTCTTAGAGCAGTCCTGTAGGTAGGTGTTGTTGCTCTTACTTTATAAATGAGGAAGCAGAGTCTTGGAATGACTATGCAACTTGCTCAGGTTCACAAGTATAAATTTGATCCCAGGGCTGTCTGGCACCAAAGCCCAAGCGTTTTGCATGATGTCATACTGCCTCCCCAAAGAGTACTGGTCAAGGATGAGGGTCCATTTCTCTCCCTTGAGATGCTTTTGCATGATCTCCCCTCAACTGAGCCCTCTATTCATTGTGTTTGTATGTTTGAATTAAAGAAGATGAGTGGTGGGAACTGGTACTTGTCTGGAGCTAAACTTGAGCCTGCTGCCTACTTGGGTTCCTCTGGCTTTTCACGGGAGATTTACCTCCTGCCTTTTGCTCTCACCTCTGAAGGGAAAGGGAGCTAAGGTCAGAAGGGTACCCTCTCCCCAACACACAGACCTGGCATTAGCTGATCTAAATCACAGGCTTCCTGGTGGAGCATTATCAGGTACACCTACAAATCACTTGGATCCTTGTCTACAATCCTTAATGATGCTAAGCCCCACATCAGAATGAAAGGAAACACTATTGACAATTATAAAATACTAAATATAGCTCAGTACATTTAAAAATGAACAATGGTAAAAGCCTTGAAACATTTTTCTTTGATGTGAATGGAGTCTTTGGCATTTGGAAATACAATAAGATGAATTAATTGCTCCTCATTACATGGCAAGTCAGGAGAAGTATGAATGTGCCTTCTCTCCTCAGCATTAGCTATTGCCTGATCAAAATAGCCCCCTTTTGTATTTAATCCGGCTTTCTCTAATAATAAGCAAATTGGAGATCATGGCTAGAAAAATTCAAGTGCCCTTCATCCTTTCTCCAGAACCCTCATAGAGTTTTGTGATGTTTATCTGCTCAGGGGCTACTGCTAATAATTGCAGAGGTCATGTGAATCCACATAGTGCAAGATTAGAAACAACATCTGCAAAATTACTTCTTATGGAAGTATTCTTTATTTTATCTTTTTCTGTAAAAGTGATTCTGAAAGCAACTTGCTGTCTTTCCTCTCTTGCACTATATATTGCTGGAAAAAGTATATCTGGAGAAAAACATTTAATAGGTATCAAGAGGATTTGAATCATGATCTTTTTTTTTTTTTTTTTGACTTTATGTATTTTTCCTGATGAATTGGTGGACTTCTGCATTAATAAAATAGGTTGGAGTCTTTAAATTCTGAAATGATGGCCCCTGAATAAACCGTTTGAAATATACTGGTTTAGTAGTCGGTTCATTAAAATTCCATGTATGACAGCTATGATATCAGACGTGCAGGCATGTGATCTTTTTATATTATCTTTACAATTTATATGTATAGTTAGTGCCTGCAAATGATGAGATCGTTGATTCCCCCAAAGAATCAAAAGCTGGGGGAGCAGAGGAGCGAGGGGAAAAAGACTCCCATCTGTCCAGAAACTGATTCATAAAGTGTCCTCGAGTTTGAAGAGCACACCACATTTGTGATGCGGCTGCCTTCCTGTCACGTATATTACACGTAGACTTTTTCCAAACATTGTGTACATTTCAACAGTTAAAAGGAGGCATTTTGTGGAACCCAGAGTTGTAGTGGCAGCATTGCTCTGCTTTATGAAATATGAAAACTGTTTACTTAGTAACAATAATAATTTGAAGACTTGAGACTGAGGAATTTACCCATGACACATCCTGTCGGACCCCATGTGGCCTAGGTAGTGAGGCCATTAATATCATGGTGTGCCAGAAGTTGAACAGGGAAAGAAATTGAGTGGGTACTGAGACATGCACCCCAAGCTGGAGTGCTTGGTCTGCCATCATTCTCAGGTCAGGTGGGCCATTTGTTATTAGCACCCCATCAACAGTCTGAGACCCATGTTGCCTGCTCCATAAACATTTTCCACATTCCCAATCATGAGCTTGAGTTAGGATTCAGTTGGAAAAGGAGGTTTTGCCTTTTAGAAACAACATCTGCTTTTGTGGCCTCATTCTTTGTAATCTTAGGGATGGAGGGGCTTAAAAGCAGTAATATCTACTGACTAGTATGAAGTTGTCCAAACTTTTTCCTAGGACATGTTTTTCTTGTTCATGCATGCTTATGTGTACACATGTACATGCTCAGTGTTTCCTGTAATCTGAAACATCATAGACAATTACTCAGTATACACTTAAAACAGTTTTTCAAGACAAAACAGTGTGTTCATCCTTTGTAAATCTTATCCACATTTCAGAAATGTTGGTATGAAAACATTTGAGAGTAAAATTAATATGGCATACAAAGGTGTAGCATGTATTTTTGAATTTACTTAAGCTTCATATTTGGATAGATTGGCAATACCTCCCCTCACTTCCACTTTTAGTCTGGGGATGTGAATGGTGAGGATAGAGTAGAATGTTTAAAAGTCCAGGATATGTGACTAGAGTGACACAGAGAAGCAATTTACTCAGTTCTGATACTTAGAGTTATAATTTCTTCAAAGCCAGGCATGTACCTCTAGGCTGAAAATGACAATTTAGAGATCCCTCCATTGAAATCTCTCAGCTTGGCATCCTTCTGTACTCCCATTTTAGGATAAGTGGGTCTACAGCCAGGCTCTCAGTTCTGATTTTGAAATCTTCCTGGCACGGCTTATTATCTGCAGGGTTACTTTGGATTTTAAACAAAAAGTTTTAATCTTTTTGTTTTTCAAATGTGCATCATGTATAAAGGGGAGATGTTATAAAATTATGTGTGTAATCAGAGTGTCTCCAATACAAAAGGTAGGAAATCACTGGTGTAGACATTTTAGTCCATTTCCAGAAAATTGCCTATTTTCAAGTAGGTAGGTCAAGTGCAGAAAGAACCTCTACTTGAGGTAAAATTTCCTCTCCACACTTGGCTTTCTGTCTATTAGGATAGGTGGCTAAAAGCTGTCCAGATTTTAACATTCTGCTCTCTTTTTCACTAGTGGTTTTTTGGCTATATGTATTAAGGTATATTTGCTTATAATAGAACTTATTCTCATAGCTACAAATACTTTTTGAACCATAAGGGCTTTAGAGAATAAGGTGCAAACTCTTTATTTTGGAGAAAATTAGAGAGTGTTAAATGACTTATCCAAGGTAATACAACCCATTAATGTCAGACAGAGACAGGTATAGAAGCACCAGGTCTCCAGACTCCTAGGCAGGTATGCCTTTTCTTAGCAGAGAGCAAGTTGGTGCAGTAGAAGCCATTGATTTGCTCTTCTGCTTTTGAACTTATGTTTTCAGTCAGGTACCTCATAGAATGCTGGGTAATAAGAGAGTCAAACCTTACTTTATTTAACAAAAGAAAAAGACTATGTTCTGAAGCTGTGACATAAACAGCACAGTAGCTGATGACCTTTCTCTTCATTGACTGATTTCCCTGTTAAAAAGAGAAGTATCAAATTTTCATGACTGTTTTGAAGAACTTTTCAATCAGCCTAGCAAAGGGAAATATCTCAGACAACTCTAATAGAATAAGAGCAGGCTGTGGAGATGTAGGTAACTCATTTCTACTTGGACCTGGACTGTCAATTCCTGAGTCACTCTACCCAAGTGTGCACAAATGCACTCCATATTTGGGTGAGCAGAATTGCCCCTGTCATCAGCATTTCATAAACACAGAACTCTCAGGTCTGAGAAAGGCCCCATGATGTACCTTCAGAATAGAGCCAAGCCCACAACTCTGGTAGTTTTTCCTGGGTTTGCATCAGCCAGGCAGGCAGGAAGTCTGGGATGCCATTTTCCCAGCCCCCATAGCGTGGGCCCTAGAGAAGTTGTAAGGCTTGTTCCTTCTTGGTGAAAGAATCTATGGTTATATACCTCTGCCATTACTTACAGTTCAAAATTTGCCTCGAGGGCATTTATAACCTCTCATTAGGGGTTAAGTAGCTTGGGGGCTGGAGTCCAAAGTGACTCATCTATAGAGAAACCAACAAGTGTGTGTTTGTATCAAGGCACTCTTGACAGAGAAGGGAGTAAGTGTGACTGGAACCATGCATTTTGTTTATTATACACGGATTACCCCTGAGAGACTGATGGGGCAGATGGCAGGTAAAACCATAGGACCAGCTAAGATTAGATTGACTGGTGCTGAGATCTGTGTGTGTCAGGGTCAGTTTGGCTTTAGGGCATTTGCACACACCCAGTCAGTTTTTCATAAAATTCCACAGATGTCAGGATTGTCTTTTTTTCAGGCATCTCAGTATCTGAAATGTTTTGGATCTTTTTTAGAAAAGTTGCCAGAGGATGCTAGCTTTAAGTTATAGCATTCACCAGATTAGCAAATGGAGCTTCAACTCAAAGAATGCTATCTGACCAGAGGTGGCAAAAGCCTTATTCCAGTCACCTGTGACCATTCCATTGGGGACCAGTAATCCTACAAGATTCCTCGGGCCTTCGTGGTAGCATTTAGCTAGATAGCACATGGCCTTACAGATTCTCATAATGACCATGTACATCCCTGAAGAGCTGTTCCATGAGGCTCATTATTTTTTCATTTGAGAGGTAGAGAAATGTATAAAAATATTATAAAAGTTTATGAAGTGTTAGGCTCTTTTTCAAGGGTTAATAAAAACTTTTTGAAACTTCACGTGGTAGTCCTGGCAGGTATGGGGCAAAGTGGTGTCCATACCACTTTAGGAGCACTTAATTGATCTTTCTTAGAAGCCCCTAGTTGTCGTATTGTAGGCTTTGATTTTTTTTTTTTTAATTCACTTTTCTGCTTTGCCTTTGATACCTCAGCACGTTTATTCATCATCTCTGGGTAAACCCGTAAACAGTGAGGCCACCTCTACACTGGTCCTCAGTGTCTCATCTAAAGTTTCCCTTCACCTTTTACTCACTTTCTGAACTTTGGATAGTAGCTGTGGAGGGCATTCTTTTTATTTCAATGTCACCATTTTGTTCCTGCTTTGATGGAGTCTCGGCCAGGTAGATTTATGGACTTTCTACTAGCAGGCAGGAACCTTGACATGTTTACCAAGCATGAAGCCCTGCCTGCATCATGGGGCCCATCCCCCACCAGAGGTCCAACCATTTCTTCATCTGTACTGGAGAAGCCACAGAACCAGCTCGAAGTAGTTGGGGGTTGTTTTTATTGTTGCACTTGTTGGTAATTGCCCTTCTAGATAGTTACCTGGGCCATTCTTTCCTCCTAAAATGTGAAAAAAAAAAGAAAAAAAAACCCCACACTCTTATACATTTTATTATACCCCACTATTATGTGTTTGTATACATATATTTTTTTTAACTGAAGAAGAAAAAAAAACCCTGCTTTTGTACGCAATCCTTTTAACAAATTGTTTATTGTTGTATCCAGGTGACAAGCATGGTAAGTATTTCCACCAAAATGAGTATTCTGTATTTTAGCTGTGCTTGGCAGACTCTTTGGCTAGCTTTGTGTTATCAGCCTTGGCTTTTCTAGAAAAGACCCATTTAGGAAAAGGAGAAACCACCTACCTGGTGGCATCCCCTGTGTCCTCGGCTACAGAAAGAACCCGTGTAGACTTAGACCTATGGCGGGGATACCTGAGAGAGCATGCACCCCGCCAGCATGCTGCTTGGCCCCGTCATTGCCCCACCCCACCCACCCCCGCTGCTTCTGAGCCTCCCCCACCAGGTGTCTGCCAGGGCTTCCAGGCCTCGCATGACTCCAGCAGCTCCTGGGACTGTGGCTCCTTGACAGCGCACACAGTGAGGACCTCTCTACACTCTAGATGGTCCTACCCTTGATCCACACCCACGCCTCTTCTCTCACTGCCCCCATCCGTCTATATGCTTAAAAGCAGGGCCTTTTTTCCCCCTCTTGAGTGTGTTAAGTAATTGGAGAAATCTCCCTTTAGAAGCTGGAAAAACAAATACATTGTCCACTCTCCTTAGACGCTTCCCATTCTGTTGGGAAATGGATTAACAAAATTTTTTTTTATAAAACCTTGCCACTGGGTGTTCTCAGTAAATGTTCAGAGTTACAGTAGGTCGAGTGTGTTTTAGCCTTCTGGCTGTGTTTATTTATCTGTGCATGTTTGCTTTTCCAGCCTCTTTTGTGCTGTATTTTAGTCCATGTGCTCGTGGCTGTGCCTGTGTGAGCTGCCTGGTAGCCATGCGTTATGTATTAAATCTGTGTATCGCTGTCACCTTCAAGGATCAGACTGCAAAGGATAAGGCCCTTCAGCATATGGCTGCCATGTCATCAGCCCAGATCGTCTCAGCCACTGCCATTCACAACAAGCTGGGGCTGCCTGGGATTCCACGCCCCACCTTCCCGGGGGCGCCGGGGGTGAGTCACAGGCTAGATCCAGGAATGATGGCCCCTAGGGACGTAGGGTCACCATGGGTCAGCATGAAGCTGCCCACCTGGTGCTTGTATCTGGGACAGGTATAAGAGAGGGGAAAGACTACCTTCTGGTGAACTGATGCTGGGTACAAAAAGGTAAAAGGAAGGAAGGAAGAGAGTGAGAGAACGAACAAGAGAATGAGAGCAAGGGAGGGGGTGAGAGAGGGGAAGAGGAAGGGATCCTTAGTCCCTAAAGACATGAAATTAAGTATCACTTTTCCGGTGCCCTTCTGGGTTGTGATCTCCCTCTTCCGCTCTTCCTTTTTTCTGTCCTTGGTCTCTGTTCCTGTGTCTTCAGGGTCACTTTATGACAACTAGCTCCTAAAGTGATAGACATTCTGTTAACATTTTCATTTTGTATTTACCAAAGGCTGAGAAGCTTAACATTGCAGTCTCATTTAATCCTAATAATAATCTTAAATGCCTCTTATTGTTATTACCATTTTACAGATGAGAAATCTGAGGACACTTAGTAACAGAACAAGAGTTTGGATAACTTCCTAATCATATGGATAGTGACATTAGTACTCAAACCCAGGGTTCTGTCACTTCCTCTACATAGTGCTGCCTCTCCAGACGGGGTTGTGGCAGGCACCAAAAGCCTCAGGAAAACTCACAGGAGAGGAGGCATCTGCACCTTTGCTTGAAGCTCTCAGCCTCTGGTTCTGAGCTTTGTCCTCTCCCCAGCTGAGCCTTCAGTGCTGTGAGCTGTGGAGGCAGAACATTGCACAGGGAGTGTTTCAAAACGGAGGGAAAAAAAGAAGGATGGTGGGTGCATGGATGGAGCAGTCTGACAAAATATTTGTGAACCCTCTGTAATGCACCCAGATCTCTGCCAGGTGTGAGGAGAACACTGAAGCTGCTGCCTGGTCCCTGCCCTCAGGGATTATCTGGAATAGGAGCTAGAGGGAGCCCTGGGTTGCCAGGCTGAGGACATGGGTTGCGATTTTGTAGGCGGCAGTGACCACACCTACATTTAGGGAAGGTCAGTCTGCAGCTGGTAGGTGGTCTGAACTCACTCTCTTCAGCAGGGGTTGCAAAGCATAGACATCCTGCACTGTGCTTTGGAATGAACTCATAATCCTGAAGCATCTTACATTTTGCTTTCCAGTTCTGGCCGGGAATGATACAAACAGGGCAGCCAGGATCCTCACAAGAGTAAGTGTGAAGACAAAGGGCTGGTCACAACCTACTCTGGGTAGTGTTTTCCCAGGGGCTTAGAGGGGAAAGATTTAACCCAAGATCACCAAAGTCATCCCCCTTTGTTATCTGCTGAGGCCAATAGCAGGGAAGAGACTGCTCAGATGCAGAAGTGTAAATACCTCACTCCCACCTTAAGTTTAGTGGTCATCCAGCTGGAACCAGGAAGAGGGTCCCTGTCCCTTGATGGCTTTGAAGGGCAAAGCCCGGGTCTTCCTGAGAAGTGCCCGCCTGAAGGAGAGGGCAGTGGAGGTGACCCTGTAGTCCCTTCTATTCTGGCGTTCCCTGTGGTAGGGTGGCTAGTAGAAAATCCTACTGATGCTTTGAGGGCCAGGGAAGCAAACACAGTAAACCAAAAGATAAGGGCAGTCAGGGGATGAAAGCAGAAAGGAAGTCCTGCCCTTATATGCTCAAAAGAACTTGAGCTATTTGGCCTAGACGAAGGAGAACCTGAAGTATGTGCCAAATGTGGCCAGGCCTCAGTCTCTGCAGGGGCAAGAAGACAGGTTCAGAGGTAGATGTCCAGCTTGTCCCACTGCACTGGCGTGAGGCTTGGTGGTTTGGTCCTCGAGACCCTGCTGGCCCCCCTCAGTTGGAGGGGATAACTATCTCTGTCTTGGCAGAGCTTTGTCTGGGCTGTGCTCCCACCGGTAGGCAGGGAACCTCACAGTGGGGAGGACCCCCACTGAGTCCCTAGCCGTGAGAGGCCAAGGCCAGGCCTGGGGAGTAGGTGCTGCTACAGTCACCGTTTCTGATTCTCCATCCTTCTGTCCACAGCGTCAAGCCCTTCGTGCAGCAGGCCTACCCCATCCAGCCAGCGGTTACAGCCCCCATTCCAGGTGAGTGTCTGTGGGTCTCCCTCTCGCTTTGTCCCACAGCTGCATGTCCTTCCTTACTTGCAGAGCCATGGACATCCTCTACTTGACCCTCCCTTCTTTAAAGCAGGGGTTAGCCTGAAGCTCAGAAGGGTCACAGGAGTGTCCCCTCCCAGGTCCCTGATTCCTCTCAGCCACCTTCTGAGAGCTCTTGACATGGGTTTTGCAGTGAACAGGAAGCCTGATCACTTTCACTCAGCATCCCAGGTCATCCTTGGAAGGGGAAGTTGCTATGGTTCCTTCCTCCTCATTAACAGACTGAATTGGGCAATCCAGGTCCTGAGGGCAGATAAGGTTTATCACCCTTTCTTAGATAAATAAGTTTCAATTCCTAGAACCCTTTCTTTAAAGGAAAGCTTGCATGGAAGCTCAAACTAGAAAATATGGATGGATTTGTCTGGCCCTCCTTGCTACGCACATGCACGTAGAATTTACTCAGTGGAGCTGCTCTCCATTACAGAGTTCCTAAACTGAAAATGCCCTCCCTTCTAGCACCATGGAGCATTCTGAGAGAATATTCTACAGTGCTTGTGGCTGCAGTCATTAGAAAGGAAGTGGACAAACACAAGAAGTGTTTGGCACAAACTGGTCTCGCAAGAGAGCTTTTCCAACATTCATTTCTTCCCCTTAGTCACTCTTGCCTTGGTCCCAGCTAGGCCCCTTTGTCTAGGATTAGGTGTCCTCATGCCATAGCCCATAACCTGAGCTGAAGTTGGCTTTTTGAGGAGCCACATACATTGTTCTTCTCTGGGCCACTGCCTCTGGGATCCTCAGCCACAAGTCCACCCTTACCTAACTTAGTCTCACCCCTAGACTCTAGTGGAGCAGGCTGTTGGCCTTTCCTCCTGGGTCATCCATGTTATAAGGCCCTATCCCAGTACTGGCCTGAGGTCCAAGGGGAGGGCACATAGCCAGCATTAAAGGTGACGATTATTCTTTTAGGGTTTGAGCCTACGTCAGCCCCAGCTCCCTCGGTCCCTGCCTGGCAGGGCCGCTCCATTGGCACAACCAAACTTCGCCTGGTGGAATTCTCTGCTTTCCTCGAACAGCAGCGAGACCCAGACTCGGTGAGTGTGCTCAGAGGTGTGCCTCGAATCCAGAATTTGCTTCCATTTCCATTTGCCCTCATGCCTGACAAATAACTTTTGTGAACATGGACCTGGGGAAGAATAGCCAAGCATCCTTTCAATTAACTAAAAAGGTATTTCCATTGACAAGTGTGTAGAACTTTAGAGCTGAATGTTTAGGAATGCTCTGGACCTAAAACTCCAGGGGGTACCAGAGCTGATGGGAAGGACCTTAAAAGCTTGTACATTTGGTAAATTTAACGTTTCTCAAACCTTGCCACTTGGCTGGTACTGGGCATAGTTATTTTTATATACAATCACGTTTTATCCTCACCATATATAACATGATATAAAGGTAGGTGCTGTCTGATAGATGAGGAAACAGAGCAGTTAAGTAATTTCCCTAAAGTCACATGGTTAATATCTGATGAATTAGAGATTTTAAACTCATGTCTTTAAAACTCAAGCCTAAACAGTAAGCCCTTATTCTATACTGCCTTTCTAAGTTTATGTTTTCTCAAGGTGGCAAGTCATTATCTTCTTAAGAAGTAACAAGATGGTACTTCAATAGTTTGACATAGAATGCGATGCATTGTAATATCATAAATACCAGTAAGGTTGGCACAGGGACTCTGTTGTCTCCCGTACCCCATCAAGTGCCATCGTCCCGTCGTTTCTCAGCCAGGCCCATTGTTTACCACACATATGTGAGCTTCCCTTCTTTCCCACCCAGCAAGCCTAAGACCCTTTCCTTACTCCCACTCCTTGGCTATGAGTATGAGGACTCCATCTGTGTGTGGGTGAGCCCAAAGAAGAAATTGAGGAAATCGTGAGTTTGTTTTTGGGATCTTCACCAACTCTATCTCACCCACCCCACTGACCTCTGGAGCCACCAAAAGCACATAGGTGCCATGCTCTTTGTGTGTCTGCTGCCTTTCTGTTATCAGGAAAACGTGTCATGAATGAGTTCACCATCTTTTGTAAATAACTCAAGATACTGAACAATTGCAGGTGACCTCTCCTGTGTTTGTACTTGAGCTTGGTGGAAAGCCTCTGGTGATAGGATGGGAGGAGACACCGTGGGCAGAGGGGCTTCCACCAGCCGTCACCAGAGTAGAGACTTGGGAACCTTGTGTAGCTCACTGACCTTTCTGTCTATGAATTGTGAACTCTGGGAACTGGTAGAAAAATAGAGCCTGCTCCAAACTTAGGGGGCTGGAATGAAGAAAGAGATGTAAAATAGTTCATTGAGTCCATCGAGTCAGGTCTAGGAAAATGAGGTTATTGAAAACAGGAAGAGATGCCAGCTGGATCCCTCTTTTCTGGCGGCTGAGTGGTTTTATAGGAAGGGTGATGGTGATGGTGAGGGCTTAAATCCCTATCTGTGGGGGCATCGAAATAAACAAGATTACAATATTCTTGATTTTAGGCTGCTGCTTTTTTTCTGGAAGGTGTAGATGATTCTTTCACTGAAGGCTTTTTCGCTTTGGCTTTGATGATGCTTCTGCTTTTTATAACTCATTTATGTAACACTTCATTGCCTATGGAGTACTTTATCATTGATCATTTCCTTCTGTTCTCAGAATGCCAGTGAGATAGATTCTGTTTTTCCCATTTTATAGGTGAAGAAGCTAAGGCCCAGACACATTAAATGACTTACTCAAGATAGTTAGCCAATAAGCAGAGGGACCAGGAACCCAAATCTTCTGTTTTAATATATACTTTTACACTACTGTAAACAGCCACCAATTATGAAGGTCTCTTAAATTGTCTGTATATCTCCTGTGTGCACAAATCTTTCCCTTTGCTTGTGACTCTTCTTTTGTTTGTTTGTTGTTTTGTTTTTCCCCTGGGAATAGAATGTCAAAGCATTGGGAAGCAAAAGTCCCAAGACAGTAGATGTTCCTCTGGTTAAATGACTAGAATATTCATCACAATTAAAAAATATGTATATATTTATATAATATGTAATTATATATACTTATATATAATATTTATATATGTTTATAATATTTTTATATATGTTTTTATATATATTTTTAAATTAAAAAGCCCATTTCAGCCCTCTCATTGTGACTGTCCTCTCCAGTATGGACCAGTAGGGCCCAAAATGCTCAATTCCTTTTGTCGTGTGTTCGTTGGGAACCACTGGTACTCATTCAGTCCGTTCTGTAGTCATTTATGAGCACCTGCAGGGTGCTGTGCTGAGGAGGGGCCCAGTGCTGCACACACAGCCACAGTCTCTGCCCTTGTGGAGTTTAATGTCTAATGAGGAGATACGCACTAAGCAGTAGTCACACAAGAGGTCATTGCGAAGCGTGGTGACTGCTAGGGAGGAAGAATATTGATGCTATCAGTGACTAATAGGCAACAGGCAGGCTTTCTTGAGGAGTGACCCTTACACTGAGAGGTAGAGAATTGATAAGGCTATGGGAAGGAGGAAGAATATTCTGAGGTCGATGACTCTTGAGGTGTTAAAGCAGTAGGTGAAAGTGGTAGATAGTTTTAAAGGCAGAGCTCACCAAGTCCTTGGAATACAGTCCAGAGATGTTTCATGTACATTTAGAATTACACATAATCCGATTGATTCAACTGGATTTGGCCATTTCCTGATGAATGAAAAGGCTTGGCTCTATAGATTAAACTCTAATACATGATTTCAAAAGTGCTGAAATAAATGGAAGGCCTGGAGTGAGTCAACACCCTTGGGCCTCTTGAAAAATAATTATATTTTAGGGAATACAAGTTGGGGCTGAAAGAAAATGAAATTCATTTAACAAATACTTTTTAAGCACGCCAGCCACCGTTTCAGGTGTTAGAGAGTCAACAACAAAGGAAAATAAGTCCTTTTTCTCATGGAGCCTCTATCCTAGTAGAGAAGACAAACAATAACCATCCAAACAAATAAACACACATACACACAAACACATAAACATGCACACACACAGAATGTTAACCGCTTATATAGAATAGCGATCCTTCTTGACAGTTGAGAATTACTTGCTCTTAGATTAAAAAAAAGTATAATTTGAGAAAATAATATTTTACTTACATTGACGTTTCTGGCTTGTATTATGGTTCTAAATTATGTCTATCACATAATGCCAACCAAAGCTGTATCACTATTGTGAAGTTATTTTACGAAATCGTAACATTGGTCTCAGTTGTTAATGTAGCTTCTAATATTCCTGTGTTACAAACCCTTATTTTTCAATGATAAACAAAGGAATTTAATGTATACAAATGAATTCAAGGCAGATTGTGAATAGCCCATGTATTCGATTTTACTGAAAACGTGAGAGCCTGAAGGATGGTTCTTGTGCTAGAGGAAACATGGGCTTCTTGGTAAAAAGAAAATCGATCGGCTAATTGAAATGGAGGAGAATTAACAAAATTATTTAAAGCATCTTGACAATATCTGAAGCACCAGCTTCTCAAATTATATAATATGTACTTTATTTTGCAAACACAAAATGCTATTACAATGAAGGTGTAATGGCACTTCAGGACCAAGTCACACTGAAAAATTTGTAGCATGTGAATGGTTTCTTTGGCTCTCAGATTTTTTGTGGCTTCTCAGACTTGAATTTTAACTATATTTTTGTTACAACTACAGGAAAATTTAAAGTCACCTAAAATTTATGTGGTACATTTAAATTACAAATGTGGATATACTATGCTTAAATTTTAAATAAAACATTAAGTATGTTTTCATTTCATAAGGAAGCCAACAAAGTAACAAATAATTAAAGGTCCCTAAACAGATTCACCTTTGTATTTGGATTCTCTAGATCTTTGTCTACATAGTCATGCACACACATTACTCCTTACTTCTTTGTAATGGCTTATGTTGATTGGAATCATGAGGTTATATATAGCACTTTTAAAAAGCAAACAAATAAATTAATGAGTTGCGTGCAGTGCTGTTTTTTCATTAGTGATTTTTTTTATCCTCATCACAACCCTGTGAGATACATAATTCTATTCCGTTCTATGGAAGAGGTTTGTAGAGATTGCTGTCTTACAGCTAGTCAGTAGCTGTGGCCAGGTTTGAACACTCTGGCTGTAGTACTTCCCAACAGGAGATAAGACACAAACACACACTTGGGCAGCAACAAAGCCAAGAGAAGAACCTAGTTTGCCTAGTTCTCTGTCCAAGGTGACCTCCCGTAGTTAACCACTGTTCTGAAAATTCACTCTTCACTTTACCACATAGGTTATCATTGCCACCACTAAAAACTTTGTGACTCTGCCACCTTTAGCACTACCCATACTAGTAGTAGTACCAGCAGTAGTAGTACCAGTAGTGATGATAGCCAACACTGTGCATTATCTTATTTACTCCTCTGACCTAGCCTTCCCAGTGTTAGACAGCCAGCTGATATTGGAAATGGGATTCAAATTCAGATCTGCTGATTCTGCATTCTGCAATTGTAACCAAAGATCGTATGGTCTATTTGTACCCAATAAGTAGCCTGTTTTGTAGTGTAGAGCCTGTTGCAATCTATAAGGAGCGAAAAGCGGAATAACCTGGGAGATGCACTCCCCCTGCTGGCTCTGCATCGTATACAAACCAGATGGCAACGTTTCCCCAAGTCAGTGGTTGTTTATGTTGGTGGAGAACCAGCAAGTCAGTCCCTCTGTTACCTTTGGCTCCACTAGAAGCTAAGAGAAAAACAGCAGAGGGTGAAGAAAGGAAGATCTAAAAACCTAAGACTGTTTTAGAAGTGGTTAGTAATGCTTAAAAATACACTTTCTACATGATTTCAGTGTTGCATATCAAAGGACTTCACATGTTAAGTGTAAGATCCTCTCCCCGTGGTGGGCTATATAAAAATATCTTGCCTGTAATCAGCACGCAGTTCCTGGAGACTGAATTAGGCAGCTGCTGTTTTAGACAGACGAAAACCTGATCTTGGTGAGCTGTCAGCTGAATCCCGTGCGTGCATGGGGAGTGGTTTTCCTGATAAAGCCTAGCGGAATTCCTCTACCCCATCCTGGGATGTGGCAGGTTCCTCCAGCCCCCCACATCTCAGCCACATCCTGCCTCACAGCTGGCAAACCCCTGCCAGTTCAGACTTCCCAGGCACAAGGTCGTATGTTTAATGCCTGTCGTGATCTGGATGCCAGAAGAAGCGGGACCTTGTACAGGAAGAGAGAGTGTAAGGGTGTAGTTATGTAGAAGTTACATGGCCAGAGAAGGGAAAACTTTGGGGTGGAGAAGGAAGGACGAGGAGATTGTCTCTTTAGATTTTGAAAAAGCACTGTATTGCTTAAGAAGAAAAGTTCATGATGTGGTAGAGGAACAAACCTGAACAGGGAAGGCACATCCAGCTTATAAGAAACACCTTTGTATATTATAGCAATAGTGATAATTGCTAGCACTTACTGAGCTGTGTTAAAGCCTTGTACGCCAAGCATTTTGACATGGGTACTGTTCTTATGCTCTATCAGTGAAGGAATAGAGGCTCAGAAACATTAAGGTACATTTTCAAGATCCAGTGCCCGGAAGTGGCCATGCCAAGGTTTGGCCCCACTCTGTATTCTTAAACACTCCACTGCAGTTTTGAAGAAATAAAAAAAATTACTCAAATGTAAAAACACCTCCCTTCCAAAGTATGAGCTCCTCAAGCACAGGCTGGATGTGGCAGGGCCGTACACACTGGAGAATGAGTTGGGCTGGGTTTTCTCTGAGCTCCTTTTCCAACCTGTGGTTCTGCGAGTCTTCTAGGGGTTTAGGGCAAGGCACGAGAGAAGGAAGGAATGTTCCCACCTGGACTTTAGAACTTATCTCTCATCATGCTCTCGTGACAACATGTTTGTTCTAGTAGAATAAAAGGGCCGGTGTCTGAATTCTTACCAGCGGCATGAGCTTTGGGGCAAATGACTTCATGGCCCAGCCTCAATTTGGTGCAGTGGTCATAATAGGACCACTCCCACTGTATTATTGTGATGGTGACAGTTAGCAGCATCCCAGGACCTATTAAGCACTCCTCAAATGTTTTTTGAACCTGAATGTCTTGTAGAAATGTAGCAGGAAATTGGGCCAGACAGATGGAAACGACCTGGCTTGGGAGATATCTGTTCACCAGGTGGTTTAGACTCTATTGAAACTCAGGGATGGGGGCCAGAATATTTTTTTAATTAATTTTTTTTTTTTTTGAGTACGTAGTAAATTCATAAGTGGTCAAAAGTCTATAAGCATAAAAGAATGGAGGGAGACTTCCTTTCCTTTTAATTATGGTCTCACCCCAAGTAGGAAACAACTGTCGCTAGTTTTTTTGTGACTCTTTCCAGAGATTTTAATACATATACAGCATAATATGAACATATATTCTCCTATCTCTCCCACCCCCCACCCCTTTTAAAGAGAAGATGTGGTCTGATGTGTGTTTCAGGAAGATGAAAGCTACAGCAGGTTATAGAATAGGTAGCGGGTAGGGAAACAGTATTACTGGTTCAGGAGATGAGTGATGAAGACCAAGCCAGGGAATGAGTAGTGGCCAAGGGGATGGAAAGCAGGGAATGTCAGAGGGGAGAAACCCTGTGTCAATAGCAGTAAAAGGCCTTCAGAATTAATTAGCTGTTGGGAGGAAGAGGATAATGGAAATGACGGAGTTTTTGAGACAAGGGATGGTGGTATAATTTGAAGAATCAGAGAACAGAGAAGGAAGAAGACTTGACTTTGTGATAATGCTATATCTTTTTGTTTTCAAAAGAAACCTGTTGCAATGGATTTTGGAAACAGAGAGGCTCAGAAAATTTGGGTAATTTAGCCGAGCACCCAGCTCATAGATGGTGGGGTTGGATATTTGAACTTTGTCCGAATCCAGAGCCACCTGGAATGTGCTGGCCTCTTATCTTTATTTTAAAGTAGCTGGAACAGCCTAAAGCATGGAGGCTCCTGGATATGGGGGAGTAAGTCAGCAATCTTCACAGCCTGAAGGAGCCTGAGTTCTTCCTTGTCGGGAAGCCTGCACTAACATTCTGCACTTACATCCTCCAGATAACCTGTTCTTTTCCATAAAGGCACTTGGTCAGATGTGGGCCCAAGGATGATTTAATCCTCATCTTTATAGCTTCTTTCAAAGGCCTAAATTCACACATCAGCTAAAATTCCTATGTTAGACCACAAATCCTGTTTGGTTTGGAAAATGTGATCAGTGTAGCTCTAAAGAAGTATGACATTGATGAGGCCTGTGGTAGAAACAAGGGTGGATGGTTCGTATGAGATTCGATTGGAGAAATAAGATCAGAAGCAAGATTTAAGTTCCAGATTTCCAGGATGGTCCTTGCCTATATCCTGGAAGGGTAGGGGAAGTACAAGTTTTCTCTGAAGAAGCTTCTAAGCCCTGCAGTGGCTGAGGCGGCAGTTGGTACATCCCAGAGTGGGGTCCTATGTTTATGGGAAACGGCTGTTGGGGCAGATCTAGTTTCTGGTCCTTTAGAAAAGAGACTCCTCTACCCTAGTTCGTGGCTTGTATGTAGATCTCATCAATAGCATCTGTGCAGTTCCCTATGGCTCACACAGAACTGGCATGTTTACTGTTTCATCTGACCTTCACACTGACCCCTGGAGATGAGCAGGCCAGGTGTCCTCCCTATGTTCAGAGGAGGATGTCAAGGCCCAGAAAGGTTAAGCAACTTGCCTCAGGCCACAGAGCTCAAAACCAGTGAAGCCTGGATTTTATCCCATGTGTTGTTGATATCTGCATCCCAGGCTTAGAATAAATGGTCAGAAAGTACACTTGCCCTCCAGGTTCTCAGAGGAAGGCTACAGCTGGTCTGATGGTTGGCTGTGCCCATTGTTTGTTTCTCCCAGGTTTTTCTTGTACATTTTCCCAAGTGTGATCTTCCAGTATGACAATGGAGATGAGTGTCTTCTGGCGAGGGAGGTTATGGTTCACTGCAGTGTGGTTTTCCCAGCCTGTCCTGCATGATTGCCATGCTGTCCCGTCAGCTCATATCTGCGCCTTTCGCAAAAGCAGTGTGTAGTTTGCTCTCAGCGTCTGAGCTGCTCTGGGCACTCACCCTCTTTCTTCATTGCCATTTGGGGATGAGGCAATTGAAAGCATCTGGAAATCTGGGTTTTATAGACATTGTGCAGAGGCCCCAGCCAGGCTCCATCTGCTTTCCTTGGCAGGTCAGCACCACACCCGCCTGCCTTCGTGGTTGCTGTCCCTGCACGCAGCCAGTGGGCCCTTACAAGCTGCACTTCTGTGGGGGAGACGCACTTCTTTCTAACAGAGACGGTGATGGATGTGGGAGTGCGGGCCGTGCATCCTGGTGTGAGACCTGGGAAGGAAGGACTTACTTGCTCCTAGTTTCTTGTTTTCACTGTTTCTTTCTGGGAGGAGCACAGGGAAGAGATGAAGCAGCACTGAGGCCAAGTTGCCAGAACAGGGCTGGTGCCTCTGAACAGTTAGCTAAGGAGAGAGCCTCCTGGAGCAGGAGCCCAGACAAGCCCTTCTTGTCCCTCCAGGGGCTGAATATGCAGGTCATTTTCTTTGGCCTGACCCCAGGGGTCATCACAGATTGCCCAGGCTGCCCTGGGGGTGTCTGAACCAAGAGCCTTGGCAGGAGCATGACAGGAAGCAAATGTAGGTGATTTGTCCTTGCTCTGGTCCAGCTTGTATGTTATCATCCCTTGACATGAGTTATTTGTCTTGGTTTCTTTAAATTCCTAAGTGGATTATAATTTTTCTCTTGGTATTATTTGACAGCAGTCATTTTTCAAGGTTTTACTGCATTCTTTAAATACTTGGAATTTTTGGAACAAGTTTAGGAAAAGACTGCCATCTTCAGGTCGGACAGGGCAGTGCAGAGCTGAGGCACGTCCGGGGGAGCTGCCCTGGCGCCAAGGACCCGCAGATTTACAGAGCTTTTCCTTCCTTTTCAAAAAAAAGTGAATTGCCTCATCAGAGGTCTCTGGAGGAGGATGTACTGACAGTCCTTTCAGAAACAGAGAAAAGAAAGAAAATGAAACTCCAGAGGCCACTGTTGGAGTGTGTTGTTCTTGTTTGTCTCATCTGCGGTGATGAGCACCCTCCCAGGCTGCCCCGGTCCCACTTGCAAGACCAGACTTCGCATGCTTCAGAGAATGGGCTCGGATGGGCATGAGGGGAGTGTGGGGGCCAGATCATTACAGGCCTTGCATGCACATCACCCACCCCCACCTTGGCCATCCTACGTTAGCCGTAGTTAACAGCAGCGTTGGAACTGTAGGAATCACACTAATGTGTCTGAAACTTCCCTCTCTTAATTTCTGCTTTCAATTTTAGTATTCCCATTTTATTGCTAACAGAGGGACAGACTTAATGTCAAATGATCTCATCTGAAGAAAAGAAACATGATTATTTGGAGAAATAATAATAACAATAATAAAAATAAACTATATGCTCGGCAGAGTATTATGTATTTCCTACGCATTATTTCATTCAGTCCTCGTGACATTCCTTCAAGGTGGGCACTGTTACTATCCTGCATTACAAATGCGTGTAGGAACTGCAGCAGAGGGCTGGGAGCGCCGGTCCCAGATGACTCAGCTAGGCAGTGGAGCCAGCGGTGCAGTGCCAGGATTCAGACCAGACACCCCCCACCTCCCCACCCCTCGTCTGACTCCAGAGTCTCAGCGTTCAGCCCTCCCTCAGCAGCAGAGAGAAGGAAAGTAGGGGTCCAGGAGAGAAAGTGACCTCTTAGAACAGCTTTGGAGAAGGAGAAGAGTCTTTTGTGAAACCCCCATGGTAGCTAAATAACCCTTTACAAGTAACTTTGTTGAGTTTTTAGGATTACATTCACCTTTATCCCTGTTTACAACGGCTGTGAAGAAGAACTGGAGGGATTATAGCAATAAAAAGAGAAAATGAGCATTTCTCCAAGTAGAAATAGAAACCCATGTATTTTGTCAGGTGTTGCGGAGCTGCGGGATGTTTTGATCTAGGTAGGATTTTGCTGGTGTAACACTGGTCTTTGGGTGAACGCTACAGGCAGACAGGGATCCCAGCTTCTGCTCAGTCATCCTGAGTATTTGAGCCATAGGATGGCTCTGTAATTTGACTCAGTTCCTTTCCAGTCCAGGGAACTTGTGGTCAACTAGCATAAACATCCTGAAGCATGACTGCTAATATTTTTGTTTCCCTTTATAGTTATTTCCCTTCCTCAAAAATCTCCATGATGTTCAAGATAACTTTTGATTGGCTGTTTATTTAATTTAATAAAGTAATGCATGTGCTTTATGTATAAGCCAAGTGGAACCACATTCATGGCCTATAAGGAAAAGCCACAGTCCATTGCCCCAAGTCTCCCCACCCCCCAGTTCTGTCCCTTAGGGCCAGCTGCATACAGCTCTGTCAGCCATTCTGTCATTTATTATCTCCATATTTCTAAGTAACATGCTTATACTATATGTCTTTGTCCATCAACTTTAGACTTTTTCTGTTGACTTCTTACTGTGGGACACTTAGCTCTATAAATTTAGCACACTTCTCTACCACTTTTACTTCTAACCCTCCCAATGTGGTTATATCACAAATTTTGGGTTAACATTCAGTGTTTATATTGTAAACCTGTGTAGATATTGCACGCAGTATGGTTATTGTGTGATGTATTAGAGCTGTTTCTTGATTATAACACTTGTTTTTTTCTAGGGTTTGTCATTGCCCCTTTTTTTTATTTGCTCAGTTTTTACATTATACAAATTTATCCTCAAAATTTATTACACTTCTCAAACTCTTCTCTAGAGGGTTAGATAAATCAGGAAGTCTCTCAGGTCCACTGTGCCCTTGGTGACACCCCTCCAGGAGCCCTCCAGCTCCTCATCCGTTCTAGACTGACCGCTGTCCAGGTCAGCAGCACCGCTGTTGGCCAGAGCGTTCCTCTACCCCTCTCCTGTGTTAGGGCTCCTTCTCCCTCTTTTTTAATTTACTTCCTCATTGCATGGAATAGATCCTCCTGTGAGAACAGTTATAAGGAAAGTCAATTTTCTGAAAACTTACGTAGCTCACGTGTGATAGGTAACCTGGTTTTTGCCATAGAGTTGTGAAACTTTATCCATATTTTCCAGGTGCGTTCCACATCTGTTCTCCTTGCTAATGAGTAACTGCATGTTTAATGCTGAAGAATAAAGTCGTTCATATATAAAAGCATTTCAATGCTGATTTAAGTTATGTGATGTGCAGGAGTAGGAATGTTGACTGTCTTTAATACCAGTTTTCTCGATAGGAATCTTTGAGAACATGCATTTAAGTGGGCAGTGTATGATTCTGACTATAGAGGAAGCAAACTAGCTCCATACAGTCCTGCCACAGGGTCTATGAAGAGAGGGACTTTTTGTACTATTAGCTCATGGCTTCCCCATGCCTAGCATAGTGCCTTGTATGTAATGGACAGTAGGTGTGCTGGTTTTTTCTACTGAAGTCCATAAAAGAAATAAGCAGAGTGAGTACCTTTTTTGTTGTTGTCATTGATACGTTGATAATCAACATATCTACTGAGCACCTAGGAGACTTTTGTAATTGAAAGGCAATGTTAACTTCTATTTTGGATACTGAGGAAATTTAGTCTTAGGCTTTAGTATATATGACTCATTGACATTCCCCCTGTTTCTGCTTATATATTACCCCCAAATACTCGGGGGTTTGATTTGTTGTTTTTGCAAATATTTGTTTTCTGCCTTATAGAGTAGAATTACTCTTTGCAGATTTTGTGTTCTGCCTTTAGTTTTGGGGATACCAACACTGCTGGAAATAAAGTGGGATTTATTTGGAAGGAGGAGAGGAAAGTAAAGTATACACCCTAGTAGCCATCTTCCCTAATTAGGAGAACTAGCAGGATGGGAAGTAGTAGTTAGAGCCTCAACAAATGGTTTTTAGAGTTTTAATTTCATGAAAACTTAAACCCAAACCTATCGGGTAGCTTTCTTCTTTTCAGCCTTCTGGGTTTAGGGGCCAAGAGACTCCTGACTTACCAGGTTGAATTAAGGGTGTGTGGGGGGGTGTTGTTTATCTCACTGCTGTGGTCTCCAGGACACCTTCTTTAGTCCTTTGTATTCTTAGAAACAAAGTCACCTCTTGGCAGTAATAAAGTCACTGAAATGCCAGCAGTCAGGATTTAGTTTCAAGTCACCAGCCTTGGAGAGGCAGTGCCCGATTTCCTTTGGCAAAGACAGCCTGCCCCTTCTCAGTTCATTTCAGCCACTTGGGCACGAAGGTAATTTCCTCAAAATAGAAACCTTTGAAGACTGTCTGATGCATCCGTGAATCATTATGTTTATCTCCAATACTGATTTAACGTTTTAGAATTTTAAAAACACTATTTAGCTGCTTTCTTTTTTCTTGAATCAAATTTCAGGAAAAGTTGGTCTGTGATAGAAGAGTCTAGGCATTTTCTTCTGGGAGACCATGTGGTTGATATTTGCTGCAAATCCATGGGCGGTGGTGTTGACAGATCTAAGTTTTATTCTTAACTCCAGGACTATTCCTGGATATGTGACCTCAGGCAAGTCCGTTCATCTCTAAGCTTCTATTTCCTCATTTGTAAAATGATTTTAATAAAATCCACCTACCAGTGTCATTGTGAGACAAGGATTATCTGAGGTTACATATACAGAGCGCACATTGCACATAACGCTGAATGGACCCAAGTTCTTTTCCTTCCTTCAGGCACAGGTGAGAGGCCCACATCCTGAGAAGCCTGTAATGGGTGGGCCATAATCAAGGATCTGAACAGTCACACGGCTTTATGACCTGTTTCCAGCTCTGGGCTTACGTGTGGGTTTGTTTTGTTTTGTTTTGATCTTGTTTTTGTTTTTTGCTAAGCAGGAAAGATAGCTGAAGCAGGAACCTTCTTATGCTTCTGCCCCAGGATCTATTTAATCTCACATAATAATAAACTAACACAATAGTAATCTTAGCAGCTACGATTTATCAAGCACTTCTTATATGCTAGGCCCTATGCCAAGCACCTTCTGTGCATTATTTCTTTTCATCCTCAAACCTGTTCTGTCTTACAGATATTAACATCTCCATTGTACATATAAGAAAACTGAGATTTCAGTTTCTTGTTCATGCTTTGCACTCAACACCTTGCTTTTAAACTGTATCTTCATGGCCCCCACTGAAGTATGGTCAGCTTTACCTTCCATTCACCTTCCTGACTTATTGACATGTAGCCATCTAGTCTGTCATCTGAGTTCCAACAGTACAGTGCCTGGGGCCTTTTGATGTCTAGAGCAAAGCACCTTAAGTCTCACTGCTGCTTAACTTCACTCCAGCTCTGCCCTGACCTGTGGGCAGCTAGTGAGGCAGAAGGGCTAGAAGGTGGTGCTCAGCTCAGGTTCAATTCCCAGGTGTCCCCAAGGCTTTTCTTGTATTACATTCTTTCCTATAGACTCACTGCCCTCACGTGACAAAAGTAATGACAAATGGTGCCTCCTAGAGTAGGGTATAGCCGAGAGCTTGCTGTAAGCAGAGGTTATTAATAAGGATGGGGTGGGTGGACATACAGATGGCCAGTTGTCCAGCTAATGAAGGAACAGCACCTTTTGCCTCAGCTCCTCTGATGGTTGATAACTGTATCCCAAACATAGCTTGTGTTATTTTTATTCCTTTTGCTTACTGATGAGACTGGAAGCTCCTTAGCAGTAGTGCTTTATACATTCCTGTGGGCTTTTGTTTGCTTATAATTGGAAAGATGATGTGACAACATTGGAGAAAATTTATAAACAGATCAATGGCATTCTGCCCCACCACGTAACCTCACCCCCCTAACACAGCAATGACTTTTACTTTATTTTAAAGTTTTTTTTACTCTCTTCCAACACAGGCATACTCTGTTCTTCCATTGTAGTTCCCAGGTCTCAGTCCAGCCTGAAAGCCATCAGGTAGCTGGGACAGAGGCTGGGTCCATGTCAGAGCTTGATAGGTTCCCTTTTTCTTTTTTAAATTTCACCTGATACCTTTTAGGGATTTCGAAGCCTTATAAAGATATCACTCTGATATTTGATAGGAGAAGGACTTAATCCCTCTCCCAGATGCTGGGCCCTGGCCACACTCCCCACATGTGCAACACTGGACAGCAGGCGTCGGGTGGGGGTGGGCCTCCTGCTCCTCAGCATTGTGACCAGAGATCCAAAGTGTGAGTAGCAGGTCACAGATTTAAACCAGCTCTTCCTCAGGATATTTTTATAAGGTTTTGTGATCAAATGAGTTTGGGAAACTTTGAGTTATGAAAGTTAAAAAATGTTTCTTTAACACAATGCTTTTAATATGTTTATATTCACTGAATCTCAAAGAAGGGAGTTTTATGAAAAATGGTAGCTAGCATTTATTGAGTGTTTACTCCTTGTTGGCTCTAGCAGTTCTAGTAAGCTCTTATAAGCAGTGTCTCATTTAAACCGTATAGCAACCCTCCGTATGAAGTAGATGCCAGCACTGTCCCCGTCTTAGACACTGAGAAGGTACCTACCCAATGTCATAGTTAATACACAGTGGGCACGAAGTTTTGCGCTTGAGCAGGCGGAGTCCAGACCCCATACTCTTAACCTGTATACGGTACTCACGGTAGGCAGCTGTGACCAAGTCGTTTTATTTGTGACTTCTCATTTCCTATGCAATTAGTAATTGGAAGGACTCTAGTTGGAGAGATGCCAGTTTAAACTTAAAAAGTGAATAGGGACTGCTAGGCAGATAGGGCCATGGGGTTCCTCTTATGAACCCTATTGGGTTATTAGCTGGAACCCATACCCTCAGAGGTCTTTGTGTCACATTAGGTTGGTGTTACAGCCTATTCATCAGGAAAAGCAGACATGAGGGTTCTGGAATAGAGAGTCTAGGCCATTGTTCTCAAACTAGGCTGCATTTTGGAATTTACCTAAGGAGCATTAAAAATGACTAATGTCTGCCCTCAATTCAGGGATCCCAATTTAGTCTCAGTGGGGCCTAAGCATTGGTGATTTTTAAATGTTCCTTGATAATTCTGCTGCAGCCTGAATGAGAACTATTCATCTGAACACACCCCTTTGTGATCCTGTTACCATATCTCCTACCAAAGCAAGGAAAAGAAAGTGTTTCCCTTGCAAGTTAAATGTCTTAACAGGGGTTGGTGTTTTTATTTTTTCATGAATGAGTGACCATTGTTGGATTTTGTTTGTTTGGTTACTTGATTCTTTTTTTGTTGTTGTTGTTTTGTTTTGTTTGTTTGTTTGTTTGTTTATCAGCCCCTTAAAGCCTTGTACCATGTTCTATACCCTTGACCCTAACTTTGCACTACCACATATTGACCAGCCCTTATGCAGTAGTTTTAGATTGGTTACTAAGGGGACTGATGAGAGGCTTAGCACTCTTACTTCTGCTGGAGGAAGTAGGTGGGTACCATTGCTAAAAGGGCCACATCCATGCTGCTGCTAAGGGAGATGGTATAAGAAGTGCATTCTGGGTGATGATGTTAGCTAATGACCCACATATTTCTTAGTGGGCTCACATTGTAAATAATAGAATCCAAAGGGTGTTGCTATCATTTTCATTGAGTCAGGTGAAACTGAATAATAGAATTGTTTTCTGGTTTGGTAATTGGGTAATTTAAGTTGTTGTTTACTACCGTATCTACAAAAAGCGTCTTAGGCATTTGCGGGAATATATACCCTTGTCAATAAAAGACAATGACTGTTTCATTATGTTGTATATCTGAAACTAATGTAATATAGCATATCAACCTAAAAAAAAAAAAAAGACAATAACTGTTTCACCCTAAGCTATAATGGCTTTTCTTAACATCATCTTTTCAAAGGCACAGACTTTCAGCTATTCAAGGCATAATTCCGGGATTTCAAGACTGCTGATCTTTATCCAGTTCAAGATGGATGTGTCCCAGGTTGATCAAAGGGTTTGTAATGGGAATATTTTTGTTGGTTTCTTACAGTACAACAAACACTTCTTCGTGCACATTGGGCATGCCAACCATTCTTACAGTGACCCATTGCTCGAATCAGTGGACATTCGTCAGATTTATGACAAATTTCCTGAAAAGAAAGGTGGCTTAAAGGAACTGTTTGGAAAGGGCCCTCAAAATGCCTTCTTCCTCGTAAAATTCTGGGTGAGTAAGACATTGCTGTGATTTCAGTGGTTTTTATCTGAATGGTCACATCCCACATGTGAGTGGGGAGCAGCACAGCTAACCATGGATCCACGCCAACTACACCTTCATGTGTACCTGCAGGATCGCCAAGGTGTCACAGACCTACCTATGTGGCTATCCTCATGCTGGCCTTCTGGTACATCCACATGATGCACCTAGGCAGCATTTGCTGCCCCCGCCAAGGAGCAAGAGAAGGGCAGCCTCTTTGGGCCTCAGGGCTCACTCAGAAAGTACAAGAGGCTTCACAGATGGCTGGAATCATGATGGAAAACATGGAGCGCTAGACCCTCTTTCTGTTTCTTCTCTCTCCATTAAGCAGAGCGACCTGTAAATTCCACCAGAGCATAGGACTCGAGGCAAAGATGGGGCTGGGATGAAGATAAAGTTACATGCTTCAGGATTTTATAAGTGTCTGAGAGAATACAAAATGGCTTTGCCCAGTATGTGCCTCAATTGTGCTTTAAAACAATAAGTTCAGATGCCACCAGCTGCTGGGGCTTGCTGATGTCCCACAGCCTCTGAGAGGAGCTTTGCTCTTCCTTCTCCACTAGTCAGACTTAGGCCAGGAGACTGCTGATGGGTCAGAGATGTTAGAGCAACCATAAGTATAATGTGTGTGTACTGGGGGGTCGGATGGGCAATAGGAGACCATATGACCTGCTAGCACCGAGTCTCTTTAATTCTTCATTCTTTAGAATAAAATGGAAATCACTTCAGGTGTTTGCACTCCTTAGCATGGCATTAAAGGCCCTGAGTGAGCTGATTCTAACGTGTTTTCCTTGCTATCCACCATGTGCCCAGCCTTTATGTGTTCCAGATGTACTTTTCCCCCTTCCCCTTCTCTCCCACCAGACCAACTCCTCCTTCTCTTTCTCTTGAGATGGTGGCTCCTTTATTATAGCACCTTCCTCGCTTAAGCAGACCATTGATTTTCTTTTTACTTCCATCGCATTTTGTAGTTAATCAGTTCCCATGCTGTGTCTTAATTATTTGGATGTGTGTCCCACTCCTCCCTGGAATCCAGCTGCCTCTAGGGGACCTTATTCATAAGAGTAGCTACCATTTATTGAACACCTGTTGTGGGCTGGGAGCTGCACTAATGCTTTACATGCATTTTATGCAGTCCTCACAATGTTAAGTGGAATTTACCTCATATCCAACTAAGAAAATAGACACCCAGAGGTTACAAGGGACAGGCTGCTTGTAGGTTGCTTGTACAAAACCTGGGACTTGAAATTGGATAAAGTTTGCCTTTAGTGCCTCTGCTTTGTTTCCTGGCTGCTTCATGTCCTGGGGACCCTGGTCATAGAGTCGTCAAGAGAGGACTCTCTCTATCTCTAAGCAAGTGCCTTACACAGAAAAACCCAACAGATGAGGAAACAAATGAATTAAGAAAAAATTGACGTTTTAAATTCCTTGGGGGGAAGTTTACATATTAGATTTAGTTTGCTTAGTTTCTATTATGTGTGCATGGTAACTAGATTTCATTTTCATGCTTCCCTATTGAATTTGGATGGTGGAAATGCCTTCTACTTATATTAATGTTCTTGGGAAGGGTAATAACATGTGCATAACCTGAAAAAGCAGTAAGACATTTCTCTTTTCTGAATTGGTGGCTGCCTGCTAGTAATTTGAATGGCAGTTAGGGGCCAGTTATATGATAACACAGCAGTTTTCAAAGTGTGGCCTGCTTACTTCTAGGGGGTTCCTCAGTTTCCTTTCAGTGGGTCATCGAAGTCAATACTGTTTTCATTATGACATTGAGACATGTCATTTGCACTCTGCTGATATGCACACTGGTGGTCCAGAAACAATAGAGTAAAACTTCTGAAGACTTAGCTCAACCAGGCTGATATGCTCACACAGGTTAAAAAAAAAAAGAACCAGTCACCCCAAGAACGTCCTTTTATGACTTACTACATCTTGAATCTAGTGTACACATTGACAGTGAATGCAGTGAGCCTGTGTACCATATCAAGGAGAACAACTAACAGTATTTGTTGCCAGAGATAAATTTTGAACTATTAAGTAAAAACAAGAATTTTGGAAAACTTGTATTCACCTCAGTAAATTTGACAGCTTCCCAGTACATTAAACATTTTTCTGATGAGATCCACAGTCATATTTACATGTGATTTTTTTTGATATTGTGTAAGATAAGCCAATGAATTTGAATATATCAAAGTATGAAAAGTTCATTGATATGGTTTCAGAATCCAGACTACAGCTAACCTTTAAGAAGGTTACTTGTCAAGTTTCAGTCTAATACCAAAGAAAAATGACCAAAGTTATCTGAAGAGTCTATTAAAAGACCCTTCACTTTTTCAATTACATATTTATGTGAAGCTAGATTTTTTTCGTGTACTTCAACCAAAGCAGCAGGTCATGACAAATTGAATGTAGAAGCAGATATAAAAATCTAGGTATTTCCCATTAATTCACACATTAAATGTATTTGCAAAATGTAAAACAACTAATTTATGTTTATGTTTGAAAATATAGGTATGTCTAACTAAAAAAAAGTATGTTAACATGTAATGAGTTTATTATTTTTAAATTAGGTACTAAATACTTAAAATTTTCTATTTAAATTTCCAATACAGAAAATATAGATAGATATAACCTATAGAAACAAAAGCTCTTTAAGATCCTCAGTAAATTTTGAGTGGAAATGCATCCTGAGATCCAAAAGTTTGAAAACCACTATTGGGAAGCATATAAAAAGAGGCTTTTCTACCCAAATTAATTAAAACTAATCAGAAATTATAGGATATGATGAAAAGAAACTATTTTCAGTACTTTCAAATTAAACAGTATTGGTTTTTAATAATAATAATATTTTTATAATTAGCTTATTTGAATATACAGGCTTAGAAAGTTGTTTTTGTTTTTATTTCCTAAATTTCCTATTTTACTTGGAATGGTTTTAATAAATAATTTCAGTGATGAGGCCCTTCAGTCATGAAACCCCAAATAATGAGGTCTATATTGCAGATGTTTAGTGTGGTGGCTAGTATGAGATGTGCAAATTTAGAAACAGTTACTCCAAGATTAGATATTTTTTGAATTAAAATTTGCACAATTAAATTGAGCACTCCTATGAATATGATAGAAGACATCACTCCTTAGTATGGTTGTTAGCAGTATTTAACCTTTATAAAGAAATTCAGTCGTAACTGTGTTAAAATAAATGAAGAAACAATTTGAATTAGTTTTACAGTTTGCTGCAATTTGAAATATCATTGGCTTCCTCTAACAACTCAGTAAAAATGAATACAATTAGAATATCTATCCTTGGTTATCAGTAGGTGTTTCCAGTGGGTGTTCTTAAGTAGGTTTAATACTCCGTTTGCACTATCTTTTGTGTTAGTAATTCACTTAGCAGATTTTCTTATTTTTGTGTGAATTCAGTACATTTCAACAGAGATCTTCTACCCAGTCTCTTCTTTCATCTCCCTTTTTCCTCTTTCTCAAACTGCCTGAGGCCTCTAGGTTGTCAAAGTCAGGCTGACTTAATTTGTTCATACGGTTGTTCCTGAAATTTTATTTTCAGAATGTCTGCCATGTTTAGCCTGGGCTCAGTGGGGCCAGACAGTCAGGCATTTGCTGTGGAAGGAATACTGAGTGCTCTCTGAAGTACCTGTACTTAACCCCAAGGTGTGGGCACCTCAGCTCTTCGCCAGTTGGCACTTTGAGGTGAATCAGATGGTAGTAAGCCAAGTAGCAGTCACTCCACTGGTTTTAGGGTAGAAGACCCTGACTGGCACCCCAAAATATAAACGAATGGCAGAGCCAAAGATTCCAGCATGGACGCCCCTCTACCCTATGAGCCTTATAATTTTTCATGCCTTAATGGTGTAAGACACCTAAGAGCCCCCGCCATGTATCTGCTGAGATTTTTTTAAAAAGCCTTATTGACGAATAATTTATATATCATAAAATTTACACACCATAAAATTCCCTTATAAAATTCAGTGAGTTTTAGAAAATTATACAGACTTGTGTAACCATCACTACAATCAAATTTTAGAATATTTCTATCATTCCAAAAAGATGTTCTGCACCCACTTGTAATCAATCCCTGTTCCCACTCCCAGCCCCAGGCAAGTACTAATCTACTTTTTGCTTTATACAGATTTGCCTTTTTTGGACACTTTATGTAAATGGAGTTATTCAGTGTGTAGTTGTTTGCATCTGGCCTCCTATCATAATGTGTTTGAGGTACATTCGTGTTGTAGCATGAGTCAGTGGTTAGCTCATTTCTCTTGCTGTATACTGTCCCATTGAATGGCTATACCACATTTTGCTTTTCTGTTCACTAGTTGATGGACTTGTGGATTATTTCTACTTGAAGTTTTTATGAATAATACTTCTCTGAAGTTTTTGCATGCACATATGGTTTCATTTTTTCTTTGGTAGCTACCTAGGAGTAAAATTGCTGAGACATATGGTAATTCTATGTTTAACTTTTTAAGAAACTACCAAATCGTTTTCTGAGGTGGTTATACTACTTTATATTCCCACCAATAAGATGTTAGGGGTCTTCTCCTTCAACCATTATGTCCGCAAGTACTCGAGTAGGGAGAGATGACAGCAAACATTGTAGATAAGAGAGCTGGTGAGTGAAAGCAGTAAGACAAGGTGCATGAGTGGTGCATTTAGGTGAGTTCATGTGCATTGAGGTGCTTTGCCGATAGGGCTTCACTTGTATGGCAAACGTAAGTAGGTAGAAAAATTAGGAAAGACAAATCCAGGTTCAGATGTGTCTGCAGTAGAGAGCGGTCAGTGGTTTTAACAATTATAAAGCCAAAAGAGTAATAGGATTCTTTTTACTAAGGGTTATAGCGACTTTCTGCATTTTGTCTTTTCTATTTTTATTCTTTAACTTTTCCTTCTCATGACAGTCTCCTATTTATTTCCTTTCTCTTCCTTCTTGCCTACTTGTTATTCACTCCTGTGCATTTTAATTCTCCAACATATTTAATTACAAAGAGAGGAAAAGTGACTCACAGGAATAGGAGGGCAGTGGCTCCTCTCTTCCTCAGCAGTGTGTGAACATAACCATTAATGAGTTCCTTCTTTGAACCAGGCACAGTGTCAGGCTTAATATACTTGATGTTATTTAAACCCTATGAGGCACATGTGAATATTTCCATTTTACATATAAAGAAACTGAGACATGGAAAGGTGAAGTGATTGCTGCAGAGTGACACAGCTAGTAAATGCCTGATCTGCTGGACTCCAGAATCTGTGCTCTTTCCACCGAATCTGTGCATAGCCTCTTCAGGGAGCACAGCTCTGTGGCTAGAAACTCACCTAACACAATTTCACTTGTATGGAAGCCAGTGAGGATAAGTGCAGCAGCAGTTTCTTTGTGAAGTCTTGTCATTAGGGGATGTTCTGGTGTACATTTACATGGGAGCTATGGTAAGAATAGACTTCTGTTACCAGGAAGTTCATTTCAGGTTGAAGCCTAAGTCTTCCAGGGAGAGGGATACCACCATTAGCTGCTCTTTACGGAGAAAAGTAGCATAAGTGATACATTATGATTACAAAGGCAATGTCATAGTATTCTAGACAGTCTTGGAAAAAGACATTTTTTAATTCATTCCTAAATGCACCACAAATATAACCTAATGTAATACATGTTTATATAGTCCGAATCAAAGATCGCATTCAATGTGGCATCCTGCTTCTTCAACAAACACTCTGCCACGGAGCCATGTGTCATTATGATCCTAATTACCACTTCAATGGTTGTAATATTTACTGGGTATATTATAATTTAACCATTCTTATTTTATTAGATATTGATAATATGACTTTTAACATATATGTGTGTATCAGTATATATGTGTTTATGTATCGTATAAATAACCAAATTGCTTTCTAAAGTCATCAGGCAGTGAGCAAGTGTACCAGGCATCTTCACCAGCCTTATGTGGCATAATTTAAAAACAGACCAAAGCAACTTTCTGTTGTTATTTTGTTTTTTGGATTCCTCTACATCTGCAGTTATTTTTTCTTTCTACTCAAAGTCTTTAATTCTTCTTCATTCTCTATAGAAACAACTATTAATAAGGTTAAATATACTGTGTTCCCTCCCTTCTAAGACATATACTTGTTCCCATTTCAACAGTTCTTGAAGTAGGATGCTTTTTACTACATAAGCACCTCGCCTGCCCCTTCACAAAGGAGTAAGCCGTGATGTGGTTGTTATTGCCTGCCTGTTGTGACCCTAGCCAGTGCAGAGGGCATCTCACCATCTCCTTGGCACCTTAGTTAATTTGTGCTAGTAGTACTGTATACTACTAGTGCAAATTTTAGCTTAAATTTGAATCCCTAATTTAAATATCTCATAAAAATTACAGTTTGATGCAGCATTGAAATTGTTATTATGAACGAGGACAAGCGTGGAAGCAGATTTGTGGTAAGTGAGGACAACATTTTGTACTGGCAGAAAACCATACTTCTTTTTTCCTTATAAAACAGCTGTCAGGTGCTGTGTAGGCCCTAAGAAAGAAAGATGTCCACCCACAAGTGGACAGAGCTGAGCTTTGTTTCTGCATTGAGATTTATGCAGATGGTTTACCAGTGAAATGGCAGACACTGCAGCTAATTTAAGATAAAGTGCCAACTGTCTTGGAATCGATCATAGAATTCCCAAAGCTAGTGGGTGTGATTCAGTCATGTATCCTAAAAGACAAAAACCCAACTACAGTTTGAGCTGATTTTCAAAAGAAGTTCCTTTCCAGCCACACGTAGTTTATTTAAGGAAATAAACAAAATTATAGATTTAACCAAATAAGAAATTCAGTTAAACTATCTTTAGAGGGACCTCAAAATTCCACTCTCTGTCCTAACAGTGGTCAAGACTGTTAAGTTTTGGGACACCGGTTCAAAGAGAGCTAGCTGCATGTTACTAACACGTTACTTATAAACCTTATAGTCAAAAACTTTTCAGAAGAATCATTAGCATGATGAAGGCTTAGTCTTATATTTGATGGAATAATAAAGAAGGAAGTAATATGAAAGTGAAATTGTATGGATATGTATCCTGTTGTTAAAAAAAAGTTTTTATATACACTTAATACAGTGGATTTTTTTCTTTGAAATTATTAAAGTAGTAGTGTCTTAGAAACCAGAATATATAATATCACCCTATGGTTATTTATGTTTTTATAATCCTTGGAATTATGATCATTCAGTGTAAGTAACTAACAATATATTTATAGTCATTCAACTTACTTTCTTAACCTATTTTGCTAGGGGAAGAAAAAGGATAATTTTTCTAACCAAAGCAGATGTGAGAAGATTCTATGAAACAGAAAAAGGAAAGTGAATTATCTGGGAAAAGGGCAGCATTTAGAAGATGCTTTTATCTTGGTAGGAATGAACTCACATTTGTTGGACAAAGTGACAGGAATTATAAATTAAAAACTGGGCTTTATTTAAAGGAGGGGAAACCAGATGCACATGTAAACTTGCTGAATGGGACTCCTCTGGAATTTCAGCTTGGTTCTAATTGGATTCTCCATGATTAGGTCAAGTTGTAGACTTGAGTCTATTATTTGGAACCAAATGTCTCTGTTGCTATTCATGAAGAAGGAAGTTAGCAAAATGGAATACTTTTCTCCACCACATTTTAAACTGCTATCAATAAGAAAAGGGCCTTTCAGTTCAATAAGTTTGCCATTTCTCTCTACTTGTTTCTTATCTCAAAATGGTGTTAAGTTCTGAAATATGTGAGTAATGTTAAGTGATAGAATGATGTAAATGGAAGAAAGATTAGCAAGAAATACCACCACATGCAGAGGTACTTATGGGCTAATACATAATAAATTCCCTTGGGGTATACTGTGATTATACGATTATCTTCACCAAGGGTTTTGTTCTTTGAAAAATCATCTTTTGATAGGCAGGTCTTGCTATTTCGTGTAGGGGGATAGGGGAGTCAATAAACTACATCCACCCATTTTGGTTTGGTTTATAAGAAAAATATCTGGAGCTTGTTAGCTTACTGTACTGACTGCTGTCTGTTACTTGCTTTCTTCCAGTTTTCCAGCCCCTGTTCCTAAATTTCTTTGTAGGCCTCCCCCAGGGAACAGGGATCTTATCTGTAGCTATTGTTTATTCAACAAGGAAATGTATGTAGCAGATTTTCAACAGTTTTTTTTTTAATTCACTTTTCGCGAACTTATTTTATTTCATTCAGTACACTTAGAGAAATTGCTATCCATCGGGTGCCATAACTGCCACTTAGCCAGCTCTGATATCTTAGGCAGTTATAGTAGGCATATGATAGTTTGTTGGATAATCTTTTTGAGGAATTTATTGCAGGTCAAGAAGGAGACCTCAAGAGATTCACATAAAAGCTATTTCAGCTATCACTTGTTAGGTTCTTATAGAAATAGTTTAGTCATTTGTATTAGTAATAAATCCATTACTAGTGAGTCAGTCAGTCATTCAGCAAACATTCACTGAACTTGACTTTGCTCCTGGAGAGCTGAGCGTATAGACATGAGCAAGAGGCAGACACACAGGCAGATAAATGACAGCACCATGGGGCAGGAGATGTAATGGAAATGTGGATGCACTGAGATAACCCTTTATGCCTGAGAACATTCCGGGAGACTTCACAAAGACATAGCTTTTGAACTGAATCTTGAAGGAGTTTGGTCAGTGGAAGGGGAATGGGAAGAAGTTTTCAGGGGAAGTGAATGCTATATAGAGATGGTTCTACTGGAAGGTAATAGAGGTCCCTGTAACCACTGGACCTTACAGAACCCGGAGAAAGGTGAGAGTTCAGGGTGGAAACATTGATCCCTATGCCAGTCACTTTATTTAAAAGGACCCTTTCTGAAATAGGACAGCCAGGAAAATGGAATCAGAATCACACTCTGCTTTTCTCCCAAATCCCTAACTTCAGTTGTACTGTGGATGGATGGATGGATAGATAGATTTTTTTTAAACCTTGAACTCCTCAGGACATCTAGGCAGATTCTAAATTGGGAGTTCCCTGGACCTCATGGGAGAATTCATCTGACAGCTGTTCCTCTAATACTTTCTGTCCTGGGTGGTTTGGTTCAGTGGCTGCTAACAAAGTCAAGGCCCTTTCCTGCGTGGGGCTATTTAACTCTGTTTCCTGCCATAGTTACAAGCTGAGATGCTAAGCCACTGCCCCACCAGGAGCTGCTGCTGAACAGAGGTCCTGGGGAAAGCAGACACATGGTACACCTGCACTTCTCAGCATTCACCCTGTAGATAGAGGTGCAATTAGCTTTCCTCTGCAACCATACCTCAAGAAAAGCCTGAGAAGGAAAAAGCTGAAGTGGCCCAAACAGAGTAACTGCTTATTTCCAGACCGAATTTTGCAAGGAATAAGTGTATTATCTGGACATAGCCATAAACCCCTCAGGGATTTTGGTCAATTGTCTAAAATTGGACATAGCGCTTTGGTGATGTGTGAAATCCCTTCTCCTTGTGCAGGTGGAGATTCAAGGTACATCCTACCCATCACCATTTCCCTGATTCCAAAACCAGACAGACACATTACAAGAAAAGAAAACTATAGGGTGATAGCCATGATAAACATAGATGCAGAAATCTACAACAAAATATTAGCAAACTGAATTCAGCAATTCATTAAAAATATTATACACCCTGATCAAGTTAGATTTATTCCTGGGATGCAAGGTATCAGTATCTACAAATCAATTAATATGATATACCACATTAACAAATTGAAAGGTAAAAATCATATGATCATGTCAATGGATTCAGAAAAAGCTTTTGACAAAATCCAGCATCTATTTATGATAAAAACTCTTAACAAAGTGGGAATAGAGGGAACATACCTCAACATAATAAAGACCACATATGACAAACCTACAGCTAACTTCATGCACAACAGGGAAAAGCTAAAAGCATTTTCCTTAAGATCAGGAACAAGACAAGGATGTTCACTTTCACCACTCTTATTCAACATAGTATTGGAAATTCTAGCTACAGCAGTCCAACAAGAAAGAAAAAAGGCAACCAATTTTTTGGAAAGGAAGAAGTAAAATCATCATTATTTGCAGATGATATGGTACTACATGTAGAGAACCCTAAAGATTCCACCCCAAAACTGTTAGAACCAATAAATGAACTCGGTAAAGTAGCAGGATACAAAATTAATATTCAGAAGTCAATTGCATTTTTATACACCAATGATGAACTATTAGAGAGATTCTGAAAACAATCCCAATTATAATTGTATCGAAAACAATGAAATACCTCGGAATCAATTTAACCAAGAAAGTACTTGGAAAATTATAAGTCGTTGAAAAAAGATGTTGAAGAAGATACAAATAAATGGAAGCATATACCATGCTTATGGGTAGGAAGAACTAACATCATTAAAATGTTCATACTACCCAAAACAATCTATAGATTCAGTGTAATCCCTGTCGAAATACCAGTGGCATTTTCCACAGAACTAGAGTAATCCTAAAATTTATATGGAACTACAAAAAACCCCAAATAGCCACAGCAGTTGCGAGAAAGAAGAACAAAGTTGATATCACACTACCTGATATCAACCTATACTATAAGGCTGTAGCAATCAAAACAGCATGGTACTGGCATAAAAACAGACACATGGATGAGTGGAACAGAATAGAGAGCCCAGAAATCCATGTCTGTATGGTCATTTAATCCATGACAAAAGAGGCAAGAATATACAATGGGGTAAAGACAGTCTCTTCAACAAATGATATTGGGAAAACTGGACAGATACATGCAAAAAAAATGAAATGACCACTATCTTATACCATATACAAAAATAAACTCAAAATGGATTAAAGACTTAAAAGTAAAACCCAAAACCATAAAACTCCTAGAAGAAAACATAGGCAGTAATCTCAGATATTGCTCTTAGTAATATTTTTTCTGATATATCTCCTTGGACAAGAGAAATAAAAAAAAAAAATAAACAAATGAGACTACATCAAACTAAAAAGGTTTTGCACAGCAAAGGAAACCATCAACAAAAAGAAAAGACAACCTATTTAGAAGATACTCACCTGTGATACGTCTGATGAGGGGTTAATATACAAAATTTATTAAAAGTCATGTAACACACACCCAAAAAAAATCCAATTAAAAAATGGACAGAAGACCTGAGTAGATATTTCTCCAAAGAGGACATACAGATGGCCAATAGACATATGAAAAGATGCTCAAAGTCACTAATCATAGGAGAAATGCAAGACCACAATTTTACCTCATACTTGCCAGAAAGGCTATCATCAATAAATCAAAAAACAAGTGTTGGCAAGGATGTGGAGAAAAGGGAACCTTCATTCACTGATGGTGGGATTGCAAATAGGTATAGCCACTATGGAAAACAGTTTGGAGTTTCCTCAATTCAAAATAAAATTACATTTTGACCCAGCAGTTATACTTCTGGGTATTTATCCAAAGAAAACCAAACGCTAATTCAAAAAGATTTATGTACCCCTGTGTTTACTTCAGTGCTATTTACAATAGCCAAGATATGGAAGCAACCTAAGTGGCCATCAGTAGACAATTGGATAAAGAAGCTCTGGTACATATATACAATGGAATATTACTCTGCCATAAAAAAATGAAATCTTATTTATTCTCTAACATGAATAGACTTAGAGGATATTATACTAAGTGAAATAAGTCAGAGAAAGACAAATACCATATGATTTCACTTACATGTGGAATCTAAGGAGCAAAGTAAACGAACAAACAAAACAAAAATAGACTCAGATACAGAGAACAAACTAATGATTGCTAGATGGAAGAGAGGGTTGCGGGGGCTCGGTGAAAAAGGTAAAAGGTTTAAGAACTATGGAAAACAGTCGTGGGGATGTGGAGAACAGCATAGGGAATATAGTCAATAATATTCTAATGGCTGTGTATACTGCCAGTTGGATGCTAGAGTAATCAGGGTGGGGCAGGGCGATCACTTTGTAAACTATATAAATGTCTAACTTGTGCTGTACACCTAAAAGTAATATAAAATAAAATAACTACAAAAAAGTGAGATCCCCCTCAGCCATGTATCTTTCTGGACTTGTAATATGCATTTACTAACATTTGTACATACACCATTGATTTTTACTAAAACAAACAAACAAAAAAACCATATATTATTCAGCAACCTCATTTTTTCCTCCACTTAAAATATCTTGAGCATAAGATGTCTTCTTACAGCGATGAGAATTTGAGGGTAAGTCCCAATTTTTGTTATTCTTTTCAATAAAAGTGACTTGTTAATAGAGTCGCCAGATTTGACAAATAAAAATACAAGCCATCGGTTAAATTTGAAGTTCAGGCAAACAATGTATGCTTTCTTATTATATATGTCCCATGCGATCTTTGGGGTATACAAATACTAAAATACTGTGTTGTTTATTTAAAAATCAAATTTAACTGCATGGCTTGTATTTTATTTAGCAGCTCTACGTTTGTTACTTGATTGATTTTGTTTTATGTAAGACTTTCCTTGCACAAAACTCCAGACCAGGAAAAGGTCCTGTTTCCTGGCTTGGAAAGTGGGGTCTTGGACTGGTGTTTCCGCACCTCAAGAACGTGGTTTGTGAAGGGCCAGCTCTGCTGGGTGTCGGGTACTCCTTAACTGCCTCTTTTGTAGAGAAATGCCCTGTGCAGCTTCTTTGCATTTGGGGCTGAGGCCTTGGCTCTTTTATCCCAGCTACTGTGTGAAGTCACCAGAGGCAGTTACCTGAAGTTGTATGGGTGATATTAATTGATTTTTTTCTTAATGAATGCTAGTATTTGTAAGACTTTACAGTGCAAACAGCCAGCTTTTCAGTGGTGCATGTTATAATTAGAACAAGCTTTTAATATTCTTTGAAGTACTAAATGTTTATGAAATTCAAATAGTGGTGTCAATCTGTACAATAAAGGGACTGTTGGTGGTGTTTTTTAAAATCTTCTATTTTGTAGATGTAAATATATGCCATAATTAGAGGGAAGCAACTTGAAGAGTTGGGTCTGAGTTTACTCCTATTATTCTTATTAAAAACAGCTGTGGCAGGAGAACTACAGCTGCTGTCTCTTTATGCTGGGCAGGGGTACAGTGGCCCAAAGTGAACACCCTCAAAGGCTTGCTTTCCTATGGGTAGCTTCATTGTTCTCCCCAAATGCAGTTTGCCTCACTGGGGAATTGTCCCAAGGTCATCAAGCTTCCCCAGTCCCAAGCTTCCGTTTGCCAATGTGGGCTGGCTTCGAAGGTCTTGGCCAGGGGCAGATACATGCATGCATATGTGCAGGGCAGGAGTGTTTGGGAGCAGCCAGCTTCCTGGAGAGACGCCCCTGCCAGAGAGACTCACCTGCCAGCACTGCTTCATGGAGCACTTCTTAAAGCTCACTGCGCACAGCCCAGTACAGAGCGATTGTCCTGGGGTGCCTGTGGGAGCAGTTGCCAGGCCCACTAGGGGCCCTGCCTGGCTGAGCCTCACCATGTGGCAGGCTTGGATGGCCGCCCATAGCAGAGCCAGCTCCCAGTGCTGCCTGCCAAGGAGCCAGATGCTGCCATTGGAAAAAATTGCTTCACAATTTGAAATCTTGGTCCTTTGATCATTGCTCAGAGAGGATGAAGAGGAGAGGTTCAAAGTGTTGGTTTGAAAATGCCAGCATCTCCTTGCATCCATCAGTGCCTATTATACTCTCTCTTGTCACTGACTATCCTCTTGATGTTTTCAGTTCTGCAACCAAGTAATTTCTGCCCAGCCCTTCCAAGCCCTTGGGGCAAAAGGGAGAAATGAGTAGGAAGGGAGGGTCCGCAGACTGCTTCTTTTCTGACCAGGTTGCCCTCTCCCCTGCCTTTTGGGTTATCTGCTTCCTCTTTGTTCCAGCAGACTTTTTTCCTCCAAAGCCAGTAAAGTAGTTGTCACCAGCCAAATACAACTTCTGCATGAGCTGCACAATTCCATTCTTCACTTGGCAACCTTAGTGCTCACTTCCCAGTACATCAGCCCCCTGTAGCCAGGTTTCCAGAGGCCTGAGGTTTTGCAGAGGCAACGTCCTGGCCCAGCCCAGTCCAGCCCTCGTCAGAACTCTGGATCCTACAGCTAGGCTAGGCCTCATTTTTCCCTACTCATGAAATGGGTAGAATCATTCTTTGAAGCATAGTTTAAAATATGTAATTTAAAATTACATTTTTAAGTTTTTTAAATTTCAAAAGCATGAAATCAAACAGTGGAACAAGTCTGTGAAGAGATGGGTTTACTGAATGAGGAGTGACAGAAGAGAAGCCAGTCCAAAGCCTTGTCTGTCTAGTGACTTGAATGTTTCAGCTAAGGAGTAAAGTAATGAGTGTAAGAAAGGGATAATTTAGGGAAGAACTGGGGGAAACTCAGTGTTCCATTGTCTTGTTTCCTTGCTGTCTGGTGCAGGCAGCTTTCTCTGCTTGGCACTGTAACCAGCTTCTCCTTCAACCTTACATTGTTTCACAGGACTTGCCCCCAAATACACCCTAAAGTTTTTTAATGCATTCAATACACTTTTATTAATGAGCGCCTTTTTTTGTTGTTTGCAGAAAGAATTCTGTAACGTCTCTAATCATGTATTTGTGGAAAAGATGGTAATTTGGTACCTGTTTGAGCAGTTATATCCAACACTTAAGATTTGTCATAAATTCACAAATCAGAAAAAGTACCCATTTTTCTTTTTGGAAAAAGCCATGTATGCTGCACACCTGATAAGTGTCCACTGAGACTCAGACTGGCTCTGTGGGACAGTTTTTATATTGTTTATTGATTATGAACCACCACCTACTTGGGTCACACCTCAGTAGATGTGACTGAGGCTCTCTCTGTCTTTATCTCTGTCTTGTTCTACATTTTATATCAATAAGCTAATAGTTTCTCAGTGTTAAGTTATCAGTATTATTAACAGCTGTCATTTGTGTAGTGTGTTACAGTGTTTCATATGCATCATTTTCTCTTATCACCGTGATGGCTGTGGGAAGCAGGTCTTCTCTGTGGTTAAAGATGAGGACAGTGAGACTCAAAGAAGTGACTGCTGTCCACGCTGTAGTCAGATGTCTGAGATGAGATGACAGCAGATGAGGAGTCAGAATCTGGACTAGGTGGAAGGGAGTTCTGAAATCAGGGTGGAGTTAAATTTTTTAAAAATGGTAAAACTTGAACCCTAGGAAGCAGATAATACCTAAACAACCTTGTAGGTGAGAAAGGGGAGAAGAAAGGTGAAACAAAGGGGGAAATGAAAAGAGAATTGGAGAATTGTCTTACAGCAATGTTCTTAGGCCTGCATGATTCCAGAAGGCAGAGCTCTAGGTGGAAGTTACGGGAAAGCCAATTGCAACTTAATGGGTATGGTAGGCAGAACCACATCCAAGTCCTTATTCATGGTGTTAGTGAATATGTTACATGGATAAGGAGAATGAAGGTTGCTGATCAGCAGATAGGGAGAATATCTTGATCTGAATGGGCCCAGCATAAAATTGCAAGGTTCCTTAAAAGTGGAAGAGTAAGGCAGAAGAGATCTATTGAGATGACAGCTGGCAGTGTGAAAAGGACTCAGCCTGGTAATGCTGGCTTTGCAAAGGGAGGAAGGGGCTAAGAGACAAGGAATGTGGGTGGCCTCTAGAAGCTGGAAGAGGCAAGGAGAGAGCTCCTTCCCCAGAGCCTCCAGAAAGGAACACAGTTCTGCCCATAGTACCTTGGTCTTAGCCTCGTGAGACCCATGTCCGATGTTTGACCTACAGAAGTATAAGACCGTACATTGGTAGTGTTGTAAGCCACTAAATTTGCGGTACTTTGTTAAAGCAGCAAGAGAAAATTAATACAACAGGGAAAAGAACTACCTAACAATTAGGTCTGTCTCGCACACAGTAAGTTTTTTCTTAAAGTAATGATTTTCCTGTATCTGAAGATAAGTAGCCAAAAGACAGAGCAGGTCAGAATACTGTAGAAAGGATTTCTGTATTGGGTGGTAGGAGAAAGAGTTGGCCTCTGAACCCAGTGTATATGTGATGGTCTATGCTCTAGGACAAAATGGGCAAAAAGATTCCTTAGAAGTGCCTGTTTGCTTGCACTTGTTCTCCCCACTGGGCCATATTTGCAAGTGGTTTTTTTGTTTGTTTGTTTTTTGTTTGTTTTGTTTTGTTTTTAAAAACTTCCATACCTGGCCCATAACCTACTACATAGTTCAAGCTGGCTTGTCCCTAAAGGATAAGATATGGTTTGAACTTGAAAATTGTTAGGAAGATAAGTTTGGTGGTTTTGGCTGTTTCTTGGATTTTTATATCCATTTGCTTTTAGAAAGCATCCTGTGGTCAGAGAAAAGCTGAATAGGCAGAAATAGTTTGCATCTCTGATACCAACACATTTTTTTTTTAAATTTTCTTGCTTTCAGAACATTATGAGGTGGGTTTGCCCTGAGTTTCAGTAGGGTGGACAATGAACACAGCGTGACTCCCAGACTCATTACAGAGTTTGCCTCCTTTGTTGTTAATTTAATGCTAGCATTCTTTCTCTGAGATTACCTTTGCTTCATGGGAGTTCAGTGACTGCATTTCTTTCAAGGATAATCCTAATGTCATCAGATGACAGATCATTATCTTTCTCAGCAATACCTCCTCCTAGAAAATTCCTGAAGAGCAGCTATCATATGGTTGGATGGCTACATGATTCTTTTCCACGTTCAAGAGTAATTGCAAAGCAGTTGTCATAGCAAATTGATTATTTACTGTTGGTTGGGAAGCCTTTGAAAATCTAACTTATTACATTTACACTAATAAATATAAAGTTTTCTCAAACTTTTTAAAAAGGCAAGATAATTTTGAAACCATCTGTCTCTTTTATCTAAATGAAAGCTAAAATGCACATAGACCTAATAACCCAGCAATTCTATTCTGAGATACACCCAACAGAAATGCATACATGTGCTCATCAAAAGCATATTCAAGAATGTTCCAATTAGTGCTCTTTAAAATAGATCCAATTTGGAAACATTACAAATCTCCATCATTAGTGGACTCAATAGATCATGGTGTTTTTCATTCAATGAAATACTCTACAATAACAAGAATGAATGAACTACACACAACAACATGAGTGAATCTCATGATATAATGCTGAGCAAACAAAACAAACACGAAGAAGTCTGCACTATATAATTAAACTTATTTAAGGTTCAGAAAACCTCACAGAACTGATGTATAATGTTTTAGGATCAAGATTACCCTTGTGAAGTGTGGGGTCATGATTGTACTGGAAGGAGCATTGGGTGGGAGGGCTTCTGTTTGGTTTCTTCATCTGGGTGCTGGTTACATGGGTTCGTTCAATTTATGAAAATTAATTAAGCTGTACACTTGTGATTTGTGTACTTCTGTGAACATATGATACTTTAATTTCATGTAAAAGTTAACCAGGATAACTTGAAAACTCAATTTATTGACATAGTTCTGAGGGCAGGTTTTGATAATGTATGTTCTTTAATAGTTTTGATTTTGAAAATTCCTGTTATTATAACTATAGGTCATCCATTCCCAATTAAAACTAATTAACATTATTTTGGGAATTCTAAGGGACAGTGGTGAACCAAAGGGGTGATGGTGGGAGTGGTCTGCCTCAGGTCCAAGCAATATGGAGGTTCATTATCTATAAAGAATTTTAGATGGCAAAACTATCTAAAAATAGTAATATTTATTTTATAATAATAATTTTTATTATCACTGTGTATCCACAGTACTAAACAGTGCCATTGATTAGAAAAAAAAAACTCGAAAGAAAAATCCTCTGTAGGCCTAAGTTCTAAACAACTGATGAAATTAAGGTAGAGTTTTTATACATACATACACACATTTAATAGGCTTTAAATTAGCACACTTATATATTACTTGTTCATTGTATTACTAATCTTTTAATAACACATGTGGACTCAGCACATATTGACTTCTAGAGTAAGTTTTTAACAGTTCGGAATTATTTGAGCTGCAGTATCCATGGTGCTGCTGCTTCTCTCGAGATTAATCATTAGAGTCAGAAATGAGCAACGATGGCACAGTAATTATGAAGATGAAAAAACAGAACTCAAGTTACTTTAATTCTGTCATTTTTTGCTACCACTTTTGGATTTTTCGTGTTTAAAATTTAAAGCAGTGAAACAGAATGCTGATTATTACTCAACATAATTTTGTCCAATAAAGAAAGAAGGATCTTAAAATGATACACTCTACTTGTCAAAAATCTAGTAGGCATGCTGCTGCTGTAGGACAGTGCCTCTCACCAGCATTGCTTAAGCTTAAATATTCATAGAGGTGGAAATGGAAGCTGTTAAAATTTTCAGCAATTTTGTTAACATCAAATAATGGTAAATACCATTCTAAACTTGGTTAACATTTTTAAATTGTATATGTTGACAGATTGTTTTGTATATTTAATTCTGTGTGTGCTTTAGATTTTAAGTGTCCAGATTTGTTTACATTGTAAATCTTTTGCTTGTCAAAAATAATGCCGTGGAAGTTAATAAAGTGAAAAATGGAGCATTAAAAAAAGGAAAGAAAACAAAATATTGTGTCTAGGGAGTTGAGGTATAATTCTTAAGGAACCTCCCTCCTGGTTAAATCAAAGAAGTAAGTTGATTAAGTAGAGGTTGACAGTTTTTAAAAAAAATAACCTACCTCCATTTACTGTCCCGTTGACTCCTCCAGCCATTGCTAATTTCTTTGTGTTCCTTCCCACACCAAAACACCAGACTACTTTTGATGGCTCACCAGTCTCTCAAGACAAGTTGATTACATCAAGAGTGAGTTTATTTAATTGCAGTATTAGTTAACAGTGTATTTATAACCCATTAATATTCTTTTTCAAAGGTGGGAATTTTTTAAAGTGGAAAAAGTAGTAAAAATAACTTCTGATGCACCTTTCCTGCTCCACATAAACTCGTTACTGCACCTTTGTTGGGAAGCATCCTAAATATTCATCAGTAGAGCACATATAAATTATAGTGCATCTGGCCAATTTGGAATAGTATGCAGCCACTAAAAAGTGTGGCCATTCATTTTTTGAGTGGCTGGTTTTTTTAATGCTGATATTCTATATCAGTGCTATATGAGTTCTAAAATGTATTATTTTTTAAGGCAAGGTTTAGAAGAGTGCAAAAAAGTGTGACTAAATTTATAGTTAACATAATACTAGACAAATATAATTAAAAGTAGACGGGAATATATCTAAATATTTAAATGCTGAATATCTCTAAAAGGACACTTGAGAAACAGATAACACTGGTCACCCTCTGAGGAGGTTGGTAAGTTCAGGGGTACAAATAAAATGTATACCCTTTTACAAGTTTGGTTTCTTTACTTACTACATGCATGTTTTTACATTTTTTAAAATGCTAAAACTTGTTGGCACAAGCTATATCATATAGTCATCCCTTGGTATCCTAGGAGGATTGGTTCCAGCAACCTCCACAGATACCAGAGTCTGTGGTACTTAAGTTCCTTATATAAAATGGTGTAATACTTGCATATAACCTACATGCACCCTCCCATATACTTTAAATCAGGGGTCCCTAACCCACCGGGCCACGGGAGTCTGTGGCCTGTTAGGAGCCAGGCCACATAGCGGGAGGTGAGTGGCAAGCAAGCTAGCACAGCTTCATCTGTATTTGCAGCCACTCCCCAGCGCTAGCATCACCTACTCAACTCCACTTCAGATTATCAGGCATTAGATCTCATAGGAGCACCAGTCCCTGGTGCCATATAGGTTGGGGACCACTGCTTTAAATCATCTCTAGATTACTTATAATACCTAATACAATATAAATGCTATGTAAATAGTTGTTATACTATATTGTTTAGGGAATAATGACAAGAGAAAAAGTCTTTACAGTGCAGACACCATTGTACACCTCATTAGGTAGTACACGTCAGCAATATTTTCTCTCCAGGGTTGGTTGAATCTGTGGAGGCCGAAGGCTGGCTGTAGTAAGAGCAAAAATCCCACAAAGAAGAAAGTTACTGGCAATCCCAGTGTCACAAAACACCTAAGGCTTCTCAGAGCCCTGTGTTCTCAGCTGGTGGTGGAGCAAGGCAGTGCAGGCCCCTTTTCAGTGCTCTATGGGAAGATGGGTGGTAATTCCAGTGTCAGAGTTCCTGTGTGCCTCAGGTATGTTGGTGTCTTTCTACCCTGAAGGCTGGAGCTCAGGTAGACCCCAGGGACTCTTCAGCCTTGGGTAGCTCTGATAGAGATCTCAGGGAACACATCCATTGATTCCCACTAAGCTTCCCTGTCATGGAGCCAAATGTCAAACCTTTGAACGTTACACACACACACACACACACACACACACACACACACACACACACACACACACACCTGGGTATTTTTATTTATTTATTTATGATTTACATTCCATATATGTAATTCCAAAAAGCTAAATGTGAGGGGGTGTTACTAAATTTATGACTAACATAAAACTAGACAAGTGCAAGTAAAAACAGACTGGAATCCAGTAAAAGAAGCTGCACACTGGTTGTTAGTAGCGATTAGAAGTACCTGGGATAAGTTAATTACTGTAGTTGAGCACTGAATTTAGCTTTGAATTTCTTGGCCCATAAGGTGAAAGGGGGAATAAAGTATATAGTTATTTTTATATAAAGCTTTGCCTAAGGAAATGGACATTTTCCTGATACTCCACTCAAGAAGAAAATTCAAATCGTGTATATAAAAATGTAATAGAATGACTTAGGTCTTCATGACTTAGGTGGTTAGTGCCTATCAAGGTATTGAAATTAGTGAGTCAATATGTGTCAGACTTCACAAAATATAGTCTTTTTACATCAGATTTGTCTCTGTCTTAATAGCCACCCCTGAAGTCCAAACAACCTCTCTGATTTGGACAGCTGTAATGGCCTCTTAATATAGCTCTATATGCGCTCTTACTTTTCCAAAGTCTTCTCCAGGCTGTGGTCAGCCAGGGCTGCCTTTTTAAAATGCAGGTCTGATCATATCCCATCACTGTCACCATCCCATATGTTTACAACTCCTACATCTCTCTGGTTTTAGGATATATGATCAAACCCTCCCACCTCCCCAGCCTCTCCTGCCACCCCCTCTCCCTTGCTCTCTTTCTTACAGCCTTTTTTAGACCTATTTCTGGCTGTATGCCCTTTGAATACCTCCTCTCTTTCTTGGCATGCTCCACCTGCCTTAAGCCAGCAATTCTCCCTTGGATTTGAGCTGCATTATCCTCCAAAGCCTCCTTGACCCCAAGAGCCCCCCTTCTCACTGTTGTTCATTCTCATGCCCCTCTGTGCCTCTCTCAGGAGTGCTTATCTCTGTTATGATGGCCTCCCTACTAAATGGTAAGCCCCCTGACAGCAGGGACTGGCTCAGCTCATGCTTACTCTTTGATCCCCAGCTCTACACCCAGTGCAGTAGGGGGTCAGGAGATATTCAGAGGAAGGGAGCCATCAGTCTGCTACCTAGATGCCAAAGCCTCCCTCTCCAGTGGGCCTTATACCATGCCGAGACATTTATCTCTGAAGCACAGTTCTGATCATACCACTGCCTTGTGCCAAAACATAAGGGGTCTCCATTTCCTACAGAATATAATCTTTACCTCTTACTTAGCCCTCCATAACCTGGGCCCTACTTTCATTTCCAAATGCCTTTCTCCCAATCTCAATCCTTGCACTGTAGAATGAAGCTCTCTAGTCTTCTGCCCACACTATTCCCTCTGCCCTTCTCTGCATGTTTAATTCTTAACCATCCCTTAAATAACACTCCTGATTGAAAGTAATGCCTCCCATTGTCTCAACTCTGAGTATCTTTGACATGGTACTTATTTTCTAGCTTATAGTCATTTTATCTCCCATATTAGGTGGTAGTCTGGTTCTATATAGTGTCTGTTATGACTCCTCACATAGTAGGTACTCATAAAAACATGTCACATGAGTGATGATTTATGTTATTTAGCATCTTTATAAGGCAGTCTTTAATAAGAATCATTTGCCCTCCAGATGCTGTAATTTGTAGTGAAGTTTATGTTTTTATGTATATAAAACAAATGGCCGGTCAGCTACAGATTTCCCTATTCTTTTAAATATATCTAAAGATCGGTGAATATGAATTCAATTCATATACAGTTGACCCTTAAATGACAGAGGTTTTCATTGTGTGAGTCCACTTATACATGGATTTTTTTTCAATAAACATTGTAAGTGTATTTTCCTTATGATTTTCTTCACATTTTCTTTAGCTTTATTGTAAGAATACACCAATATACATAACATACAAATATGTGTTAATCAACTTTATCTTATCAGTAAGGTTTCTGATAAACAGTAGGTATTAAGTTTTGGGGAAATCAAAACTGGATTTTCGACTCTGTGGGTGATTGGAGCCCCTGATTCCTGTGTTATTCAAGGATCCACTGTACTGCTTTCTGCACATTTTCAAAGATATCATGGGTCTTTTGTTACAAAAATACAGCATTATTCTAATATTGAATGGAAGAAAGTGAAACAAAACATATTCACATAGCGTGTCATTTCAAGACAAGACAGCTCAAAAAGACTGCAGTCTCTTCAAAAAAACAAAACAAAACAATGACCAATGGGCCACGCATAGGACTCATTTCTAGATGAGTGCCACCTCGCCATCTCCCCAGCCACGCCTGCCCTTCACTCAGCCAGAATGGCGGTCTGCCCCTGTCAGCTACTGCTTGTTGCCATGACTCCTGCGATGAGAGCGTAACACTCACCTCCATTTCCTTTCCAACAGGCTGATTTAAACTGCAATATTCAAGATGATGCCGGGGCTTTTTACGGTGTAACCAGTCAGTATGAGAGTTCTGAAAACATGACAGTCACCTGTTCCACCAAAGTTTGCTCCTTTGGGAAGCAAGTAGTAGAAAAAGTAGAGGTAAGTTGGCCTCTGGACACTGGAAGCTTCATTCAAGGCCAGACGCAAGGCTGTCCTTCAAACCTTTATTGGGACAAAGAATTTTACTTTTTTGTGTGTGTGTGTGTGTCTCTTCCTTCCCATCCTCCTTTCTCCCACTTTTTTCTCCTATTACTTCTAAAAAGGCAAAATGACTTGAAAGCAACTGAAAGAAGGCAAGGAGGAAATCCCAAGCCCACTCCATCTGTTCCTCCCCTGCTTGCCGACAGCAGTGTTCATTCCCACACAAGGCCTCCCACGGGAGCCCTGGTTTCGAAGCTGCTGCCCATCAAATGCTGCCTTCCCACTTACCCCCAGGTCCAGGGGCACTTGCAGGCACTGTAGGGAACAGCCAGGAGGCGGGGCAGGGGCAGGTATTGTCAGCTGGTAGGCAATAGCCTTCTAAAGCCCCGATTCCTGGAGATTGGCATTATTGCTTTGTCGTTTCCACCCCCTTTATTATAATTGTCTTAAGTCTATTCCAGTACATACCAGGATCAAATGCCTATTTATGGCTTTGTTATTTCATGCCTCCTTCCCTTTCAAAAACCTTATGGTCATTTTACCAGAGTGGGTTACTTCACATGAATGATGTTTGCAATTGACATTCCTTTTAAAAATTGTATTTCCCGGTGATTTTTATCCATCACCCCATCAATCCATTTTCAGTGAGAAGCTTGTATTCACAGCAGTCCTGGACCTGCAAGGTCCGGCCTGACTGTGACAAAGACTTTGTGCTGAGGTGTGAGAAAGAGGATGCAGAAGGGAGAGAGGGGCTGTTTTTTCAGACCCTTGGGTGAACAGTAAGGATTTGGGTGGTGGTACAGACCCTCAGTTTTCTGAGTACAGGATGGGCGTCCTGAGAACGTTGTTAAGGAAGGTTACGCTGGCAGAAGAGGATGTAGGTGAGTTGACTAGATCGTCAATTTGAGCTTTACAGAAATGTGGGAATCCAGTAAGACATTTTGAATAGAAGTTGGAAACTGACTGGATATTTAAGATTAAAGAGAAGAAAGAGTCAAAGGTCACATTTTATGCTTAGAAGGACAGTGCTATCACCAGCAGAGATAAGGAAATAAAGTGTTCAGGAGGAAATAGGGGACAATTATAGATGCAAGAATTTGGGAGACAGGTTGAGATTGAAAATAATAATTGGGAATCCTAAGCATTAAGGATAATTAAAGCTGTGGGAATAGAGAAGAAATAGCAAGAGCGTAGAAATAAGCGTTTAGTTTGGGGAGCTGCATTCAGCCCTGGAGTGAGTGGAGGAAAGACATAAACAAAGGAGCAGAGGATGAAAATGGGAGGTTGGCAAACTGGCTCAATGCACTGTCTGGGAAGCCCAAGGAAGGGTAGATGAGAAGGTGGCTGTGTAATGAGGTAGGGCTTGGAGACCTAGAACCAGATGCCCTTCATCTCTGAGAAGCGGGAAGCAACGTTACCTGTCATTGATTGGGAACATGGAAGGTTAGTGCTAGGCACTACTATCCAATAGCCAGGTTGTCATTTGTCAGGGCTTCTCTGTAGGTAGACTTCCTGCCTGGACAGGTATGTGTGAGAAAAGAGGAACCAGACAAGTTACTCAGTTCCCTAGATTTGAAATTATCCTTCACTGTGTCCTCAGATATTAGTTCAGGGAGCTCTATGTTAGTTCGGGGAGCAATGAAAAGTTGCTTTAGACTGATGAAATCCCAGGAAATTTCATGAAGTGGGTGTGAATGTGGCAGGTAGAATTTATAATTAAGCCTTTAATCCATTTAGAATGTATTTCTGCATATGGTGCAAAAGGGGAGTCTGCTTATATTTTCTTCCAAGTAGACATTTGTGTGAAAACCATTTATTAAATGATTTACTCTTTTCCAGCAGAATGTGTCTGTCCCCTTGAGGTTACCACATGTACTGGAGACTGTTCGTTGTGTGTATCTAGTCTCTACCCTCTATCTCTATATGTCCCAGTGCCATGCTGATTTAATCACAGTGGCTTTATAGAACGTTCAATGTGTGCTGAGGAAGGAAGTCAATCTCACTAATCTTTTTTATATATTTTCTAAGCTAGTAACCAGCATTTATTCCAAATAATGAGATTATTTTTAAAATGTAAAGAAAAACATATATCTTGTTTAAGAAATCTAGTTATATTTAGATTTAGATATTATTTTGGGATAAATTGATACATTATTGATATTAAATCTTTTCAATCAAGAACCTGTTTATATTTCCAGCTCACCTATTTTATATAAGATTTTATAGTCTTCATATAGGTTTATCCCTTTCTGGTTAAATATATTTCTAAATATATAATTTGTTAGTGCAATTTCCCATTTCTAGATTTTAATTACTAAAACAGAGAAAAGCTCTTGGTTTTTGTGTATCTATGTTCTTTCTAGCCGTCTTGCCATATTCTCTTATTTATCTCAAGTGATTTTTCCCCAGCTTCTTTAGGCTTTTTATGTATATAATCTTATCTCCTTTTCCAATGTTTATGCCAGTTTTTAAAAATTACTATTCTCTCATCTTTTCATTTGCTAAAATCTCCAATATAGTTGTAAAAAAAATGGTGATATATAAATAATATTCTTATATCATTTCTGATCTTAGTGGAAATGGTTTTGGTGTTTTGCCATTTAAGATTATATTTAATATTCTTGGTTTTTGTAAATGATCTTTATATTTTAAGTGCTTTTTTCTATACTTATTTTACTTGGGGTTTTTATTATTAATAGCTACAATATTTTATCAAATGCCTTTTCAGCAACTCTTACTATATGATTTTTCTCTAATTTCTCCTATTTGTTGACTTGACAAGTTAATACATGTCCTGTGTATCTACCACCACAGCATTCCTAAAGAAAGTCCTACTCCGGTTACATTGATTCATTCTGTTTGCTAATTTACATAGAATTTTTGCATCTCATTAGTCTATATTTTTTTATAATCTCTTTATCAAATTTCAGTATTGAATGTACATCAGTCTCAGAAAAATAATTGGGACTCCTGCCTTTTCTGTGATCTGGCATAGTTTGAATGAAAATGAAAATAATTGTTCTTTTAAGGTTACGTAAAACTTAGCTGTGAAACCATTTGGTCTTTGTACCTTTTCAAAGGTACAAAGGTCTCCAAACAACTTCCTAGTCATTTCCACAGTAACTGATCAAATTGAAGTTTTCTATTTCTATTTCTTTTTGGTTGAGTATTAGCAATTTGTATTTTGCTAGGAAAGCATCCTATCCTCTAGGTTTTCTTTGCTTTTTTTTTCCCCTTAGAGTTATATGAAGTAACCTCTTGTAAATCTCCTAAACTCTAAATTGTGGTTTTGTCTCTTTTCTTTCTTCTTCTTCTTAAGATTATAAAGGTTTTATTTTATATTTTTAATGAACCGGTTTTTATATGTATTCTTTCTACATTTTTAGTTTCAATTACATTGATTTGAGCTTTTATCTTTATTAATTTCCTATTCCTGATTTCTTTAGATTTCCTTATGGTTTTGGTTTGTTTTGTGGGGTTTAAATTTTTTTTTTTAAGATGTATATTTAGTTTTTTCATGATCCTTAATTTTTCATGATCCTTAATAATGAAGACATGAAGCTGCTTCATAGGTTTCCTCCACATACAGCTTTGTGGGGTCCCATAAATTTTTATGTGTTTACCTTTTCATTACTCTTTAGATAGTTTGTAATTTCCTTTTTAATTCCTTTTGATCCAGGATTATCCAAGAATATGTTTCTTATTTCTGAGTGCTTCAGTGAGATCTTCAAACTGCATATATACCAGTGTTGACTTTCTTTCTTAAAGGCATAAATAACTAACAGTCAGGGGTTCATAGTGAGTGTAAAGTAGTTTTTGTTTGTTTGTTTGTTTGTTTGTTTAAATTAGAGAAATTATCTGTGTTGGTTGTTAGCCTGTGAGGTCTTATCACAGTAAAGAAGGATTTTATTGGGGCCCTTTCGAGAGTTGTACCTGTCCGACCTGCTTTCACAGATCTCCAGGTAGAGGATCACTAAGTAGGTGGTTATATTTTTTTCTGACCTTTGCTGAAAAGGATCTATGCAATTCTTCTTTAACGCTATCATTTTTCTAATTTTTAAAAAAATTTCCAAAAAAATAATGGATTCTGAGTACGGCACTAAACTTGCAGATAGGTTTTTTTTTTTTTTTTTTTTTTTTAAGTAAGCTGCCTAAATTGTACAGTATATAGCAGACATTTCATGTTGAAAACTAAAACGCTTTTATAGGCAGAAACATCTCTTTCATGTATTTTGAAGTCAAAGTGTAAAAATGCTCAACTCTTTTTTTCCTCATAGACGGAGTATGCAAGGTTTGAGAATGGCCGATTTGTATACCGAATAAACCGCTCCCCGATGTGTGAATATATGATCAACTTCATCCACAAGCTCAAACACTTGCCAGAGAAATATATGATGAATAGTGTTTTGGAAAACTTCACAATTTTATTGGTAACTATTTTGTCTCTTCTTTTTTTTGACAGACTCAGCCATGAGGCTGGTGGGGAAAAACAGGAAGAAGATAGGCCTGGGAGGGGCCTGGGCCAAGTGAACTGACCAGGCTGTTGGGTTGGACTCAGGTGGCCAATCAGCAGTTGAATTCACACATCTATAGGGCAAACCCAGGCTTGGTTTGGGCTCAAGTCTGTAGAAGAGAAGAGGTTTCATCTGGCTGAGGTTTCTAAGCTTGGCAGAAGTGGAATTCAGGCGGGTAATAAGTGATTTTCCTAGCTTCTCAATTCTGGTTATATATTAGAAAGACCTAGAGAAAACCTTGACATCTAAAATTCCTCATACCAAGACTGCAACCTTTATCAGTTAAATCAAGATCTCGGAGGTTAGGACCCAGGCATGAGTATTTTGTTTAAGTTCCCTAGATAATTCCAGTATTAGCCAAGTTTGAGTCTTAACAGCACAATATTATGCAAATCATAAATGAGGCAGAAGCCGAGTCAGTAGGTTTTGCACTTCAGACATACCTGGACTCATTTCATGACGGGTTTGTACAGTCTTACAAGAAGTATGTACATTAAGATAGAAAAATGTAAGCTCTCAGTACCAGAAGAAATATAAATTAGAATAGAATGTCATGACCAGGAAGGGTTTGAAAAATTATCCTGAGGCTGAAAAGTATGGTCCAATTTAATGGGCAGTTCACGGGAAAGGAAAAACAAAGGTGCTCAAAGTCCATGATGGGAAAACTAGGCAGTGCAGCGTGTGTGTATTGGGAAGGGAGAGGTGTTCCTTAGTATTTGACTTTAAAACAGATTTCTCATGGAGTCTTCATGTGGGGACTTGAGAAGTTTATTAAGAATAGTGTGGTCATCAGAATATATCAATAAAATATACTGTAATGGATTTTAAAAGCTCATTGGAAAAAAAAATAACATTCTTTAATTAAACTAAAAGAAAAATGCTGGAAGAAAACTTGGTGGAAACAATTGTGCTAAAAGGGGTGGCAGGATAATATTGTGGTCAAATAATCAGACCTCTGGAGGCCTGCTTTGTTATGAGCATTAAGAACTAGAATACTCAGAGCAGGAATTCTCAATCTCAGTCTGGAGTTTTGGGTTCCACTCACATCATGGTTCTCAACCACCTCCCCCACCAAGAAAACTTGATTTGTACCTTTTGCTCATTTCTGTGGTATAAATGCCCCCACATGAGTGATTTCAAGCTATCAGTATTTGTTCAGCTCATGAAATTCCTTAATATTTGATAATAACTTTCAAGAGCCAGTAGGAGCCAGTTCCCTTTTACCTATGTAAAAATGAATATTTAAAAATTTTAAATTTAAAAATTTTAAACTTAAAATCCTCTGCACGTTAGGATTCATCCAGAAAGTTTTTAAAAATTCTGAGGCCTGGACATACCTCAGATGAATAAAATCAGAATCCTGAGGTAGTTCTGCACAAAGGGGTTGAGATTTCTGCTCTAGGGGATTGATAAATGAGTAGACTTTCATTTATTGCAGGTAGAAAATCTCAGTGGATTCTCAAGTGTGTTCAGGTCCCTCCAAAATTTAGGAGCTAGCAATCTGGGGAAAATTTGGAAAACATGTTCTTTAGTAATTATTATTTATTAGTATTCTTTTTTCTAATGGTCTTTAGTGAAAATTGGCAGTTCATGGTTTGGTGTGCTGGTAAGTCCTTGTCATATAGGTACTCTCTATTATAGTTAAGAACAGATCACCTTATTTCTCAGATGAGCAGAAGGGGAGTGTAGCATCCTGGTGTAGACATTAAATAACCTCAGGAATTAACCAGAACTCTGAGTGGATGTCCAGCCTACTTCTTTTGGAAGGATTTTAAGGATTATGTCCTTGGTCCCTAAAACCCTACCTTACAGAGCATAGCTGAGGAAAATAAGGCCTAGAAAAATTTTAAATCATCTATTACCCATAAACCTCATGTAATTCTATCAGTAATGCTCTTTTTTGGATATGTGACTTCAAGCAGTATAGATGTCCAGATAACATACCATGTTAAAGTAATTCCAAAATGTTTCATTAAGCACCTAAATAAATTCCTTTGATATGAAGAATTAGTAGCTCTATAAATATTTGCCAGAAACAGTATTTTACATTTAGAAAAGCTGAGAATAACCCAGCATTTCTGGATTATGAGAATAAAATCATCTCATTGGTGATAAGAGAAAGAATACTTTTTGATTCTTCCCCATGGTGGGGTGTAGAAACGTAGCCAAGATGGCAGCTGCTGGACACAGTTGTAGGTGTTCTACTAGGTAGATTGGCTGCAAAGCCTGTGTCAACAAGACCAGGTCCAGACCTTACTGGCTGGTGAGCTAGACCTGCTGATTTCAGCAAGATGATTCTGATATTGAGGTGAACTTGTGATGCGGGGCCTTAATGTCAGCATCCAAACAGACTGAGGATGGTGGCAACTGAACCATAGGCCAAGTACTCCTATCTTCTGAGCTTGTATTCAGACAGATTGCCAGAAACATTTTGCTTTTCTCTTCTCTTTTAGAATCTCAGTCGTGAAGCTAAACAGGATATATTCTTTCATAGAAAGTTTGCAAGAAGGTCAGAAATATTATAGAGGTCCCAGGCACATGCTAAACCTTTTGTAAAAGTTGTAAAATTCTCATTGCAGAACTGTGAGGTCGTTTTTATTTCCATTTTGTGATAAGGAATGTTAGGCCTACCTGAGGTCACAGAACCAGTAATAGGTATAAATTAAGACTGGAACTGATAGAAAGACACTTTGCAGGATATTTTATGATCGTGGAATCAGAAGACTTGGGTTTACAACCCAGCTCTACTTTATGACCTTGAGTAAGTCATTTAAAGTCTTTAGACCTCAGTTTCCTCCTCTATTTACAAATAAAATGCTCAAATCTATACTCTTTACCTCAGAGGTTATTGAGAATATTTTAATTCATTCAGCTATGGAAAGATTGTACTAGCTGCTGGAATACAATGCAAATATACACAATGAGTATCTCTGAGTAACTCTTAGTCTGGTAGGAGTAAAGAGTCAAGTAAATAAATGATTGCAATACAAGGTAACAATGGCCATAGTATACTTGTGAAACAAGTACCATCGAAGGTCAGGGTGGTTTAAGTGTCAGGTGCTGGGATGCTGTGAACTAGACAGGCAGGGTGGCCTTCCTGGAGTCTGGTGAGGGAGGCAGGCATTCCTCGAGCAATCACAAAATGCATGTAAGCTAAAATGTGACTGATGGCTGCAGAGATAGGTACATGCTGCCTGATGATGGCTGCAGAGATAGGTACATGCTGCCGAGAGCACATAATGGGAGGATTTGACCTAGTTCAGGAAGTCAGGGAAGGCTTCCCTGAGGAAGAATCAATTGATACCTGCCAGAAGAATAGGTAAAGAGGGTAGGGAAGGATACTGCAGTTAGGTAGGCAGGTGACAAGTAGGAGGACTGAAAATAGGGTCATGTGGCTGGCTTGGAGAGAGGGAGGAGAGCAAGGAATAGTGAGCTGGCTGGGGAGGAACAGCCAGACTGAGCAGGGTGTCCTTGGCCTTGTACGATAAGAACAGGTTTTCTCTTCCTCCTAAAAATTTAAAGTTCAAAAGTGGCCATCAGGGTTTTTAAGCAAGAGTATGTTGTTGTTACACTTAAATTTCTTAAAAGGTTTTTGTGGCTGCCGTGTGCAGATGGGACTGGTGGCAAGCAAGGGTGGCTCCTGTAGCGGAGTCTGGGTGAGCTTTGTGGTACCTGAGTAGTGGAAAAGGGGATGGATTCAAGAACTGTTCAGGAGGGAAAAGCAGCGGTACATGGCATTCATGGATGTGAGGATGAGGGAGAGAGATTCCAAAGATGAAAGACCCATAAGTTGGAGTACTTGGTCTGTGAGGGAAGTGGCAGGAAGTAACACTAGAAAAGCATGGGGGTACCAGTATTGAAAAAAAATCTTTATTGCCTGGGGTGGTGGGCAGGGGAATGTAGATAATTCATCACTGTATCAATTCATTTGTCTAGAGTAGCGTGACATAATGGTTAAGAAGAAGGTCTTCAGGATCAGAAGATCTGGGTTTCTATGTTGACAGTTGTATAACCTTAAACAAATTAACCCCACTAGCCTCCTTCTCTATCAGAGGGGAATTGATATAGCATCTGCACACAGAATTGTCGTAATACTATATGAGACAATGTATGTAAAGCATTTAATACTGAGTAAATGCATAAACAGTGAATGTATGTTGGCTATTATGTGAATTTTCATTCAGCAAATATTTATTCAGTGACTGTTGTGTGCCAGACACTAAGCTAGTAACTAGGAAATGTGGTCCCTGTTCTTCAGAAATTAACAGTCCACTGAATGAGATGGGCGTTTAAAGAAAATCGTACAAATCTATATGTACTTTCTGATGGTACAGACTGCTCTGATGGGAAAATTTACTATGAGACTTTATTCTTTAGCCAGAGACCATAAACTTGGATGCCTTAAGGGTAAGGGAAACTAAATAGGCAAAGCATCCTGACTCTTGAGGGGATTAAGGCCCCCATTGACTGGACTAGGCTCTCAAATTCAAAATGTAAGGCATGACCCATTTGACATGATTTTACCACTGGTTCTTTACTTAGCAGGTATTTTACTGATCCAGACATTGCCAGTTAATAGTGGTGAGCAAAGCACTTATGGAGCTTAAGTATATGATTGGCTATTGTGAAACAAACTTAGTAAAAGTTTAGAAATAAGATAGGAGACAATTCTCAGGATAAATCACAGTCCCATGGGACAGAATTGTAGAAAATTGTCTTTGTCGTAAAGAAATCAGCCTCCCCAAAAACCCACACTAGTTCTTCTGTGGCTCAGATTACGGATGAGACCCTGTCTGTAAAGTCTTTCTTACATATGGTATCTCAGCTTAGAGAGGTTTCAAGTCAAACCCATGATACCCTGAATTCGTGCCACAGGGGGCAGAGCGAGGCCAGACAGCTCTCTAATAATCCACTTGTTGGGCTTAATTTTCCAAGTAAATCATAGTCATGATGGCAGAGATGGAATGTTTTCATCCATGTAGTGTGTTTTTATATATATGTATATATGTATATACTCTCTTTTCTTTAACAGGTGGTAACAAACAGGGATACACAAGAAACTCTCCTCTGCATGGCCTGTGTATTTGAAGTTTCAAATAGTGAACATGGAGCACAACATCATATTTACAGGCTTGTAAAAGACTGAACATGGTTATTTATATATATAGATACCTGTATATATACACACACACATATGTGCGCACACACACACACTCTCTCCATTATCGAATGACTGACTGTAAACCTCACCATGCAGGGGTGGTGCCCTGGCCCTGAGGTCACCCTACTTTTCTAAATTCTGTTTGAGTGAAGTCATTTTTTCATGTATTCATACTATCATTGTAGCTGTGAAGTTCTGGTACAGTTGTAAAAAGAGAAATCAAGTTGTTTCTATGTGTTCTTCAGATCTGCAGCCCACAATTTCTCGGGAAAGGTGAACCTTAAGAACCCAAGTCTCTGTCTGCAGAGACCTGTTTCTAATTGTGGTAGAAAATATTCAGACAGAGCATTTGCCATGAGACATTTACAGCCTTTATACAAATGTATTTAGTTCTTTTTTTTCCAACATAAAATTCTTGTTTTAAGATACAAGTAAAATTAATCTTTAAATATAAATGTAAATTAGTACATGAAACTAAGAATCTTTAGACTTATCTTTGTAACTAATTAGGGTGGAAGTTATGAAAGAATGTAATTCACTAAATTATTTTTTAAATGAAACTTTTCTTTCTTTTTGAAACCAAATGTTAAAATATAGCCTTAAGAAATGCTTGGTAGAAATATCCTAATGAAACAAATTTGTACTTTTTTCACAAAGTTAAAACTAATCTCCTAATCCATTAAACTCTTAAACAGGTATTACAAAGGAAGAAAACTTCACCCTTTATCCTTAACATATATAGTATATTTAAAATATAAAATTGTATTGTACTAATGTGATGATTGATTATTTAATGAAAAAGAAAAGATGGCTCTTTTTGCAATAAGTAGATAAATACTGAAAATCTAAACTTACAACGTTTATAGTCTTGTGTGTGCAGTTATATTTTATATGGACAACCAAATTTTTTATTAAGATGAGTAAATATTTGAACCACTGAAATTTAATAACAAAAATTAAAATTGGCATGAATACTGCACTGTGAGCTGCAAAGTATAGAAAATTCTGTGGCTGGGAGGAAATTTCATCAACCAAACAAGTAAAAGGCTCATCAGTTTTAGCATCTCTGCTCTCCAGAAATTCACAAGCATCCTCACCAGCCTGTGGATAAATTGTTTATTTCTGGTGATCCAATATGCATATTAACTTGCTATGACTATATGTGTATCTATGTGTTTGTGTATACATATATACACATATACATAGATAGTTATTCAACACATTTATTGAACATCTATTTAGTGTCACTCATTTCGCTAGGTGCTGATATGTGTATATATATCTCAGTCTGTTTCTGTAGATCTAGATATATTCTCTAAGGACATCCATTTTCTTGTCATCTCTCAATAAGTCACAGTACTTGTTTGACAGGTTCAAGAGGCCCAGCTATCTATCTTGACCTTTTCAAACAGGCCCATTTGAGAGGTTCTTTTCCCAGGAGAGATTCAGTGTTCCAACCCAAATATTCCAAAGCACAGCCCAGGCAGAGTTGGTTTGATGTAGCCACATGTCTTGGGTGCTTCACTGGGGAATACCCCCAATGGGCATACCCCTGACTTCCCAGAGAAAAGTGATGTTTTAATAGTTGTTAGGAATATGTTAATACAATAGAACATGAAATGTTTTAGAAGATGTGAAACATCTCGAAATTTTCATCAAGCCAGAAAAATATAAACTTAGTTTTATTACATCCAGGTAACTTTGACACTCTCTTTTCTGTCTCACTGTCTGCTCTGACCCTGCTTGTATATTGTTTAGTATCTGGTGGTTATGAGCATGAGGGTGTGGCTGGCTAATGGCAAACAAGAACACTGGACCAAGCCTGACTTCTCCTGAATTCATGCCACTGGTCACTGAGAAGATCAGAGGAGAAAGTGAAAAACTTTCCCCATTTGGAATGTACTTCCCTTACGTAAACTAGTAGGATGGTCCCCATCTTTCCTCTGTAAAGAAACTCTCATCTGTTTTCTGATTCCAAGTGGACCCTTGAAAAATTGCTCCAGTTGTCTGCTCTTCCATGTGCTCTTTAGCCCAAACATTTAAGCTTCTTCCATGGTCATGATATTTATGACTTCTTTTCATCACTCTTTTTTATAATGATGTTTCTCTTGCTCCTTTCCTCAAGGGAATCCCCACTTTTCCAGGACTAGGATCTTAGGTGGCTCAGAACTTCGAGGAGGGAGGTATCTGGTTCACATTCCCACCCAGGAGTGGGCTCTTCTGTGCTGCCAGGAGGGCTCTTGGGATTTACTTTCCAAAGCACAAGTAGACTGAGACCCAAGAAGACCAGGTAGAGGGTAGTTCTATTGGCTGCAGAGAAGGGCATATTCTGGTCTGCCAACTCAGAGCCAGACTGAGACCTCTGATGCTTCCCTGCCAGTGCCCTCCTCTGAATGCCTTTGTAGTTGGATTTGGCAGTGTACATGAACCACCTTGAGGATTACTTTTTGCTCGTAAAACACTTCTAAGATCTCTTAAAGTTACTTCTTGTCTTGCTTTTCTAAAGTTTTCTCCAGGGCAGATATTTTCCATAGCTTATCCACAGGCCCAGTTACTCAGATGTTTGGTCCTCCCTTCGTCTCTCCCAAATTAGACCCTGGGTAGCATTTGTGTTTTGCATCTAATCTGAGTCAGCCTTTGGTCGTTCATTCTTTATGACAGAGTCTTGTCCCTTTGTCTGTAAAGCTTTCTAAACCATAAAGAAGCCTTTCCAAAGCTCTTCCTCCCATTCTCTCCCAGGTGCTCTATCTTCTAGTGACTACTCACTGCCTACCAGATTTGATCCAGGGACATCTCATACTTTCACTGGAGAATTGGAAGGCCAGTTTCCCACAGCCTAAATGGCATAGCTGAAGAACTGGACTCTGGTCTGTTGGCATTCTTTTCCATCTTAGCAAGAGACCTGCAATGGAATCAGGACTTCTTCAAGAACATGTCCTAGAATTCCAGAATGTCCAGGCTACCCTAGACCAGTGTCGGCTTCAGTACTGTTGACATTTTGTACCAGATACTTCTTTGCTGTGTGGGGCTGCCCTGTGCATTGTAGGAGGCTTAGCTGCATCCCTGACCTCTGTTCACTACATGCTGGGAGCAGCCCTTCCCTCAGTTGTCACAACCCAAAATGTCTTCAGACTTTGCCAAATGGTCCTGGGCACAAAATTGTTCCTAGTTGAGAGCCTCTGCCCTAGATCTTACAGGTCACAGATGCCATATTTGAGATTTTCTTTTTCCTTCCATTTCACCCCAAGAAAACATCTCTCCTTATTTCAGGTCATCAAGAGGCAGGTAGGAGTATTATGCAAGTGGCACTGTGTCAGTGTTCTCTCCCTATTTCAGAACCTCTGTTTCACAACCGAGTCTCTCTTGCCACAAGTATTCTTACACTCATCCCTGGGGAAGTGGAGAAGAGCTGGTCACCATCATCCTTATGATCATCTCACACCTATTTAAAGAACATTTCTAATTCAATCTTCAACCCTTAGTTTACCAGGTTAAAAAAAAAAATCCCAGCTATTTTCATTATTTCCCATAAACTCATGAGCCTCATTATCAAGCCTTTAATCATTTCAGTAAATTTTCTCTGGTATTCTTCTACTTTCTGCCTTACACTCAGTGCTGTTTGTGATTTATAGAAGCCTCTGGAACATGTCTTTTCATCTTCAAGGATGGAGGAGGGAAGGATTAGTTCCGAAGAGGGCTGATCGAATTTTTTCTTGATTGAGCTAAGAGAGCATACTCTACTCTCCTTCACTTTGAGGATGAGAAAGTTGAGGCTCAGAGAAGAGGTGACTTGCACAAAGTCACCCAGCTTGGCTAGTGATGGAAATAAGGGTGAGGTTTAGGATGCCTGCCACTTAACCTTTGGCCTCTTCTGGTGAAGTCGTTCCTCTTTGGTGCTCGCACTTTGATGATCCCGACAAAACGAATGGACAGGTTCAGTTCAGAAGAGCAAGGGAGATGAAGAACCCGCCCTCCCCCACTGGAGCAGCAGCGTCACCCCAGTGCTGATGCTGCTGCTTCTCATACTGGAAGGTCTTGTCTGGCTGGAGCTATCCGAGCATCTGCAAGCAGATGGGAAAGCTGATGAGCCTTTTCACTTTTCTGAGGACGGTTTACCTGCCACAGGCTTTGAGTCAAATGTCTGTTTTCTAAGCATCCCAGCAGCGACGTCCTGCACTCAGACCAGCCAAAAAACAGGCCCCCGTTCCAAGCACTTGGTGTTACCATTCCCCGAATGACTTTAAAACCCAAGTCTTTAGGTTTCAGTACTGTAGTGGCTTTAGCAGTTTGTTTTTGTGCAACCGTAAATTATTTAAATCATATGATATGACAGTCAATTTTACAAACCAGGTACATATAATTTGTATAATTTTGTATATGCTCTGGTACACTACACTTGTCCTAATGAAGGATAGAACCAGTTTTGTTTGTTGGTGTTCACACCTGTGACATTAAGAGGATATGTCTGCATTGCTCATTTCTTTATGTTGATGTTTCTGTGGCAAAGCCCTGCACATGTCATTTCTGAAAAGCCTTAAATCTTTGAGATGTTGCGTGTAGGGTATGCAGTGCAAAAGGCTGCCTCGGAACTGTGAGCCCTTTTGTAAGCTGGAAGCATTTCTATTACTACTGTTACTTTTTTAGGAAGTTTTAAATTCAGAGCTGCCAAAGCGTTCCAGTAAGCAGTGCCTTAGTGATACCTTAGTCGTGCCGCCAGCCTTTTCTCACTCCAGTTCTCAATGTCCATTTACTGATTGGCCTGACATTTTAAAAAGAACAAGCAAAAATTTTTATTTTGTTTTGTAAGCCCATTTTCCTCCAGTTCTCTAGGAAACTGACTAGTCGGTCTAAAATCTGAAACCGAACCTAAGTTCTTTGACCACACCCTCAAATATATATACCAAAACGAAAGGTTTTGCAACTTCATAGTTTACTATGAAAAGCAAATTGTACTTTTAATGTTGCCTTTTAAATTCACGACCAAATACTTAGCTATTTGTGAATCTTCTGCACTCTAGCATGAAAGTGCCTTTGGTTTGAGATTCCGGCTTAGAAAAGTGCTGCCACAATAATGATAATTTGTAGAGAGACCAAAAATATTTTGAGATCACCGTAATGCCTTTGGTTTACCAGGATGAGCAACCAACCACAGGCCTCTGTTCGCAAGAGCACGGCGTGGACCCTGCCTGCTGGGAGTCTGTCTGCCGTGGGAGGGCCCCCGCCACCACTCATCAGGAGCACACTGCAGCAGGAGGGAGCCAGGAACTGTTCCGTCTGTGTGTGCCGATGACCCAGTGTGTCATCTCCGCTCGTCACCCAGCCCTGCATCCGTGTGAGGGAACTTCCACACAAACAACAGACTCCCAGCCGGTGGACAGGTTTGTCCTTCTGATGTCCGTGTTCAGTCTCCGTGGAGGCTTGCTTTCCCATTCAGATGACAGTGCGCACTTATCTGGTTTACACAATGATACCATTTTGAAAGTTGGAAGCCTCAAACTGAGATGACAGTGCAGAACAAAAATGAGTTAGGGTCATGACAATTGCAGTGTTCTTCTTAGGGCGAAAATGTGGACTCTGAGTGTTGTGTATGAATGTGCTGTGGGAAACTTCCAAAGAGCGCCATTCACAATTCGGCATTTTCAAAGAATGTTCCAGCCCTCAAAAGGGCCATTCTTTAAAGTTCGAGTTGGCTTTCGTCAAAACCTTGTATAAATTGGGAAGGCTGATAGAGGTAAGGAAGAGGAGTGAAAAGGACAAGAATGCAAAAACACTAGCCAACAAAAGCCAAGGAAAAAGGTTTTTTTTTTGTTTTTGTTTTTGTTTTTGTTTTTGTTTTACCAATATAGACTTTAAAATGACTTCACACATCTTTGAAAGATAGCCTCTGAACTCTTAATGCATGTGTTCCGTCTGTCTCTACCTAGTGTCTTTACGAATACCCTCTCTGGGCTCTGAAATTTCAGGAGTGATTTCTATCCACACCAAGTTATGAGTATTTGTAGAATTTCTACAAGAGAAAAAAAAATCAGATGAAAAGGAAAATTACTCAATACGAGTTATAGTTAACTGCTCAAATTCAGCCCTTCCCTGTCAGTATACTGTACCACACACTTGGAAGAAATCAGTCAAATACTTGTTTCCTCTTCTCTTTTCAACTGTTACTGTGCTTTGTTTGGCAATAGTTTTCTCTCAGAAACTCATTGCTTATATCATTAAGAATGAAGGGTATGTGTTTAAAATTTTGTGCATTGCAAAGGATAGTTTCACTGAAGTCATGCACCATAAATAAGATGAAATATTGTATTTATTGTCCTTCTTCTAAGCCGTAACTTGTTTTATTCTCTGAATTTGCATTGAGTCAGTCATATGCCACACTACATGATTTTGGTTTTTGAAACGGCACTTATGTTTCCCACTCATTCATCCAATGGGGTCAGATTCTAGTAGATTCCACCTCTCAGGATGATTTTCTTATGTCTGGCTTCCATTATGAGGTTGTTTCTTCTTCCCCTTTCTCTAAGAGAGGCTGACGGAATCTAGGCGTAAGTCAATTGGAAACCAGTCTCTGATTTTTTTCACATCAGTCATTTTCTGTGATTAGTTTCACTGTGTAAATTAGATATTAACTGCACTTCTTGAAAAAAAAAAAATCTCCCTGTTACCTCCTTGAAAGATTCACTTCTGTAGGCCTTTTTTCAATAGGCTCATGACTGCAGATAAAGAAAAAGTAAAAACTAAAACAGTATGTGCCTGAAAAATGACTAAAAAAATTTTGTAACACTTAAAAAAGAAACCTGAATAGCCTTTAATTCTTTAATATGCTTAAATTTTATGTAAATCAGTTTTTGCCACGTGTGTTTGTTCACATTCTAAATGACTTAATGGGATTCTCACGGTCTGTGTCTTCATGTCACATGTATAAAATGGGCTTGTGATGTAAGCGTTTCATCTGGTCAGTGGTTCCTTTGATATTGTACTGCTGCTGAGAGTGGGCTACAGAAACTGCCTTTGGGTAATAAGGTTTCTCTTGGGTAGATTGGAGAGATGGGGGATGGGGGTCAAATTCTCACACGTTTTCTTAACCTATTTGCAGAAACTTTTAAAAGGCATTTGGTTAAACCTCTTGGCAGTACAGTATTCTCGTATTTGTTAACGTCTGTGTTTAGGTACTGGTACCTTTTTGTTTAAAAATGTTCTAAGTGTTGGCTTTAAAGTGAATTTATCTTTAGTATGATAGTTATATGAAAATTATAGGGTTTGTGTGCAGAGAATTTTTTTATAAAGTGCTTTGTAAAAAAAAAATGTATTCTAGCTTTCGCGGTACATATGTGTGATAACTTTAATATCCATGACAGTTAAGTGCAATTATTTCATCACTCTAAAAATGCTATTTTTGTGTCAGTTCCTGCAGGTGTTTTCATGTCTTTGCAAAGTGACACATTTTGATGCCTTCTTGATAAAGTGGTAGACATTTTGTAGCTTTCTAGAAACTTTGTATTCATACGGTATCAATGAAAAATAAAGAAAATGAAAGTGTGGGTCACCTTTTTTATCTGCAAAAGTGTATGTTGTTGAAAATGAAATGTGTTTTCTGTGTTGTGGGCGATTTTCTGAGGACATAGTAAAGGAGGTTGAAGCCATGATCCTTTTGACAGTGTCCACCACGCTCAGTAATCGGAACGTTAGGTGTTATGTCGAGCCAGCTTTCTTACAAACAACCACAAGTCAGTCAGCTTGTATGCTTGCTGTCTCTCTTTAGTGCTTCATTGAAATTGACTTAAGTTTTGCAGAACAGCTTTCTGTGGATCCCAGGCAATCCCGAGAAATTAGGTCCCATGGTCCATGGTACCTAAGTAGGGCCTTGGAGAACCAAAAAGCACACCAGCCCAGCCACTGAGCATTTGTGATTGTTGTTGCCAACTTGCTGGGTATGTGCCAGGAACCAGGCATAGAGCACACAATGCAGCATGGTTCTTACCTGCACGATGCTTCCACACTTAGTAGTAGGACTGCATGTTAAGTTGTAACCCCTCGCCCCTGTCCTCAGCATCACTGTGGGATTTGTGATTCAAGTGTGCAGCATACATGTGTAACGAAGCCTTGGATTCGCTAAGTTTTTCCTACATGCTGGACACTGGGGCAATTATGTTGGTCTGATGTATACATTGTTTCCTTTGATTCTCACAAAAGTCCCAGTGACAGTGACGTTACTGTACCACAACTGAGGCTCCAAAGGGATAGGTCATCCAAGATCATGACTGGTGAGCAGTGAACCCTTGAATGGGTCACCCTGGCTCTTAAGACTGGTCTCTTGGTCCCTGCATTTTGATTCACTGAGAGTTCGGGGAAGCAGTTCAAGCCCGGGGGAGAAATCTAGATTGAAGACGGGGAGAACTTTCTTAAACAGCGATGACTTTGGGCTTCTAACAATAGGACTGAGTGCACCCTGGGATCCTTCGGTTTGAACTAGACCTCAGATCTTGCTTATCCCCTTTTCTTTAAAATCTGAGGTAAAGCCTGCCTCAAATCCCAAGAGACACTGAACAGAGAAGAAATAACATTTCGGCCCCTTTGAAGAGACATTTTTCCACTTGCTACAGTTTGAGAGGGATGCACTTGTTCAGTGAGCTGCTCAGGGTAGGGGGATGGGAACTACGGAACATTTTGTTAAGGCCTTATGATGTGCCAGGCACTTTTATAGTTGCTATTTTCTATAACCCGCATACTCTTAAATAAAGGGATCATTTCCAATAAGGGAATTGAGACTCACTGAAGTTAAGCCCTTGTTAAGGTCATAAAAGCCAGTGACAACTTAGAGATGGAGAAGCTCCCATCCCTTGTAGTTGTGGCTCAACCACTGGCTGTATGGCACTTTTGGCCTCTACCTTCTAAAGCAAGGTGCTTTAATACATCAAAAAGAACTTTTGTTAGTGCCTGCATCTCCAGTCAACTTGAATTCAGCAGAGAGTGACACACTAGGCAAGCTAACATCACTGAGTAAAGAGATTGAAGGAGCAAAGGGAAGGGTAAAGTTTATTAATAAGATGAGGGCATAAGCAACTTTGTTGGGAGCCCCTGATCATCTCTTCTTCTCTTACAGCTACAGGGCACTAAGAAGCATAACTACTATTTATTGAAAGCCAAATTAGCTCATAAGTAAGCAGTGAGCAACTGATATAATTCCAATTAAAAAAAAAAAAGTGTTGTATAAGCCTGTGACGCCTTAGAGGTTTTTTTTTTTTTTTTAACTGTGTTTGAAGACACCTTTGTTCTGTTCAATGTCCCACATGTCAAATTTATCTAGGTTGTAACTAGCAAATAGGCTGCCAACAACCTGACTGTATTTTCTTCAGTAAACATTCTCTCATTTGCTTTGGCTCCCATGAAGCTCAGACTTAAAAGTTGTGCTCCGTGCTAATGATAAGGAACAAACTAAAATACAAAGGCACAGAAAGGCTGAAAATAAAGGATAAAAAGTATACCAGCAAAACACAGTAGAAAGCCAATGTAGCTAAATTATTCTCACACTCATATAGCTCAAGGAAAAAAATTAAGTCTACAGTCATGAGGATTACTTTAAAATGATACAAGTTTCAATTACCCAGGAAGAAAAAAGACTAAAATATATACACCCGACAACATAGTTTCAGATTTATACAGCAAAATTTGACATTCATGACCATACTGGAACATTTTTAAATAACAGTTATTTATGGATAAAGCAGACCAAAAAAATGTAGAACATAGAGGATTTGAAAAATGTGCTATTCTGATTTATAAGACACAAAGTAATGAACTCAACAACTAGAAACAATACATTGTTTTCAAGCTCATAGAATTTTTATAAAAATTGTTCAAGGCCAAAGGTCTAGAAACTAGCCTATGGGCCAAATCTAGCCTATTGTTTGTTTTTGTAAATAAAGTTTTATTAGAACACAGCCACTCTTTGTTTACTTATTCCCATGGCTCTTTTCATGCTACAATGAGAGAGTTGATTAGTTGTAACAAACCCTATAGCCTACAAAGCCTAAAATAATTACTACCTAGCCCTTTACAGAAAAAAAAAAAAAAATGCTTATCATCCTAAGCCAAAAAGCGAGGTCCTGCATCCAATAATCTAAAAAGATATGTTTCCCTTTCTCCAGTGTATATACAGATCCCTTTGATAGTCTGTGGCATTGCAGTGTCTGTCCTCAAGTGTTCCAGCCTCCCCTTTGATCAATGGGTTTAGTTCTGGGAAGGCGAGTAAAAGCTAGTGATTTTTCATTGCAGCATTTGACATCTTTTCACCCAGTCATGATATTTTATGATTAAAACAGTCAAGGAACACTTTTGATAGGTACCCTTCTGTCCTGTCCGTATATTACCATGTTCTTCTAGCCATCTCCACAGATCCCTGTGGTGCCAGGCTCCTTGGTTGCCCTTCCTTGGTGTCTAGCATGGTAATTACTACTTTGCTTCTGACAATTAATTGCTGCCACCTTGTCTTTGCTGTTCCAGCATCCTATAATGTTCATTCAGGCAAGGGAACTCAATTCCATGTCAGTATCCCGTCACCACCCTTGGCCTGCAGACCAGCACTGAGTTTCTCAGCAATGCCAGTGCTCCATTCACTAGTGCATACACGGTTGTTTTAGTGAAGAAAGTGCCTTATTGTCCTCCCAGGGCACAAAGGTGGTGTGTCTTGAATTATAAATCCATCCCCATAGCATTGTCTTTGAACTTTCTGAACTCTACCAAGGCAATTCCAGCACCTCCACTTCATTTACTCTACCCCATCATTTCCTCCAAACTTATAGGAGCAGTCTAGCAGCACATCATCTGGCTGACATAGGATGATCCCTAGTGTCTTTGCCTGGATATTATTAAATCTTGAATTATAGAGGTGTGTGTTACGTGCCATTGAGTCAGTTCCAGCTCCTGGGCACTGAATGAGTGATGTCCTGTCTTCAACAGACCTACTGATCTCCTGTAGACTTGTGTCTATGGCTTCTTTTATGGAGTCAATCCCTCTCAGATTTGGTTTTCCTCTTTTCTTGCTACCTTCTATTTTCCCCAGCATCATTGTCTTTGTTTCAGAAAACCTTGGCTTCTCATGATGTGCCCAAAGTTTTTCCACCCAAAAAGGAAACCTGCATGGCCAATAAACATGAAAAAATTTTCAACTCCATTAGTAATCAGAAATGCAAATTCAAATGAATTAGTACAGTAGATTTAAAATTTTTAAATCTGATCGTACCAAGTATGGGTAAAGAGGTGGAGCAGTGGAGTTTTCATACATGCTTGTAGATGTGTAAATTTGTGCAACCACTTTAGAAAACAATCTAGCATTGCTTAAGAAAAGTGAACATATTCTATAACCCAACAAAATTCATACCTCAGTTTATAAGAAATACTTGCAAAAGTGCTCCACAGATTTGTACAAAAATGTCATAGCCCCATTGGTCCAACCAAAAGAAAAAAACCTTGCAAATGTCTAACAGTAGAATTAAAAAATAAGTTGACTCATTTATATAATAGACCATCGTATGAGTCCAAAGGACACTTGAAATATGTTCCAATATCTTGCAGCCGTGAGGAAGAGTTCATTTGCCATGATTTTTTTCATTTTTCTCCAATTAAGGTATAAAATGAGTAAAGTCCTCTCATTTTAAGTGTATAATTTGTTGAGTTTGGGCAATTGTATAGAGCTCCATAACTACCAACTCAATCAAGAACTGTCACATATTCATTACCATGAAAGTTTCTTATACCCCTTTGCAGTCAGTCCCCTTCCCTGGCTCTCAGCCTCAGGCAAGCACAGATTGGCATTCTGTGCCTGTGACACTGCCTTGTCTAGAATTTTACGTAAACAGAAACATACAGCATGTAGTTTTTGTGTTTGATTCTTTTCACTTAGCCTAATGTCTTGTCATTTGAGAATGGGTCTCATTTTTTTTTTTTTTTTTTTTGGTTCTTCATATGTTGGGTATCTGGATTGTATGTATTATTAACATTAATTGACACTTTTCTCTGTTATTTTACTTCATTTCAGCAGGTGTTTTTCTTGATGGAACTCTTAACTACAAACTTTCTTGGGTGGCAGCTCCAATCTCTTTCAGATCCTTTAGGCTTTAGCTGAGATGCTGTGCCTCTGCTCTGTGTGTTCATGGTCCAGCGGTCAGCTAGAAGTATGAACAGAAAGAATTTAGGGATCCCCTTTCTTGTTCTTTCCCTTCCAGGACTCCCTCTCCTCCCTTTGTAGTTCTATTTTCCTGCATTCAGTGTTCTATTTTCTTAGGCCCAAAAGATGGCTGTTTTCCACCAGCATCACCACCGGCCTGCATAACACAGCCTGCACCTGGCCCCTGGCTAAAAACAGCAGAAATGGGGAGCTCATTTTCTGTAACTTCTTTTACTTCCCACCAAAATTTACCTCCCTCTGCTCGCTCTCCAGTGCTTTCAGTGCCTCCATTTTGTTATGTCCATACAGTAAAATCTTATTCAATCATTACTGTAAACAGAAATCTGACCATGATGTTTAAGGGCAAGTATTAAGATGCTCTTTTTTCTTTTTCTTTTTTTTTTGGCAGGTTTTGAGCTCTTGTGTGGGCTTCTCAATTCTGCCATGAAATCAGTATGACATCTAGTGGCTTGGTAAAGAAAGTGCCAATTGGTTTTAATAGTTTACATATGGATTTGGGGCTTCCTAGGTGTGGAGGTGGGGTGGGGGTGGGTCAGTGCTTACAATATGTTTTAATATTTTATTTTTAAGAAATGTTTACTGGAAAACAGTAACAACTAATATACATAAAGATCTTGACTTCAATCTGCGCATTAATAGGCAGGAAAGACGAGAGAAGGGATGGAAAAGGAATGAAGGATAGGAAAGAAGGGAAGAAAATGAGGGACAAGCATGGAGTGAAAAGAATGCAGGGTGGAGGAGAAATGAGGATAAGGGAAGGCAGGAGAAGAGGAGAAGGAGATGATGCGGGCAAAGGACATTCCAGGAAAAGCAAGCAAGACCAAGAGCCTAAGATTATGATATAACCTGACAGGACAAGAAAAGGAGCGTAGCAGGGAATGTGGTTTATGAAGTGGTCCAGGCGTCAAGTCATGGGGCAGAATTTACCTCTTAGCCAATAGGCCATGGGCCCTCTGAGTCTGTGCCCATCAAGGGAGCGCTCTGGTTCTGAGCCTGTCTGTGCTCAGATCCATTCCTTGCCTTTCCCCTCCGCTGACTGCAGGGGAACTGACTCCCACTGGTTGTTTTCTCCAGGCTCCTATGTCAGCTACGTTCAGCTGAGCAGGGTCAATGGAAGGTACTGGTAGGAGACAAAGAGTGGAAAGAAGGAAGGAGACAGGACATTGCTCCCTGTTTTTGTTTGTTTGTTTGTTTTTTCCATTTCAGGAAGAGCAGTGGCTGTATTTCCTTCATGGCTCTAGCTCCTCTATGAGGGACCCACAGGGTTTTGACTTCTACCAGTGATCTGGCCCTGGGATCTCAGAACACCACCTTATCCTTTGGTCCTTCAAAAAAGTAGGAGCAACTTCCTGTTCCTGTTAATCTTGGGCTTTAGCTTCTCAGCATCCCCACCACCTGTGAAACCAATTCCTGCATCAAAAGCCCTTTGTTGTAAATACCTGAAGTGGTTTCTAGTTGGTGCCCGACTAATACAGGGAGAACACTTTCTCTTCACTGCTCTGCTTTCCATAGAGAGGGATTTTTCTCTTGGCATCTTGCTTTATCCCTTACTTCTCCCCATGGAAGTACACCTGGTTATCAGGTGACAGCGACTGGTCCACATTCTCATTTGGGTGGATCTCTCCTGGGGGAATTCAAGAGCGAATTTTTAGCACATTCTTTAGTTATAGGTAAACTCTGACCTTCAATATTGCCTGTTCTATAATAAAACTGATATTTGAATCTCAGTCTAATTCCTGAGTCTGAATGGGTTTCCAAGGCCAAGACTAGGCATGCTGTTCTTCTTTATTATTATTATCTCCCTCAAATTCCAACAGTAAGCAGGAGAGGGACTAGATTTGTGCTACTACCACATTATAGCCAAGAGAAACTTACATCTCCCCCCAACACCCACCCCCTCCCCAGTCTGGCTTATTAGAAGAGACCCTTTGCCCTACCTGTTCTCCCCAAACATATTTTACTAAATTTCAGTTCCTCGGGGAACTGCTGAGGCCATGCCATAGGGCCAGAAGTCTAATGTCAGATATCAATGAGAAAAGGCCCACTTCATGGGCGCACCAGTCATGCAGTTGGTCAGGACCCACCCTCAGTAGTGCCCATCACTTGGTTTCAATACTCTGTTGTCACCGTCTTGAAATTCTTAATACATTTTCTGACAAGGTGCCCTGCATTTTTCGCTGGACTCCTCAGATTATGTAGCTGGTCCTGGTACTACCCCTATCTTGGGGAAGGGTTGGGCAAGTCCAGTTCCTTGGGATTACATTTAAGGCAGGTGGCACTCCCAAAAGCATCCAGGGTGTTTTCCAGGTGGACAGCAGAGGGCAGCAAACTGCCACTCAAGGGCTTCTGGTCCAGGAGAACTAAGGGTTTAGAGTAGATTTCTCTGAATGTTTATGTTGGGGAAAGCTGGGCGAAGGGTCGGAGTGCTGTTGGTTGTCTGCTTCTCTTTGTCATTGAAAACCAGAAAGTACACTCCTGAGGCCCACGTCGGGTGAGGTGGCATGGGACTTTTGCTACTCCTGTGAAGCCTGTCTGTCCACGTCGAATTAGAGCAGTTGCTTCTAACAGTGACAGTACACACCCAGGGGCAGGGACATAGTGCTACGCGCCACAGTGCTTCTGCTAAGAGCCAGACCTGTAACAAAGAGCCTTCCATGGGGCGCAGCATGGGGATTTGTCTTTCTTAGATCGCCTCTAATCTATGTGTTGTCATCTGTATTTTACTGATGGGAAACTGGACTCAAAAATGTACCTGATATAACTTCCCAACCTGACGTAAGTTCCCACGGTTATGACTTAGAACAGAAAACTCTTATTTACCCAAGGGCTATGACATTCTCAAAAAACAAACAAAAAAGTACTTTTTAAAACTTTTTTTTCTTTTCTACCATAATCCAACAGCTCACTCTGCTCTCCTGTAAAGCCCTGTTATTGTAAAGAGAAGCTCAGCATTGGTTCAAACCTAATGAAAACTGTCTTGGGTGAGCACTTTCTCACATTCCCATCATTTTATAAAAGTTCTCTATAAATAGATTAAATTTAGAAGCTACCTAGAGGACTTTGTGACCTGCAAAGGCAAGCCCCAAATTAATGCTAGTGTCGAAGTAAGACGGAGCTGGAATTTTTCATCGTCAATGGAAATGTCGTACAGAGATTGCAGACACCAGGACTGGGGGACAGTCACAAACGAGAGCAGCATATCAGATGTGAAAGGCAGTGCCAACCTCACTGATGGACATTCACAATTCAAACAGCCAACACTGTGCTCCTGAGCCAATCCGAGTGAGGAGTGAGGTTCGGCTGGCCTGTGTATATTTTGCTTTGCCTTAGCAGCTCGGGAAAGCAGGATTGAATGGTTCAGGGTGGTAACAGTACAGAGCGGGAGTACTAAGGAGTAGCTGAGCTGAGGGCTCTAGAATGACCCAGCTTGGATTCAAAGCCTGATCCTACCACTGCCTAACTGTGGATCTTTGGACAGTTCACTCCATTCTATGAGCCTCAATGTCTTTATTTGTCAATAGTGGTGACAACATTTGCTATCACAGTGTTGTGAAAATGAATAGGATGATGGGTGCCAAGTGTTGATTGGACTCACAAAAGGAAGCTCTTAGGTTGCTCCCTCCTCTGTGCTCAGTCTGGTATTTGCTAGCCAGTATTCTGCTGGCCAAAGAGGTTACTTCATTTTATGTTTTAATACCATCTCCTGTGTCGTGTTTTCTGTAAGCCCTCTAAGATATTGTCAGAAGAAAAGTATTTTAAATTTATTCACAACAAAAAAATTTTTAAATGCCCCTTTATTACCCCCACTGCTCTCTCTTTGGTCCTTTGGGGTGAGGAGAGAACAGATGTGTCCCTGAGTCCCTGGCAGAAAGAGAAGGCTCTGCTCCTTATCCCGCCCCCTGGGGTAAAGCTGCCCAGGGACATTCTTGAGTTTCACAGAGGTGACACCAGAGACGCAAGTCCGGTTCAACCCCAAAAAGCAACCTCTATGAATGTGGAGAGGGGCGACTGCTAGGTTCCCACGAGGTGGGAGACCCCACACAGCAAGCCTGCCACGGACAAAGCTGAACCCTCCCCTGCTGAGCTGGGCATGAGCCAAAAGGCCTTTTAGCAAAGGATTACAGGTCCAGCTGTGATTGTTTGACTCCCTGTGGACAGGATGCAAGTGTGACTGGGAAAAGGCCCGAGCTGGCAAGCTCAAGGGCACTGCAGGGGCTCCTTGAAGAGAGGAAAAAACCCTTCTCCAACGCCCTTCCTTTCCTGTTTGAACAAAATACCTCCCTCCAGCACAAGCTTTTTCCCTCTTTTTTCTTTGCACCTAACAAAGAAAAGAGAATCAGGGAGGCCGTTCTTCTGGATGTCCCAAACTCTAAATCCAAACTCCAGCAGCAGGATCAGCATCATGCTGGGGAGGGCCATACTTTGGGGGGAGCCCGGACATCTCAAACGGCTTCAACACGCAGCTCACCCATATCACCCACAACACTAGCTGCTTTTCATGACCAGGATGCCCAATACTATCTGAATCTTCTTGGGATACTAAGTAAACTGCAGGTATCTTAAAACTTGGAGCCAGATTTCCAAGATGCTTTGTTACATTGTTTTACATTTAAACTAGAAAGATCATCTATATTTTGTGGCTATGTTTTGAAGGAGGGTGGAAAGCTAGATTGATCAAAGAAGTTACTATACTGAAACTTTAGAAGCCACCTCTAATCCTTCTTGGAATGAGATTGGGCATGAAAATCAATAGATAAATGCAAATGAAGTTGAAATATTATCACAAAAATGTCAACTGGATCTAAGACAAGAACTTTGAAAGGGAGTTTATGCAAAGAAAGCCAAGTTGTAGGCTCACAAGGAGCAAAAGCATTGATTTCTAGATTTGGAGGTGAGATATGTAAAGTACTGGGTTGGGTCTTGAATGCATTCACTCTCAAGGCCCCAGTCGGTGGGTGGCCTGGGGCAGGCTGAGGAGCCTGACAGGTCTAATCCATAGGAAAGGGATGTGTAAAGGGACTGCATTTCTCCTGAAAAGAACCTGCTATTCTCACCAGAACAAAAGGAGAACCTGAGAACTTGACCCTTGACTCTTTTCTTCCTACTTTTTCTCCTTCAGCCTCTTTCTCCTCCTTCTCCCCTCTTCCACAATCCCATGAAGCTCCAAGGGGATTTGAGCTGCATTCCAGTCAGCCCTTTGCCAGGATCAGGAGCCACCTCAAGTGGAAACTCAAGTCCTTTTCTTCTGCTTCTTGCCTGGCTCATGGTAACCCCTCTCCCACCTCTAATTTATCATCATTTCTTCTTTAGATAAATATTTTCTGAACTCCTGTACCATGAGTACTCTTTTAAACTTGGACTTGTCCACAGAAGAGCCAAACTAAGAATCCTTCGTAATTGACCAGCACAGGTGAGGTCTCTTTCCTGCCCTAATGTGGAGACTTAACATTCTTACCATCTTTGTTGCCTTATTCCTGACCCCAATTTAGGACTCAGTTTACCTCTTAATACCACCCTGGGAGGCTGCATACTTTTTTAAACCACAGAAGAGCACTGTAGTTTATTGAGCATGTACTCTGTGGACCAGACTCTGCAGCCTTCCTGGAGGGTATTGTAGTGTATGATGTCTCATGGTATAGGGCTTCAGGAAATATTTCTTAAAAGAAAAAGCAGCAATTATACTAAAGGTAGAAGAGGAGGGTGCAGTCTTTCAGCTTTTGGCTCCCAGTTTCTTTGAAGGCAGCAGTTGCAATGAGAAAGAGCCTGAGTTTGCTGGGAAGTTGTGGCATGTCATCACCGCACCATCAGCCTTTTCTGGATGGACTTCCTCCAAGAAGCCCTCCTCCTGAAGCCTGGGCTGCAGCACCTCCTCACCCTGCCCTCTGTGATCCCATCCAACCTAAAATGATGATCTAGAGAGTAACTTACAAGCCGACTCCCCTGACATGGACTCCGGCAAGTCCTGGCAGGTGTCTGCTGGTGTGGGGTGGGAGAGCAGCCCTTGCTGGTGCAGGGGCTGAACACCTGCAGGCCCCAGAACTGTCCCCAGCCCGCCCTCTCCTGCAATCTCGAGCTAGATCTTGAGTTCCAGCTCAGATGCAGGGGAGGGAAATCAGACATAAAATTCCAGGGGCTGGAAATTCTTCCCACAAGGACATTTCCCCACCCCTACCCCACCCCCAATTTCCAGTGAAGCAGAAATTTTAACTCTTCGGGGCAAATTTTCAAAGCTGAGTAGCTACCTATTACACACTTAAATCCTGTTATTTGTTAACAGCATTTGAATGAGTAACTTGCTCCCATTGCTTTGAAAATGTGTCTTTAAATAGGCGGGCAGGAGCGCTTAGAGATGAAAAGTGCAGTGCCTTCCGAGATGCCAGAGGCTGTTCCGAATTGGCATTCCAAGGCTGGTGAAGAAAAAAAAAACTTTCTCTGGAAGAATGTAGAAGGGTAACTTAAAGGGGAGAGGGAACAAAGAGCATATCTGTGCAGTAGGAAAGATTTGTGGACCACCCCACTTGACCACTCTGTGCTTGTTGTTCAGGGACCTGTCCTGTGATCACCAGTTTAAGATGCAGACAAGTGTTACATGCTGCCCCTGGATTTTCTGGGAGGTTAGAGAAGCAGGCCTTTCAGGATAGAACAGGGGTGTCAATTGAAAAGCCCCCTACCATTGATCTTCAGAAGGCCACCTTCCCACAGCAATGCTCAGCAGTCCCCACCCACTCCCGTGGGGATGAACTTGGCTATAAAAACCCTGGAACAAATGGGTGGTCTTCAGTGATGCTTGAGGACCTGCATCCCAGGTGTAGACTACAAAGCCATCAATCGAATAAAGGTACTTGCTGCAACCAAAGAATGAGGTCAGAGACCTGGAGGATTATTGCCCACCTTGGCCCCCAGCAGGCTCTGAGTTCAGCTCAGGGCAGGAAGTAATATGGTATAGATCAGCAGGTTCTCCAAATTGGCTGCGCAGGAGAATCACATGAGAGTTTTAAAAAATCCTGATGTCCAGCCCACCTCTATCACCTGCCTATACCCAAGACATCCAAATCTCTGGAGGTAGGACCCAAGCATCAGTCACTTTTCACATTATTCTAACCTGCAGCTAAGTTTGAGAAATAGTGATGTCAAATGGTTGAGATGATTCTGAGAAGGTTTATCAGCTCTGGCTGAGAAAGGAAGTATTCAAGCAGAGAAGACTAAGAATCCTCCTGTGAAAATTGTGATGTCCTTTGTCGTGGAAATATTTCTACTTCCTTTGGAAAGGAGACTCTACAACTTACTGATTTTTTGTAAACTTGACATTGGAGTTTTATAAAACCTTTAAAAAACTTTTTTTTGGAAATAATTTCAAACTTAGAGAAGTTTCAAGAATAATAGATACAGCCTTTGTATACTCTTTATCTAGAAGCATTAATTATTAATATGTTATCATTTGTTCATATATATGCATGCGTATATGCATATGTACACACATGTATATACATATCTATCCATCTGTATATATACACACATATACATATATAATCTCTGTGTGTATGTATGTACATATGTGCATTATACAGATTTTCTCAACCACTTGAGAGTGAGTTGCATACATCATGCCTCTTCACTATGTATGTGCCCCTTTAATACTTCAGTGTACATTTCCTAAGAACAAAGATATTATCTTATATAAACACAGCACAGTTATAAAACTCAGAAAATTTGACTTTGCTATAATACCGTTATCTAACCTGCAGTTCATATTCCAGTATTGCCAATTGTTTCAATAATATTTTTCATATATCTTTTTTTTCTAATTCAGGATCTAATCTAGAATCACATGTTGTATTTGTTCACAGCTTAAACTTCCTGGTAGGAAAGAGATTTACATTAAAAATTTCTTACTGTGTAATGTAACAAATGACAGAAGGAAGATGTCATATGATCTTAAAACATATTATTTTTCATTCCCAAAATTCATAAGCCAAAAGTTTTTTATTATAAATTCCCTCAAAAGTCAAAAATAAAACATTTTCTCATGATTTTTCAAAACTTTAGAGCTCAAAGATCTCACAAAATATTACCACATTTAACCTTGTGTCTCATAGCATTGTTGTTTAAGGGAAATCTCCCACAATCGATGTGATATAGGAAGCATTACCCCCAGTAATGTCTTCTTATGAGGTGGCCAAAAACTAATTGTTCAGTGAGAAAATAAATGATCTCTTGCTTGGATTACTTCAATAGACACCTGGCTGGTTTCACACTTACATCCTTCCCTCTCTTTGTTTTTTGTTTTTTGTTTGTTTCTCAACCCAGCAACCAGAATGATCCTTTTAAAAACATAAGTCAGAATATGTCCCTGTTCACACTCTCAACACCCTCATTGGCTTCCCAGATCATTCAGAATAAGAGCCAGCATCTTCAAAATTACCTACAAGGCTCTGTATGATGTATCCTCCAGGAACCCGATGCCCATCTGCCCTCCCTCTCTGATGTCATCTCTTACTACTCCTCCACCCCTTGTTTCCACCACTCCAGCCACACTAGCATCCTTGTGGCTTCTTGAAGGTCCAAGGCATACTCCTGCCTCAGGGCCTTTGCATTTGCTTGTAATTCTGTTCTTCTCCCACTTATCCACCTAGCTTGTCCTTCAATTTTTTCAGATCATTGTTCAAATATGAATTCCTTCACCCCCAGCCTTACTCTGTTCTCCAGGACATTCCTCCTTGTACATTTGTCCTTCTCCTCCACATCTGAGTGGACTTTGGGGGCAGCTAAGCTAATTCTTAGCCCACTTACAGTTTATGGCAAGTTAAGGACCCAAATTTCTGACTTTTTAATTTCTGTTTGCAAATCAGCCAATACTTTTGGAATTAATGTCTTTATTAAAATTTATTGTCACATATAGACAATAAACTTAACACTCTGTTAACCAAACCTCTTTCTCTGGACCAGGGATTGGCAAATAACAGCAAACAAGCCAAATCCACCACACTACCTGTTTTTGTAAATAAAGTTTTATTGCAGCATAGCCATGCTCATTTGTTTTCATATTGTCTATGGCTGTTTTCATGCTACAAAGGTAGAGTTGAGCAGTTACAAAAAAAAAAAAAAAAAAAAAACATATGGCATAAAGCTGAAAACATTCACCATCAGATGGCTCATGGTCTACTTTCCAAATTATTGCAGGCCCAGCTTTATTCAACATTTTATTATTGCATATCATGGATTGCCATCTTTCCAGCCTAACAGATAAGCTAATGCACGTATCTTAAATGTCTGTGTTATGGCAATATTCCACTCCTGGTGCTAGTCAGGATACTTAACAACAGCTGACATGATCAAAATCCCTAGGGTTTAACCCAACAAAAGTTTGAGTTGCTCATTAAAGTTTGAAGCCGGGTGGGCAACTACCCTCCATCTTATATCTGTACCACTGAGAATGTGTGACCTCCGAAGTCACTCAGCAGGTTAAGAGGGGTGGAGGAAGAATCTTCTTCTCAGCTGCCTTTCCTTTCATTGGCCAGACCAGTTATAAGGCCCCAATCTAAATATAAGAGGGGCTGGGGTGCTTAGGGGATCATTTGAATGTTTGATGAGTTCTAATAAGTCTTTGTAACTTTAATCCTTGATCTCCAAGCAAGATTGGATCTAAACTCAGCCCCATAAGAGCCTCTTGAAGGATCTCATAGAATGGGATTCCACACCCTATTCCAGAGAACCTGGAAGTCTTTCTTCATATTCAGTGAAATCAAAGAATTCCTTTTACCTTGAAAGCCCTTGATCATGGGAAGAAATCATTTGATAAAAGGAAAGGGGTATGTGTGACAGAAGGGGAGAAGTGGAGAAAAGATTTGTGAGAAAGAAAGAGATACTTGAAGTGAAAAAGGAGGGCAGCCAAAATGATTAAAGGTCTTTAGATACCTGTGAACTGCCATGCATTTCAGAGCACGGGCACCATTTAAATCCAAGCTATCATTACGACTACAACACTATTTATTTATTTCAATGTTATTAATACACTTAAGTATTTTATGACTTGAAGTGACTTGAAAAATAAACAACCATTTCTCCAAGTCATCGAAGAAGGGTCCAGAGTTCATTTCTGCTTAATAGATCAAGATAGCAAATCACATTTTCTATCAAAAGGAAATGTTTAGAGAGCTTTTGGGGCAGGCTGGGTCTTTGACCTGAGAGACAGGAATTTTGGCTCTGTGCCCAGTACTTTTTTCTGACCCTGTTCATGACCCTAAGAAGTCACATAACTTTTTTGGAACCTCAGTTTCTCCCTTTGAAACAACCACTGCTTGCCTTCTTGGGCAAGTTGGGTGATTAATGATGACACCGTGTTAGCAAAGTTACTTTGAGGCCTTTGGATGAAAGACAACCTATAAATTCTGCTGAAGATTTACTGGCTTATTAAAGGAATAGCAGCACATAGTACTCCACTAATAAATGTTGACAAAATCAATGTTCTCCATTCATCCTGGCAAGGACAGGCTATTCATCTATTGCAAGTGTGATGAGAGAGCATGTCTTCCAAGGTCATAAAATGTTATATTAATATTGCCTAGAAACATATTTTGGGTCTTTATCTATATTGTCACCTGGAATTATAACTAATAGAATTAGCCATGTAGATTTCTAATGATCTAATAACTAATAATGAACAAAACAGGTATGTGGTACACCTTTGTCTCTTGACCTAGATATGAAAAAGAATAACGAGGATTGCTACTCCAAAAGTTAAAACCAGAATTCTGGTAAAATAAAATTTAAATAAAGCTGTGAGAGGAACGTGGAGTGTTGTGTGAGCAGCACTTTCACTGAGCCTCCTGACAAAATTAGGCCGGCAGGCCTATGTTGGTCAAGTAGGAAGGTTATATAGAGATTTCAGAGCTACTATTGATTCCTTATATCCAGGTTTCTCATCAACTCCGCCAATCTACAGGGGCTTGAACACACAGTCTCCATGTTACCTGAGCATTGTAGGTGATTGCTCTGGTTATGTAGAAAGAGTTAAGGAGTGATGAGTCCAGGAGATTAAGTCTGTCACTAACTGCACAACCTGGAGCAAACTATTTACTAGGCTTCAGATACCTAATCTGTAAAATGAGGGCATTGCACTAATAATAAAACTATCGTGTAGTGAGCATATACTAAATACCAGGCCCTTTAGCTCACAATCTGGACCAGCCTCACAAAGTAGGAGTCTGTCTTAGTCTGCCCGGCCTTATGAAACAAAACATCATAGACTAGGGGGCTTAAACAACAGAAATTTATTTCTCACAGTCCTGGAGGCTGGAAGTCCAAGATCAGGGTACCTACATGATCTGGTTCTGGAGGGCCCTCCTCCAGGTTACAGACTTCTGAATTCTCTGTCTTCATATGGCAAAGAAAAGAGAGAGGAAGCAAGCTCTCTAGTGATTCTTATAAGAACATGAATCCCATTTATGCGAGCTCTAACCTCATGACCTCATCTAATCCTAATTACCTCCCAATATGCCATCACACTGGGGGGATATGATTTCGACATATAAACTTGGGGGGAGGGGTGGACATGAACATTCAGCCCATAACAGAGTAATAACTAGAAAATGGAAGACTGGGGATTTGAGCTTAGATCTGTCTAAAATCTGTCTTTTCAATGTACTAGATCAGTGTGCAAACATGCTGGTTTTTCTCCCGTCTTAACAAACGAACAAATGCCTTCTGATGCCATTTTACCCAGCTACTGCCCCATCTTTTCGCATCTCCTTACAGTACTTCTATAATGAGCTATCTGTACTTGTTGTCTACAATGTCATTCCTTCTATTCTCTCTTAAACTCAACCCACCTGGGCTTCTGCCCCCAGCAAGCCTCTGAAGTCTCGTTATGTTTATCAAGAACCCCACATGCTAAGTCCAGTGACCGTCCATCACTTCTCATCTTACTTGACTTAGCAGCGGCATTTGACAGTTGATCCATCCCTCCTCCTTGATATGCTCTCTTAACTTGGCCTCCAGGACTCTCCTTTTGCTTGGGTTTTTTTCCTATCTCCTTGGTTGCTCTTTATCAGTCTTATTTGGTAGTATCTTCTCCCCAAAAGTTTTGGGGAGCTAGAAGGACTTCTAGAAGCTAGACTTTGGACTTCTTTTCTCTGCCTACACTCACTCCCATGGTGATGATACCCAGTTTCAAGGTTTTTCATATCATCCTTATGCATATGACTCCTCAATTTTTATCTTTAATCCAAACCTCTCTTGTGGATTTCACCCTTGGGAAACCAATTGCCACTTGATATCTCCACTTGGATATCTAATGGACACCCAAAATCAGCATGTTCAAACATGCACCCCTGATCTTTTCACTGAAACCTGTCCTACTTTCACCCTTCTCCATCTTAGATGATTGTAACTTTATCCTTCCCGTTTCCTAAGCCAAGAAGCTTGACTCATCCTTTCTTCTACTCTTGCTTGCATACTCCACATCCAATCTATTAGGAAACCCACTTGGCTTTACCTTCAAAATGTACCTAGAAACTGACCCATTCTCACCACTCCCACTGCTATTACTCTGGTCCAAGCCATCATTAAATTAACTTTTACTTGGGCATCTACTCTGTGCTGGACTTTGTGCCAGATTCCAGGAATACAGATAAATAGGACACAGGCCCTGCCCAGAAAGAGCACATAACCTAGTGGGGAAGATAGATATGGAATTAGGTAATTGGAATGTATTGTGATAAGTGCTGTGACAGAGACATGGCAGGGATACAATCTTTATATCCCTTCTAGTTCAGATGTTAAAGCTGCTCATTTTAGTCACTTATCTTTAAATCAAGCTGACCTACAATGTGCTAGGCATCCTAAAACCAATTAAGACAAGTTTTATGGCTACTAGACCCATTTGTTCATAACAGTCAATACCTGTCTTTCTACCTTTTATCTTGGCTTTCTGTTCTGTGTCACACACACCCATGAGCTTAGAGGTAGAACTCAGAATTTCCCAGCATTGACATTCAGTGTGTGTTTCCCAGGATGAAGTCTACACTGACCACCCTGCTCTCATTCTATCTGGTTCCTTATGGTTCACTTGCGCACACTGGAGGAAAGTTCTTTCTCTATGCGAGTTTTAAAATTCCGCTAATCAATGAACTCTCTCTGCCCCACTATTAATTTCAACCTAGAAAAGGGAGTTTTCTCACATATAACCTTTCCAAACAAAAGCAGCTCTGGAGTGGTGATCAAGGCAATGATTAAGCAGTCACAAATAAACTGTGAGCTTGCATTCACTTCTGCAGGCAGCAGCCTGGGCTTCTTCCTGGAGACTGTTGACAGAGGAACTCTAGAAGGCAAAAAAAAAAAAACCAACCTTTAAATAACAAGAGAATGGTCTGAAGTGCAGGAACAAGATTCAGCTGGTGATGGATGAGCGGTCACTCTCCCGAGTCCATGATTTAGAGAGCTCAATTTACCCACCGTTCTCAGACACTTGAGCTGCTAAAAGAGACCTGAGGAAAGTCCCCAGCCTGCCCCTCCTGTGGATGATTATTCTCCTGCAGAAGCACCCAGTGGTCCTGGAGCTCCTTATCCTCTTGGGGTATCTGGCAGCCCTCAGAGTGCGGAAGCCTGAACTGAACCAAGAGCTCTTGTTGCAACCTGAGCTGCTTCCCTCTTCCCCTGACCTCAACAGTCCACAGATCTCAACACTAAGAAAAAGTCTTTTATACTGGAAAACTCATAGTCAGGAAGAGTTTAAACTTTCCCCTTGGCAGAGGGGGAGGTGGGGGGGGGACCTATTTTTTAAAGGTTTTCCTCATCGTCTTTTGATATGTTAATTTCAGGTCTTGTCCTATATTTTGAGAATAAAAGGACCAACGAATCAGTGTCTTTCTGCCAGGACTACTTCTCTGTCTCTCTCTGTCTCTGTCTCTGTCTCATGCGATCTCTTTCTCCCCCACCTCCCTACACGCAATTTGTTGAGCACACACCTTTTCTGCCAATTCTATTGCATGTATTGTCCCCTCCTCACCACCCCCACATTCCCGTCCAGCTCCAGGCGCTCCCAGTCTCTGAGGAGGACTAGGTCAATAAGCCTCCTAATGAATATTCATCTCTTTGGTCTCATACCGTTTGAGGGTGGGGGAGGGAATGTGGATTGGATATCAAATTTCAATGACTTGTACTTTTTCTTAAGTGTAGCATCATGAAAGAGATTTGGAGTAAGTGATTAAAATTTTTTAATAATTGAGAGTAGCCAAGATTCAAGAACTAAGGAAAATGCATAAGTCATTAGGTCCAATTTATAAAAATCCTTTGCATTCATGATTGATCACCTATAGTGATAAATGAATGCTGTCAGAAAACATTCCAATTCAAACTTATACAGAAAATGACATGTTGACTACATAGATATATACCAAAATGACAGAAATAGAAACCACTTGTATTTACTTTTACACTATATTTTACAAATGGAGAACAATAGCTCTAGACCTTTTGGCACAATCATCAAACATTTGTTGTGTTTACCATATGTAGGGCAACTGTACAAGGATAAATAGTTATAATGTCTCTTTAGGAGTTAAACATGGATTTTCAAACAGATAGGAATCTTTGGAAACTTTAGATCTGTAAACAATATTAATTTGATTTTATTTGGTTCTCATCCATATTATGGCAGGAATCAATGGTTTCTTGTTTTTAGTTGCTGTATGGTGTTCTATTGAGTGAAAGTACCACAGCTCGTTTATCCATTCATCAGTCGAAGGACATTTGGGTTGTTTCCAGTTTTTGGTGATTATAAGTAAAGCCATTCTATACACATATGTGAAAGTTTTTGTGTGAGCATAACTTTTCATTTATCTTGAGTAAATACTTATGAGTGGGGATGCTGTAGGAGAGTTCCAGTTTCTCCACATCATTGCCAGCACCTGGTACTAACAGACTTTAAACATTTGGAAGAAATTTAAGTTATTCGAATAGGTATATAATGGTATCAAATTGTGATTTTAATTTGCATTTCTCTAATGACTAATGTTGCTGAGTATTTTTCATTTGCTTGCCATCCATATATTTTCTTTACTAGAGTACCTTCAAATCTTTTGCTATTTTAAAACTTGGGTTGTGTGAAGCAACCTAACTTAGGGGGAGGTTCCTCAATGTCTCCCAGGACCTCCCTGTTCATTGAGAGAACAAGGTAAAGAAGGGCAGAACACGTGAGAAGGGGCAAAACTCTGAAAGCTGTAAGAATTAACCCAAGGGAGCTATTTTAAATCAAAGGAGGCTAAAAACTTTTAAATGGCAAACTCAACCTTTTCAACCATCAGAAAGACAAGTAAAAATGAAAGAAAATTATGTATATTTTTGCACATCTGAGTCAACAAATGTGATTTTTTTTTTTGACCAGAATACATGTAGAATATATTTGAAGAAGAATAGTGAGAGAGAAGACAAGGAAGGTAGGTTGAAATTAGAACACTAAAGTTTTCTTTTAGGGAAGAGAAATCGAAGACATTCATGTCAGTTTCTCTGGTTTCTGAATAGAAGGGCCAGGATGACATCTGATAATCTAAGAATAAACCGTCTCCTTGAGGACGAGTGAATTAAGGCAGTCAGAGGGCAACTACTTCATGATTACGTTTAATATGAAATTATCTAAAGTAGTTAAACTCAGAAGCATAGAAAAATAATGGTTGACAGGAACTGTGGGTTAGGGAGATGTTCAGTGGGTATAAAATTTTAGTTATGCTACATAAGTTCTAGAGATGTGCTCTACAGCAATTGCCTACAGTTAATAATATTGTATTGTGCACTTCAAACTTGTTAAAAAGGTAGCTCACATGTTAAGTGTTCTTAACACACACACACACACATGCACGCACACACACACACACCACAAAGAAACTTGGGAAGGTGTTGGATATGTTTATTGCCTTGATTGTAGTGCTAATATCATGAGTGTTTGCATATATCCAAACTCATCAAACTGTACACGTTAAACATGTGCAGTTATCTGTATATTAATTAAACCTCAATAAAGCTGTTTTTCAAAAAAATTATTTTCCTTATATTATTGAAAAACATCTATCCTCCTCACTGTCTTGGTCTATTATTGTTATTGGTCAACAGCTCCTTATTACCTACAGGATAGAGTCCAAACATCTGAGCAATGACATGAACAAACCCTTATAATTAGCCCTGACAGCCTGCCCACTCATTTCTTTCTGCTCCTAAACATATTTTTATTCACAGCTAAACCATACTATTTAAAGGTTCTCAAGTGCTGCACTGTTTTCTTTAATTTTTGCACACGCTGTGTCCTTTGCCTGTCTTCGCAGGTGATTCCTACTCATCTCTCAAGGCCCAGATTAGAAACTTTGGAATTGTGGAAAGATATTAGGTGTCTGATGTTGTGTTGCTGCTATAATTTTATATTACTTACCTATTTCTGCATAACATATTGCTGAAAAACTTAGTGCCTTAAAACAACAAACATGTATTAGCTCACAGTTTCTGTGGATCAGGAATTTGGGAGTGGTTTGGCTGGGTGGTTCTGGTTTATAGTATCTCACAAGGTTGTAGGCGACTGTAATTTGGGACTGTAGGCATCTGAAGGCTTGACTGGGGCTGAAAGATCCACTTCCCAGCTCAATCATGTGGCTAAGCAGGAGGCCTTAGTTCCTTGTGGGCTGTTGGCTGAAAATCTCAGTTCCTCACCAGTTGGGTTTTTTCTCACAACATGGCAGCTGCCTTCCCCAGAGCCAGTGATCCAAGAGAGAGACAGAAACCACAATGTCTTTTATGACCTAGACTTGGAGGTGCCATACCATCATTTCTACCATATTCTACTGGTTACACAAAGAGTAGAGAACAGGACCACACAGGGTATGACTTACCAGGAAGCCAGGAACATTGGGGGGCATCTTAGAGGCTGGCTACCACAAGAGCATAGACTCAAAATCCACAAGACCCAGGTTCAAATCCTGGTTCTACCACATATTAGCTGTGTTACCATACATAACTTACTTAACCTCTCTGAGCCCTGCTTTCACATCTATAAAATATATATGATAGTATTAACCTTATGGAGTTGATGTTGGGCCTAATAAAGATGATTTACAAAAAGCACCTGGCTTAGTAAGCATTTAATAAATGTTGGCTATTATTAAGGTGATCTCAGTTCACAGTTTCCTCAGGTCAATGGCCTCAAGAGTGATTCTAAATAGCCCTCCTATGTTCTTGCCTGGCTTCTCCACTTGGATACTCACTCTCAGACACAAGGGCCTCTCTGTCCACTTCCTTCCTCCACTGTTTTACTTTGAATGGTCTCAGGCTTGTTTAATAATATTAAGCTGTAATTCCATTCCCCCACAACCCAAAGATATGAGTCAGATAATACGTGCATCCTTAGATTAAAACTTCAAGTTTGGCTTGTTAGCTCCATCCCATGTGTGGCACCTGCTCCAAATTTTATTAACAGCCACCAGTTATTGAGCATTATCACAGTGCCAGACTCACATTCATGTTATCCCTCTGACAATCTACTACCACAGAAAGAAATGAGGATGCTAATTAGGATCCTAAACCCTTCAGTTTTTGACCTAAGACTTCTAGGTTTCAAGAGATTCTTTCCAGATTTCTTTTGCCCCAATTATTCTTTCTATATTTTGGTTACTCCCTCCTCATCCCTACCCCATTCCCCAAAGCCCGCTGTCTACCTTTCTTTGCCTGCTCCGGGTTCTGGAAGCTGAACCCCTCTGGAAGCATCACTGCAGCCCTTTTGCCTTCTGGTTCCCTTTGAGTTAAGACTAGAAAAGGCATCTATTAGAGATCAAAGTATTTTTTTCCTGCTGCTTCTCTGCTTTGGTGTTGTGCCTTCAGCAATACTTTGTTCCTCCATGGCCACAGCTCCTGCTTGGGTGGGTAGAAGGGAGGTGTCTCCTCCAAGTCTCTAGCCCTCACTTGGCCCAGAAACACAACTTCTTCCCCTTGCCCTTTCAGGCCCAGGGGTGGTAATGCCTTCCAACTATTACAAACTATGGCTAATATTAAACTATTGTCTCAACTCCAGGAACTTGCAAAATACATTATTCGCCATCATGATTTTCTTTATATGACTTCTTATCAAGGAACACACTTCACAGCAAAAGAAGTGAGGCAACAGGTCCATGCCCATAGGATCTCCTGTCCTTACCTTGTAAGAAGCAACAGATCGTGTAGAAGGTTGAGTGGAACAGCCTACGGAAGATCTATCTGTGGCACCAACTGCGAGACAACATTATGAAATTTTTGGGTTCTATTTTACAGAATGTAGTATATACTTTGAATCAGTAACCAATATATGTTTCCCTTTTCCTCATAAATAAAATACACAGGTCCAATATCAAGGTGTGGAAGCTCTTACCCACAGAATGTTGGCCTGACGTTTTAGACTTTTGAGTACTTAAGGGAAGAATGCCTCCATCAGGGGTGAACCATTGGAGTGAACCATCCGGGGTTCATTGGTCACTAAACCAAAAAGCAAAGGAGGATGTTACTCTCCCTGCTGGAATGGTAGGCTCTAATCACCAAGGAGAAATTAGATGGCTGCCACACACACTATGAGAGCATGGAGGATCATATCTGGAACCCAGGGGATGCTTGGGGGTATCACTTACTACTGTTAAAATAGTAATACTTAATGAAAAAAGGCTAAACCACTGAAGAATCAGAATTTTCAGAAATGAAAGTTGGGATGATTCTGCCCATACCCGGTGATATCCTGGCTGAGGGCAAAGGAAAGAAACATGGAATGAGTAGCAGAGAAAGGAATTTATAAATATTAACTCTGCCTAGTGATCAGCTACAAAAACAAGGACTGTCACAACTAGGCATGGTTTCTTTTTTACCTGTTATTCTGTATACACACACATTTCTTTTCTCTCTCTCTTTTCTTATAATTTATAGACGACGTAGTGGCAGTGGTGAACTTTAAATTTTCATCTTTGATTACAGAACACTCAAACAGGATGATATTCACATTACCCAGATACTTGGATGCCTACTGTGATCATGCTACTCTCCCAGCACCTCCACGTGCTCACCAACGCGGAAGCTCTCCAAACTCCATCCTTTTGGTTTTTTTATAAAGGTTTCATTACATAGACAAGATTGATTAAATCATTGACTATTGGAGATTGAATTCCATCTCCAGCCCCTCTCCCCTCCCTAGAGGTCAGACAGTGGTACTAAAAGTTCTAACTTTAGAATCAATCATATGGTTGATTCCACTGGCAATCAGCCCCCATCCTCAGATGCTTTCCAAAAGTCATCTCATTACATAACAAAAGACACTTGCTCACTCTCAACACTTAGGAAATTTCAAGAGTGCTGGGAGCTGAGAGCCAGGAACTGTGGAGGAAAACCAAATACATATGAGAAATATATTTTGGTCATCTGAAAGACCAAGTATATATTTCTTATAAATGACAGTATCACAGGTACATATTTTTTAAATATTTCCATTAAAAAAGGAATTAGCTTGGTACTAAAATTAGGCAAGAGCACACTGAATTTATGAACTAGATTTTAAAATTTCTAAAAAAAAAAAAGTAGAGAACCAAATAATTGTGTTTTCTTTCTTCTCCCTCTCCTTTCTTCTCCTCCTTCCCTCCCCATTGTGTTTTATGACCAACAAAGGTTTATTCCATGAATGCTCATTTTAAAAATTTAATTTAAAAAACAGTGCTTGATGTATTGAACTTCACATTTTTCTCAATAAAACTCAGTTATGTGGATACCACAGCTTACAGGCTTTAAATGTATGGCTGAAATCGGTGGTAGGTTAATTGATGGACATGCTAACAAAAAAAAATTAATTATCTGTTTCGTCTTCTAAGTACTTCTAAGATTTTTTGCATTGTTGTCAATCATTAGTCCCTGACTACAATTAACCACAAACTCTCTCATTAATATGTCAGAACTCTTGGACTAACCACATTTTGGATGTCAATGAAAATTTAGGAAGATAAGATGGTTGAAAAGAGAAAGTAGCCTTTTCAAGAGATGGGACAAAGAAGAGAACCAAGATATCAGCTTTAGCTGACATGTCAAAAATATACTTATATTGGTCTTTGTAGTGCATGATTGATATTTCCTTTCTTTGGGCTGCTAATTCATCTTCCTAATTATGAACATGGGCCAACAACAAAGATATTTAGTATTCCCTGAGGAAATACCTCAGTTAACACATTGGGCAGGGTTGGGTAAGAAATGAAGAACAATGAAGCCCAGAAAAAGACTATAAGAACCAGGGATACAATTTTTGGGTGTTCATGAGGTCAATGGAGCCCTGATGTACTCTGGAAATCCTGTACCCAGTATGGTTCCATGAGTGGACTTCTAGGGGCCCTCAAGGGATCCCCTCAGGCATGGAAATTACCCTGGCAATCTGCCAGGTCTTGAGATTACAGGCTGGTGAGAAATCAGGATGCACATGGTGTGGATCAATAATCCAAAAATGTCTCTCTTGAGTTCCTCTAAATTTTTATAGTTCCGTCATGAAATCCTGAAAATTTACCTCCTTTGAGTCATGTGTAGAGTGAGTGGTGTCTTAGAAGAACTTGGAGATCTTTTAAAAAATGTCGATTCCTGGGCCCCACTTCAGACCAATTGAATCTGAATCTCTGGAGGAAGGGTCAATGCATTGGTAAGTTTGAAAACTCCTAGGTGATTGTAGGGCTGAGAGAGCTCTAGAATCTAGAGATCACACTAAACTGTCTACAAGGATCTGATATCTTTAATTTGTCTATTGCAAACTCTGGCTTCAAATCCACTGTTTTTTGTTGTTGGGGATAGCCCCCTTTTCTTCTGTTCAGATAAACCCACAGTCTGCTCCAGTGGAAGTATTTTACCTGCTTAACCTCCTTGGTGACATTTAGTGTCCTTCCTTCCTTCCTTCCTTCCTTCCTTCCTTCCTTCCTTCCTTCCTTCTTCTTCCTTTTCTTTCTTTCTCCCTCTCCTTTCCCTTCTCCTCCCCTCCCCTCCCCTCCCCATCCTTCCCCTTTCTCTCTCTCTCTCTCTCTCTCTCTCTCTCTCTCTCTCTCTCTCTCTCTCTCTCTCTCTGGAATGCTTTCTGTGACCAGATTCAGCCTCTTTCTTTCTGAATATCTTGACTAATCCCATGTGAGGACCACCATCTCTGCCACCATCAGACATGTCACTTCCAGAGTTGTCCACCACCTACTTAAGGTATATGCACATATTCAAAGGGAATGTGGCTTTCCTGCCTGCTAGCTTACCACCTTTTCTCCATTCCCAGTGTCCCTATTTCTTCAGAGAGAGACAATTGACCATTTCTCACAGCTAGTTTATGTGCCACACTGCATGCTTTGACAGAAAGACCCTGTCAGTCAGCCTGTGGTGTGGCATGTGAACTGGTTCTTCCTAAATGAGATACTCCAGAGAATGACATTCACATATTTAAGTGTGTCAACTTTGGTCTGAAAAAAGATGCTGGTATACTGCCCCAGTGCACTCACAAAAGCGCACTGGTCATTTCAGGGCCCAAACTTCTCACCTGCACTGGCTGTGATTCGTCTCTAGTAGACAATGATTAACTACCTGACTTCCGGTTTTCTCAGACACAAACTACAAATGCAAACTTATCTTTATGCAAAACCATTCTTCCCAACACATTCTAGTTTACAGACTTTACAGCTAGACTCCCTAGTGCACCTATCTTCCTGGGAAACCTCTAGAACTGGCTGTGGCATAGACATGCAGAGATGTGAGACACGTGGTGTGTCAGCTGCCATTCTCCCCTTCAGCAAGCTTGACAGACATTGCTATTGTCTTTTCCTCTTGACAAGAATGAGGCCTCAGTTTTCTCAATACTAGATCCAGGCGATCATTATTATTTGAAGTTTTCAAAAAATCGCAAAGTCTATTGCCCACCACAAGCGGTGGAAGGAAATACCTTGGAAACTGCACACACTTAGGTTTGAATCTCAACCTTACAACTCACCTAACTTCAGTTTCTTTATTTTTAGACTACCTCTTTACCATCAGGTGGCTATGAGAATATCTGTAAAATATCTAGTACCTCACCTAGTACAGTAAATGTGGATTCCTCTCTATTCTCTTCATTAGGGGACATTTCCTAGAAGATTGAATGAGCATTTTCTTAGTGGTAGATAACAGACGCCCAAGGAAAGACAAGATCAATGTTTGTGTGAGGGAGATGGTATGTATAGGTAAAAATGATAGAATTTTCAGAGTTTATAAGGGAAGAGCCTACAGACCCCAAAAACTCTAGGTGTAGAGGTAGCCCAGAAGCTAAGAAGACAGGGCAGTGAGGCTGTTTTCAAAAGATAAAAAATGTTAAAAAGAAATAATTAGCAAGAAATGAAAGTACATGACAAGTTTAGGGGAAAATGGCAAAGCAGCATCCTGAGTTGCTGATAAATTAGCTATAAATTAAATTAAATTCTTAAATGAAGTTCTAACACCTTTCTCCAATTATTTGAACCTTTCTTCTTTCTAATGAATCATCAGAGACCATAATACACAAATTGGCCATAAAGCAGTGAGATGGATTGCCAAGTCAAACACGAGGAAAATCAGTGTCAGTGCTTCAGAGCACATCCAATTAGTGCTTAGTATTAAGAATTAACATTTCATTCATGGTTGCTAAATTCATCATAAACACTCTCTAAACGACTAAGATAGTAGAAAGGAGAAAAAAAAAAAAAGCCTGGGACTAAAAAGGCGATGCCTCTTAACTAAACACGTAACATCGATGGGAGTTAAGCTTCTTCATCTGTAAAATGAAGGGGCCATTCGACATGGATCAATGATGTATCATTTAAAACGTTTTTGGTTCTAAGTAATGGAAAAGCTGAATCATATTGGCTTAAATTATAAAGGAAATTTATAGGATCACGTAATTGAAAAGCCCAAAACGATTTGAAAAGCTTCAGGTCTAGCTCAAACAACTTAACCAGGAACTAATTGCCCGCTCACCATTTCTTGGCCCTGCTTCCTCCGTGTTGCTTCAGCTCAGGCAGACCTCCGCAGACCTTTTGGTTGCAAAATGGCTTCCAGCTGTTCCCTGGGGCTACATGTCCTCATTTATGGATGACACAAAGCGAAAGTCTTTGTGCCAATGTTATCCGTAGAAATCTGGAGATTCACTCTAACCACACCCCTTCTGGTCACATACCCGTTTCTGAACCAATCACTGAGACAGGGGACGGAACGTGATGATTGGCCAGGCCTAGATCGTGCGGTGTTGGGTCTATTCCCACTGCAAGGGGTGGATTAGCCTCCCCATAATTGCACTGATTCCCATATGGAATAGGATTAGTGGGAAGTGGGGAGGAGAAAAAGAAAGGTGCAGAGTCAAGTGACACATTTTTGTGGTCAAGGAAAACACCAATATATAAAATATAAGCAAATGGAGCTTCACAAGCTGATGTAGGAACCGGGGTTTAGAGCCCTGTATTTTTTCGCTCCTAAGAGACCTCTTTAGAAACCTAGTGCTTCAGGAAATAGGGATATAAATAATGTCTTTGTGGTCCATGCAGCTCTATTCTTCACTATTGCTTAATAAGCAAATATCTACTCGGACAACATGTGTTAATGTCAACTGTCTCCAGGCACTTCAGCGGGCCCTGTGCTATTTAGTCTGTGTACAGCTTTGTGAACTAGGTAGAACATTAATTTTATTAAGAATATTCTTTATAATTACAGCCTTCTCAACATAAAGACTTATCAGTACCCAGCTATCATTTTTCAAGCTTACCAAAGCCCTGCAACTATTTACCTAAGTTTCTGATAAAGACCAGAGCACTAAAGCCATAGATCAGCACAAGTTGCTAACAAAGCCAATATGTGAAGCTAAGGAGAAAAGGCATGAAAGCAGAAGGAAAACCAAGGCTTTTTTCAACTGAACAAGGATCAGAAATTTGGTTTCCTCAAAGACTCAGAGAATTAACAAAATATCATATTCACTTTGAAAGTCATGTGGAAAGCATTTACACTTCTTTGAAAAAGTTGAAGTTTCCTTTAATAAGACCTTAGGCATAAAATCTGAAATACTTTTTAAAAATTATGATTTTAAATGGTGGTAAAATGTACCTAACATAAAATTTACCATTTTAACTACTTGTAAGTGTACAGTTCAGAGGCATTAAGTACATTTACACTGTCGTGCGACCATCACCAGTGTCCGTCTCCAGAACGCTTTTTATCTTGCAAAACTGAAACTAGGCACCTATAAACAATAACTCATTGTCTCCCCTTTCCCCCTAGTCCATGGCAACCACCATTCTTCTTTCTGTCTCTATGAATTTGACTACTCTAGGGACCTCATATAAGTGGAATATAAAGTGCTTGTCTTCTTTATGACTGATTTATTTCACCTTGCATAATATCCTTAAGATTCATCATGTGCAGAATTTCCTTCCTTATTTAAGACTGATTCGTATGTGTATACCATGTTTTGTTTAACTGCTTATCTGTTGATGGACATTTGGGATACTTCCACTTTTTGGCTATTGTGAATAATGCTGCCAGGAACGTGGGTGTACAAATATTTTTCTGAGATCTTGCTTTTGATTATTTTGGATATGTACATATTGAGAAATGGAATTGTTGGGTCATATGGATTAAATACTTTTTATGGCATAGTTTTGTTTTGTAAAATTCTTTAATGTATATTCTAAAGTAGCAAATACTCACAGACTGACAATTTAATGATTTCGTCTTACAGTGTAACCATAGGTGTAAAAGAGAGAACAGCCATACAAAACTTTTGGAAGATCAAGTGGCTTCTTTCCTATTCAGGAAGATTTAAGCTAGTGAGAGTTCAGTTGTGTTCTAGGTTTGCATTTGTGTAGGTTTCCCAATCACAAAATCAAGAGTAAGGGATCCATAGTTTAACCCAGGTTTAACTCAGAGCCTGGGCCCAAGGAAACAATGCTATACTTCAGGAGTAAAACAAAGAGAAACTTCAGCAAGTGGGGAGAGGAGGCTGCGTTACCCAGATGTGACCTATTTTTGCTTATCTAGCCCACAGCCTTCCTTTTCCACCTGGACAGGATGCAATGACAATGAAAATGTGTCTCCATTTCTTCCTCAGTGGGGAAAAGAACATCTTGTGAAGATGGTTTCATTATTTGTATGAAAGGTTCCATTTAATCAAATTTAACTTCTTCGAAGCAATATTTCTTACAGGCAGTTGGCAAGTTCTTTGCAGTTACACCAGCTACTAAAACAATCACGCTTTCAAACCAAGAAATGTGGTATCGAAACTTCTCCCAACTTAATCGACTTCAACTGAGAAAAGAAAGCTAGCATTTTGCTCACATAAAATAGGAGTAACTCAAGTACAGGCCTCATATTGTGTCCCGGTGGTGAGCAGCTGACACACAATAATTTGGTATTGGGGCAGTTGGAGAGAAAGAGTTCGTATTTCTCTACAATGAAGAAAGGCCACACTTTGGGCCAGGGCTATTCTACCCTGAAAAAGCTGGGGGAATGTTTCAGATGTGGCAGTGAAGACACTGTCTCGTTCACACACTCATTAATAGTATCACCTTTCATTAATTGGGCAACAACAGATAATGAAAATTAATCAAACAAAACCTCTTTTGACATAATCTTCATTGGTGATGTCGTGGACTCTTGAACAGAGGATACTTTTTATTTGAGAGACTTCTCTCTGACTGTAAGTGCTATACATTCCCAGGATGATCTGTGAATCAGGAACTAAGTTTGTTTTGTTCGAACAAAGACTAAGAATGCTTAACATCTTCCAGAATGTCTTTCAGATGACTGAAGTCACTGCTACCTTAGACTCTCTTATTTAAACATTTCTATGCTATCACCTTGTAACCTAGGCTTTCACCAAAGAAATGAGATTTCAGAGGATAAAGAATGAACAGCTCCTCTCTACTCTGCCCTGTCTCTTCCCTCTCCCTCTTCCCAGGGCATCTCTTTCTCACCTGTCATATGTTTTCCACCACCCTATTGTGTATGCATGTTATTTATATATCTCTACCATCTATAGAGCCAAGATGGCTAAAGAGCATTTTTGCTAAGAGCATTCTTATGTCTGATTCTTTTCCCCTAGTGTAGTTGGGGTCAACCTTTAGTGTGCATAAGATTCCCCAAGGAAGATTGCTTGAAATGCAAGTTTCTGGGCCTAACTCCAGGGACTCTGCCTCACTAGGTTAGAGTGGGGCCCAGGAATCTGCATTTTAATAACACCACAGGCAATTTTGAGCAGGTGGCCCACTGACCTCACTGTAAGAAGCCATGTCCTGTGCTTGCTTCGGCAACACATACACTAAAATTGGAACAATACAGAGAAGATTAGTATGGCCCCTGCATAAGGATGACACACTAATTTGTGAATCATTTTGTATTTTTTAATCAAAAACAGATTCACAAATATAGTGGACAATTTGGTGATGGACAGAGAGGAGGGGGTTTGGGAGGCTGGGAGAATAGGGTGAAGGGTTAAAAAAGTACAAATTAGTAATTGATAGTTGGTCACAGGGATGGGGAGCACAGCAGAGGGAATGCAGTTAGCATTAATATGATGGCTAGGTGGAGGACCAGGAGAGGGAGGGAGCAATTGGAATCGTTTTATGACCTATATAGATGTCTAACCAATGCACTGTCTACTTGAAACTAATTTAAATAAATACATTTTTTAAAAAAAAAGAAAAAGTCGTGTCCCTGAGGAAGACAGTCCAGCATCTCTACCTCAGCTAGGAGCTCCAACTGCTCAAGAATGGGGTCTCTCAGATGAGTGTGGCAGTTCCCAGATTTCCTCAAAAGCATCTGAGAGCAACCAAACATTTCCATAAACACAATTTGCCAGATTATTTTCTGTGGTTAATCATTATGAGGAACTGATTCAGACTGTAAGGTCCAGTCACACTTCTGCGCAGCTCAGTATAATTAAGGGCGGAAGTTTCTGTTTTGGGTGTTCCACAGCTGCCATGAACCGTGACTGACAGATTGGACAGGTAGAAATTCCAGACAAAATACCAGCTCCCACACAGCTTTGTGAGCTGGGAAACTGGCCAATCCCTTCCTCTTGGCCTCTGTTTTCTCATGGGCGAGGGAATTATGTCTTAGTTCTCATAAAGTGTTAGGAAGATAAATGAATAATAATAAAAAAAACCACGGTGTTAAATGACATGCTACCCTTGAGATCCAATATGAGGACATTTAGCAAAGGTCTCTGTTGCCACTGTGAAACTGTTTTCTTAAAAGGTTGCCTGCAAGAGAAGAGAAAAGATCCAGTGTGAAGCACATTCTTTAAACCAGGTACTCAACTAAACTCCTCAGTCAGTAGCACTTAATCTCCACAACCCTTTGAGATAAAGTGGTGGGTTATATATGTTTCTTCAGATGACAAGAAGCAGAGATGCTACTTATCCTGGGGTGGCATCCCAGAAGGGAGACAGTCAGGTGAAGAAAAGGTCTAAAGGAGAACCATAACTTAGCAATCCCAACCCACACCCTTTCACTTTTTAAAATCATCCAGTGCAATTGCATTAATTAAGTAATAATGTGACTAAATTCTTCTTGTAAAATCATTGCAGATGAAGCTAACTTCCTCTTTGATCTTCTCCCTCTGAAATGTCTTAATTCTTCCAGGAGGAAGAATTAAATGTCTTAATTCTTCACTGCCTTCAGTCTGGTAAATATCTTTCCATGCCTTGCTCTATGCAGGCACACAAGTATCTGTATCTCTGAAAAATAAAGAATGCAACTTTATGTATATGTGTTTTCTGCATATATTTTTAAATATAAATGGGATTGCATTATATACATTGCTCTGAAACTTGCCTTTTGCACTGAACAATGCATCTTGGAGATTTGTTATTACCTATACACATGCATCTTATTTACTGCCTTTAACTGCTACTGAGCCTCCAAATTGTGGGTATCCCCCAGTTCAGCCATTCCTTTATTGGTGAACACTTCAGTTGTATCCATTTTGTTGTTGTTGTTGTTGTTGTTGTTGTTGTTGTTGTTGTTGTTGTTAAAATGAAAATGATTTAGTTCATACCCCTGTACATCCATCCTGAACACATATGTGTTTTTCTAAGGTCCATACTATAAAGTCAAATTGCTGGGACATGGGCTATGCACATTTTTATTTTTAATACACATTACCAAACTAGATATATTGATTTATACCAGTAGTGTATGAGAAGACATATCCCCTCATCTTGGCCAATGATATTATTATATGTTTTTTAAATGTTGTCAATCTGCTGGCAGAAAAGGGGTAGGTATATTATGTCACTTAAATTTACATTTTTCTGATTTCTAGTCCATTTGGGCATTATTTTATGTTTCTTGGTCATGTGTTTCCTCTTTTGTGGTCTACCAGTAACCTACTCTTTATCTATTTTACATAGTGTTGCATGATATTTTTTTAAACTAAATTTTGGGAGATCTTTATACATTCCGAATCCTAACTTTTTGGTATTTTTGTTTCAAATATTTTCTCCTAGGTTATTATTTGACTTTTTAAATATAAATTATATGCAATATACTTGTATATTTTTCCATCAGAAGTTTCAAATTTTGATGTGTTCATATTTATCAATCCTTTCTTTTAAGAATTTTTCATTTTTATGTCCTGTTTATGAATTCCTCCCTCAGGTTATAAATATATTTTTGTATATTTTCTCCTATTATGAAGTCCATGTACTTTTCTGGCTCAGAGTACAGCCTGAATCTATGTGCCCTTCATCAGGTATAAGGTGGTGGGTGAGCAAGGATACTGAAGTCCTGTCTTGAAGGCAACCATTTATACTTTGACTTTCAGTTGGATCCAAATGCAGCATAGGACTCAGGAATAAACTTCTTAGGGTGCCTAAGAGGAGTAGGTTAGGTTGTAGCAAGAAACTTTTCTGAGGGACATAATAAAACAAAAAGAGACATTCGAACTATAAGACCAGAAAAGGTTGCAATGGCTTTCTCTGGAGATGGCCATAACCCATATGCACACATACTTGTTTAGGATATTTACAGTAACTTCACACTTGGAAAGGCTCAATCTGCTCAAGTTTCTGGTCCTTTCCATAGGCAGCACTGTCTAATGGAAATACAATGTGAGCTACATAGATATTTTTAAATTTCTGGTGAACGTATTAAAATATAAGTAAAAAGAAACAGGCAAAATAGTTTCAGTGATTTAGTCTAATATTTCCAAAATAGTATCATTTCAACATGTAGTTGATATAGCATATTATTAATGAGGCATTAATATTTTTTATGGAATCTTTGACATTTAGTGTGTATTTTATACTCATAGCATATTTCATTCAGATAACTACATTTCAAGTGCTCAATAGACACGTATGTCTAGTGGCTACTGAGTTGGATAGTGCAATCCTGAGAATTAAGACTGCAGATGTCCATGATGTGCTGGAAGGCATCTTCTAGGTTTGTATTAAAGTGTCTAAGTGACCGCAGTCTGAATTTTTAAGTCTAGTCTTCATCCTCCCCTAGAACCCACTGTTCTTCTTAACAAAAGTGTATCATAAATTCAATTGATCATATCTACTGATGTTGATTAATTTTGGTAAAGTACAGTTTTATTTGGCTTATTTCCTGGAGAGGATGGTGTAAATGAAGATTTTTAGGAAGAGGTGACAGTTAAGCTGAAATTTGGAGGGTAGGTAGGAATTAGCCAGGGGGGTCAGAAAGAACAATATGAACAGCAGGGTGGCTGGAGTGTACAGGTTGAGAGTAAAACAGACATCAGATCCTGAGGGTGTTAGACACTGCGGAAGAGTTTGGACTTGATTCTGAAGATAACGAGGAATCAAAACATTTGTCAGTAGGGAGTATGTGAGGAAGGTAAAACCGGGGATAAGGAAAGTAGTGTGAAGGAAAGTGCAGAATCCAGGTGAAAATAATAAGTGTCTAAGCTAAGACAATTCATTCATTCATTCATTCATTATTTCCACAAACACTTACTGAGTGCCCACTGTGTGCTAGTCAATGTCTTAAGCACTAGAGATTAAACAGGAAATAAAACAGACAAAATTCTCTGCCCTCCTAGTTCTTCAATATACTGTGGGAAAAGGAGGTAAATGGTGAGTGATGTAGGGTGATCCTCAGATTTTTGGTCTCACATGGTGAATGCTGAGGCCATTCTCTGAGATAGGGACTCAGGAGGCAGAACAGGTTTGAGAAGAAAGATGTTAGATTCAGTTTATCTTTTTGACAAATATTTGAGGTGTTTCGGGGATATCTAAGTGGAGGTATGCAGCAAACAAGATCTGGAAGAGAAGCATAGATTTGGGAGCCATGGACTATCAATAGCATTAAATCCCTGGTAGTGGACGGGATAATCCTGGGAGGCTATGTAGAAGCAAGTCACAAACTCAAATGTTTACGGTGGTTAGGCGGTGTTGTAAATTTATGTTAATTGGGTTATATATAAGACACAGAGAGTGCTGGGTTCATGGCTACTCGGAAAAGGTGTGCTCTGTCAAAGACAGCCTGAATTGGCCTTTGGGCCACCTCTTTGCAACCAATAGACTTTTAAAACTTCTCTCTCTGCCTCATCTCCCATTTCTTATAAAGTTTCTATGGAAATCCCCTTACCATTACAAGTGGCCATATGACTGGGTTCTAGCCAGCGGGATGTGAGAAGTGGTATGCTCCATTTCCCAGCCAAAGCTTTTAAGAAGAGGATGTGTCCCCTCCTCCTCTTTTTTTCCTCTTACTGGATGTAGATGATAAAGTCTAAGAGATTCTGGAGCCAAATGATGGAGGGAACTATAGTTCCTGTATTATCATCTGGAATAAAGCCATCTACCAAACAGGATACCTGCTTTTGACTATTATGTGAGTAAAAATAAACCTTTGTTATATTTGAGCCATTATATATGTTTGGCTCTGTTTGTTATTGTAATTTAGCCTAATCTAACAAATACATTTCTAATCAAACTAGTCCTGACTGTGAGCTCTGTAAGGGCAGGGACCAAGTCTGTCTAGTTCATTGCTATATCCTCAATGCCGAGCCCAGGTCACAGCATGGAGTAGGTACTCAATAAAATTCATGGATAAAGCTACCTAATGTTTTATTGAGCATTTGTTGATGCCAGACACTGTGCTAAATCTTTTATGTGTAGTACATTATTTCATTTCATATTCATAGCAAATTTACAAGGAAGATTCTATTATTCTCTCTTTTTTCCTAGATGAGAAAATTAAAGCTTAGAAAGCTTAGTTGGTATTCAAATATAGGCAAGGTGACCCCAGAACTTGCACTCTTAAACTCTGGTACATGACCATGTGCATACCCACCTTAACATTTTAATGTGTGTAATTTCTCCCACCCAGTATATCCTGAACTCCTTCGCTCCCCGTATTAAAGCCCCACTTTCTTCAGCCTTCTCAGAACCCCTTGATCACGCTACCATTTAATTACCCCAGCATGAATTTCATATATATCATTCCACATATCTGTCTGCCTCTAGAAAAAAAAATACAATAACCTTGAGCGAAGTACAGTATCTTAGAGGAAGATCAAAGGCCTACTAGATACCAGACACTCTCTAGGCACTGGGGACCAAAATATAAATAAGATAGTCAATTCACTCTCTAGAAAAGCTATATCTTGTAGAATAAACAGACATTTAAAAATGCTTCACAACACAATGAAACCTCTGAATTAAGAGAGGCAGAAGAAGAGCAAGAAACCAGTTCTTGGAGAAGGGAAGGAAGGATTCCCCAGAGCATGTAATCTATGAGCTGAGCTTCCGAAAGATGACTAGTTTTCTGGTTGTTTAAGAGGGAAATTAGTGGGGAAAGCATGTACAAAAGTATGATGCTGTTCTGGATGAGTCATGTGTTGATTTGCTCTAATGTAGGATTCATTCATTCATCCATTTATTTATTCAACAGACACTGAGTAAACCTAGAATATGCATAGCATTGTGCTACATGTAAAGGGTTTGAAAGTGAGTAAAACAGATATGATCCTTACCTTCGCGGAACTTAAAATCCAATAGGGATGGATGACAGCTAATAACAAAGCTCTAACAATTATGTGTGTGTGTGAGGGGAAGAAGAAAGAGATATCCAAGCATAGCAGGGAGGAGCTAGGGAAATGGGCTGGGATAGATTATGAGAGTCCCCTCACACACCATGCTAGGGAGGTGGAAAGACCCCTTTAATCCAGTCTGACCTCAGAATCCACATTCTATGGCTTTTCATTGCCCTTAGTATAGGTCCAAATATCGACACACAGAATTAAAAGTCTTTTCTGACCCGGCTGCTGCTTCCTCACTCATCCAACCTCATTCTTAGATACTCCTCTCACTTAAACTCCTTTCAGCTCCAGTAACTGCCATGCTCTTGTCATTCTTAGACTTAGCACCTATGGTTCCTTCTGCCTGGAACACTGCTTGCCTCCTCCCCTCCATCTGTTTTTACCTTGGCAGATTCAGATGGTGCTTCTGGTCTTGCCTAAGGCTCCACCTCCCCAGGGAGACCTTCCTTGACTCTCCCAGACTGGGTAAGATGCTACTCCAGCAATCCCCTAGCACTTTAAGCTCTCCCTTATCATATCACAGAAGACTGTGTTGGAAACATTAACTCAGCTACTCTCTCCACTAGACTGTGAGCTCCTCATAGGCCAAGACGGACTTGTTCATCATCAAATCCCCAGCACAGTACCTGGAACACAGAAGTACTCAATAAATATTTACCAAATGAATGAGTGAACAAATAAAAGTGCTTTATTCAGGAGGCAAAAAGGAGCTATCCAAGTTCTTGAAGCAAGGGAGTGACGTTATCAGACCTATACTCATAGAGATAAGCTGAAGGAGAACCTTGCCTATAAGGGACCATCAGTGGCAGCAACTGAAAATGAAAAAAGCTAATTTGCATTGTACTCTTGATTTTCTTGAGCTGTGAAACTTGCCTTCTATCTCTTCTTGACCACATCTGGTCACTGGAAAAAACCAGAAACTATCATGGTAATGACTATGCTTCCTTTTATGTAGGTGGGATGTGAAAAAAGAGCTAATGACTTGGGTCTATGCCCCGAAGTCTACTAGAATTAGGAGTCCCCCTGTGAAGAAGGCTGCGGGAGGCTGAGGTGATGTGGAGAGATAACAGAAATGACTCTTCGGAGAACTGAGAGCAGCCTCTCAATGTCCCCGTCCATACTACATCATTTTGCAGTATTGTACCACATAACCAATGTATCGGTTAACAATGGACTGCATATACAACAGTCCCATAAGATTATAATGGAGCTGAAAAATTCCTATCGCCTAGTGACATCATAACTGTTACTCCATATTTTTGTGGTGACGCTGGTAAAAACAAACCTACTGTGCTGTTAGTTGTATAAAAAAAGAGCACATATAATTACGTATAGTACATAATACTTGATAATGATAATAAACAGCTATGTTATTGGTTTATGCATTTACTATACTATACTTTTTATCGTTATTTTAGAGTGTACTTTCTACTCATAAATAAGTTTGCTGTGAAACAGTATGCCATGTCACACCAGCAGCAGCATCATATATCTTGTGTTTGAGTCTCTTGATTGTATCATTTTCTCTTGTACTTGATTTAATCTCATGTTCTTTCTGAATTCAGTGCAGTCTAAGTATACAGCATTTGTAAAGCCTATAGTAGTGTACAGCATTGACCCAAGAAGGACTATACCTGCCAAGAAGGACTCCTTGTGTTTAATTGGGATAAAATTCATAATCAGAGTCTATCAGCCATTTAGCAGGGGCCTCACACGCACACTGCATTTCAGGGAAAAGCTACAGACTGAACTGCCAGCTTTCTGCATTGTGTTTCTGTCACCTGAGCCAGCCTTATAAAGGTGTTTCTGGAATCACCTTTCAACCAATGGGCTGAGGCCTGCCCCATCCAATCAGAACTGCACAGCTATATTTCCATTTGCATCTTTACTGACCAATCACAGTGGCTTAATAACCATCAATCAGAACACGTGATTCTGACCAATCAGGACAGTGCTATTTGGACAATCAAACTGAGCAAATTTGGATTCCTCATTTGCATAAAGATGAACCAATCAGGGATCAGGTATTTCCTGCGTAGGTACTTTATATAAGCGGGCTTCCCTTTTGGCTGCAGGAATGGATTTTTGGTTTCCAGTAGAAGCTGCTTTCCTCCATTTGCAAACAGTTACCTGCATAAAATTTCTTCTTTTACTGCACTCCAGACTGAGGGCTCCTATTAGAATGGGATTTGTGATACTGACCACTTACTTGTTGACAACAGTAATGCTCTAGGCCTTCATGTTTGCTCACCACTCACTGACTGATGAATCTAGAGCAACTTCAGTCTTGCAGTCTACAGCCATGGTAAATGCCCTACACTGATGTACCATTTTTAATCTTTTATACTGTATTTTTACTGGTGTTAGATACATAAACACCACTGTGTTACAATTGCCTATAGTATTCAGTACTGTAACACGCTGTATAGGCTTATAGTCTAGGATCAATAAATAGGCTATACCATACAGCCTAGGTGTGTAGTAGGCTACACTGTAATCTAGGGTTGGGTAGTGTACTCTATGACTTTCCTATAATCATGAAATTGCCCAGGGAGGCATTTCTCAGACATATCCCTGTCTTTCACATGACTAGGCATCCACACTTGCTTACAAAGCACACAGCCCCACTTTGTTCACCTTAAATATGCAAATATTGTGTTCTGACAAGGAAGACTAGAAGGCCTTGTGTTAAAAGCAGCACTTACAGCTCCCTGCTGGAGGTCACACAATTAGGTTAGTGTCTCCGTTAGAAACACAGTGTCTTCCTTTTCTTCTTTGCCCTTGGGGCACTCCTCAGCCGACTTTGCCTTGAAGGACCAGGAACCTGGAGTGGGGGCGCGGGAAAGTCAATATGCACCGAGGTAGCTCTAGTCGCACGAAGAGGAGCCAGTGGGCCAAGGGAAGACGCAGAGCTAATCTCTGCCTAGGAAGGGCTTCTCCAAAGGAGAGTTCTGCGCGTCCTTCCTTGGTCCCACACGCAAAACAGTGGCGAGTTTGCAGAACCGGCTAAAAGTCCCCAGCTTGCCGCTGCGCAGGGCGGGGGGGGGGGGTGTCAGTGGATGGGGCACACCTGGCGTGGCCAGGGTTGGAGGGGCGGGTCTGGGCGCCGCGCCTCCCGCGGTCAGGCCGCAGCTCTGGGCGCTAGGGGAGGGAGTGGGAGGAGCCACGTGGGGAGGAGCAAAACCCCGAGGTCCCGGGAACCTCCGGCAGAGCCAGAGCAGCCGGAGCCCGGACCGGTGTTCGCTGCACTGGGCGAGCGCGCCGTCTGGGCCGAGCCTAGCCGCAGGCCCTCCAGCCCACGCCGGCGCTTGCCTTCGGTAAGCAGCCCGGGAAAAAGGCCCGTACTGACCAGGGCGAGGGGCTCGCGCTCCTATCCTATCTCAGAGCTGCCAGACTGCTTGTTGTCCCCACCGCTTCAGCGGGCCCGACCGGACTTTGCCATCTGCGTCCTGGTTGCGCCATGGATCCATCAGAGAAGAAGATATCGGTGTGGATCTGCCAGGAGGAAAAGCTAGTATCTGGTCTCTCTCGCCGCACCACTTGCTCGGACGTGGTGCGCGTGCTCTTGGAGGACGGCTGCCGGCGACGACGGAGACAGCGGCGGGGCTGGCGGCGGGGGGCGGCCAGCGACTCGCCAGGCTCCGGGGAGCTGCTGGAACCCCTAGACGAGGACGACGAGGACGATGATGAGGCGCTACCACTAGGCTTGCTGTGCGGGCCACCTCAGTGCTATTGCATTGTGGAGAAGTGGCGAGGCTTTGAGCGCATCCTGCCCAACAAGACGCGCATCTTGCGTCTCTGGGCCGCCTGGGGCGACGAGCAAGAGAATGTGCGCTTCGTGCTGGTGCGCAGCGAGGCGTCGTTGCCCAACACGGGTCCCCGCAGCGCCGAGGCGCGCGTGGTGCTAAGTCGCGAGCGCCCCTGCTCCGCCCGGGGGGTCCCGGCGCGGCCCAGCCTGGCCATGACCCAGGAGAAGCAGCGGCGGGTTGTGCGCAAGGCCTTCCGCAAGCTAGCCAAGCTTAACCGGCGACGCCAGCAGCAGCCGTCGTCACCTTGTTCGTCCACTTCGTCGTCCACCGCCTCGTCCAGCTCGTCGTCGCCGCGAGCCACAGAGAGCGCGTCTGTGGAGCGCATGGAGACGCTGGTGCATTTGGTGCTCTCCCAGGACCACACCATCCGTCAGCAGGTGCAGCGGCTCCGAGAGCTGGACCGCGAGATCGATCGCTACGAGGCCAAGGTGCACTTGGACCGCATGCGGCGGCACGGAGTCAACTACGTGCAGGACACTTACTTGGTGGGCGCAGGCAGGGAGCTCGACGCGCCCAGCCCAGGAGATGAGCCCGCGGCGGCGGAAGAGGAGCCCCAGGACGGCGAGGCGCAGGCGGCGGCTCTGGAGGAGCTGGCCCGGCGCTGCGACGACCTGCTGCTGCTGCAGGACCAGCGAGACCAGCAAGAGGAGTTGCTCGAGCGTCTCTCGGCCGAGATTCAGGAGGAGCTGAACCAGAGGTGGATGCGGCGGCGCCAGGAGGAGCTCGCAGCACGAGAGGAGCCCCCGGAGCCTGATGGCAGCCTCGACGGCGAGCTGCTGCTGGAGCAAGAGCGGGTCAGGACGCAGCTCAGCACCAGCCTCTACATCGGGCTCCGGCTCAATACGGACCTGGAGGCCGTCAAATCGGACTTGGATTATAGCCAAGAGCAGAGGAACAGCAAGGAGCGGGAACTGCAGGGCCTTCTCCAGACTTTGCACACGTTGGAGATGACGGCGGCGCCTGATGGGCCCCCCAGCTCTGGTGGAACCTCGCGGGAATCCCAGCCTCAGACCTGCGCTGAGGTGTGGGTGGATCAGGCCCGCGGACTAGCCAAGAGCTGTCCTGGCAACGACGAGGACTCGGACACGGGGCTGAGCTCTATGCACAGCCAGGACTCGGACTCGGTGCCGGTGTGCGAATCCCTTGTGTAGGAGGAGCAGCGCTGGAATGGGAGATGGACGTTCTTCCCTTTCTTGTAGAAAGCCCGGGCCCGGCCAGCTGAGGGACTTGAAACCCAGCTGCGGACGGGCCCGGAGCTTCTGCCCGGCAGCCGCGCTCCGACTGGGTGGGGAAGGGCTTGGGCGGCCTGCCTGGCAGTGGCGCTCTCCTGGCTTGGGGTGAGTGTGGAGGAAGGCGCGGGAAGAGGAAGCTGGGTCTTCAACCCAAGCAGTTTTAGGGAAAGAAAGAATGGAGGAGGTGAGAACCCCCTTATATTGGAAAACAAACGCCCCAGGGAAATTGACGTGGTCCGAACCCATTTACAAAAACAGAAGAAAAAGAGTATTATGGAGATTTCATCACTTCTGTATGGGAAGGACTGATGGCAGCTAGAATTTTAGGTTATGGTATAAAGCGTTTTTAAAAGAAACACTTGGATGAAAAGGAAATTCCTTGAATGTTAATTGTGACTGTGAACGTGTTAAAACTAGCCAAAGAGGACGCACTGGTGTTGGTCTCAGCCTTACTTACATCTTTGATAAAACCCATAGGCTCTAAAATCCTGGCTGTTTACATTTCTGCAGATTCTGGAATTACTCATCTGTTAAGCTGTTTGCCTTTTATTTTCTATCAAAGGCTGAACTGTATAGAAGTCTAACTCCATATTTCCTCCTAGTAAATGCAATATGTATTAAAATGGGATCCTTTTTCCAAAACGACCTTTTATTATTAGAAAAGCCAAACATAACTCTTTTGAGATATAGATTCCTGACCGACATAATCCCTGGTTAAAATTTAATTTGGGCCCTTTGAGATTTGTTCCTGCAAAGGTATGTGTGTTGTCCTTTCATTCCTATCACCACTTCATCCACTCAATCACTTATTTCAGAAAAAATACAAGGGAAGTTCTAGATTTCAAATGAAGTACAACTGAATTTGCTGTTTAATGAGCACTCTTGTTGAAACTAAAACTTGAAAGCAAAGCTCTTTGTTAGTGTTCAGCTTTTGAACTGAGCTATCTATATGATTAAAACCAACTATGACCTCAACAGATTTTATCTAAAACCATGTCTAACTTCAGTATCTTTGGTCAGGAATTAGTTACTTGTGCAAACCAAAAATTGAGATAGTGTTAATATCAGGGTTTACTAGATAAGGCCTGAAAAAGAAAAAATACAATTAAAGCAAATCTAATAGTACACCTTGGGGGAACAATATGATTAACAATAGCACATAGCCATAGATAAAAGCATATAAAAGTGAGCTAACAACTTGATTTGAATTGCTCTTGTCTGGCTCATGCCTTTGCATAAGCCAGAAGCAAGTGCAACACCTCTCTCTGGATAGCTGGAGACAGCCCTGGTGGGGACTCAGTGTAATGGTTCCAGTTATTTCAATGAAAACTTATCAGTTGTAGCTGGTTGTTTCCCCTGTGGAAGGAGCCTGCTGGCAGTGTTCCCTCCGGAGCTCAGTACTTCTGAGGAATGTGGGATCTAATCTGTCCGGAGGAGGTGTTAACAATGGGGTGTGTGTGTGGTGCCAGCCTGGTGCAGAAGCCTGGTATCAACCTAACTGAGGAGGGGCTAGCTCCAGTTTCAACACTGCATGTGAAGATAACTTAAGAGGTCCTGTTTTATATAGAGAGAAATTTCTTTCCTTGGAGAGCTTTTTCTGCTTCTTGCTGGTGGGGGCCTACTCACCTGACATCCTCAAGCCATGTGAGCTGTCTCTTTTTGAGAGTCAGCACCCCCCCACACACACCATGCTATTACAACATACATGGATATTTTCAAATTTTCAAGTAAAATGGGAATTAAAAAGCCAGTTTCTTAATTGATGTTTTCAAGATACATTAGCTGGCATAATTATGGTTTTTTAGTTTCATCTGATGCAGAAAACATCTATGTATTTGGTCTTGAGCATGTTTAAAATGAGGAAGGGACCAAAAGAAACCCACTGTCCCCAGACAATCATTTGATCCCATAAACACGAAGCCTAATAATAACTTTCTTTTTGAGGTAGAGGTAAAATCTTCATTAGAGTGTGACAAATGCTACTTGTCTGAATGGTTTATGCTGGCAATGGGCTGACCTAGTGTTTTTTAAATTACTGTGTTTTTTTTTTTCCCCCTCCCCAGCGTGGTAGGGGAGGTGGCTCTTGGACGTTTATTAGCTCAAAAGAGAACACAGAAGTTGGCAGAACAGAACTGCCTGGCAGAAAGGGGCTGTTTTCCTTTTCACTATTATTATTTTAAACTTTGACAAACTGCTGACGTCAGCAAATATGCCTGAAGCCTGTAAAGCAAATAAGCCACATCACAGAGAGAAGACCTGTGGGATTTTTCTGGTGCTCTCTTTCCAGAACCTTCCTGTGCTGGCCACCTGAAGATGCCTCTCCAGTCAACACTTCAGGCACCCAGCAGGCATTTTTTTTTTTTTAATAACAAAAGGCAGCCTAGTCTGCCCATTTTTTCTTTTGTCCAAATCAATTATATCCCTCCAAAATACTCTATGTAGGTAGGAGAACAGGTGAGGAGAAAAGAAGGGAATTAATAGTTCTATTTACTAAGAGCTTTTGCAAGCCTGAGGAAGGTAAATTATGGATATAAAAAGCACCAAAACAATACCTGTGCCTGGAAAGTGGCTAATAAATGCTAGACTTTTAAAACATTTTATTCACTTTTTAAATGATCGTTATGGCACTAAATGAAAATGAATGCATAGTGGTGAATGCACCAGCACCACAATTTTAGTTCTCTTGGGAAAAGTAACTCCTCTCCTGTTCTTTAAGGCTAACAAATCCTGCGGAGGAGAGAGCAAAGCAGAGCAGGCTCCTCGCCAACCAGCCCCATCCTTTTTTTGGAATTAATATAATTTATTGTGTCTCCGATCTTAATTATCCAATTCTTGGCCATCTAACCAAACCAAAAAAGATTCCATTTGGCATTTCTGTTTACTTCCTTATAAAACAAGACGACGATGATGATTTGCTAATTAGAAAAGTTATATACTACAGTCCTTACTATAGACCTGAAAACAGCAGAAGTAAAAAGAAATAAAAATTACTCAAAATGTTGTCATCAAAAGCTTATCACTATCAAAATTTGGTACATTTTCTTCCAGACCTTTTGAATTATGAATATTTCATTTTTTGCTTATTTTTAAAAATAAATAATTTAATGAGACTGTGTATATGCTTTTATGTTCAGGTTTTGACAGACTCCTTGTAAACAGCTCCATCCATCTGTTGGATGCACCACAGTGCAATTAACTGTTCTCTTGTTATTAGGTTCTTCCTAATATTCATTTACCAACATAAAATAACACTGTGGTAAGCTTCTGTGCATGTATGTTTGTTTCCCTAATAAGACCTCCCCATAAGAGAGGTTTCTAAAAAGAGAATTCCCAAAGAATACAAATGCTTAAGAGCTTGATACTTAATTGCCAAACTGCTTTTCAAAAGATTTGTTCTAATTATAATCCACTATGCATGACAGTGTCTACTTCACCACTCCTTGGCTTTCATTAGATATTATATTTTGGTTAGAAAATATATTAATCAAAATTAATGAATTAATTATTTGTGGCCCCAGGAATCTAGGGCTGGCAAGACTGACTTAAAATACGCTTACAATGGGAAGGGCAGGTCATTCTACCAGAAGCATTAAGAGGACATAGTGCCTTCTCGCCTTCCCATTTCTTTGCCTTCCCTGAGCACTGCTTAGTAATAGCTATCTTGTTTTATGTCAGAGCCCGCTGACAATCTGTCTGAGCAGGAGGGGTAAAAAAACCACAGAAGTGAGATTAAAGGGATTAACAAATAAAAGAACCAGACTTATAAAAAGAAAATATTCATTATCTTTTTTCATCTTCAGTCTAACAGAAAGGTTATGCTTAGAAGGTGATGTCATAAAACGTATTTGATTTCGTGCTTTTCTCTGCCCACCCCTATCAAAAATGAAATCGAAATCAAAATTAAATAAATACACAAACCCACTTGTTTATTAATAACCTCTAATTAATACTTTAGATTTTTCTAGGAATTTCTATATATATTACTACACCCGAGCTCATCCTTAAAATCTTGAAAATGGAAAATTTGATCATGACAATTTGTAAAATTTCTGTTCTGAAAATGTTTGTGAAACATGTTCTCGTAAACAGAAGGGAAGGGGCAGGAACTATCTTTTGTTGGGTGCTTTCCGAATGCCAGATCCTTGTGCTGCATGTTTTCACATGCATTGTCTCTTCATTCATCTTGTGAGACAGAACTTTTAACCTCTGATTTTACAGATAAAGAAACCAAGGTCATCCAGTTGGTAAGTAGCAAATGCAGTATTCTTACCCAAGCCTGATTCTAAAACCTGTGCCAAATTTGCTATATTATACCCAGGAAGTATTTGGCATACCCAGAAAAAAAGATTCCTCATGGGCCCCAGAATGTTGACACTGAAAGAGCCTCATGAGATTATCAAGTCTTGTTCCATGGAGTATTTCCACCAAGGAGGTAGAATGACTTTCTCAAAATCATAGAACCAAGAAATATCTACCGGATGAAGATTTAGAAAAAGACAAAAGAATGATAATTTCCTGCGTTAACATCTGGTCATCTTTTTGTGAGAAGTGAAGTCTCTGCCAATGAAAAAAGTTTTTCACAAAAAATTAATATCCTGTGTATCAGCATAGCAGTTTTGACTGAATGCTCCAAGGGCACAGGTGTATCGTCAGTTAACAACGTGAAATCTTTGGCCATCAAAACAGATAGCTGTGCAGTATTCACAGTCACATCTGGAAGGAGCTACCAACCACCTCTGGCTGGAGCTGTCCACAGCACTTTTAACTGGGTCTTGTTTCTGGTTTAGCCTCTGGGCACATGAGGATCAGGGAAAGGTCTCAAGGGAGGGAGTGCTTGGCCTTGGCCTTCTAAGGACCCCTGTCCTCATGGAGGTAGACATGAACACCTGACTGAGAGCATCTTTGGCTACACTAACTCCACTGCACCTGTGGAGACCTAGCATGGATTGCTTTGAAGGACCTCTGTCCCAGCCTCTGGCACTCTCATCTGTTCCCACGCAAGAGTTTCAGACACTTCCAGGATTCCTCACAGCTTTCAGGATAAAATCCACGTTTCTTAACAGGATTTACAAGGTTGATGGTTATCCAGGTCAAGACCACTTCCCCAGGTCCATCCTTCCCCCACCTTCCTTAAGATCACAGAATTGAGTAGATCCTATTTCTTCATTCAGGTCACACTGAATGAAAAGCCCTCCATTTGTGTAAGAACCCTCTGCTACCTTATTTATTTTACTTCATGTTACCCTTCCTTCCATATTTCCACTCTCATTTCACTTATTACTACCAAAATAGTTCCCTACTCCAGTGTATTTAATCTGTGACCTTCCGAGCCATTTTACATATTCATGGATCCCATGTTGCACACCTCCAGGGGGCACCATTCATGTTGTATTCTGGACTCATGCTGCAGAGGGCACCATTCACATAGGAAACTTCGCACTGAATGGTAATGCTGAAGTTGAGTAATGTGCCGGAACAATCCATTTGCTCATGTATGTATACATATCCTTAAAAAGCAGAATGAAACAGTCTGTATGTTTATGTTTCGTATATATGACATTTATTGGGCTATAAAGCTCATTATATTTCTTTTTTCACACGACTTCATGTTTGTGTGAGCACTCCACATTGTAAATCTTGTTCATTATTTTCTGGCCTGCATGGTATTCCATCACTTTAATTTATACATTTCCTTAGTGAGAGACACCTAGCTTGTTACCAATTCCTTCCTATCTCAAATGATGTCGTAATGAACACAAAGATGGATGTATGTGAGAATTTGCCTGAGATTTAAAACCTAGAGCTTGAGTGCTATCCTGAATGGCTAAATCAGGTTAGGCACTTAACATAGGTGAAGATTGCCATTTTCACCATAGCCTCACAAGCACTTGATATTATCTGACTTTCTCTACGGTTTACAGATTTGTCTTCATTTGCATTTCTTTGAATTCTAGTGAACTTGACCTTCATCTACTTATTATCTTTCGGATTCCTCTTCTGTTAACTGCTTGTTGTAAACAACCATTTTCCCTTTGAGTCTCCCCTTTCTGGCAGATTTGCAGGAGTTCTTACATGTTCTGAACATTACTTTTTTATTAACCTTAGAACAAATGTAAATATCTTATTCTCGTCTGTTCTCTATCTTTAACCGTATTTATAGTATCCGTTGTTGGAAAATATCTTTAATTTTAATACAGTCAAATTTAGCACCTCCAAACCCCTTATGGTTTGTGGTTTGAGGTTCTTGTTTAATAAATGAAGTCACAAAGATATGCTTCTATGTTTTTTTCTACCAGCCTCATACTTTCTCCCCCGCTCTCCCTCAGTGTTCAAAATAATGTGGTTGTTCCCTAGCATTTTCCAAAGGTGATCAATGAACTTTTTCTTCTTTGTTCATCTTTTGAGGGATCATTATGAAATTTCAAATTTAAAATATATAATGTTCCTTAGAAAGCAAAAAACTGTGGTTATATCTAAACTCAGGGGCAACTTAATGGACCAGCTGACAACACTGACATGCATAGAACATCCAGTTACAATGTGCCTTCTGGTATAATAAAACAGGAGGCTAATTCCTGATGCAGGTGAGATCCAGATGGAGGCCTCAATGAAGGCATTAGTCATTGGGGTGGAGAGATAAACTGAGGAGGTGAAATAAACCTGCTTGGCACTGGGTACAGAGGGAGGACTCAGAGATGATGACCAGGTTTCTGGCCTGGGAAATGAGTTGCTATTCACTGATATAGGGAATATGGGAGTAGGAAGAGGCTAGGGGGAAGATGGTACAGGAGATTAAACTGTGGGTAATGTTTTATCTATTTCAGCCTTTCTAAGAGATGACTGGCTATCAAAATTACCAAGGAAATGGATGTCTCAAGTCACAGAGGAGCACATAAATCTTGCCTTTGGTGCATGGAACAAAATATTGAACATAAATACCAGGACTAAACTCTCTTTCTGAGGTTGCACATGATCACACATTCTTTGAAAGAGCAACAATGAAGACAAATCTTTGTGCTTTAAGGAAATGAATACATTTCATTTTCTGAGGGCAAAAAATATGTTATTTTGAAACAGTGCTGCTGAGTAGATAATCAATTTGTCTAATACCAGCTTTTGAGTAGAACCTTAAAATAATGCAACCACTGAGAAAAGGTCTATGATTTGGTGCAAAGTTTAAGATTTGGATCCATAGGTTCGAATCTAGGCTTTTCTACTTGCTAATTCTATGACTTACTAATTCTATGGTTTTGGTCAAGTTATTTAACCAGAGAGGTTAGGAATAATAATAAGCATCTCACAGGGTTTTTGTGAAAGTAATTCTTTTATTCACATATTCATAAATTTGCTTCATTCATACAGTCACAAACATCTACTACAAGAACATACTTTGTGCCAGCTACTGTGGCAGACTCAGAGGATATGAAGATTAATAAGGCATGACACTTCATAGTCCAGTGAGGAAGAGAGATGGAAAACAAAGGCGAGGAACACAGTAATCAGGTGGTCCAACAGTTTGAAAGAGAGATGAGGAGGGTCTGAACTAGTGTATGGGGGAAAGCAGAGATCTGAGACATTCAGAAGCTAGCCTCACTCATGTGATAATTAATCACTGATAGAGGATGAGGGAGAAAGAGTAACCTAGAATGACTCCCAGGTTTTTAGCTTAAACAAATGGAAAGATATAAGTGCTTTTCTTGGATGACATGGAATGGGTTTTGACAAGGTAGGGTGGTGAACTCAATTTTGGAGTATGTTGAGTTGAGATGCCTGAGTGTCACTTGATGAAGGGATGGGGAAGCCCATAGATAAGGTATCAGATGCTAACCTAGAGTGTAGAGTGGGAATATATGAAGACTGAAGGTAGAAGTCTGGAGAAGATTGATATTTAGTGGAAAGAGGAAGAGGAATTCACAAAGACTGAGAAAGAACAAAGGAGTGAAAAAAGAAGGAGAAAGTAACATCGTGGAAACTATGTTTGAGGGGAGTGAGTTTCAAGACAAGGTAATCACCTGCACCCATTCGATTTGACAATTTTTAAATATAATCTTTGAGAGAACAGTGTCAGTGAATTGGTGGAAGCCTAAGACATATTTAGTGGCTTAAGAAGTAGAAAAGTGGAGACAGCAAGTAATGAGAATTCATTTGAGAAGTCTGGTGTAATAGGGGTAGAGAAACAGTTGTTGTTATAGAAAGATCAAGGGCCAAGGAAGGAAGAATGGAAGGTGAAGGAGAGAGTGGACTCAGATATGATTGGAGAAGTAGTCAAGGGCCGTAACATGTAGAGCCCAGAAGGCCACAGGAAGAAATTTGAATTTTTATTTGCAATGCCCTGGGAATTGCTGAAGAGCTTTAAGCAGAGGAATGATGTGATTGGATTCTTCTGGCTGCTCAGTGGATGACAAAGGAAAGGAATGACTGGGCTTTGAGCTTCTCAAGGTAAAGAAAGGTCCATGATGTGGCTCTGGGAATGGATAGCTAAAAAGAATGACTGAAGGCCAATGTCATCAAAGCTGAAGTCCAAAGGTGTTGAGGGATACATCTTCATGGATGTTGAACTCTCCCCACCCCATGATGATGTCAGGCAAAAGACCTGAGAGTGAAGAAACAGAGAGAGGTAAATCAATGGAAGCAATATTGACTATAAGGGAGGCTTGTATTGAGCAGTAACTAGGGAGAAGAGAGGTGGATGACCCTGATCATGTCCTTCCCCTGCTCATGACTCTGATCATGTCCTTCCCCTGCTCAGCACTCATTTAAAGTCCCAATCACCCACTGGAGAAAGTCCAAACATCTTGGCACTGTCCTGCACAATACTTCTTAACAGCCTCATCTCCCACCTCCACCTTCGCCAGCATCATTGCATCATTGAGTTTTTCTGTTCACACTTTTCTCTTTTCGCACATAGTTTCTCAAAAGATGTCTGTCCCTTCTTCCCACCTTTGCAAAAACCTCTATTCACCCTTTATAGCTCAGTTCAAATGTCATACTTCTGTAAACCCTGTCTCCAATGTCCCAGCCATTCAGGGAACTGATATTTATCGAACATCTAGAATGCACCAGGCTCTGAGTGAGGCACATATTCATTTGGTCCTTCCTTTGTGCCACCCCATTAAGCTTTCCAGGTCTGTTAGCAGAGTAGAGACTGGCTCAGTGTCAGAGCTCCCAGACTTGGCTTAATCACCACCAAACCCGAGAACCAAGCTCCACTGGAATTTCATCAACAGGAAGGGCTGGGCAGGTTTCTTCTCATTTCCTTGCCTTAATTCCAACCTCAGCAGCTTCTACAGCTATAAACAACAAAGGATACTTAATATGTGAGGTGCATTGGTCTGTGAAGTGGTGTTCCTGATTCATTAGGAAGTTGTGGTCAGGTTTTATTGCAAAACGTGCTTCATATCATGATTTCTGGGTACCTGTGTGCATAGCTGTGTCTATGTGGTATATGGACACCACATGATTTTTCACCAGGAGTCATTGTTTTGCTGTAAACTGAGAGAATCTCTTTAGGGGGAAGTTCTCTTGGTGCAGAGATTTCACATTAAGTGGCATAAGCACCCAATCAGAGACCAATATATAGTCAACATATATTTCTTGTGATGAGCACTGTGCTAAGTTCAGAGCTAGGCAGTACAGAACAAAGATAAACTTAATCCTAACCCTCTGGGGGCATCAGGGCTGCTATTCCTCTACCTACAGCAGTGTGCTTTCCCTTGCCCTCCTCTTGGCCTGACTATTCCTACTCATCTTTCAGCTGTCAGCCTAAGCCTCCCTTCTTTCTAGAAAGCCTTCCATAGACCTTGGCAGATATGGCAAGTTGTCTATCCGATATCATTTTGTCCTTCTTCCTATGAATGAATTCTAGTTATATTCTGGATAGCACTGTACACAGCCAATGAGTTGCATTACCCAGTATCCCTTACATTTAGGAGTGGCTTTTAAGTTGTAGGAGGAAGAAGTTGGGTGAGATTTCTGGCAAATTGCCTTATAAAAAGCTAACTTAGTTGAGAAGTGCCCCCTATATGTTTTTAGTTCCTTTTTCCTCTTTGTTGATGGACCTCAGATGTGATGGCTGGTGCTCTTACAGCTAATTTGGACAATCTTGAAGATGTAAGACATTAAGAATAGCAGAGAAGGAAGATGGAACCTGGAAACTACTCAGTAACCAGTTTGCTGTCTCAGGTGTGGGTGGCATCATCCAACCCATTGAGGACACGAATAGGACAAAAGTTGGAGGAAGAACTCATCACTTCCTGCATAATTGTTTGAGCTGGGAAAGCTATCTTATTTTGCCCTCAGTGTTCCTGGCTCTCAGACTTTCAGACTTGGACTGAATTACACCACTGGCTTTCCTGAATCTTCAGCATGCAGACAGCAGATTGTGGGACCTCCATATTACATGAGCCAATTTATTTTTTGAAAGGGATGGCAGAGAAGGAGGTGTGAGAACAGTGATAAGAATATGCTAGAATGTGGTGGTCAAGACCTGATCATTTGAGGACTGCCAAAGTGTGATGTGACAGACAGAAATGCATGTAACTAACTGAGTTCTCTATTTTAAATCAGTTTTGATAGAAAGTTCTTTTGCTCAGATCTGGGGCAGATGTCAGATGCTAGGGTATGCTGATTGCCATTTACAACCAATCTCCCAAAGGCTTAACATAAGTAAAATGTAGTAATTGTCCATTGCAAACTTTAAGTGCCTTGCTCATAACAAGCACCCAAAATATTGAAAAATATATGGATTAGGCTGCCCCGCATGAAGCAATTCTTTATAACAAATCTCTTCCTACATATGTATATTGGTTCTGTTTTCCTGTAGAACCCTGACTAATATAAGAGAGCATTTACAAAGGGCTACACGACTACAGAGGAGAGTGTTACTCCACCTGGAGGAATTTGGGAAAGCAGAGGAAATGGAACCTAAAAAATGTATGTAAATGTGATGGTGACAAAGAAGATGAAAGGCAATCCAGACAAAGGGAACAGTGTAAGAAGGCACGAAGAAATGAGCACCACTGCATGTTAGGGGAAGGTGGAGAGTATGAGACACAAGGTATGTAAGGGAGAGGCTGCTGAGGACATGATGTTAGCACATGATGGGATACGTGATATTAGCATGATAGACTGGGATCAGTTCTGAAGGTCCTAGAGTTGGAGTGTGTAACATCATCAGATCTGTCATGCCAAAAGACAGCTGTGCTGGCCCTATTTGGAGGGAAAGAAAAAAACGTGCAAAAAGACCTGGGAGGAGATAAGCAATGGCTTGGGGCCAGAAATAGGGCAATGTTTGTAGACATGGAAAGGAGGAAACAGATGTGAGGCTTTTCAGATTTGGAACAGACAGACCTTGATGCCTGAATGTGTGTGGTGAGGAAATGAGAATTCAGAAGTAAAGGATGACGGATACCATTCATCTGGACAAAGAATTAAGAGGGGTGTTCAGACTTAGGAGTAAAATAACTTGAGCTTTGAACATGCTGGATGTGAGATAATTTTCAGACATGCAGGTGGAGGTGTGCAGAAGGCAGTTGCAAAAATGGATTAGGAGTTTCGAAAACAGTGGGAGAGTGATGCTGACTGGGGAGCTATCAACATGGAAACAGCAGCTGAAACTATGGAACTAGGAAGTCTTGCCAAAGAAGTTGTACAATGAGAAGAGGAGAGTGTACCAAACTTCCCACAAGTGATCATGGTTTCTTAATTTGGCCCTTTCACCAAAATCCACATCAGGAATGGGAATGTGGAACTCAGCCAGTATTTTCTTAACTTTCTGCGTGTGAAGGAAAGGAGCTGGGAATGAAATAGGTTTGGGTTTTGACTAGATAGATTCAGGAACTGAGGTGCCTAGTACTGAATATCAAAGGGAATGAATAGCAGTAAATGGTTACTATAATAATACTTAATAACACCTGGTACATAGAGAGCACCTTTCTCCAAAGAACTAGAATCTCAACCCAGACACCAGGAACCTTCATAGAAAGTTCAGGAGGTCTGTACGAGGCAGGGGAGAGTATATTAACTTCTGGCACACAGAAAAAGTGAGGTTCCAAGAAGATCAGAAAGTTCTCTTGAGCATAGAATCAGAGAGTGTTATAATCAGACAGCCTAGCTCCAAGCCCCCTCCTTGTGGCCAGCAGTCTGACCTGTCTCTTTGTCTAGATTGATAACACAATCACGTTAATTCCTGCCATTGCCAATCCTAGATCTGAGATCACGTCTCAAGCCAGCCAGGCATAGAGGGGCATGTGTTCCAGAAGAAGACTTGATTTCAACAAGTCATTCCTTATGGAGAAAGAATAGAATTTAGTTAGACAAACCTGAGTCCAAGGGACACACTTGCTACTTACTAGCTGTGTAATGCTGGGCTGTTTCTTTGGTATCTCTGGGCCTCAGGTTCCCCAACCTTGACATAAAGATACTAGCTATTTCAGGGTTGCGTGAGGACGTGATCATTCAACAGATGTTTATTGAGCATCTACTATATGCCAGGCTTTGTTCTAATCTCTTGGGATATATCAGGAAACAAAACAGACAAAGATCCCTGCTTGGGCTTTTACTTTCCTAGGAGATGAAAGGTGGGAAGGGAGGAGTGATAGATGATAAATAATGAAATAATGGAGGAGCAAATTACCTGTTATGTTAGTTGACGATAAGCTCTAGTGAATGGAGAGATATAGTATACCTGGCTCTTAGCACACTATGTGGCTAGCACACAGTAGGCACTCTGGAAACTGATGCTGCTATCATCATAAATAAGAAAAGATGAAGCGCCTGAGGCAGACTGACATGCTGTAAATTTTTATGAAAATATGTCTATCTCCTAAACTTCAATCAGGAGTAAACAGAAAAGTTGCCAGAGAAGGATAAGGGTGGAAGATGACAAAGTGAAAAAGAAAAAAGTAGACCTGAAATGCTTTTACATGATGTGTAATTAGCTGCATCTATTCTAATGACCACTAATTAAGCTGTCTCTTGCAGGCTCCCAGAGAAAATCACTTGTTTAAACAGGTAGACTGAAATGTGCATTATAAGACCTTCAGCATTTAAATTGAGTTTCATTTTTTACCATAACTCAGGGAGCAGTTTGGAAAGGTTACCCTATTTTCTTCTAACAGGTATCCTTCACAAATGACCATTTAAGATACCCATATATTTTTAGCTGTATTTTTACGAAAAAAGCGAACAAGATGTCAATGACATTTTCTCCAACGTTTTATTCATGATGACTTCTTTGGTCTGCATGAAGAAATTGTAATCAGAGGTTTGGCTAACAAAGATTTATGCAGTTAATAATAAAAACGAGAGTTTAAAATTCTTCAGAATGGACCAATTATCATGTCAAACATTATGTGTAATGCCTAATTTAACTTTCTCCATGACCCTTAAAGATATCTTTTAGATAATGCAACAGAGATTTATAGAGATTAAATAACTTCACATGGTCAAATAGCTAGGAAGAAGTGGAGTCAGGATTTAAACCCAGGTCTGACTGACTACTTACTAGTGCTCATATTTGACTACTGTTATATATGACAGACTCCATGGTAAACCAAGTGAGATATGGTTTTGGCCTTGGAGAATCTTGTTATTCAACGAGAAAGACATATAAGTAAAGAAACAATTATAAGACAATATGGCAAGTGCTAAACTAGACATACTAAACATGCTCTGGAAACTCAGAAATAAAGAACTGCCTACTCAGATTGATTACATTTGGGGAATTTTTCCAGGTATTTAAGGTGGGTGTTGATGAATGAGTTTGTCTGGAAGCAAAAGGCAGGGCATGAAGGAAAGAGCATATTGAACAACATTTCTCTGGTTCTAAAGCCCATGCTTTAAATCCTATGCTAAACTAACTACGCCTATTCATCTCACAATTAGATATTTGCTATTTTCATGTACACTCAGGTCTTTTAGAGAGATAGAAAGGAAAAACAGAACCTGAGTTAATATCAATAATCAACCTAGAGAGTTTAGGTATTACAAACGCATGTTTTTCTTGCAGATTTTTGCCCTGGGGATTTTGAAATGAGTTATTTATCTGAACTCTGCTTAAGAAGATGAGAAAACTCTGACAGGCAGGGCATACAGTGCATTGGGCACTTGTCTTTGTATCCTAGAAAGCTGCTTACACTGGGTTCCAACCCTGAAGCTCTTCAGCAAGGTACCAGACAAATGCTTTAAATTACACAAAGTTAGCAATAGGGTTATAAACTTACAGCAGGGTTGATGCAGACTGAAGCAGAGCAAGTGGTCAGTGGGATCATGGTGAAAATCACTTTCTTTTGGACTTGTAGTTGTCTATAATAAAGAAATTATTGTGGTGGCAACTTTTAGCCTTGTCTCTCAAAGAAGATGGCTTATTACATTAAATTTTTTCTGTCCTATAAGAAATGAGAGTGTGTCTGCATTTCTATTGAGTCTCACCAATCATGCAGCAGAGTTAGGCTTAGCTACAGAAGTTTGTGTACCAAGGGCTATAATCAAAATGAAAGCCTTTATGTAAACTTTGTAGCCATTGGGCTTGACATGTCAAAGCAAAACAAGGGCGCCATGACATCTAGTACAGATCTGGGAACACAGCTGGTATTCAATGTTTGGTAAATGAAGTGATAAATAAAATATTAAGAAAAAAATTAAATTTATTTTCTCTGTGTGGACATTTTAATTAAATTAATGGGTTATTTATGATGATAAAGCAGAAAAGAATCAAGCATTTGAAACAAGAGGACCAGTATGTGCAGTGGCCCTGGAGAGAGCACAATGCCCCCAGAAAAATGAAAGTACTCCAGAGTGACTGGAATGCAGGGGTAATGGGGAGAGGTGGCTCCAGATGAGGCAGGGGAGGGCTGGAAATTCAGACTTGTAATTAAGGAGTTGAGAACAATGGGAATATTGATGGGTTTTAGGTAAGGGATGATTTATGTCTTTACTGAACAGTGCTCTGGCTGCTACGTGGAGAACGGATTGTAGAAAGCAACAGTCGATGCCAGGAGAGCTGGTTGGGAAACTCCTGTAGGCCTCCAGTGAGGGACAGTGGACTGGGGAGAGGGATGGATGAGAGACTAGGCAGGTAGGATCAGCAGAGCTTGATGGAAAAGGAGAAATCATAGATTCCTGAGATTTTCACCTGAAAATGGTGGATGGATGATGGTGTCATGTATTGAGATGAGGAACAGTAGGAGATAAGACTGTCTGGAGGGAAAGATCAAGAGGTTGGTTTTGAATCCAGTAGGTTTTTTCGATTGAATGACATGCAATAGAGATTTCAGTTATTGAATCTGTGGAGACTAGGGGAAAGATTGAGGGGTGTGGGTGTGTGTTTGTGTGTGAGAGAGATATTAAACGAAAATAGATCATACTATATAGCCACCTATTTTTTATCTAAAATATTTCTTCTACATATTTCTCTAATAACCTATACAATCCCTTTACTCTTAATGACTACATGATATCCCACCATATGGATATGCCATTTTTTAAATTAAAATTTAAAATTCTGAAATATTTTAAAAACAGAAAATATAACAGATATCCATGTACCCATCACCTAGGTTTAATAGATGCTAACATTTTGACATATTGGTCTCATATCTCTTTATTTTGGATTTAAAGAAAAAAAATTTAGTATAAGTAAGGCCCTGCTTCCATCACTCTCTTTCCCTTCTTTATCCCTTCATTCTTCTCCAGAAGAAATTACCCTGAAATTGTTATGTGGGATTCCTGGGCACGTTTTTGTACTTTCAACACATTTTTGCTTCTGTAAATAATATGTAATGTAGCCTTATTTTAAAATTTACATAAATTGCTTCATACAATTACATACCCTTTTGCAACCACTCTGTTCATCTAAGATTATATGTATGATCTTTATCCATTTTTAAAAAGTCCTCTATTAATGGACACTTTAAATTTATTTTGAATCTGTATTGCTCCAACATGAATATGAGATGATTTACACAAGTACAACCTTGGGGACATGAGCCTGAAATGCTCTTTAGCCAGGTGCCATCCATGAATATCGACATGAAAACGACTACACATTTATTTCCTGAGCCTAACACTGGAATGCCAGTCTTGGATATTAACCTGTGACACCCACATCAGACCATTCAGGGCAGGTGTTATGTAATGTTACATTCTGGTAAGAAGGTCCTGTAAGCTGCTTTGTCATCACATCAGCTCAGAACAGGAACAAAGCTGTTGAATGAGAGGTGTAGAGCAGAGCCCAGGCTATGTCTTCTGGGTTGGGCGTTGATGGAGCTGCTTGCTCACCTTGCCTCACTCTTCATCTTGGCCCTTTTAAAGCTTTCTTAATTGCTCCACTCGGGAGCCGACCAGCCAGTTCTTACATCAAACACTCATCCTACACCCACAGGACTTCTCCTCCTCCTCCTTTTTTCTTTTTCTTTTTAATGTACACCCAGCACCTCCCACTAAAAAAAAAAAAAAAAAAAAAAAAAAAACACTTCTGAATGCTTTCAGTCTCAAACAAAGCTTTATAGATTTGCTGGAAGGAAATCCAGAGTGGAATTTGCCATTAAATTGTAGTAAAACAACTCTTCAAACAACATGTACTGAACAATCAAACACTTTTAAATGTCATCCCCCAACTAAGGCATGCATTGTCCCTGGAGAACTCCGGGTGGCACTAACCTTCTCAGAGTGGGAAGAGTTTACAAAAACATAACCCATTTCATTTCATAGGTTGTTTGCTGTATAGAACTTTCTATAATCCATCAAAAGTAAGGTTTCCCGATAGCACATTTCAACTCAAGTAGCTCCTTAATTGGCGAGTTTTCTCCTCTTAGGGAAAAGTGACAGTATTTTTCTTTTCAATTGAGAAAGTTTTTTATAATGACAAAATCAAGTAGAAAGTGTAATTTTGTTCCAACTCTCATACTTCTCAGCTTCTGGAATATAGTAGCTAATATTTATTGAGCATTTAGTAAGTGCCAGAGATTGTTATCTCATTTAAACCCTGCAAAAACCCTATGAGATAAGGTATTGCCACTACCTTCACTTTCCAGATAAGAAAACTGGGACATAGCAAACTTAGTAAACATATTCAAGGTCATATGGCTTATGAGAGAGGGAAACAGGTTAAGCTCAAGGAGTTAAATTTCAAAGCTCATGTTCCAAAGTTGCTGTACTGAATTGATGAATTCTAAAACAGCTTCTAAATTTTTAATATAATAGGAAAGAGGACTAACCTGTAATGAGCACCTGCCAGGGTCCAATATTGTACACATGCTCTTTTTTTTAAGGCTCTTAACACCTTTGTGAGTGCTAAGTGATATCTTCCCTAATTATACTTGAGGAGGTGAAATCTCACCTGCAGAGGACAGGCAAGTGGTTGTTGGCTTAGGATCTGAACCCAGGTACAGTAGAAAGAGCTAGACCGGCAGTCCCCAACTTTTTTGGTACCTGGGACAGGTGCTCCTCGGAGAATCTAATGCCTGATGATCTGAGGTAGAACTGAGGTGGCGATGTTAGCGCGGGGGAGTGACTGCAAATATACCCTGGGCTCACTTGCCCACTGCTCATCTCCTATTATGTGGCCTGGTTCCCAACAGGCCATGAACCGGTACCCGTCTGCGACCCAGGAGTTGGGGAACCCTGAGCTAAACCATCCTGCCTCCCTAGAAAAGGTCTGAGCATATTGAAAGTTCTTAATAATGCTTTAGATTTTAATGTTCTCTTTTGCTCTCTTTTTTCCCCTCTTTCCAATGCAAGGATAACACAGATGATAACACAGTGGGAGAATGTCAGACCCTGAGAGTTTATAAATTTGTTTAAAGTATTAATTTGTGACCCAGATGTAAGAACCTGCAAATAAATCAACATGTTTTATTGTAAAAGATAATAAGAAAGAGACCAGCTGGTGGAAAAGACCTTCTATGATTCTGATGTTTTTCTCCCTTGTTACTATTACTTTAGTGCCATTGGGGGTATACATGGTGTGCACATATGATAGATGTCAGACATACAAGCATATGCAAGACCATCCTGCTCTCACCTTAACCCTACTCCCCTAGCACTGAGATTTTCATTTCCCTTAAATTGCATATTCTTCAGAATTTTCTCATAAATCCCCAAACAGACAAGTTTGGAGGCCTCCCAGTGAGTTATGTGGTACATGAGCCAACGTTATGTTAACAGCAAAACAGAAGAAAGGAATTGTGTGAAACAAGGTGACGAGGGATGATGCAACTGGTATGGCAGTGGCTGGCCTTTGGTGGCTGGTTGGGCTCCAAAGCAGGTGAGAAGGGAGGCAAATCCCCACCTTCGTTCTCTGTAGGCTCCGGGGCTGTTGTCCAGGGAACTTGGTCAAGGGAACTCTGATCAACCCAACCTGTGGGGAAGGCCCTGACTCGTCATGAGGACCAAGGTGAACTCTCTACTGAGGAGGTCCCTGAGGCGGTGGGTGGAACAGCTAAGGAGAGACCGCAGCCTCCTCTGTCAATATGCAGGGAGAATGTGTCATTTGTTGTTTTAGTCTCCAGGGCTGGCACGGGCATTCTGCAGGAGTAGCAAGGAAGGAGGGGCAGGTGGAAGAAAGAGTTTGTTCCAGCTCCAGAGCTAGCTAGGAAACATTGCTAGAAATGCAAACGGAGGGAGTTTTGGTAATAAATAGTGCTTTCATCACTTTTTAAAGGTGTATATACCCATAATAAAAATACTCAGAAGTGGCCTTGAGTGGAATGTCCACACTGCTGCAGAAACAAAGGCTTTAGCTGCTCTGGCTCTCTCCACCTCCAAGAAGCATACCTGGCACCAGCTGACTCGGCAGAGCCTCTTTTAAAGAATATAGAACTTCAGAATATAGTTGACATCCTTTCTCTGAGGTGTTGACATTAGAGGTTAGTTATACTCCCTCTTTTAATATATGCTACACACAAGAGCCGAATACAAAATACTCTTGAATTCAAGTAGAGAAATCTTGTTGAGGATTTTGAGCAGAATGAGAGCTTTGGATGGGTGAGGCATTTGGACAGAACATAAAAACTGAGCTGACCCAATTCTAAAAGTCTAATTTTGTCAAGTGCTGACTTATTTCCCCGTTCACATGTAGTCTCATGGTACTGAAGACAGATATTTTAAAACAACTGTATCTAAGACCTTTTTCTCCATGGGAAGTGAGATTTTTTTACTTTTTGAAATCTGACGCATGAAACAGAAAAACCCAATTGCCCACTGAATTATGAAGACAAATTTTTCAGGAGTCTAAAAGGACTCAGCCTTGGGTGCCTGCGGCTATTAGAGAAAACTGCTCATTCCTCTAGGGAGAACAGGAAAGCTCATGATGACCGGGAGTCCCAGATGTCTTAGGAGACAATGTTAAAACTTCCTGGCCCCCAGGCTGTGTTTTGTAAGAGTTTATAGGTCTGTGAACCTACACAAGTAGAAGCAATTCATGGTGTAAAGCCTGGGAAGTCCATAATTTTTCTTCTATCACCCCTCCTCAATTCTCTTAAAGGCAGGGAGAATATCTTTTACTTATTTATATATCTCTTCAACGGAATGGCTGGCAGATGGCAGAGAATCAGGTAATAGTTTCTAAATGAATTAAAAACACTCTTAATTTGACGTTCGGTAACTCACTTCATGGTTGCTATACCCCAGAAAATGACAGGACAACCACCTGAAACCACTGACGAACACAAGTGTCGCCAAGAGTGCGAGTATCAGTAGCTGCCTGCTGAAGTGGCCCAATGTGAAGACATAGCATCTCTTCAAAGAATTATTGCTGAAAGTCCTGAAGCAGATCACATGTCTAAAGCCAACTTTCAGTTTATAAGAATTATGGGAGAGAGTGAGCAAGTTAAATTTTATCACAAGAAAGAAAAAGACTAGTTTAGAATATGAGACTTCTTACAGGACAATGGGTCTAGTTCCCCCAAAGCATTGGCATCAAAAGTCAAGGTGGGGCTTAAGAAAGAGAAATGCTAGTCTATAAAAGTTTAGGAGATATAGCAATCAAATGCAGCATGTGGTCTGGAATTGTGATTCAAATATACTCAGCTTTCTTTTCTCTTCCTTCCTTCCTTCCTTCCTTCCTTCCTTCCTTCCTTCCTTCCTTCCTTCCTTCCTTCCTTCCTTCCTTCCTTCCTTCCTTCCTTCTTTTATTAAAAAAAGAAATGTCTTCTTCAGCCCCCACATGTCTCTCTAGCTCTCATTCCATCTCTCTGCTTCCCTTCACTTGGAAGCTCTTTGAGAGAGTTGTCTACACTACAAAACGTACTCTACTTTCTCACTTCCCGTTCCTTTGACTTAGCACAGCCTGCTTATTATTTCTTTATTTCTCCACCAAAGCTGCTTCTGCCAAGATCACACATGGCCTCCACGCTTCTCCATCCATCTGTGTGTGTTATTTCTTTATTCAAAAATTTTTCTCTTTGTAGAGATAAATTTTACTGCTAAATATTATTGCTAACTAGGCATTTTAAATAAAGAACATTAGAGTTTTTAAACTATCTTTATTGAGACATAATTCACACACCATAATTTATCCATTTAAAGCATACAGTTTAGGGGTGGCTCCACAGTGCAGTGGTTAGCATGTCTGCTTTACACGCAAAAGGTCCTAGGTTCACTTCCTAGGTGGAGCCAGGCCCCAGGGGCGCACTGAGAGTGTGTGGGAGGAGATGGCTCACTTTCAGAGATCCAGTTCTTAAGGGGAGATGGCAATATCCCTAGGTAAGGGTAGAAGTTGGAGTGTGGGGGAATTAAAGAGGGGAAAACAAAGCATACAGTTTAATGATTTTTAGTTTATTCACAGAATTATGGAACCATCACCACAACCAACGTTTAGATATCTTTATGGCCCCGAGTAAAACCTTCACCCATTAGCAATCATCACCCCCCATCTCTTCTTCCCTAGTCCTAGGCAATCATTAATATGCTTTCTGCCCCTACAGATTTGCCTGTTCTGGACATTTCATATAAATGAAATCATACAACATGTGGCATTTTGTGACTAGCTTCTTTCATTTAGTGAAATCTTTTCAAGGGTTGTCCATGTTGCAGCATGTGTTAGTACTTCATTCTTTTCCACTGCCAAATAATAATCTATTGTATAGATAGACCATAGTATATTTATATATTCATTAGTTCATAAACATTTGCCTATTATCTACTTTTTGGCTATAGTACTGCTACAAATATTCATGTACAAATTTTTATATGGACATATATTCTCATTTTTCTCAGGAATGGAATTACTGAGTTACTGGGTAACTCAATGCCTGACTGTTTTCCAAAGCAACTGCACTATTTTACATTCCATCAACCACGTACGAGCGTCCCAATTTCAGCACATCATCCCTAACACTTGCTATTATCTGTCTTTGGTCTTCTTTAGCCACAATTTTCTTGGTCTGTTCTATGTCTTTTTCATTAATGGTGCTTGCCTAATCCTATCTTTATCATGATGGTTGCAAAACGAGCATTTTCCATCTACACACTCCCTCCACATTTACCAGCTGGTCCTCAGCACTGTACTGTAAGCAAGAGCTCTCCCGTCTCCATTTATTTATTTATCTATTCTTTATTGGTAAAGACGTACAAATTCTTGTTCCCCCCCACCACCTCCAATGCTTTATAATTCATTAGTTTACTTAATTGATTTGGCTGGTGAGAACCCTTCTAATCTGGCTCCAGTGTCCTTGTGACCTGCCCAATATCGTGCACTTGCTATGCTCTCATTCATCTCTCTCTCTCCTCCTCTCTCACCACCCCTCGCTTCTTTACCTCTGCTGGCAGAATAATATGTTCTAGGCTCATTTGGTCCTTGCCTAACCCCAACCCTGGAATCGGCCATTTCTTTTAAGAAGCCTGTTTCCTAGAGATCAAAATCTGAATAATAGGTGTACTCATTGGGGGGGAGGTGTATGTGCTTCTTGACCCATTTAGTAGATAGATCTAGGGAATATATACGTATGTTCATACATATGTGCACATAAAAACATGTTTTAGAAATCATTAGTTTACACTGATATCTTCATTTCCATCCCGTGAAATTTTTTCTTGCCTTCTTCCAATCCATATTTGTTTGCTTTTTTGCTTTTTAGGTATATAATCAACAAAAAAAATTGTAAGATATTTAAAGTGTACAACATATGATTTGGTATTTGTATGCATTATGAAAGGACTCCAACCATCTTGTTAATTCACATGTCAATCACTTCACATGTTTATCAATCCATGTTTGTATGTCCCTTCTTTCATAGTGAGAACCCTGGATCTCAACATGAATATATTCACTCACTTCTCAATCCCATAATATATACACAACAGCATCAGAATAGCTTCACCTATGCCATTACAATAAACCTGCTAAAGTGAGTTTAGGATTTGTTTATAATTCTTAAAATTCATAAACGTTTTCATGGGTAATAATGAGATATATGAGAAATATCCTGTGGTCTCAGAAACTTGATAAAAATTTGTTATAAGCCTAAAGTACAAGTTCAGTTCACAGTTTGGAGTTGGATACTTGGATATTTTCTTTCTAGGGTAAAAAGGAAGGTGCAGTTTCCTGAGAGCAGCCTTTAATTGAGAACATGTTTGCAAATCCACTGTGTGATCCAAGAATTCATTCAGATAGGCATTTATGCTCAATATATCTTGAGTTTGGCCTTGTTGGAACATGCCAATAGACAGCAGAACCACCAGCTACATTTTGTTAAGATAGACGGTGCAAAACTGATAATGGCAGATCTACCAGACAGCCCAAGGAAACAACTCCCTGCTCTTGCAGATGAGACTGAAATCTGCCTTTCTTCTCTTTTCAGAAAAGTAGTAGAAGCATCAAAAATTGTCTTAAACTAGGCCAAGTCAATCTGGAGATAAGCTCAATTTCTGTCCTGTCTCACTTCTTTGGTCAATATTCCATAATTATTAGTTTATATTTTTCAATTCACTTCATTTATTATAAATCCCCCTACATTGGTTGACTTCTAGCCTTGACAGCTGGAATGCTTAGCAATGAAGCAAAGACTCAAAGCTGTGGGATAGAAGATAAGAACCTCCCAGTATGTATAACACAGATTCACAGATTTTATTTAGGTTCAGAGGGTTCAGGAGCCCAGTGAATTCCTTTCCACTTTTCCCACCCGTGTGATATACCAGTTGAGAGCTAGGAGTCAAGGAGATGGAAATTAACATCTCTTATTGCTGATAAAATCTAGGCTTGAGTATGTGGTGGATGCTATGTTGCACTGCCCAGCTCCCCTTTCAGGATGGAAAGACTCATTCCCTAGATGCAGAGTGTGCTTCCAGAGATCACCCTTAGCTGACAGCCCTCTCTGGGGATTGTCATGACTGAAGAAAACTGTCTTGCCCAAAGCCACACCCCTCAGAGGTAGCCTGCATCCAATGACTGATTCAACTTGGGAATACAAGGCCTAGCCCACTTGTTGCAATTTGAGACAGGTCTGTGGGGATTGCTGAGGCCTTTGTTGGGGCTGCTGAACCTTTCCTCCACCCAGTCTGCTTTCTACTGCTCCCTTCCACAAGTAACCATTCCAAGAGTACGCCCTTATAAATTTCCTACATGCTAATCTAAGAATTTGTCTCCCAAGGAATCTAGCTAGAATGCATCCAGTCAGAGGACGCATCCTGGAAGAGGACACTGGCTGAGTTTTTGGAGACTAAAAATGAGACAGGCAAACAGAAAGCATGTGTGATTCATTCCAGGGATCATCATAAGTGAAGGCCCAGAGAACTTAAAGACTCAGCTCAGGTGTTCTGCAGACCTTCCCTCTTTTAACCAAGACCTGAATAGAGCCAGATGCAGCCTTTGTTGAATGAATTAATAGTGAGGTGTGAGCTTTTTCCATTTATTTCAAATTGTGGGTTGTCTTTTTTTTTTTTTTAACAACAAAAGCACAGAGACAAACCATAACGAACAGGAATAATAACGGCTATCATTTACTGGGCTCTATGTGCTAAGCATTTTATGTTTATTCTCTTAATTAGTTCTCATAATGATCCTATGAGGCAAATACTATTGTTATTCTAATTTTATAGCTATGAAAACTGAGTCTTAGCCAAGTTAAGAAACTGTGGTCAAATATCCAGTGAGACTCTTGGTCACACATACTACAGATTCCCTTGGACAAAGAACCACTTGGGAATGTGAGTGAGAGTTGCCAGAGTCCAGAGGGAGTTGTGACCTCTGTCAGATGTCCACCAGGGCCTGGCCTCATAGAAGGCCTTGCTTCAGGCAGCTTGCAGCTGGGAAACCCAAGACCAGACTATGGCCTGGCTTCTGAATCTCCAGCTCAGGGGAGCAGCATTAAGCTGAAAAGGCTGCCATGGTTCTGAAGCTGTAGATAGTTGCCTCTGCTAAAACTAAACGAAACTTGACAGACGAGTTTTTCTTGCCTTGGAAAAGAAGGTGCCAGCACAAGGGCAATGCTTAGAGATCATTCAGAGATGTTTTTTCAGGAAACAGTATGTATCAAAGAAGGAAGTGGGGCTGGCAAGGTGTAATGGAAGGCCTTTACAAAAATGCCTGTGTGTAGGTTTCCCTTGCAAATGGGATTTTGTGCATACAAGATGCACCATGCCTCTTGGTTCTTTTGTTCATCTGTCTGATCACCCATTCAACAATATCTATTGGGTACCTACTATACAGCAGGCACAGTTCAAGGTGTTAGGACACAGCAGTGAGCAGGATGTTCTGGGTCCCTGCTCTCATGGAGCTCATTTGCTAGTGGGACCAGATAGACCTATCTGGGCCCTGTCTCTGGATCTGTCAGCTCCTGCTAAGCCTGGTTGGGTAACACGAATGGCCTCATTGCTTGCTCAGGGGATGGTACCTGGTACTCTGCGTGATTGTGGTTAAAAATAGGAAGTATGTGGAAGTCTCACTTGACACTTCCACCACAATGTCCTTGTGTTAGAAAGACTCGATTCCATATGACCCTCTTAATGAAAAGAGTTAATCCTGAAGCCATCAGCGTGGGCCTTGTGGGTGAGAGGTCCCTGCCAAACAAGCCCTTATACCCCTCTGTCCCACCCCTGGCAGAAGTAATGAGATGGGCCCAGATTGCCCTTCCACATGCATCAGAAACTACTTTGTGACCAGTTCTCTAATACAGCTACAGACCCTACTGGGCTGGTGCCTGTCATGCGCTGGGGTCTTCAGGCCCTGTTCCATGAAGCTGGCTTCTTTCCTCTCCATATCAAGAAATGCCTCTTAATTGGACAAGTCTGCTGACCTCGAGATCCCTCTTCTTTAAGATAAGAACAACCACTGATTAAGCAGCTGTGGTAAAGAAAGTAGCACTATACTTTGAAGCAGGAGAGCATATTCTAATTTCAAGATTGCCACCTTCTAGCTGAATGATTGGGCAAGTCACTCAACTTCTCTGAATCAGTGTTTTCTATAAAGCTGAGTATATGCTACAGTTCCTAATTCACAAGGTTGTTTGAAGAGTAAATAAAAGAATGTAAAAGAAAGGTTCTGCCTATTGCAAACTTAGTAAACACTGATTCAATAGCAAATATTAATTGGATGTGAAATAATCTCAAATCAAAGTAGTACTTTTATTGCTTGGTACTGAGGGAATTGAAAAAAGTATAAAGCAACATCTTTGTCCCCAAGGAATTTTTCATAGAGTTAGACTATACTTTTGTAGAGTTTTCTAATGACAATATCAAGTGCTCATAATTGCTAATAAGCACGAGGGTAAGTGTGCACATGTAAGAATGGCTTCATTACATATGCAGAGAAAGTTACAGAAGTGAGATGAGAAAACCATTGAGGGAGCAAGTGGACAACTGTAAGTCCCCGGGCAGGACACAGGTAGTATTCGGAGTAAAAACATGAATAATGGGCTGGGGGAAGAGGAGGCGCTTAGCCTAGGATTTGTCCTCTCCTTCCAGCAGTTAAAGAGAGCTGCATTCAGCACCGATGGAAAGCAGATGTTCACTGATCTTTGGCAATAGGCATTTGACCAAATAGCTTTTCACTGGAAGACTACAGCTTACACAGAAGTTTGTTGTACAAATAGAAACAAAAAAAAGTGATGGACAGAGTTATGGAAGATGAAGACTTTGTAGGTAGAAGGCCCCAGAACTTGCTGATTATTATTGCTTCAGCCCAGATGTGATGAAGAACAGGCCCTGTGGGCCAGCTGGGGTTATGGTGGAACATGGCCCAGCAAGGCATGCAGCAGGAGATCCATGGAAGAATGACGTGGATAACGAAACAAAGGAAACAGAAACAGGGAAGAAACTGCACAGGTCACTATGGCTTGTCCTAATGGAGATGGGCAGGTAGTTATCCCCAGACCCATGGGGTTGTTTTAATCATATACTAGTCTTTTTTTCCTCCTATAACAATATGTATGCTTAAGTTAGCAGTTTTGTAACATGCATATATGGTTCATCATTTATTATGGGCTTGGTCATTTTAAACAGATCTTTTTGCTGACACACCCCCTACAGTATTACCAAAGAGGAGAAATGAATAGGAAGGTCCCATTTCCTTGAACATCAACTGGTGTCCACTATGGGCAAACTATCTGACCCTTAGAGGGTAGATGTGACTGAAGGTTGAGTGTGGGCACCTCTCTCTCAAGTGAAGAACAGAATAACTACTGGAGGAATCCACCATCCTGGTTCTTTTCTTGAATTTCTTTCTATATTTTTGTGCCTTCATGAAAGCTGCAGTCAGCTCTGTTTGTGGAGGCCTTGGAATGTGACCCATCCTACCCTGCCACAACTGACTGCTTGGTTTTTGTAAACATTGCTGAGATTTTTGATAAGTGATTTCATGATTCCGTTACTTCTGTGTGTCAGAGGCAGAATATTAACTTCACACCATAACTTGGATGCACCGAGAAAAACATACTTTATTATCTAATATAGCCTTCCTCCCAAGCTCACATCCAACTGGTTAGCAAAGAAATAAGTGTTCATCTTAAAGCTTAACTCAATGGAACCCAATAGTAACATTTATTTAGATTAACCTCTTTGGGATAAAATGGCTCAGTCTCTCATATAAAATTCTTCCTCTATCTCTTTTGTTCCCAAAGATATGTCCAGACATGTATGGGAGAGGTGGTGGTAGTTTATGAAACCTCACAGCTATGAGGAGGATTCAGGGTCTCTGTGCCTATGCCCCTGTTTCCTCTGGTCTCTGTGGAAGTGTGCTCGTGATCTGGTCTCACTCAGCTTGGTCAGGACCTGGGAGCACCCTCTCACTCACCCTGACTTTGGCTCTTGAGCATCAGAAACCCCTCAGATGAGACTCTCATTTGGCTTCAGTGACTATTTCACTTAGTATCCCCCGATACTGAGATCCCTCACCCTTGTTGTGGGGATCCTTCTGGCAAACTCCTTTGCTGGACTCTTGGGTTTTTCTGAAGCTTGTCTATACCACCCTGGAACCAAAAATGACTTAGAAAAGTTGAACAGAGGGCCTGCCTCTGCCGGACAGCTGAGCCACCAGGGTGAGGAGGTGATTCCCCTAGCTCAGTGTGGACAGCCATGGAATCAGGCTTCTCTCTCAGACTCCAGTGAGTGGCAAAACAGAGTGTCTGGGCTTCTCAGCTCTCCTAGACTTAACCTCACACATCTTCTTTCTTGGCCTGCCAAGAGGAGCCGGCAAGAAAGACCAATATCTTTGTTGTTCTGCCTCCATTTCTCCTATCTCCTGCTAGTTCCTATGCTAGATAGTGGAGGGCTTATCTTTTACTTCTGCTCCATTTCTTCTCTCATAGAGTACGTCTAGCTCCCACAGGGCAAAGGTATCTTTTCTATCCCATGGAAGCCCTCTCTTAACCAGGTCCTCCAGGCTTGGACCCTGACACCCAAAGAGGAAGACAAAAGAATTTGGAGAACCATCTTTCAAGACTGGGTGCAAAACTATTATCCTGCTGCCTAAATTGTGATTGCCAGAGCTAATTGTTACCTTGGTAATTCTTTTTACATTCTTTCTGCCATAAAATCTAATCTTCCTGAGGCATTCTACGATAAAGGTCAAGTACTTGGGAAGGTAAAAAAGAAACCAATTTTAAACACTTCAAAATATGACTTATTCCCATTAGACCTGCTTCTCTCGAAAGGTCCCTGCACACTGGAGCACTGAGAAGTAATACATACCTCCAACTGGGAAACATCTTGGCCCTGGTCAACTGATAAATCTTGGTCCCAGCCAAGGATGGGATGACAATGACTACGGCTAATGGCAGAAGTAGGTAAGAGCCTCTGAGTGGAAAAACAAGAGGGAAAGGAAGCTCACCCAAAGGACATCTTAAAGGGGTGGAGGGAGGAAGCTTCAGGAAGCATAGCAGACAAAGAGTTGAAATGGGGTTTAATCAAATAAAGACTCACTCCTCTCTACTCAAGAAGTAGCCAGCTGACTAGCAGGCACCCTTCATTTAACAGGTATATTTTAATAACGCCTTAACTAGAACTTTTTTCTCCACCTCTACCAGCCTTGGCCTTCTCTAAATAGTTATTTTCCTACATTTTGACTGTTTCCACTGCTCTACCTTAGATTATCACTTGGATAACCGAGGCATCCTTTTTTCTCTAGGAGGAATATTTAAAGAATTGCACAGTGCCCCCTTGTTATCCTTGGTCCCAATGAGAAGCCTAGGGTTCCACAGGGTCCCGATTATGGAGAGGTTCACGATTCAAGAGAGTACTATAGTCCTTGCCCACTTTCTATGTTGGATAGCAAAGACTTGCAATTGGCCCCTGGAAGAAGGTTCTGTCTACTAAGAATATGCTGTCTTTTAAGGGAATATCTTGGGGGTCAACTTCAAGCACCATTTGCTGGGACTTACTCTCCATCTTCCCCATTTCCTCAGCAAGTTGTTGTCTGTGTTGGGAATACCATATCTCTTGGAAACAGGGACACCTAAAACTTTAAAATCATATAGAGAAATAAAACCTAATAGCCCAAGAGAAGATTTTTTAAATCACTGATTTAATACATATTTATTGTGCACCTACTGTGTGCTCAGCACCATGCTCAGCATTGGAAATACAATGGTGTGCAAGACAGATACAGTCATTGCTCTCATGGAGCGTATGGGCTCGTGGAAGAGACAACCATTTTTAAAAGATTTACTCAAATATATAATAAGAAGTGATGTTAAATGCTATGAAAGAAAATACAAAGTGACATGAGTAGGAAGAGCTGACCTAACTTGAGGGGACCATGGGATGGAAAAGTCTGCGCAAGAAGAATGAGTTTTTAACTGAGATCAAGAGAATGAGGAGTTGGATAGGAAATTGGAGAATTTTGGACAGGCTATACTAAAGATCTAAAGAAAGATGAGTGTGGCTTATTTCAGGGACTGAAAGGATGCCAGTGTTCTGGGTTGAATCGTGTCCCCTCAAACAAAGTTATGTTGAAAAAAGAAAGCTGTGTTGAAGTCCTTATCCCTGTACCTCAGAATATGACCTCATTTAGAAATAGGTTATTGCAGATGTAAATAATTTAGATGAGGTTGCTCTGGAGTAGAGTGGGCCCCTAATCCAATATGACTGGTGTACTTATAAGAAGGAGACCATATGAAGACAGAGACACAGCAAGAGTGCCATGTGATAATGGAACATTAAAGCGATGCATCTATAAAACAAGAAATGCAAAAGATTGCCAGCAAACAACCAAAAGCTAGGAATGAGAAGGGAAGAATTCTCTTACAGTCTTCAGAGGAAGCGTGGCCCTGCTAACATCTTTTTGTAGACTTCTAGCCTCCAGATCTCACCTGTCATTTAAGCTTCTGTCATTTAAGCTTCTTAGTCTGTGGTACTTTGTTGCAGCAGCTCCAAGAAACTAATAGAGCTAGTATGGCTGAGTTGCCAGATGGAGAGTCAGGGAAGAATGTGAGATGAGAAAGGAATGGTAGGAAGGGACAGATATCCGTGTTCAAGATTTTGGAGCAGTATTGAGGAGTTATGAGTGAGAGAGTGATATCATTCAACTTGGATTGTAAAAAGATCACTATGCTGCAGTGTATAGAAAGAGTAGAGTGAGGACAACAGGTGTTTCAGGTTGAGTTCTCTAGGAGGAGACACAGAGATGGAACCTCTGAGATAAGCTGACAAAGGCTTAGCTGAATTGCTGTGAAGTTCTGGAGTATTGTTAAGCAGAGTTGTGCTGCATCAGGCTGAAGTGACCAGGTTTTTATACCCCCCACTTTGGCCAGTCACCTATGTAGGATGCTCTGGGAAGGGCATGACCTTGGAGGTGGTGGCTGTCTGCAGCTGTGGAGCTGACAGTTGGAGGCAGCCTGTTGTCTACACTCCCCATAGTTGGGCAGTAAAGTGTTTCCTTGAAGAGGAATCTGGGCTGCACATCTCCTTTCCTACTAGAGAGGTTATAGGGACTTTAGTTAACAAAGAATTCAGGGGAGAGATGATGGTAGCTTGAACCAGTGTGGTGGCAGAGGAGACAGAGAAAAGTGGCCTGATTCCAGGATTTAGTTGCTAAAATGCTACGGATTAGATGGATTAGATGAAGAGGGGGTGGAGGTGTTGAGGGAAAAGGAGAAATCAAGAAAAGTTCCCAGGTTTCTGCTTTAGCCAAACTGGATGGACAGTTGGTACCATTTACCAAGTTAACTCTAGAGAAGACCAAATATGAGAAAGTAGATGATTAGTAGATGATTATGAGTTTATAGATATGAAATATAGTTGAATGAACTGGACATACTGGGGAGTAACACACACATACATACACACACAAAGAGAAGAATCCTTAGAAATACCACCTACTGTAGCATTATGGATTTTACCTTCTTTGCTGGAACTTGAATCAGTATCTATAACTTACATGATAAATTCAATGTTCAGAAAGATGTGAAAAGGAACTCAGGGCACCTGAGGAGTGAGGCCAGGCCTACACACTGCACAGGAAATAATTAACCAACACCCTGGTATCGTTCACTAATAAGGAATTGAAATAACTCCAGAGATGACAGCAATAAATTTGGGAAATAGGAGAGAGTAGTAAGATGGAAGACTAAATATTAATTTAAAAGTGAGAATGAGTTTTTATAGAAAAACGCTTTGTTAGACAGATTCTGCCAACAAGTCTAAGCATCTCTTTTGATCCAGTCTAAGTTCATCAGCTGAATTTGGGCTCTTATAATCTTGCTCCCTGCTGCCACTAGCTGGTACTGCCTTCTGTATCACCCTTTAGAGATATTGATTTTTCCATGGATATGTTTATTTCCTTTAACTCAGTGAGTCCAAACCTTGGAGCTGATCCTGAAGAAAATATTCAACAAAGGGAAAAAACTGTAGGCATAATGATGTTCATCAGCTTATTTTCTATGTTAGTGATATATTATAAAACTCCTTTCATGCCAAGAATGTATATCTACTTTGTGAAGAGTATTAAATGTGATACTTATAAAAGTTAAGTTGCAAGATGCAAAAATCATAGCCTATTCTCTTTATTGAGCTGCCACTATGGGAAGCACTGCCACATTTAAACACAAAGTTATGCTAAAATGTAAAAAGTAAACCACTGAGATAAGTAACTTTTCTAAGGTCATACAGTAAGAGAGAGAGCGAGCTGATATTTGACCCTAGTCTGTCTTTCTATAAATCTCAATCATTATCCACTTATACATTCAATCAACAAATATTAACTGAGTCTCTACTGTGTGCTAAGAACTGTACTAGGCCATGCTATTTTGATGTCATAGTTCCTGGAAAGAAAAGTAAAATGCAGCTTTTTATATTCAGATACAATTTTGTATCAGAGGACTATAACAAGAAGAGCAAGACTTAGGTGTTTTTGATGTATCTTATAGTTTTTAGAAATTTATAAATTGTCTTCTCAATCCATCTGTTCATACCCAACCCATCTTCAAGACTTCTTTCAAACTCCCTTTCCAATTTCTCCTAGTTACATCTAGTCTCTTCCTTTCCTAACTCCCTTTGCCACACATTTCACACTTTATTAGATCTTGCTGAATACTGATGGCCAACACTAGATATCCATTCTGATATATACTGTTTTGCTCTTTACTTGGGGTGTGTGTGTGTGTGTGTGTGTGTGTGTGTGTGTGTGTGTTTCCAAGAAGGCTGAAACACCTCAGTTAATTGAGAATTATTGAGGCTGGGAGTTCTCTTATTGACAGACTTCACAGTGTTATTGCCTCACCGAAAATATCTGCATATTGAAAATAACTTTTTTTTACATTTTTTAATCCAGCAATGTCAAGCTCACAAAGACTTAAAAGTCAACACAAAAATGTTTTAAAATCTCATTTAACTATTTCAATAATCTATGAATATTCGTATCAGTAAGAATGAGCTTAATTACACTATAGTAACAAACAACCCCCAAATTTTAATGGCTAAAAACAACAAAGGTGTATTTCTTTAGATTGGTGGGGGCTCTGTTGCAATTCATACTCAGAGACCTAGATGATGACTATCTCTAGAATGTTCTCAGTCTTTAGGATAAGAGAAAGAAACAGTAACAAATCTTGTACTAATTAAAAACTTCTACATTTTACTGGCAGTAGTCAGTAGTATGGCCACCTTTGAAATCAAGGGAGAAGGGAAGTGCAGTCTAACCAAATACCTGAAGAAAAGAACCAGAAATATTTGGTCATGAATATTAATGATTATCACAAATTAATATTAATGATGATGATGATTTCTCCCTCTTTTACTTTTTAAAGTTTAAACAGGTTTAATAACTGCCCAAGTTCACACATTTTAATCATTGAAGTGCTAGGATTTGAACTGAAGTCCATCTGATAGTGGGTGCTATGCTCTTTTCTCTCTACCACACTGTTTTTTTTTTTTTTTTTCAGAGCTGCTTTTCAGAAAGAATGTCCTACATGTTCTTTGGGTTCTGACTAACCTCCCTTAACTTATTATTCCAAGGGGGCTCTTAGCTTGCTAGGCTCCAACCTCTGATCTATTTCAGGTGTGTTCTTTCCAGGTTACCATGTTCATTTATTGTTTATTTGTTATTTCAAAAAGGACCTACTACGTTTTCTTTAATATGGCAGGCATTGATCATACCAAGATGAATAATATTTAGTCCTAGCTTTTAAGAGTTTCATCTTCTAGTGGGGCAGCCAGGAAAAATAGCAAATAATTCCCAAAGAAATATGTTAAACACTGTAATGAAGATCTGTCCAGTCAGTCTTTGGAAATAAGTTACCGCCCAAAGGAAGATGGGAATGGTACATGTGAGGGTAACCATCACTAGAAGTAACCCAAGCCGAGTTTGCAAATAAAAGATTTAAGAGATTTGGGAACATACAAATTCAGCTAAGGTGCCTGAGCCTGACAAGCACAAAATTTTTTTGCAAATAAGAAAGCTGAAAGCTAAACAATGATATACTACTGTGTGGGGGAGGACTACTAACAGAAGATAGATGATTTGAGTGGGATTTCAAAAAAGAAGTTGTTAGTGATATTACTTTATCATATGAGATGATATGACTAATTTCAATAGTCATAAAAATATATAGCCTGGGGAAACTGAGGCTCAGAGAAAACTATTAATTTGCCTCAGCTCACAGAAAAAGTAAACAGCAGTGCTGGGATTTCACCCCAAGGCTGTCTTCCTCCAAAACCTAATGCTCACGCATGTTCCATGTTGCCACCTGTAGCTCAGTGAACCACCTGAACCACTAGCTGTGCAGCTGCCTGCAGGCAAGAACATTAGTGGCACTTTCAGGGGCCTCAGGAAGACTTTAATCTCAGATTCGCCAAACCCAGCTGCCACCTTGGACTGAAACTAAGATTATATCTGTATTAGCGTCCTTCAGGCTGCTCGCTGCTCTAAATCTCTGAAGATAAACATCACAGACAAATTTATGACTCTTCATTTATCAGTAAGTGTTTTGAAATCTCCAATTTAGGGATGAATACACTAGGTTGTGTGCTCCTTTTAGACCCCACCCTCTACTTCTCTCAGCCTGCAGGCTGCAGAGAGAGAGATGCCACATTAGTTTTTTAACAGATGGGATAACAGAGTGGTTAGTCTTGCTAAAGTTACTTATTAATATAGCCGTATCCTTATTAGATTGTGAGTTTCTGGAGGTTGGTAGCTAAGTGTTGTGCCTTTTTAAAAACACTTTAGCTTCAAAAAAAGTAAAAAGGTGTTTTGGGATTTTTTTTTTTGTCTTTTGTTTTGTTTTTTAAATCAGATGCAGTCATATTAGTAAGGTGATCTGGACTAATGGAGAATGACATTATTTTGACAGCTTCCGAATAATTTCTAAAAAATCTTCCTACACGAATCTCATTGTAGAGAAAGGGAGAAAAAATGGAGAGAGACTCCACTTTTGACCAAAATGGAGTAATAGGGACTGGCTATATATCCTCCTGCCTGAAACAACTTAAAAAAAGACAAAATACATAAAGTAAAAGTTTTCAAGACACTGATAGCAGGCAATAAAAAACAGTGATCTCTGAGATAGAAGAAACAAACTTGGTGAGCCCAATGCTTGCCCAAGCTTACTACTTTGAGAGAGTTCCCAAGGCCATGACTCAGGGAGAGGGAACTCAAGCAGAGCCCAGCAGACTTCCTGAGTTGAGGAGAAGGTGTGCAAGACAGGGAGACTAAGGCAGCTAGAGTATGCTATGCAGGGAATATGCTGTACCAAAGGAGAGAGAGCTACACAGAGAGAAAACCCCTTAGATCTACAGAAAGCCCGCTTCAAGTTTTTAGCAGGGCACAATCAGCACATATGTGTGAGAAAACTACCAAAGGTTGGAGAAAGAACCATCCAAAAAGATTAAAGGGATAGTTCCCAGTGCACACTTAGGGCTAGGAATAGGCCTATTCCCATTATCCGCAGAGGAAAAATGTAGAATCCTTGGGGCATTGAGTAAAATACTCCAGAAGTTCTTGCCTCAGTAGTAGAGAATAATTATCCCTAGACTGAGTATTGTTCTGAACTCATCTAATGAATTATAAAAGCAAGAACTGAAAGAATCAAACTGTTTTCAAGACACTTAACTGTATCCTAGAACAAAGCTCAAGAATATTTATAGAAACATACAAAGAGCCCGCATTCAACATGATAAAACTCACAATGTCTGGCATCCAATAAAAAAACTCTCAGGAATGTAAAGAAGCAGGAAAAGTTGACCCAAATGAGGAGAAAAGGCAATCAGTCAAAACCAACTTAGACTAATCTTTATTTATAGCCCTTCAATTATACTTTCCAAACATTTGGAGGTTTCATTCAGAGTGTAATAAGAGTCCAGGAAGCTTCTTGAGTCACAGCACAGCTGACATAGCAATGCCATCTACTCATAGAATATGTATACAGTAGCTTATACTATGAAATTGAGCAACTGGGCAGTGCATATTGTTTAGCAGAAGACTCCTGCCATCTTACCCCCATCATCCTTGGCCTGTTGGACTAGTACCACTGCCTGCGTCCCTGAGAGCCTTGACCCTCCTGACTTGGACCTTAGTGTTCTCACCTGGATCCCATCCTGAGAATGCCCTCCCATCAGCAGAATCTAGAGAGCACCCTACAGCAATCTTTGTTTTCTGCTTATGCCCCTCAAACTGCCTCCATTATGTTTTCCCTGCCCGTCCTGAGGATCTTGTCAGGTCCTACAGAAGAGCAGGTCTCGAACTACTGAAACCACCTTACAGACAGACAGGATGCTCTTTTTCCTGCTCTATCTCCTGGGGAGTGACCTTTTTGTATTAGTCTGGGTCCATGAGGACCCTGAAAGCAAACCCCTCTGAAAACAACAAATGGGTCATTCTGGAGAGATTTTTACTTCCTGTGATTCTTCATTCATTCCACAAATATTTACTGAATATCTACTTTATGTCAGCCCAATGCAAAGTACTCTCATGGGGACTTGCAATAAGGGAGAAAAGAGTTAAAAAAGTACTGACACTGAGATGTTAAGGAATGAAACAAGGCTGTTACATGTCCTGCATCTGTATCCAAGGGTCAAGCATGGCCAGGACTGGATTCCTAGGTCACCTTTCTCATCCACCCCTTCCCACATATCACGTGGGAGGGCCTGTGGAGTTGATGGAACTCTTTAAGAGGTTTGACAGGATACCAGGGCTTTTGAACATACTGTTGCCTCTGCTTAGAATGTTCCTCACCCCTAGTTTTTTACCCAGCCAACTCCCACACCTCTTTTGCTCACCTCAACTACCATCTGGCCAGCTTGAAAATGCCATTCTTGCCCCATTTCTTGCATAGTAGAAAGGTTTTGAATTGTTTTATTCAATTATTGTAACTTGTTAAAGTTTATAGAAACGATTTATTAATATATTTCTGATTTGAAATTAGTGCTAGATATTTAATATTAAAATTTTATTTAAATAAATAGACATGTTTTTAAAGGCAGGACCCATTTAAGAAGTAGACCTATGTGACTCTAAAAGCATAAGCAACAAAAGAAAAAAAATAGATAACTTGACATCATCAAAATTTAAAACTTTTGTACTGCAAACAATATCATAAGAAAGTGAAAAGACAATTTATAGAATGGGAGAAAATGTTTATAAATCAATATTTGATAAGGGACTTGTATCCAAAATATATAAAAAACTCTCACTACTCATAATAAAGAGGCAAGTAACACAATTTTAAAATGGGCAAAGGCTTTGAATAGACATTTCTCCAAACAAGCAGCCAATAAACACATGAAAAGATGTGAAACATCAGTAGTCATTAGGGAAATGCACATCAAAAACCACAGTGAGATATCACTTCACATCTACTAGGCTGACTATAATAAAAAAGACAGAAATAAGTGTTGGTGAGAGTGTAGAGAAATAGGAACACTTGTACACTGTTCATGGGAATGTAAAATGGTGCAGCTGCTTTGAAAGACAGTCTGGAGGTTCCTGAAAAAAAAAAAAGGAAGCAAAAGAAAAGTCAGCTAATGATCCACAGTAGATCAGTCAATGTTGTCAGAGACTACTGAACTAAGTATATTTTACTTAGATACTGGCACAAAAAGCAGGCCAGGTAGAGAGAATTTCCTGAGTGGAAGTGTAGCAGCAATAATAGTAATGGTCACATTACTGACTGTAGTAACTAAGATTGATATGATCTGTATGGTTAGCAAAGTGGTTTCACATTTATTTGATTAGATCCTTTCACTCACTTAAATCATACGAGGGAAGTATCATTACACATTTCTGACCCCTGAGGGAATTGAGGTTTACAGAGTTGAGGAAAGGGTAAGATCATCTGCATAGTAAGCACTGGGGCTGGGAAGAGAGTCCTGGTCTACCTGCCCCAAATCTCACGTCACTTCACTAAGCCTAAGAGGCCTGGGGCCATGTTCTGTCTTGTTACAATAGTAACCCCAGTGCCTGGCAGAGTAGTAAACTGTCACTCTTCAGATGCTGTGACCAGGTACTGCAAAGTGTGGCTCCAGTTCCTTCTAGAAAAAGGAAACCAAGCACAAGCCAGAGAAAAGGTACACCCTGTTCGTGCAATGTTGCTGGGTGCTGGACAGTAGCCCAATCTCCAGAAGTCACTGACACAGAGAACAAGGCAGGAATAACTCAGAAACGAAGGCTTCCCGTTGCTATTGGCCTTGTGCAAAGTTCTCAGCCAGCCAGTGTCCTACTGGGATTTTCCTCAGGGGCACCTGGATTGTCTCATTCCTAGTCTCCAGACTTCTGCCATCTTGAATTAATGTTCAGCATTTGCACCCCAGAGAGGAGCTGCATTCTCCAAGGCTAAAAACTGCCCACAGCCAGTCTGTGATGAACCAGGCACTATTCAGAAGATGGCATGGGATCTCCCAGAGGAGGAAAAATCTCATACAGCCACACGTGTCTTTGCTGATGGAACCTGAATAGGCCAGAGAAAGCATGCTTTCTAGCTCAATAGAGAGTTTTGCCCTTCTACCTAATGTGTTAAATTGGCTAATGGTTTAATTTGCTTAGTTGTGTTTCATATGGTAGTAGAAGTAACAAAGATGCTCTGTTTGCTGAGTTTTTCCTTTCACCATGTACAAGATGCTCCTTTAGAAAGAGCTTTGGATTTGGAATCATACAGACCAGAATACAAAACCATTTTCTGCTATTCACCCTTGTGCTCTGAGCCCAAGTCTCCTGTCTACCCAGTGAAAATCTCACAGGACTGTAGTGAGAGAAGTAACTTACCCAAAGCCCATAGCCAGTAAATGGCAGGGCTTGGATTTGAACTCAAGACTCTTGACTCCACCTCTACATGTGGTCAAATGAGAACATAGCTGGGGAAGAGATGTCTAAAACACTAGCTGTGATAACTTTGGACACCTCCTCCCAGTCCTGGAAGCTAGGAAGCGTGGATGGGAGTAGATGAAGTTTATGTCTCCCATAGTCAGGGTGGGGAGTGTGTTCTGTGTCCTTAAGTGGGTTTATGACTTGGAATTTCTCCTGCTTTACAGCCTGGCTGTGGTAAAGGCTGGCCCAGGGCTTTGGGAGCACTGGAGATGCTGCTCAGAGAACTCTCTTCCCACACACATCTTCAGCCTGACTGCTTTCAAAGCCCTGCCATTTCACAACCATTGCTGTGTCCAGGCCACACCAAGAAGGGATAGAAGCAGACAGTGACCCCCAACCCAGCTAGTCTGGGTTATTTAGGTCTAAATCATACATTGTTCCCTTTTGCAGTTCCATATGAAAGGCTACATGTAACTAAATGACTTGTTTTCCTTCTTTGAGCTGTTAACCAAAGGGATGGCCACTCCTGCTCACCCAGGGACAGTAGGTTTTATGATATTGGAAGTTAGAAGTAAAAGCCCAGACTTTGGATTCAGAGAACCCCCCACTTAATCCTGACTTCCCTGATTATTTCTGTGTGACCTTCAGTCATGCCAACTGATCTCTCCATATTTCATTTTACATTTTGTGTAAAGTGAGGGCAGTGATACCTCCTTCTAGGGCTGTGAGGGTTCCATCAGGTAGTGCAGTGATGTGCCTGATGCTGAGCAAGGCTTAGTAACCACAGGTTTTTTCTTCCCGATTCTGATTCCTTCCTTGGCAGTAGACTAGATTCACTCAAAGAGGGCAGCCGACTCAACACACCTGGAACCTATGATGAATTGTTCAGACCCCCACTAATTTCTCTGGTGTATATAGGGACAGATTTACTGTGTCTTAAATGAGTCTTAGAGGGAGGAGGAAAACTGGGGAGTGTTGGAAGTATTAAAGGCAAAGAGAGAAAACAGCCAGATGGGAATTTAATAGTAATAATAACATAATAATAATAAGTAGTAATTGTCATGGTGCCTCACCTAATTGAACATTTACTATGTGGCGATGTTATGCTTAGAGCTTTAGATCTATCACTTATTCCTCCTCTTATCATCAACCGATTTTGTAGATAAAGCAACCAGCTGACAAACCTCTTGATTAGATAGTAACTGTGATTTGAACCTACGTATCACCAAAGTGCTCTGGGGAAGGATGCGAGAAGTAGAGAGGGCAGAATCTCAGGCTGGCTTGACTTGGAGGTCCCTACCCTGGGGAAGGTTCAGGTCCTCCCTGGTTCTTGCATGAACCTGGTTAAGGCAAGAAGTATGGGGCTTCCTCGGCCAGAGGGCCTGCCCCTCCCCCCCAGTTAAAATGTGAGCACCTCGAAGGCATGGCTGCATCTGTCTGCTCTCTGGAACTGCTGGCTCCTGGCACAGACCCAATCTGTTTGTGTCAAAAGAAGTGATAAATAATGCAATTTTGCTCTTTTCCTTGTGGAGTCTCCCAAATGTGAAGCAACACTTTGACAGGCATAGAGCTTGTCACAGTCAACAAAGCACTTTCCCATCCATTATTCTGGAGACCTCATGCCAGCCAAGACTCTCCACTCCTCCCCACTGCCAACATCTAGATTCAGGTCTCTGTATCTTCCTTCCACAACAGATCTGTATCTGCTCTCCTCACTTCCCATTCTGCCCTGTAATAACCCTGTTTTCTACCCAAGAGCCGGAGAGATTATTCTTAAATAAAACTGCTCATATCTCTTCTCACTGCCATTTGGACCAAGTCAGCCCCTTCACAGGTCATGAGCTCCTCCACAATCTCATCCTTGCATCCTCGGACCCATTTCTCTTTATCTCACCAGGCCCCAGCTCTAGCCCCCTGCTTGCTTGGCCACAGTGCCAGGAGTGACCCATGATGCCACGTGCCTGAGTAATCTGGGCAGCGGAAATTGGGACCTGGAGGCACTTTTCATCTCTCCCTTCATGTCAGGTCCTTGCCTGCACAAGTTCATCTGCCTAACCTGGTGATGTCACAGGCCTGGGTGTATGTGCAGCAGCTCACACCAGGGCTCCAAAGTGGGGAGTGGGGTGGAGGGTAATGAAAGCCCGCTCGGTCTCACTTCAGAGATAGGATTATGGAACGAAGGAAGGTGAAGCAAGACTTGGCATAAGACACAGCGGGAACTGTCCTCAGGCCCCTTGTTTTCTAGCTGCCACAGGGTCCTCAAAACTTCCAGAGTAAGAAATTAACATGCAACTTATGATAAATAGTGTCACTAACAGCTAATGTATCTTTTGTTAAATAAAGTCCTTGTATAGGACTTTGTTCATGCCAGGCACTATTCAAGCAACCCACATGAATTTATCTATCTGACGATTTAGCCTCATGACAATCCATTTTACCTACAAGAATATTGAAGCACAGAGAGATTAAGAAATTTTCTCAAAGCAGCACAGCTAGTAAGTAGTAAAGCCAAGATCTGGCTCTTGAGTCTGTACTCTTAACCTGTTCTGCCTGCTTGCTAGAGTTAGGCCTGCCACTCTGTCAATGGGAACATCATCTTCCTGCAGCTCTTCACTCACTGGTGCTTGAAAAGTGTCTGCAGACTCTGTAGCCCCAGATGTGCCTTCTCAGCCTCACTTCTCTGTGCTGTCATTTACTATTTCATCGCTGTGAGGTCTCATCCAATTTTTCAGTCAGGTTTTATTATTCCCATTCTATGGGTGAGCAAACTGAAACTCAGAAGATCAGTGAGAGGCAACACATCTACAGCATTGCTAGGATTTAAAACCAAGTCTGTCTATCTAGAAATGGTGTTTTTTTTCCACTTCTCTAGAAGAAAGTTCCGGTCTGAGGACAAACCAAGGCATCCTTTCCATGCTACAGTGGGCACATTGGATCTGAAGTGCCACTGAGGCACAAAAGCAGCAAAACCAGTTTGTGGCTCCAGAGAGAGCATGGGGCTGGAGATGTCATTTTGGGAGTCATCTGTTATGTGTGATGGTTGAGTCTATAGAAGAGAGGAAGTAAAGAAGTTAGGAATTAAAAAGAGCAATAGACAAATCTTGGGGAAGATCTGTTTAAAGGGGGTGATATAAAGAAGTGAGCAGAGGAGACAGAAACTTGAGAGTAAGAGCAAAAGAACAAGAGTAGCAACTCCTGTTTATCATTTTATAGCTCACAGTGAGTCTTTATGTTCCTTATCTCTTATCATACAAACATCAATAAAAACTCCACACACCTATACACACATCCAATAAAGAAATTGGTGAGTGGGGAAAGGAGGACCATGAGGCCTTAGGAGGAGTTTGTGCCTTCTGTGCATCTCCCCCTTCCTGCCCTGTGGTTTTCTCTTCCGCCACACACCCCACCTTGCTGTGTGCCTGCCCATCTCCTCATTTCCTGCCTGCTGCCTCCATCTCTCCTTCCCCTCAGTTGTTTCCCTGTCTGTCTCTCGCCCATATTTTTCATGGATTCTTTTCTGTTGCCAGGGCTCACCCTCTGTCCTCCTATCTCTTTTCCTTTCCACCCTTTTTCCTCTTCCCTAACCCAACTATTTATATCTGGATATCTAAGACATTTTATTAGGTTTGCTTACTGAATAAAGTTTTGTGCTACTTGTTTTAATTTAAAAAGCAGGAGAGCTGAAATGTTTTGTTGTTTTTTTTAACAAAAACTCTCTCCAAAAGGGAGGTGCTTTTTAAATATCATCCTTGATGAGTTTTATAGGTGAATCTCGAGATGAAAAAGTGTCTCTCGAGAGAAAAAGGCAAGCTCCTCATCTCTGTGAAGGTGCCAGAGAAAGAAGAGAATTTCTAGATGAGACAGGAGAAGGGAGGCTGCTTTTTTCACTTTCTCTCCAAGTGAGACACTCATGAGATCACCCAGCATGCCCAGTAAGGTGCTAAAAAATAATTGCCCTCGATGAAGACATACAAATAAATCATTCTACCTGGCAGAGAAAATTCGAGTGTGTCGGCAGAACGTGCAGGCAAGAAATCCCTCCAGCTCCTGAGCTCTGAGGACAGCTATGCTTTGATCCACCCCATGCAGGTGGGGCCAGGAGCCCCACAGCTGCAGAGCCCACCCTCCTACCAGCCGCCCCTCGCCCCCAGGCTCATTGTGGGAGCAGAAATGGAAGTCAGTGTACGACTCCCCTGCCCTAGAAGAACATATGCAGTAAGTGGGTATCAGACACTACCACTTCCTGAGGAGTGGTCCAGGGCAGAACTGTCACAGTTCTCAACCTTTTTCTTCATCCCATACCTTTAAGGGCTACGATGTCAAGCAGTCAGTAATAGTGGCTCTGCACGGCTGTGATTTTGCTGCAGTGACAAGTCCCTCAGGTTGCCTACACCCCAGTCAGAGTGCATCTTAGAACCCTTGTGGGATTTCTGCATGAACTCATGCAAAGTTAAAAAGCAGCTCCATGTGATTTCAATATGCTTGGAGGGAGGAATGGGCACCACCTTTCCCCTCCTCCACTACTGCTGTCATGTCCATTTTTATTGGCCTCTATCTCAAGTCCTTAAATCACTTCTGCAATATTAAATAATAAGTTAGTCACTTTCTTGACACAGCTGACAGAGAGGTAAGAGGTTTCCCATCATCCAATAGGGGGAAAAATGCCTAGGTTTGACTTTGGGTTTATTTCCTAACACCAGGTTCTTTCATCAGTGAATCATTTTGCTGACTTCCTTCCAAAAGACCTGAGACAAAGGCTGGCACTTTGGACTGTGCTCACAGATGATGGCATGCTGGCTGCTTCTTAGGGCCACTTGCAGGACAGAGAAGGGAGACAGACACCCACATCCAGGTCAGCTGACAGCTGCGGGCAATAAAAGGAGGTAAAATGGACAGAGTTTCAGAGCCTGGGGTCATGCTCTAAAGGTGGGAAGCAGTGGAGAAAGAGGGGAAGGAGGTGAAAGAGAAAAGGAAGGAGAAAGAGGAGCAGAGAGAGGCGTAAATTCTCTTCACCCTTTCTTGGCTGTCTGCTTCTAGGTTTGCTCTCTTAAAGATGTCCTGTCTATACATAGCCTTACAATTAGAGATGCAATCCAGACTCAGCATCTGTTGGTCCTGCCAATCTGCCCATGATATTTTCATTTCTGGCTCAGAACCTTTCTTAGTCTGGATTCCCCTAGAAGCACACCGAGACAGCATACTGACTGCTAGGGGAGTAGAAAAGTTTAACAGGGAAGGGAAGGCAGCCAATGAAGGTGTGGCAACTTGAGCTTCACCCCTCTGAGCAAGTCTGGGAGCCAGTGTAAAATATGCACTTTGGTGCTGTCCTACTGAAAAAGCAGGGAGATGGGTTCTTTAGCCACCATCTCCCAACAGACCTTGGTTGAGAGCAGCTCCTGGGGGAAAGGGAGGGTGTTCATTTCTAGCACCTGACCCACTCCTCTTGTGCTCAGTAGCTGCAGAAAACCCCCAGCCACAGGGGCCAGGTGCTGCAGGTTAAGTAAGCTGGCATGCATGGAGATGAAAAGGATAGAGGTGATACAGGTGGGGACATCCACAGCCTTTGCCAAAGTGACTACAGCATATAAGTAGCCTGAAGCTGGGTCCCCAATCCAGCCAGAAGAAGCAAGACCACAGAACATTTTGGAGCCACTGAGACAACCATTTTAGCTTTCGATCAGGGCTCAGAAACATCTTTGATTTTGATGGTCTCCAGCATAACTGAGGCACAAGTAGGAAAAATAAAGCAGAAAGAGCATAGAAGCAGAGAATGGAGAGGACAAATAGAGAAAGAAAAGCAAAAGTTTGTAACCCACAGAAAAGTAAGCATGACATATAATCAGAAAAACTCCCATGAGACATGAAGTAGGCCACACAGGAGCTGTAGTTGGTAGACATTTGAAAAGGTGACACAATAATTAACTATGGAGAGATATATTTCTGAAGAGTTGGGAAAGGATTCTAGGCAGCATTCAGCCCATAACATTTTTCTTTTTCTATTCTTTTTCTTCCTTCTTTCCTTCTTCATTTTTTTTTTTTTTTGGCTAAATCCAGACGATCTATTAAAATCTATTATAAAAAGAGAGCTATATCTCCAACATATTTATAATGAGACAATTAGCTATTAAGAATAGAAAATGTTAGAATAATAGAACCATAAGAGTCTATATGGTTGAGAAGCCCAGCAGCAGCATTTCAGCTCAGAGCAGTGCCCAGTGTGACACAGACCAGCAGTGGCTGCCAGAGTCGGATCACTGTGGGTCCCACGTCTGTAACTACGGACATGGCACAACCAGCATATATTCAAGGAAGAAGATCTGGGCAGATCAGTACTGTTATTACCAACAGCCTTTCCTTGTTTGGAGGCCCCAAACAAGGAAACAGGGAGTTACATTTGATAGCATAAAATGTTATTAAATGGAACTCTTCCTGTTGATCCAAAATTTTGGCAAGGAAGCCCTAAAGTCAAAGACATAAGTGAGAAGTACCCACATACTCTAGAGAGAGGCTAAACAGATCCATGCAGGACTTCTCAGAGGTTAACAAAAATAG
>CM053510.1:31012090-31180106 GCA_028627145.1 Eidolon dupreanum | reverse complement strand
GCATGAAGTCAGTAAGAGAAGAGTGGTACTCAGAATGGGATCCAACTGTCACCAAGTCATAAGATTAAGGACAAGGAAGCTGAGGCCAATGACCCATATCTTGCCTGGGTGAGAATCACTAGGACGTGCAGAGGGGAGGCGAGGGGGCCTAGCTTCCCACTGCTGGGATATCCTAGGGCTACATGGGAGGAAGAGGGGATTGTCCTCTCTTGTGCACCCCTCGCTGCTCTTTGACTTACTTAGTTTGGAGCCTGTACTAGGACAATTCATGCTTCAGAAACTCAGTTCGACTGGAAAAGTATCCTTACTGTTGTTTGCTATGCCCAGGACAGCTGTGTGATGTTGCCTCTTGCCAGGTCTTTGCTGGCTTTTGGTTTCTGTTCTATGTTTGGGGACACATCATAGTAATGGGAAAGTGGTGTATCCCTTTTTAATTGGGAAGAGTCACTTGCTTTTTGGAGCTGGAGCTGAAGACAGCTTCCCCCATTATGCAGCACGAGGCCCCTAACACTTTCTCTGTGGGCTCCAGACAGCTCCTCCAAGCCTAGAGCTGGCACCTGAGCTCCTCCCTCTTTAATAAGCTTCAATCAGGACTGCGTGGGTCACACCTGCATTGCCCGGTTGCTTTCCTCTGGGCTGCTTCAGCGGGAAGGTCACCTTTCTTGGTTGTCTTCTCTATCGTACATTCTTTGCCAGGTCTGGACTTACTTCCTTTCCCTCCTCTCCCTGTTGTCAAGGATGCAAAATGCTTCAAGTTCAGTGCAGAATGGTAAGTATCAGAGAAAATCACAAAACTATCCATCTGTTCCAGAGTCAGTTCTTTTGGGGCCCTTTTTTTCCCTTCTTTCACTCTCTTTGCTGATCAGAGACTCTTGGTTTCTCATCTCATGATCATTGCAGCTTAGGCAATATCCAGATTATTTCGTCGGAAATGTAACATCTGGCCACATCTTTTCCTCTCACCCTCTCCTCCCCCTCTCTGTTCTCTTACTCCTTCTAGTGTCTGATCACCCACATAAGTCCCCTCTCTAGGTTGGTTGGAGGGCAAGTCAAAATGCCAGGCTAGGCAACTGTGGAAGTAAAAGCTACAATAAAGAGCTAAAGAATTTGCAAGCCCAGGAATTTTGTTTTGTTTTGTTTTGTTTTACAACTAATCACCCTATGACTTGATTTGCTAATGCCAATATAATCAGCATAGTTAATTATAGACTATGTTATTCAGGTCAGAACACATGCAGGTAAGCGAGGTGTTGGGGCAATCGCTCTACCTGAGACATGCTCCTGATTCCAAACAATCCTAGGTTTAGTCCCTTAGGATTCATATTGGGCTACAGACTCCCTGCCTGGTCTTGGGAAGGGTTGGAGGGATCCTTTCCTCTTTCCGAGAGTCAGTTTTTAATCGCAGTGACAGCCAATGTCATTGATGGGATCCAAAGTGCTTAGAAGAAGTCCTAATACATTCTACAACTCTGGACCCAATAGCTCTCTAGTTCGACAAGCCCTAATCCTAGCAAAACCGCTCTGTAGTGAGATAGTGGGAACCTTGTAAATCCTTCTTATTATTGGCTTAGACTCTCACAGAGAGGGATGAGGTTAAAGAACATAAAACTTGAACAATAACACCTGGACCAAGACCTTCCATTGATGCCTTCAGTGGTCTGAGCAGGACAGATGTCTTGACTAATCTCAGCACTGAAGGGACTCCAGGCTGCCTCCTAGTCAGCTTGGTTCTCGCTTGATCCACTTTTAAATATTCTCTGGCTGCCCGGCCTCTGTCTGTCTCTTTCCCTCTCTTTCTCTCCACCCTGCACCTCTCAACACGCACACACACATACACACTCATCACACACATATACATGCACAGAGACAAATACACACAGACACCCTCATCTACAGTCACTCACACTCACATTTATGCACACACACACTCACATTCACTCTTGGTGCACTCACACACATATCCTAGACTACTATCTCCTCACATCACCAGCACCACACTCCTCACAGATATTTTCTTTCTTTACAGTCTAAAAAAGGTTGAGAAAAATTTCTCACTATTTTCCTTTTCACGTTTCCTCCCCCTCCCACACTTCACTTCTCCCTTCTCTTGCCATGTGCCCAGAGGAGAACCAGAATATTTGTGGATCCTGTGTTCCCATTAAAAGTCCTCCCTGCTCTATAGCTATACGAGCACACCCAGCTTTGAAGAGCCCCTGGGAGCCCCTTCCGGAGAACACCTCCTCCACTCCTCTTCTCTCCTGCCCTGGGCTAAGGGATACTTCTTACTACTACAATAGCATTTTGCAAATACACCTATGGAAAAAATGGATCACTTTAGGTTACAATTATTTATAAGTGCTGTGAGAGCTCACATGAGGGTAACTGAATTTGTAGGTCAGAGTGGAAATCTACTAAGATGGAAGATAGATTGGGAGTAGGTGGGGAGGAAATTAGGGCAAGGGAGGGAGGGTTGTTGAAGTGGAATGACTGGACAGTTGGGGCAAGGGAGTGTGCTTCTGGCCTCTGGCCTGTGGGGCATAGATACCACTCTTCCTTGGGGAGAATGAGTGTAGAGAGTCTTCATGGCCTCAGGGATTCCCAGAGCCTGCTGGATTTGCCCACTAAGTCTTGAGACCCAGAAGCATCCATCCTTGATCTGGACTTTCTTACGCACCCTTGCCACCCTGAGGCTTCCTTGTCCTCGGGACCAGCTCCTTTGCCACTGGCTCTCTGTCAGGACTGCTCTCCCCTCACCAGGGCTAACTATTTAGGACCAAAAGGTTTTCCTCGTTGTCTAGAAGGCACCAGACAGAGCCAAGATTAAGGTCTTACCCCTTCTAGGAACATATCTGCCATGTGATAGAAGCCCCATCGAGACATAATACCCTAACTCAAACGCTTAACTCAGCGAAGTTCCAGATTTGGAATCCACACGCATTTATAGAGTAATTACTCTAATGTGAGTCCTGGACTGAGAACTTTCTCAACTTTTACTTCATTTGATAGAGCAAATCTATCAGGTAAGTCTAATTGTCCCCATTTTAATATGAAGAAGCCAAAACTCAAAAACAAATTAAATGAATTATCTAAGGATACAGAGCTGGCAAGTGGGAGAGACAAGATTAAAACTCATGTCTGCGTCCTAGTCCGAAGTTCAGATTGCTTCCCTTTCTACACACAGAGGTTGTAGCTCTCTCTCCCCAGCCTGGCCAGGCCCCAGCTTCCTGCCACCATCTGCCTAAGTCTAGAGCACTCTCAAGTGTTGGAAGCAAAAGTAGATGGAGCACTTGCTACATGCTGGTTTCCTTTTTCTGTCATTCTTTGCCTCATATGACATTTATGGCATCTCTTTGATGGATCCATTCTATCTGGGCTTTTCAAACTGGGTATGCAGTGGTAGGCAGATGGTACATAATGCCACAGGGAAGCCATCTTACATTTTCCTAGCCAGTTAATTTTATTTGAATATTGTTTTACACAAATTACATACAAATATATATTTTGATACATACATTAATATCTTTGTATATAAATATATATAACTATTATAAAGTCATTTTAATATAAAATATATTAATCAGTTATACTATATTATGATATAATTATATTATAGATATTGTTTACATATTAATATATATTTAAATATATGAAATGTAAATATTTATATACAAATATAAATAAATGTTTATCAAAACAAATACATATACAATGAAGTAGAAGGAAAAATGAACTTGACTGTGGCAGGAAAAATTCTAATATGTCCCCTAAGGTTTTCTAACCCTGGTGTATGTGCCCTGAGTAATCCCCAGAACTGTGAATATGATGGATTTTACTCCTGGATTTAGATTATATTATAAGGTCAGTTTGCCTGAAGATAGAGAAATTATCTAGGTGGGCCTAACGTAATCACCTGAGCCCTTTAAATGCAAAGCATTTTCTCTGGCTAGTAACCAAAAGATAAGTAGCAAAGTGTGAGATAGATTTGATGTACAGAGAAGTGGGGGCATCCCCATTGCTGAGGTGAAGGAGACCACATGGCGAAGAGCTGAGAGTAGCCTCTAGTAGCTAGGAGAAGTAACTGGTCTACAGTTAACACGACAGAACAGAACTAGGTCCAACAACCACAAGGAGCTGAATTCTGTTAATGACCAAGAGGAGCCTGGAAACATATCCTTCCCCAGTCAAGACTCCAGAGGAGGACATGGACAGCTGACGCCTTCATTTCATTATGAGATTGAACAGAGGTCTTAGCTAAAATACGTCAGACTCCTGACCCATGGAAACTGGGATAATAGATTTGTGCAGTTTAAGACATTGTGTTTCTGATAATTTGTTACACAGTGATAGAAAAATAATACATTGACTTTTTAGAATAAGAACTATTTCATATTAACTTTTGGCTTGCTGTGAGCTCTTTGGACCTATCTTCCTGTGGAATTTGCCATTCATGTCCCCTACAGACATTTCCTCCTTTAGGAGGAAAGCTTGAGAAGGGCTGGATTATAGATATACATTTTAAAACAAATGTTTATTGACTGCCTGCTCTCTGTCAGGTATTAGACTAAGGCTATAGCGATAAATAAACAGGTAAAATCCTCTGCTTCCATAAAAGTTATAGTCTAGAAGTGAGAGGACTGATAATAAATAAGGGAGCAAATAAATGATCGAGAAATTTTCAGGAATGTTAAGTGCTATGAAGATGATAAAAGAGGGTGAAGTGAAGACGACTGGGGTGGGGCTGGGTTTGCTGGTTGTGGTCAGGGAAGGGCTGTGAGAGGATGGCGTTTGAACTGAGACCCGAGTAATAAGAAACAATAAAAAAGCAGCCAGCCTTGCAAAGAGTTAGAAATATCTGCTCCAGGGAGTTGTGAGCGGTGCTCTCAATCAGGAAATTTAACTAAGACAGTAGTATGATATCTAGTCCATAGTCAGGTTTTTTCCATTGTCCCAATAACGTCCTTTAGAACATTTTTTTAAAATGTGGCATTTAGTTATTAAATTCCTTTAATAGCATTTCTCAGTCTTTCTCTGTCTTTACTTTGTTGATGTGTTTGGAGAGTACAGGCTAGACTGTCCCTCAGTTGGGTCTGTCTGATGTTTCCTCTTGATTAGATTCGGGTTATATATTTTAGGCAGGAATATTTCCTGAGTGATGCTGTGTTCTTTTTGGTATAATCTCATTAGGAGGCCCATGATGTCATTTTGCCCCATAATAAGTTCACATGCTGATTTGCACGTAATATTAAACCATAAAAACTTCCTGTCATAGTATTGTTTGAAAACATACTCTTCCATTTTGTGATTTTTACTAAGAACAGTGTTGTCCAATAGATGTATGCTGTAAGTCATGTATTAATTTTAAATTTTCTAATAGCTACATTAAAAAAGTAAGAAAAATCAGGTCAAATTATTTTAACAATATATTTTATTTAACCCAACATCTCCAAAATATTATCATTCCAACATGTAATCAATATAAAAAATACCAAGGGGATATTTTAAGTTCTTTTTTTTTATTACAAGTCTTCAAAACTCCAATGTGTATTTTATACTTATAGCAAGCACATCTCAATTCAGCATAGCCATGTGACAAGTATTCAATAGCCTCATGTAGCTAGCATCTACCATCTTCATATTGGACAGCACAGAGCACAGATCAAGAACATACTTTTCAATGTATTACAGTTATACCAAAATTTATTTAACCCCCACATTGCCAGAAGTTACAATTACTTTTTTTAATTTGCCATTATAAATAATGATGCAATGAAAATTCTTGTATATAAATAATCAGATGCTCTCTGTGCACCTGATTATTTTCTTAGGATACGTTCCTTGGGGTGAAACTGATTTATCAAGGTTAACAATGTCCTGACAGTTTTGAGGCTCTTAATGCTGCCAAGTTGCTGTCCAAAAAGTTTGTTCAGGTTTCCATTTGCACAGTAGTATGTAAGACTCCCATGTTTTTATTAACATGGGGCTTCAGTAAAAGCACATCTGTCAGTTTCATAGGTGAAAAATGGTATCTTATTGTTGTTGCAATTTTTAACTTTAATTATTAATATTTATATACTTATTGGCCTTGGTGGTTCTGCCTTATAAAGTTACTGTAGTTTTCCGTTAACTTTTACCCTTTAGTGTTAGTGAAAGGAAATCCAGGGTCCTTGAACAACACTATAGTGGGCTCTGTGGTAAGAAGTTAATTTTAATACAAGACAAGGAGCCCAGCGTAATAGAAGCCATGTAGCAGCACGAAATGACCAGAGGCAAAATTAGCGTGGTTCTCTTAATAGGTATTAGAGCTGGAATTCTAATCAGAAGAGTCTTAACCAAGAGAAATGCTATGGCATAAAAAGTAATCAGTAAGAATGTAGATAATTAGGCAGACAAGAAGAACTGCCCTGTGGATGTTCTTCAACCTCTTCTCTAGCCATCCCGTTGCCTTCTCAATGGGTTCATAAACAAAGTCACCATGATTGCAAAGATGAAGGGTATGATGGACTCAGCAAAATGGATTTGCTCTTGCCAAGGCTGGCTGACTGCTGCTAAGTACTCAACTGGCTGGTAGCAGTGACCAAACCTAAATTCCTAATATAGTACTCTATCCTGGGGACAACTGGTTACTCTGGATTCGTCATGGAGGAACAGTGATTTGTCCTAAGTACAATAGATACTTTTTCTAGATGTAGATTTGCTTTCCTCTTTATTGCAGGAGAACCACAGAAAATAAAGCTATCCTGAAGCATGACCTATTCTAAAAGTTCAGGAAAATTAGTTTTACATTAAAATGAACAACTGAAAATTATTGAGGTCAAATGTAATACAAGGTTATAAGAAAAAAGACAAGAACAACCATACTATCCCAACAGACATTGAAAGAACACTAGAGTGATGTACCCATAAAAAAGATAAAAATCGTAACTTTTTATTTCAAAATTAGCTATAGGACAGGAAGAGAACCGTACAAGAACCATACAAGAAAAAACATAAATTAGAATTTAAAATCTCAGAAATGAGGTGACAACACTCAAAAGAAAAATAACTTAAAGGAAAAAAATATGCTTAAAAATGAAGAATAAACTAGAAGGAACACCAGAGTGAATAACCAAAACAGATCATTTTAAATTGAAAGAGAAAGAAAGAGAATTAGAAAGAAAATGGCAAATGTTTGAAGATAAAGAAGATTTAACATGCAGGAAATAGGAGTCCCTGAATAAGAACACAAAGCAAAAGCATACAACAAATATTAAAAACTACCATTCAATAAAACTTTTCAAAAAAAAGGATATGTAACATATTGAAAACACACAACATACCAAAGAACACTAACCTAGTACAAACATTACCAAGATAAATTCTAGTAATTAGTGACCTTTAAAGAAAAAGAAACAATTATTTTGGCATAGAATAAAAACTAAGGTTATCATCAGACTTTTCAGCAGCAATGCTTTGTATCAGTAAAAAATGAAATAATCTATTTAAGACATTCAAGGAAAAAAATATGAACCATATATCCAGGAAGATCTAGGGCAGGTAAGGGGAAATCCCCATAGTAACATCCTCCACATTTTACAATTTTGGAGTTCCTAAGTTTACTAATAGGTTCCCTGCCTTAAAGAAAACATTTTTCAAAAGTCCCACCATATACCCTAAGACTCCAAGTCTTCTATTGGTTGGAATTTCCATGTGAACAGCTAACTAAGGAACACAACTGTGACAGTTACCTCTGCCTGTCCCTCCAGATCCACTCTCCGCCCTTGCCCTCCCTGCTGTGTACCCAGGAGGCCGGCGGCACATGAATTGTATCAGCTTCTTTATCCTCCAGCTTCCTGTTGAGTAATGTCAGTGGGAAGTACTAGTGGGTAATGAAAGGAAGGGAGAACAGTGATATCAGGCTATTCATTTCTCTCCACCCCTGCCTTCAGAATTGGCTATATCCTTCAAGAGACCACAACTCTTACATGCAACTCTCCTTAAACACCTACCTTCTGTGGCTTTCTGTGATGACTTCCTCCTCATACTTTTCCTGGCCTAGGGAAGGTAATAGCTTCCAGCATTGCTACCCCAAGATGCTGCATTATCCCTCATTGATTTCCCTCAATCTTTCTCACACTTTATAAATAATCTCTTTATTAAACCCTCCTCAAGTACTCAGTTCGAGTTTGTCATCAGTTTTCTGTGAGGACCGTGCATCATACAGCCAGGTGATTAAGATTGTGACATGAAAAAGAAAGGCCAAGATTTACCAAAAAAACATACTTCAGAGGAAACACATACTTTAGAAAACAGAAGAAAATTTATTTAGAAAATATAACTAGTATTGTTGGAAAAAAATTGAGACAATATTACATTTATAAAATAATTAGTTTAAGAAAGATGCAATGAAGAAAGAAAAGCCAGAGAGAAATTTTGGAAATGAAAAAAAAATTGATTACTAAAACAAAAAGTTCAAATAAAGTTTGGATAATAAAGTCTAGAAAATCTCTTAAATATAAGAAATATAAAATTATAGCGAATATAAAGGAAAAAGACATACAGACTCAATTCACATGGTCTAATGTCCAACTAGTAGGAGCCTTAGAAAGAGGGACCAGAAAAAACCAAGGGGGAGAGAATTAATATTAATTGAAATAATACATGAACATTTTCCACAGAAGGAAGTCATGAGATTTAGAATTGAAAGGCTCTGTGAGCTCTGAACAAGATGAAAACCAAAAATCCATGCCTAAGACATTATAAAAACTTCTGAAGAAATAAGTCATAGACAAAGGAGTAAAAATCAGACCAGTGTAAGACTTTTTCATTAGCAACAGCAGAGGCTAGAAAATATTGGTTTTAGCATTTGGTGAAAAGCTGCTCATTATGTTGCAGGGGATAGTAATATTCCTTCCCCATTCTATCAGCCTGAGAAAGGTGGCAAAAGCATACCAAAAAATTAACTTGCCATCTTGCACATCTGCTGCTCTTCTAGAGACCCCCATCTTGATGAAAGTCACCACTTTCTACCTACTTACCCACGTAGGAATCATTCAAAACACCTCCCTTAACTCTTCTGTCCAAAGAGACACCAATTCCTACGGCTTCTACCTTCTAAAAATCTCTCCAATCAGATACTCCTCACCACTCTCTGCTCAGCTTTTCTCCTTCGGATTATTGCAATAAATGTGGTTCGTGCCCCCAGCCTTCCTTTTAGCAAGTCATCATCTACTCTGCAACCAGAGTAACCTTTTTTAAATTCAAATATCACCATGTTGCTTTCCAGCTCACAATCTTGCAACAGTTCTCTTCAGTTTTAAGATGAGGTTTGGAGTCTTTGGTTTAGCTCACAAGGCTCTTCATGATCTGGCCTAGACCAGCCTCTCCAGCCTCTTTGTGCTCCTTCTACCTTCTGCTCCTCCTTGAGAGAGCTCTTTGCAGCTTTCTGGATACATCATGCTGTTTCATGCCTTTGTGCATTTGGAAATGCTGCTTTTTCTTCCCAGTAAGCTCATTTTCCTATTTCATCTAGCTAAGCACTTCTTGCTCTTCAAAAGTCAACTTGAGCAGCACCTTCTCTGTGAGATTTTTCTTGCTTTGCCTTGCTTTGATCCCTGCCCCTAGGCAAAGCTCACAGTACCCATCTGCCTGTGAAAAGAATTTGAGCAAAAAACCAAAACCTTATTAAGTATCTACTATGTGCCAAAAATTGTGGTAGGGACACAGAGTTTATGTAGCTTCCCTTAAAAACTTAAAGTTTGGTAGGCAAACCAGAAAGGCAAAACATCATTTCATCAACATGGGGTTGTTGAGATAAGTATTTGGCTATTGCAATGAAGAGTTGGAAGCCTGGACAAGTCAGAAAAAGTGGGACAGTAAAGGTCAGAGTAGAGCTGACTTAAGAGGAGGCTTTAATAATTTTGGAACAGGAGGAAACTAGAGAGGTTAGCAGGAGCTATAAGACAGAAAAGTTAAGACCATGCTATAGGCAACCATGATAAATACCTGGTATTTAATGACACTACATGCAGTCTATGACACTATAATACTACATGCAGTATTTATGACACTACATGTCCATGCAGTCTTTCCAAATCAGTGACAGCAGCCTAAACACAGACTTGGGACTTATTTGCATGCAAGAGCTCCAGAATGTAACCTTTGATCACAATTCATTCACTAAGATGAAACTCAGGGACAATTCTCTTCAGATTTGTATCTGAGACTGGATCCCTCTGGCAGCCATGAGGAAAGTAGATTACTTATAAGCCATGGGCCTGTGGTTGGCCTCAGTCTTAAAACACTACCTTAAATATCTGGAATGTAAATTGTAGAGCTGTTATGATAGTCACTGCAGAGAGATGGTCACTTAAGAAAGAATCTGAGCCATGGTGGCCTAGAAGTAGATTGTCTCAATTTCATGTTATGCCTCATTGTTGAGTCAGGCTCAACCAGGGACTTTCATGAGAATTTTGTGTCATCGTTGTCTCAAGATGGGTTTATTTTTATTACTTAGGATCAGAGAAGATCAGCACTATTCATTTGCCAGATTACATAGGCTAATCTTCCATAGTCAGGCAAGTCAAGAGTATAAAACAATCTGTACAGTGAGACTGTTAAAAGGGAACCTAAGCTAAGATACCAGTGGCCACTGGGACTTGTACTAAAGCTCAGAGGGCACATTCTTCGGAATCTTGAGATCTATTTTTCAGCTACCACCACACACTCTTTCATACATAACAAGAACTATTTCCTCTTGGTGTAACTTGTGAGGCAGCGTTACGTTTCCCTTTCATTGCAGGGTGAGGACAGAGAACAGATTACTTCACACAGCCTTCTCACCTTACTGTTTTTCTCCTCAGGAACCCAAGAATGGACTTATGAAACCTGAGGAGCTTTCTCTTATGTCCTAATGAGCAGAAATTGATGAGAAAATAATAGGGTTAGAGAATTAAACCTTTGCCCTTCAGAAATCAGGGCTGGTGTCCAGCAGGAACTGGACACTATAGAAATATATTTATTCCAGTAACTTCCTTTCTAACTTAGGTTTTTATTTATAAACATCTTTTTGTGTGTGTGGGATATGTACATTAAGACAACTTGCCCTCTTCAGGGTGAGTAAGAGTCTGTCATTCCTTAAGGGTTACTGGCTGTCAACATGGTGTTAGATTTTTTTTTCTTACTTACTAGTTGTCTCCAAACATCTATCCTTTTCCCCTTCTTTCTTAAAGGGTCTACATACTTTTTATGTAAAAGGACCAGATAGTAAAATTTTTGGCTTTGTGGCTATATGGTCTTTTGCACATATTCAATTATGCTATTGTAGCAAAAGCAACTATAGACATTATGTAAATGAATGGGTGTGGCTGTGTTGTAATAGAACTTTATTTACAAAAACAGGCATCAGGCCAGATTTGGCTTGCGGGCCAACATTTGCCAACCCCTGCTTCATTGTGTCCCAAGCAATAGTCTCCCTTGCACCTTTGATCAATGAGACATCAGCAGACTGCTATGATGGATTTCCGGAAAAGCTTCTGTTTTTCGTAGTAAAGGTGTCACCACTCCCCTTTTCCTTTTCCTTTTTCTTCCTTCCTTTAACATAAGCATGAGGCCTGGAGGAGCAGTAGCAATCTCATAAAAATGAGTTTACAAGCATGAGTACAAAGGCCTACAACGAGGACAGAAAGTGTGAGTCTCTGACAATATTGTGGCCCTCACTCGGCCCTGGGTGCCCTACTCAATGCCTCCCCTATTTGTTTAAGCCACTGTTAGTCAGATTTTCTTTTTTTTGTAACTCACCACCCTCCTAATAGAGGTATAAATAAAAGCAACATATGTGCACTGTACAAAACTTAGAAAATGCAGAAAAACTGAAAAAAAAGGGGGAATCATACATAGTCTCACCACCCATAAACATATAATGTTACAGAATGGGGAGAACATTCTCCGTACCCTCAAACCTACCTTTCTTGGACCATTGCAAGGCAACTGCAATTATACTTCTGAGTACAAAGCACCAAAAGTTTGACTTTCTTACATCATCTCCTCATAAGAAATCTGGATGCTGCAGATAAAGGTTTTTATAACAGTGGAGTGATGATTCTTGGCACATGTGGCCCCTATCATAAATCTTTAAAAGGGGCAGCCTTTTGACAGCCAAGGAAACTTTTCACACCTGAAACTCTACCTCAGGATTAAACACCCACCTTTCTCTGTCAAACACACACACACACAAACCTCCCTGTTATAAGGCAAGTTGCCTGTAGATGAAAGAAGAGACCAATATATTGAAGGAACAGAGTAGAGAGCCTGGAAACTCAAACACAAGTGAAAGGGAATTGGTAAAATTCAACAGAGGAGACCCAGCAAATAAGTGCAGAAAGGACAGAGTAGTCAATAAATGGTGTTGGAACAACTGGATTTCTAAATGTAAAAAATAAAATTATATTCCTCTTCACTTTAATTCCTAGGATTGAAGACCCAAATGTAAAAAAACAAGCCTTTAAATCTATTAAAAGAAAATATATGACAATGTCTTTATGTTCTTGGGTGGGGAATAATTTCTTGACAAGATCTACTATGAAGAAAAGAGTTATAAATATGACTATATTTAAGTGAAAACCCTTTGATACATCAGAAGACATCATTTTTAAAGTACGAAAAGATAAGGTACAAGATAGAGAAAGATATATGTATCCCAAACATATAAAGAAGATCTATGAATTAAAAGGAAAAGGCACCAACCCAATGGAGAAATGGGAAAAGATACAAACAAGTAATAACACAGAAAGAGAAAAACTGAATGAAGCAGCAACATGAAAGATGTTCACTTTCACTATCAATCAGGACAATGCAAATAAAGACAAGTTGCAAATGTTCACTCACTGTGTGGCAAAGATTTTAGAAATGAAAGAGATGGCAATGTTGTGGGAAAACAGGAACACTCTTGGTGGTGATGTACATTGGTGTAGCCATTTTTTGGAGAGTAAAACATAATGAAACCTTTATTGAATAAGTGAGATTCAATAGGGTATAGGCAGAGAGATCAACTTTTACTCTTTCCCATGCCTCCTCTAAAATCTGCTCTGCCAAACAGTTCTTTCTCTGCTCGTAGTAGCTTCAAACACTATGAAATACCAATAATAAGCCTAATGCTAGAGACTGACTTGTGTCCCCTCCAAAATTCATATGTGGAAGCTCTAACCCCCAATGTGACCGTCTGTAGAAACAGGGTCTTTGGGAGGTAATTAAGGTTAGATGAGACATAAGGGCGGGCACCTAATCCAATAGGACTATGGCCTTATAAAAAAAACTCTTTTCTCAACATTTAATACATTTTCTTATTGCGAGAACATATCAGCGAATACTTTAAATAATTGGGAATCTAAAAGTATTTTTAATCAGGACACAAATGCTAAAATCTGTGAAGAAAAAGGTTGACATATTGAATTATGTATATTCTATATTCCATGTGACTGACTTCATCAAACAAAGTGAAAAATGGAAACAGCACAAGGGAAGAAAATAATTGCAAGGTATGTAAGAGATCGGTGGACTATTATCCATAACCCTAAGGATGTCCAAAAATCAATAAGAAAAGGAAAGAGAAATCTCCAATAGAAAAATGAGCGAAGGATATAAAAATGCAATTCACAGAAGAAAAATTGTGATGAACAATAAATGTGATATGATGACCAACCTCTCTGGTAATCAAGAAAGTGAACATGAAAATAACTTACCAAAACTGGCAAAAATTTAAATAATGACAACCACATCTGTTTGGATGAGGAAGCAGGTATTGATAAGAATGTAAATTGGTATGGTCTTGTTGGAAGACAGTTTGCTAGCATCTACCTAAGTTTTAAAGGTGCTTATATTTGAAAGAGCATGTGTCCACAAACTTACCTATTCTAAAAAAAAAGTGCATACGTCGCTCCACAGGAATGTATAAAGGGTATAAAGGCAGTGATTGCAGCATTGTTTGTCATTGCAAAAAAGAAAAAAGTGGAAGCCTAAATATTAATTTTAACATTCAGAGGAAAACATAAATGATGATATGTTCAAATTATGAAATTTTCTGTGGCACTTTTGATGGCGTAGATAATTATGACCTGAAATAGAAAAATTTCCCAAGTCATATCATTAGAAGAAGAGAAAAAATCACAGTAGATAGATAGATAGATGAATAGATTATATAAAATAAGTCAATTATACAAAAATATGTTAGAAATAAATCTATTGTAAGATTTAGGTATTTTTTACTGTCTGAAATTGGAATGTGTCTCACAGATTTTGGCATGTTGTAATTTAACGGGTAGTGTTTTCCTTTTTAGATGTACAGAAAATAATGGTACTTTTTAGATGATGGAAAGGATAAGCATCAAAATGTTAGCAGAGCTTACAATTACTTCTATTTAATTCTGTAGTGCTTAAAGTTTTTACAATGAGAAGGTATTCATGAACCAGTTGTATAAAAATCTTTTAAATTGAATTATCCTGTTTAATCTTTATTACCATAAATCCTTTTTTGTTTTCTTTTTGTTTGCATTTGCCTGATATATCCCTACCCCATTCTTTTATTTTCAACCTTTAATATCATATTAAGTCATCTTTGGTAAGCAGTCCTTGGATTGCTTTGTTACTGTTACTCCAACATGAGTTTTTGCCTATTTTTAAAGGGGTTTAAAAGTGTTGACATTTGTTGACATAACTGTTATGCCTGGTGTTACTCCTGTCATCATGCTTCATGCTTCACATTTTGTTTACTTTCAAGTTTTTTTTTTGTCTTTCACTATATGAATAGTATTTTGGTTTTGCTTTTATCTTCTGCAGTGATTTGGAAACTAGACTTCCTGCTTTAAATCCTATGAGTGATCACTAAATTATGAAGTAATTTTTAAATTCAAATGTATCGGCCAAGATTTATTCAGAAAAGCAACTGTCTAGATTATTCCAGGAATGAAATATTAAATACAGGAACTAGGGCCTGGCACAACTTTGGAAGAGCAGGGCTGTGAAAGTCAATGAACCCACCATCAAGATCTGAATGAGAAGGTCTAAAGCATGTGATTCTTGGAACTCATTGAGAAGCCACTGTGAAATCACAAGACTGACCACTTTTGTAGTCATAACTGTCCCAGGAGAACAATGACTTTTCCTTTCAATCTTCTCAGGAGTATCTCTCCCCAGCAAAATCTAAACCAGAACCACACAGGAAGGCTATTCTAGTTCCTGGCTTCTCTGCAGCCGTGCAGAATGATAGCAAGTTGATAATAGACAACTAGAAGAGCATATTGTTTATTAAAAAAATAAACATTAACTTTTTATTATTCTTTAAATGTAATAAGTAATCAGGTGTTCTTCTTTGTCTACTTTCCCTCATTTCTAGTAATTTTAACTGAACAATTTAAAATATAATTATCCATTTCAGTTTTTTTATACAAGCACATATATAACTTTGTGTGTGTGTGTGTGTGTGTGTGTGTGTGTGTGTATGTGTGTGTGTGTGTAACTGGTGTCAGTATTTATTTCTAGTTCTTTCCTCCTACTCGTCCTAAGCTTTACTCTGGATTCATTTCATGATATTTGGTAAACATTCTCAGGGAAATTTCAGGAGGAGTGAAGGAGATGTACATTCTTAGTTCTTGCATTTTTGAGAATATCTTTCTGTTGTTATGTCAAATAAATAACAATTTTCCTAAATTTATAGATAATAACCTCTTCTCTACATATTTCTATAGACATTTCTTCATCACCTCTTGGTACTCATTACTGTGAAGAGAAGGCTGAGGAAAGGACAATCCTTTTTCCTCTTCGTCAATAGCTTTCTTTTTTTAAGATTAACTAATTCTTTCCTTTGAATATTTTTAATTGCCAATATTTTTATAGCTGTTGATTATTTTGGATCAAATATATTGAATACACACTCAATTAGGTGGTTGATTTTGTTTGCAAAGTCAAGAATATTTTCATTTATTATTGCTTTAGTTTCTTTCCTTAACAGTATTGACAAGGTAGATCCTGGGATCTGTTTTTCATCCTAACTATACTTTATCTTTCATTTACATATCTTTTCTCCTGTTTCCTAGTATAATTTCTTCAGTTATCCTTACATCAATATACTTTTAATACAGTGTCAACTTTATTATTTTTCTCCACCCAGAAAAGATGACAATGTGTACTACATTTTAAATTCTATGAAATCACTTCTAATTTGGCCAAAAACCTTGTTCCTATTTCATAGGAGAATTTCAAAAATAGCAACAGAAAACACAAATCAAATACTTTCTAAAAACATTTTTATTTTATGCAAAAAATCTATATCAGAGGGAGCAAAATCTACATTTTACTCTAGAATAATGGGCCATTTTTCTCCTTATGTTAAAATTGATTTTCATAGCCTGCATTAAATTTTCTCTCTTTAATCATCCTTTTAAAGTGAAATATATTTAGGGTGAGGCTAGAAACTTAAATATAATTCACCCAGCTCCAGGTTGGAAAGAGAGGATAGTAGGTTTTCTGTTCAGTGAATGAGCAGGCACCATATAGGAACCATACTTGTACATTTGACCTACTTTGAAGACTTCTCAGATACCGCTTAAAGACGGTTGCTTAGGGGGAAGGCTCTCTAGGAAGCACATAATCCATTAAATGCTCACAAATCAAATGGTGGTTTCTGTCCTAGAGCAGAAATGAAAATATCTGGAGTGACTAGAGCTGTGAATCTGTGATACACTGCAGTGAGGCATTGTAGAAAGAGCTCAGTGTTGACTGCTGAGAGAGGCTGAATGTCACTTCTGACCCACTGTTAAGGAGATTGTTTCATTTGCTTCAGAATCTGGAGAATGCACATCTCTTGCTCATATACCGCAAGGACGGGCTGGCATAGATAGTGTCTAAATTTTGGAGTCAAATATGAAAAAGGTGTGATTAATTACTCTGGAAGAAATGGATGGCCATTTATTTATTCTCCTAAAGATATAGAAAAAAAAGATACAAATTAAAGACAAAAGTGAAATCATTTCCAGTCTGAGACTGAGCCAAGAAAGGGGCCCAGGTCCTCGCCTTACTCAGAGCGCCCTTCAGTTTGGCATCCTGTCCCTTGAATCAGAGTCATTGTCTGGCCTTTAGGCAAACACTGGCTCCATTGTGATTCTGCCGAGGCAGCCCCACTTGCACTGCTTTCTACCCGCCTGGGGCTTCTTTGGGCTTATCCCATTGGGCTGTGACTCAGGCAGCTAGCCAGGAGGCCCTCTCTGCAGGGCGGTGCCTTGAGATTTGTGCTGATTTATTGCACAAGAGATGCCAGGTAAATCCCTTTGCTGTCCCATGGGAAATGTTAAATCAGGGGCAAAGTTTGAGTGCTCCCTGATTGAATCCAGGGGTTTGGGTCAGAGTAGATGGTGGCCAGAACTTGCATGCTTATTTATATCCGCTTCTGATGATACCTGAATGGACCTTAATAGTACCTGAAATGTTCTAGAAAAATTCTAGATTCTGCAAGTCAAGTGTCCTAAGGGGTTTTCATGAAATCTAGGGAATGGAGCAATACAGTCTGAAATAGATGAGGTTCACAGGGTGGTTTAGTGCAATGCTTCTTAAACTCACTGTCCATTGCATTTACCTATGGAGCTTATAAACATACAGATTCCTAAAACACATTCCCTGGGTTTCTCATCCATAGGTCTACAGTTAAGACTAAAAATCTGCATTTTTGATGAGCATTTCCAGCTAATTCTAAAACAAGAGGGTCACACCACAAATCTCACTTAGAAAAATACTGATTTATGGGGATGTTGGAAAAGTAAGCTCTTGCATCAATCTGTTGTGATAAGTGTCTAGGCCAAGAATGGTTTCCTCTGGAAATGCAGAAGGAAGACTATGTTCATTCTCCTCCCACTGGAAGGTTGAGCACTGCCTTGCACCTAAGCAGACTTCCTCAGCAAGAAAGGTTCCTGCAGTCTCCAATTATGTGCACCACTGTTGATTGAAGTTATCTCAAAGGTCAAGGATAGTAGCAAGTAAAGGGAAGAAACCTTCCTTCTGTCACAGTCAGACTGATGAGCTCAACTGGGAAATCCCAGTGACAGAGAGAAACAGAATATTGTGATATCAATCAATGACTGTGTGTCCACACCCCCCTAAAAAAAACTACTCCACCCACATCCCCTGATTTCTAGGTGGCCATTTTGAATACCATAAGAAGGCGCATCCCTAGCCGCAGCTGATTAGACCAAGGATGGGCACCTGAACCCAAAGCAGACAATTCTCAGGTGAAATCAAACATGAACTGACATGAAAAAATGAACCAGGCCAATGAGATTACCTGTCCTGGGAGTTCGAACTGGAAAACATAGAGAACTCAAACCAGTTATCAGTTGTTCACAGTTTATGAAAAGGTCATGTCATGGCAAGAAAGGCTGGGAAAGCTATGATGAACCATAAGTAGGCAAACAATGGGGAAGAAAGTAAAGCAGATATGCAAAGAGAAACAGAATTTTAAGAAAATTTTAGAAATGAGATATCTGGTGAAGAGCACCAACTAAAAGCAGATTATAAATGTTCTCTAGCTCAAGGAGCATGTAGCCTTACTTGAGCAAGCTTGAGAGGGTCTTCACTACTAAAATACCCCTAAATGATAAAATGGGACCAACATTAGACTAAATGTTTATGTACCCCTCAAATTCATCTGTTGAAACTTAATCCCCAATGTGATGGTATTAGGAGGTAGAGCCTTTGAGGTGATTAGGTTATGGGGGAGGCTCATGCATGGGATTTGTGCCCACATAAAAGAGGCCTCAGAGAACAATCTTACCCCTTTCTACTATTTAGGGCATAGTGAAAAGTCGGCTGTCTGAACCAGAAAGAGGTCCCACACCAGATACTGAATCTGATGGCTCATTGATCTTGGACTTTCTGCCTCCAGAACTGTGAGAAATAAATCTCTGTTATTTACAAGCCATCCAATCTATGGTACTTTGTTATAACAGCCCAGATGGACTATGACAAACATTTAACAAGCTCTTATTGCATGCAAATTACTTGCTAAGTGTTAAGTGTATTCATTCTCATTTACAGTCACAATAGCACTAAAATTACACATTATGGTGCCTGCTTGCCTATTCTTTTTATCATCCTTACCTCAGAGATAAGGAAAATTAATGAATTGTCTAGCTCTGTCACATGTGGCTCTTAAGCACTTAAAATGTGGCTGATCCAAATTGAGATGTGCTGTAGGTATAAAATGCAAACAAAATTTGAAAATTTAATACAGAAAAAATTTTTTTAAGTATGTAAAATATCTCATTAATCATTTCTGATTGATAACATGTTGAAATGATGTATGCAATGTATCTAAATGTAATATATCCTCTTTTGCTCTTGGGAGCCATCACCATACTGCAAACAAGCTATAGCTAGACTATTGTATGGACAGAGAGAGGCCATGTAGGAGCACCTAAGTGTCAGATGTGTAAGCGAGGCCTTTTAGGACCTTCCAGAACAGCCAAAGTGGCCAGTACAGCCCAAATAGTCAATGTCACGTGAAGCAAATTACTCTTCTAAACACAGCCCAAATGGCCAAACTAAGAGAAACAATGTAGCACTATTGTTTCAAACTACTACGTTTTGAGGTGGTTTGTTACATAGCAATAGATAATTAAAGCGTGGTCTCTGTAGGCAACACCCTGTGATAGACAGAACCTGGGAGTGATAACATAACCATGGATGTTTCCTGCCTTCTGTGATCTTAGAGCCTAAAAAGGGACATCACACAAATGTATATAAAAATGAGTTTTTATGGGATCTTGGAGCCAGAGGATAGGTATTTTAAGTTTAACAAATGCTGTTTAAGAGCCTCACAAGGGACTTCATACTTCTTGGAACTGGGGCCTTCTCAGCCCCAGGCCTGCTGCTAGGTAAGCTCTCTCTGCTGATCTACAACAGGTCCCAAGGTTGCAGAATTGGCCTTTGAGTGGCTGCCTGCACCTACTGGATACTGTAAGGGACCTTTATTCACTAGACCCTGATGAGGAGGGAGGCAGCCACTCTAATTATCTCTCCTGGCTCCACTTAAAGACAGGTCCACAGGTCTAACTGCTATTTGCAACAGCAGCAAAGCCAGAGGGAAATGCTTTGCAAATATGCGTAAATAACACAGATACTGAACTCTTAAAAAGTTTTTATTCTCCACTGGGCCAGACTTCCTGATATCCCCCCAAATGTAGTAAATAACAATGTGTGGGAGCTTTTAACCTCCACTTTCATTTCCAAGGATGGTGCTCATCTCCCCTCCTCCTCTTCTGATTCAATCTACATCAAGGGTCTCTGGGCCATTTTTTCCATCATGGTTTTACTACTGAAGGTGACACCCAGGCATGACAACAGGTACTCCTTTTTCTCAAGTTGGCAATTTCTATTTCTGTGGCCTTCACGCCTGGATGACACCCACTTAATTAGGCATTTGCCCCTTGTGGGCTCAGAGTCCCTCATTTACATTTTCCCACAATAGTGAATGGCTTACAGGCTGTCGAAATACAGTTGCTGAACAGCTAGTAACTGAGCTAGAAAGCCAGCCCTATAAGGTTTGGACTTAGAGCATTTCTGAGAGCTCTCAACCTGTAGGCATCAACAGGCATCAGCAGGTATCAGAATTGTGGACCACTACTGAAAGTAGAGGCAGAGTGAGAAAACTAAGAGCAACTCAGCCTTGACTTGGTCCAACATTTTGCTAGCCAGTTCCCACCCAGGGCTTCATCAATAACTCAGGGATGAAGGATTTAGTGGTTAAAATCAATCCCATAAAGCAGAGTCTCTGTTTAGATTCAGAATCAATGCATATGTTAAAAGTCGCATATGGTCACAATTATTCTTCAACATCCTTTAATGCCTATGAACAAAGCAGACATTGTTCTGTTTTACAACCCTGAGCAGTAATTCTTATAACCATTAGAAGTTTAAGAATATTGAGTTACAAATGAAGGGAGTAACAAGAGTAAAATCTATGTGTAGATGTATCTTAAAGCATTTTAAGATCCCTGTGAAATCCCCAGCCACAGTCATTATTATTCTTTATTTGTGTCTAGTAGGGAATGGGGGACAGGTAGAGAATAACAATAAAAAGTCAATGGTCTTGACAGTGAAGCAACTGTTCTAACTATCTTTACATGTATTCGTTCATCCACTCTTCTCTATAATGGGAGTCATTATCCCTATTTTACAGAAGAGGAAACTGAGGCATACAGAAGTTTTTTTAAATTATATGAGATTTCTTACTAGAATGTGACAGCACTCTCTGGAGGAGGTGGTAAATGAGTTACTTGTGAAAGAAATTTAGGATTTCAATAAATAGAACTGAGATAGATGGGGAAAGATATTTGAAATGGAAGGCACTGTGTGAGCAAAAGAATAAAGAATAGAAAATATAGAACAAGTATGGGGAATGTACTTCTGTGGCTAGCGTAAAGGGTGAGAACTGGCACAGAAATCTCAGGCTGGATAACCAGGTATGTTTGTTAATTTTATATGTCAGTTTAGCTGGGCCATGGATATCTAGATATTTAGTCAAATATTATTTTGGGTGTTTCTATGAGAATGGTTTTGGATGAGATTAATATTTAAATCAGTGAACATTGAGTGAAGCAGATTGCCTTCCCTAATGTGGTTGTGCTAGGTCCAATCAGTTGAAAGACCAACCTCTCCCAAGCAACAGAGCCTGCCTCCAGACTTTATCTGCAATATCTAATATCTGCTCTTCCCTGTTCCACAGGAGACAGCCTTCAGACTGAAATTGCAACATTAACTCCCCTGGATCTCCAGCCTGCCAACCCATCCTGTGAATAATGGACTTGCCAGCTTCCAAAATCACCAAGTCCTTATAATAAATCTCTCTATATATACACATCCTATTGGTTCTGCTTTTTAGCTAAAGCACGGACAAGTCACAGAATTTGAGATCTGGAAAGAACCCTTAACCTACCTTCCTCATTAGAATAGAAAAGAAAGAAGACCACATCTTAGAGAGTTTCAGTGGCTTGTAAAGTCCACACAGCTGGTATATAGCAGAGATGTGGACTAGCTCTTGGCTCAGATCTTTCCTTTCAATCTCCTTTTCACTACAGCATGCTATCTCCTTTGAGTCACACAGGATACAGGTGGGGTTGGTGAGAGGACAGAGCTCTCCTGTGTCTTGCCCAACTACATTCTTTGCTTTCCTTCTCCAAACACAATATATACTATTGGTGTTGGCTCCAGTCAGTGGTGGCCGCCATGACGCATGACAATCTGTTGCTATCCTGTGCTGTCAAGCATCTTATAGGCAGGCTGTTCTCAAGAGCAGGCCAGGAGCCAGGTGCAACAAGTCGGCCCCATTCTCCTCAGCAGGACCGGCACTGACTGCTTCCTCTCCAGGCATGATATTAGGATTTCCCATTCTCCTCCCTATTGCATTTCCTGCTTAAAGTAAATTTTCCTAGGTCAATTCAGCTGTTCTCTGATTTAGGCAAAACTAGAGAGTCAGAGAAAAATGAAAACTGGTCAAAGTTATTATGGCCTATTGTTCACACTACAGACATCAAATGATTACCTAAACCTGCACCTCACCCACTTGGCCCCTATCTCATGACCCTGAGTGTTTGAGTGTTTTGTTTGCATTGTTCAAAGGTTCCTGTAAGTTCGAATTTATACCTCCCAATGGAAAAGACAGGTGTAGACAGCACTGTGGCTCTTGTATAATGACCGCTCTGGACAAAAGTACGAGAAATCTCTGCACTGTCCACTGCTTGCCCCACACCTACACTTCCAACCTACTTGTCCTCTCTGCTTCAAATCCTTCGCTCTAGTCAAACAGGTCTCTTGGTTGTTCCCTGAACCTGTCTTGTGTTTTTCCACCTCGAAACCTTTGCCCCTACCACCTGCCCCAATGGAATGTCCCCTCCACTTCTTTCCACCTAGCCACAACAGATTCATTTCACCTTTATTCAACACCAACTGTGGGTCGGCACTGGGCCAGCACTTCCCCATGTGTTATCTCTTCCTGCAGTGCCCGGCATAAATTTCTTCTTATCTTTGAAGCTTCTGGGGCTATCCCAACTGGAAGTGACCACTTCCTCCTTTCTCTTATACTTATTGTCTGAACTACTCATTTGGCGCTTAATACATCCTATTACTTTATAACTAATCATTCACTCATTCATTTATTTAAACTAGTATTTACTGAGTGACCATTATTTTCTGGACACCATGGTAGGTACTACAGATATGGAGATGAAGATGACACCTTGGTTGTCCCCATGAAACTCAGTCTAGTGGTAAAAAGCAATATAGAAGGAAATGGTTGTCATACATTATGGTAAGTGTAGGTCAGAGAAAGGCTCCTGTGAGATCACTGACCAGATTGAGCCTTGATGAATTAATTGAAGTCCACCAGGTAAAGATAGGGAGAGAGCACGTTTTCAAGGACAAAGCAAGGGGCCTAGAACCGAGGAGCAGCTGAGCGTGTGGAAGAAGCCCCTTCTTGCTGGAACGGAGAATGTTGCTAAAGCGTGGAATGCGCGAGATATAATGGGAAGGCTTGGAACATCAGCCTTAGAATTTTAGATTCGTCTTGAGGGCTGTGGTGTGCCATTGAGGGATTTAAGCAAGGGATAGACCCAAGATTTGGGGTTCAAGATTACTCTGGCTACAACTTGAAGAATGAATCAAGCCAGGGAGAGATTTGAGGCAGGGAGCTACAAGGAGGCTATGGCAAGGACCCAAGGCAAGAGATACAAGGGTGGTGATATCTACCCAGGAATGAGGGGCCTAAGATTGAGAAATATCCAAGTGATACCCAGAACACAGAGTGGGAGCCAGGCAAGACTGAGTTCACATCTGCATTCTGCCATCAGCCTGTTGTGTGATCTTGGGCAAATAACTTAAGTTCTCTTAATCTCACCTCCTTTATCTATAAAATGAGGATAATATTACCTACCTCAGTGAGTCTATTTCACTATTACATGAAATAGTGAGTGTAGGCATATACCTAGGGCCTAGGGAGCACTCAACTGTTATTGGTATAGGTATTGCTGATGTTGGTGTCTTTCCCTGTCTATTCGCTTCAATAATCTGTGAGATCCCTGAAAGCAGAGACTGTCTTATTCATTTTACCCTCATTTTCCATCACAGTGCCTGGCACACAGTAGATGCTCAATCGATTTGTTGAATGAATTTATATTATCCCTTACAATTCAGAGCCTAGCAAATTCTCTAATTTCATATTCACTGCCTAATCCTGAAATAACAAAATCAGGATACAAATTTGACTAAAATCAAAAGAGCAGAGATTACTCTTATACAGGTAGAGAACCTAATACTAGGTTCTTTGAAGCTTGAGCCTATATGTTCTTCCCATCTCTTCTCAACTCTCTCCTCTGCTCCCCTCTTCTCTTCTCTGCTCTTAAAATGTTTCTTCTCATCCCTTTCTACACCTTGGTCCAAGGCAATCTCATTTACTCACATTAACTAAATTTATACTCTGATAGATTTCCAAATGTATGTCTCCAGCCCTGGCCTCTCTTCTGAACTCGAGATCAATAGAACCAACTGCCTACTTGACATCTCTGCTTTCAATATTATGTCTAAAATTATACCTCAGACATTTCCACATAACTTGCTATTCTTCCAACATAGATTTTTTCATTGGGTGGCACCATCATCCACTCAGAGGTCCAAGCCATTCATCTGGATATAATCTTTAACACCTCCCTCTCCTTCAGTCTCCACATCCAATAACCTCCAAAACAGATCTAGGATCTCTCCTCTTCTCACCATCCCTACTGCCACCACCATCTCTCAGGTGAAGATGGTACAGTTTCCTCTTGGTAGCCACAATTGTACTCTTGCTTCTGTTCTTAGAAAGCAGCCAGAGGAATATTTAAAATTACATATCAGATCATATTATTTATTTGTTTAAAAACCTTTAATGGCTTCTATTGCACTTGGTAAAAATTTCAAAATGTTTACCATGATCTCACAGTCTTTTATTATTGGGCTTCCTAATACCCTTGCTTCTTCTGTTTCCAACCTCTACTTCCTCACTGGTCTCTCTTCAGCTTTTCAAACACCCCAATACCCTCTGGCCTTGGGGGTTTCACATCTACTGTCTTACATGAAAGGCTCTTACCCCCACTTTTGGTTAGGTAACAGACAACTCTGACTGATCCATCAAGTCTCAGTTTAAATGTTTATTCTTCAAAAGAGCTTTTCCATGTCTCCCCTTGTAAACTAGAAATGCTTTTAAAGCACACATCATAATTTTTAATTCTTCATTTCCTTAGAGCACTTACCACAATTTGCAAATATATGCTTATTTTTTGTGTGACATTTGACACCCATCCCCCCACTCCAGTGTGCGTGCTCTGTTATCCACCCCCTCATCTCTGGGACCCAGTGCAGATCTGAGTGCATAGAAAACATAGATTTTTGTTGAATGAACAGGATAAAGGCTGTGAGAAAGAGACAAATCAGAAACTGGGAGAGTTCAAAAGAGGAGGGATGACCTCTGAATGGTGGTGCAGAGAAGGCTTCAAAGAAGATAGAGCATTTGTTGGAAGCTCTGAAAAATGGGTGGGTTGGAACCAGCTGAGGTGAGTGAGACTGAAGGAGCGAGTGGAGGGAGGGGCTTTCCAGGTGGAAGAACAACCTGGTATCTGAGAAATGACGAGTAACCGGGATGTCTGGGATATAGAGCTTGAGAGGGGAAGACTAGAAAGTGCATGCCAAAAGCTGGCTTTGGGACCTATTCTTAAATCTCCAGGAGGTGCTGATGGGTGGCCAAGAGGCTTCCCTTGGACATGGTGGCCCTTCTCTTCCTGGAGTGTAGGTACCTGGGATATTTCACATGCACTTATTTCCCTTAATTAGCTATCCAGCAGGCCATAGGTCCCAACACCTTTTAGCCCCCGCTTCTTCCTGTCCCACCCCAACCCCAGGCACCTGGCTGTTAGGCTTCAGCCAATTCCTATTTGCAGTGGAAATGGAATGTTGCTTGCTCTGTGATGTTAATTGTTTAATCTAGTTCCACATTATGAAACTTGAGACTTTGGACCATTTATAGGGAGAAAAATTAGGACAGAATTCAAACACTTCTTCAATAAGCATTTGACTCATTTGTATCATATTCAGGTGTATACCCTCTTAACTCACCATTGAGGCCTCTAAAAAAATTCTTTCAGCTGCACACTCAAAAATGACTTTTTCAGCTCGTTATAAACACATGCCTGGCTCCTCTATTGAGTAGATTACAGTTTTAAAAGGAAGTTTATTAAGTGCTTTACTATTCGTCCTGGTAGGCGCGCAACCTATATTTGAATTGAGGTCTGTCTGGCCTAAATCCTGTGCACTCAGCTATTGTGCTATGTGGCTTTTCAAAGATAAGGCATTGGGTTTTGGGGAACCATCAAGATTAATTTTTAAATAATGTTTTTATTTTAAAATAATTACAGAGTCACAGGAAGTTGCAAGAAATATGTGTCCTTACATAACTGTAATATGATATCGAAACCAGGGAGCTGACATTAGTACAATTCAGAATTTATTCAGATTTTCCTAGTTTTACTATTAGTGCTATTTTTTAAGTTAAATAAAGTTTCCAGGGGAAAAACGAAACAAAACCAAAAACAGCTTTCTGAAAGGTCCTTTGGAGCCCCTTCTCCCGTGGACACTTGAATGTTCACTGAAGTCCTGGGCTTCTTAGAACAACGGGTCTGAAGAAAGGATGAATCAACACACACACACAGATCCATTTCTGCTGGTATAGGCTCCAAGGAAATGCTGTGTTGCCAAGGGACCTCACTGAAGCCATGCTGCTTTCACAAGGAGAGGATGCCTACCAGGGGAGGTCAACCTAGAGGGACCTGCTGAGACTGCCCTAGTCTGGTTGTTTGGAGGCCTCTAAAACCCTCGGGGCTCCCTAAGACCTGGCTCAGCCAAAATGCCTCTTTATCCCTATTGTCTGTCTCCTGGCAGCTGATGATAAGCGATAAGCACAAGAGATAAAACAGGTTTGGGGCTGTGAACCTGCCTGAATCACTGGCAGCCAACCAGGCCATTTTTATCTGGAAAAACTCCCCTCAGGACAGCCCAAAGAGTGTTTGGGAACCTGAGGGAACAATGGCGGGAAATGGAGGCCCAAGCTTGGGCGTTAGGGCCTTGCCACCCACACTCCTTTGTGCTGTTATTGCTGGCGAAAACAGAGATTTGCTTTCGTTCAGACAGACTCTGGGGGAAGAAGTGCAAATGAGGCTTGGAAATTAAAAGGAAGTAGTATGATGACAAGGGAAGTGATAGAACATTGTTTTCCAAGTTTTAGAGCTTTCGTTATGACTGATTCTGAGAACTGTCTCCTTGGATTATATATGTATATCTGCCATCCCAGTGACTATGATAGTTCCTTGCCCACCAGGCCAAATATTTGAAGCCATTTAGGGGTTAATTTTCTTGTCAAACTGTTTCATTTCCAAATTTTAGAGATCCTAGAACAAATGAGCAGTCAGACCTTACATTGTGCAGGCAAACATTCATCCTCCTTCCTGTGGCCGTAAGGGAGATTGGGCTCTGGCCCCTGCCCGTCTCTCCAGGTTAATCTAGTTACTCCTCTTTAACCGTATGACAGTAGAAATATGGTTAGATTGATATGGTGTGTTCTTAGTGGATTCACATTGGTTTCTAGAGAAACTATTGAAAAAAAAAAGAAAAGAAAAAGCTCTCTGTTATGGTTGTGTTTCCCCCAAATTCATATGTCGAAGTCCTAATCCTCAGGGCTTTAGAATGTGACCTTATTTGGAAATAAGGTTGTGGCAGATGTCATTAGTTAAGATGAGGTCATATTGGAGTAAGATGGGCCCCTAATCTAATATGATTGGGATCCTTAAAAAAGGAGACATTTAGACACACACATGCACACAGCGAGAGCGTCATGTAAAGATGAAGGCAGAGATGGGTGATATTTCTCAAAGAATGACAAAGATTGTCAACAAACCACCAGAAGTTAAGACAGAGGCATGGAACAGATTCTCTCTCATATCTCTTAGAAGGATCCAACTCTACTGACACCTTGATCTCAGACTTCTCGCCTCCAAAACTGTTAACATAATAAATTCCTGTTATTTAAGCCACCCAGTTTGTGGTACAGCAGCCCTAGCAAGCTAAGTAAGTCACTTAAAATTTTTGTTTCAGAATCTTTCTTAGAGTTGATTTCAAGGTCACTGATCCATGGTATATGAAATCTACCTTCTTTCCACTTTTAATACTGGAATGGATCTTATATTTATTATCCTAACACTTTCTCCATTCTCAATAATATCTATGAGCAAAAATACAAAACAAAACCCTGAAATGGTTGAAAGTGATTGTGTTTAAATTAGAACTAATTTTCCCTCTTTTTGGAAAAAAGAAAAAAAAAAGCAGAACTAAAACTACCTGTGTCCCATTCAGGAGCTATTTTCTACTGGTTCTTAGTTCAAATGGATGTGGAAACTGATGGTGGCAAAGTACTACTGAGTTCTCAGTAGGTATATTACACCTGCACTGGGCATAAATGGCTCCTGTTACTTGGATCTCAGATGCACAGAAAAGGAAAAGTCACAGAAACCCCAAGGAACAACTGTTGCTGCCAGAAAGATGACCTAAGAAAATGAAAGTAGCAGCATAAATATAATCCACAGGAGAGGGGGCTCCTTTCACCGCATCTAACCCAACAGTGCCGCTCAGAGACAATCAGGACATCTGGCTCCAGTGGGCCTTAGCAGAATCCCTATGATCCACAGGTCACTGGGCCCCAGTACCCATGTCTCCTTGAACATGGGGTACTGGCCTTTCTGCCCCAGCCCCAAACCCTACTTGCTGTGGAATGCTGGTTACTGTAGACATGGGCCAGTCAATATTGAGTTTGCAGCTTGAACCCTATAATACTTTCTCTCTTGTCTAGAGATCCTCATGGGACCTTCTTCTTGGAATGTAGGTTGGGTTTGGGCAGTTGGCTACAAGGGTCAGCAGAAATGAAGGAGACCATTCTCCTTCCTCTTGTCTCTTAGTGTCCCCTTATGCCTGACACATAGACGTATTTGGTTTTTGCAAGATCGTCTGCTTTCCATGCCTAAAGGTTAGTGGTTTTGTTAGAGATGAGAAGAGGGAAAGGAATGAGGGTGTGGGGAATGGGCGTGGGGGCTTTGCCAAGAGGCTGGGCTTTCACATCTTTCAAGCAGTACTGAGTTTAGAAGACTAGAGCTGGAACCTTTGAGGAATCAGCCAGAACTCTCCTTCCCTTAACTGGGCAACCTCTCATCCTCACTGCAGCTGCCCTGACTCAGCTTGTCACAGCATGATCCTCAGCTGACCCATTCTCTAAAGCAGTGGTCCCCAACCTGTTTGGCACCAGGGATAAGTGCTTCTGTGAGAATCTAATGCCTGATGATCTGAGAGGGAGCTCAGGTGGTGATGCTAGCACTGGGAAGCAGCTGCAAATGAAGCTTTGCTCAGCTTGCCTGCTGCTCACCTCCTGCTGTGCAGCCCAGTTCCTAACAGGGCATGGACTGGTGCCAGTCTGTGTGCCTGGGGGTTGGAGATCCCTGCTTTAAAGGGTGCTGGAGGCAGATGATGGGGAGGAAGTAGGAGGTGCGGAGGAACTGGGGAACTGTGTGAGAAACCCAGATGCCAGTAGAAAACTGAATTCCGTAAATGGCTCCACCCATTTGGGCTTTAGATTCACTCATTGATCCAACAGGGTCCACCTTGGAGACATTCAGAATCCCTTCTCTTTCTGGTTCCCCACCCCTTCACCTCCCCCATAGTCTCCTGGTCTTCTTCTAGCCTCTTCTCCTGCCTGGCCTCAGCTCCACCTCAGGTAGCTGTGGATCACATTCCAGATTCCTGGGCACCCCCAAGAAGAGGTTTAGGTCTTTCAGATTCTTCAGACTAGGCTATTGACTAAACAAACCTTTTCCCTTGCTAATTTGACTGATTTTCTTAGCTCAACTCAGATGACTTGTGATACCAACAAAGTCTGTTTGTTTAAACTATCTCACAAGAAAACCCAGGAAGATGTAAGAAGGGAAGAAAACCCTGTCCTGCAACAGAAGCAGAGCAGGAAAGAAGATCCCAGCCTGGCTGCACTCTCCAAAGCAGAGAGTAGTGGTGCTGTAGACCTGGGGTGGACACACTCACAGCACCCAGCAGCTGCAGCTGGCCCTTGCTGGCCAGGAACATAAAGAGTTAAGTAATTGCATTTGGACAAGCAGTGTAGCCTGAAACCCAAGCTCCCGAGGTCTCTTTCAGAGTCCAGGGCCAAGGATGTGTCTATTGTCAACAAATGCCACCACTGGACCAATAGCAAGCCAGAGTATGATTCTGAGATAGGGGCCTCTGGATGTCACCAGGCAACAGGCACAAAGAAGGCTGAATTAGCCACCCAGTGGATGATTACACCACCCCACAGCCACCCCACCCCCTGCACTTGCAGCTTGTACTCCAGTGCAGCCAGATGGGCGAACCACTTGGCCCCAAATTCCCCCAAGATCAAATTTCTATCAGTCTCTGGATACTTGGGGGAAAGAAGTGATATAGAAAAGGCTTTACACGGGAACTTCGGTACAGTTTAGTTTATTGAAAAGCTGGGCTGATGACAAAGGTGAAGATTTTCAAGTAATAAGGAAACGTTGCTGCAAACTACAGCCAGACTCATCTCATATTCTTACAAGTCAACAACACTATGATCCCTCAACCCTGACCTTGTGGCTTTCCCTAGAGGGAGCCTTTGACAAATTTACTAAATTAGGCTCTTGGTGAATGTAAGATGAAACCCAAGGATGCTTATTTCTCATTCCTACAAAGTACATTCCCTTCATGTCACAGAGCCCAAGAAGGGTGAGCCATCATTCATGCAAAGCCTTCTCATCTTGAACTAGTAGAGAGTTGAAGAAACATTTTTATTCCATTGCATATTTACTCATTCAGCATTTAGAGCAATGGCAGAGGCTGAGCTAGGTGCTGGTGTTGCAAAGATGAACTGGTCATTTTCCCCATATGGTCTCACTTTCCCTAAAGGTTCACCACCTTATCTACACTATATGCTAAAGATTCTCAAATCTATATTCCCAGCCCAGACTATACCTTCCTTCTAGGCATCAGCCTAAATACATCAGGTGGGTTTTTTTTAAACACTTCCTCGTGGTTTTTCTGTAGGGCCACTGAACCCAACTTGCCCCAAGCTCAAGGTTTCATCTCTCTATCACCAAAACTGTTCCACCATATAAGCTCTTTGTCTTAGTGAATAATACTACCTACCTCCTCTAATGTGAGTTAAATTGTGTCCCCCCCAAAATGCATGCATTGAAGTCCTCATCCCCAGTACCTCATAATGTAACCCTGTTTGGAAATAGGGTTGTTATGGATGTAATTAATTAAGAAGAGGTTATAGTGGAATAGAGTAGGCCTATTTCAGCAACTTATATCCTTATAAAAAGGGAAAAATTGGACACAGACCGGAACATGGGAAGAATGCCATGTAAAGAAACACAAGGAGCAGACAGCCATCTATGAGCCAAGGAACTCCTGAAGCTAGGAGAGAGGCCTACAACAGATCCTTCCTAGAGCCTTTAGAAGCTGCGTGGCGCTGCCAACACTTTGATTTCAGACTTCTGACCTCCAGAGCTTTGAGATAATAAATGGTCTGTTGTTCTAAGCCACCCAGTTTGTGGTGCTTTGTTACAGCAGCCCTAGGAAACTAACACACCTCCAATAAACACTGTCCAAGAAAGGAGCATGGAAGCTCCACTGAGCCCTCCCTTCCATCACTACCTCTACCCTCCACCTGCAGCCATGTCCAGTAAACCACCAAACTGCCTATTCCACCTGCAAAATACCTCTGCCAACAACCTATTTGTCTTCACTTCTGCTGCTACCACCTTGGAGCAGGCCACTGTTATTTCCTAACTGCTGTCCCTGCTTCTAATAACATCTCCTGCCTATCTGGTCCTCGAATCATGCAGCCAGAATCATCTTTCAGTATGCAATTCCGAGATACCACTTCCCTGCTTCAAACCCTTCAGATGCTCCTCCTTGCTCTCAGGATGAAGTTTAGTCTTCCTAAAGGGCTCAAAAGGCTCATGATAACATAGTCCCTGGTCTCTTCTCCGTTCTCATCTCTTACAGTCACTTGCCAATATTGTTCTCCAGTAATAATAAACTTCTTTCTCTTCCTCAAATGTAACAGGTTCTATTTAGCCACCAACATTTGCATGTGTCATTCGCTCTGTCTGGAACACATTTCCCTGACCTCCTCATCTACAGGACTTTCACTTATCAAATTGAATTGTAATTGTCTCTTTATCTGTTAGTATCCATCCAGACTGTAAGCTCCTAGAGGGGAGTGATCCCATCTGTCTTGTCCATGGGCATACCTGTAGTACCTGTCACAATGCCTGTGACATAGCAGGTGCCCAAAAACCATCTGCTTATTGACTGATCACCTGACAGACTGACTGAAACATGACTCCTATCCACAATAAGCTCCATCCAGAGGGGAGAGAGTAGTGTGGACAAAGAAGTTCAGCAACACAGAAAAGAACTTAGTCTGACTCAGCTTGAGGCAGTGGGGTAACATTCCACAGAGGTAAAGACGTTTGAGCTGGGCCTTAAAAGATGAGTAGGAATTGGCCAGAACAGAGAGGGGCAGAGTAGGAGAGCTCATTTTAAGCAAAGACAATGCCATGGGTAAAGGAGCAGGGCATGTTTGGGAAATAGTGGGAATGTTTGTGTGCCTAGATCATGATGTGCAGAAATTCAGCCAATGCAGGCTGAAGTCAGACTGTGAATCTTCTAAGGAACTTATTTTTGCATATAAACCTCAACAACTTTTCCTAGACATGAAAGAGCAAAAAGCAAGTTTAAGATTCCTCTCTTCAGACACACAGTCCAGAAGGGCTGCTCTGCTGCTTAGAATGTTCCCTGAAAATCCTAGTTCCATTTGCTCCTGGGGTTAAGACTTGTTACCTCTTCTGGGCCACCAACTAAGCGCTTTACATTTCTGCTAAGGCTTAACATCTAAACGGAAATGGCTGAGACTGAACCTGCATCCTCCCCACTCAAAAAAAAAAAAAAAAAAAAAAGAAAAAGAAAAAGAAAGAAAGAAAAAACCCTGACAATTCTCAAGAGAACACTGGTTGAGTGAGTGGTTGTCTAATTCCCTTCCAATGTCCTCCAGGGGGAAGTCTTTCTCCGGCTATCCTTTATCATTCTGAAATCTGTCCAGCTCTAACTTAATATCATTCCCTCTTGCTAGTCTTTTCAGACATAAGGAATAATTTGTCTATATCCTCTGCATAAAATCATTGCCTATAGTTGAAGGCAAGAATTAAACCACCCATTTGCTTTTTCTTCTTCAAAGAAAATAAATTTGGTTCCTTAATTGTTTTCTTATCAAATCTCTTCTGTCTTCCACAATCTTAACTCCTTAAGATTATTTTAATCTCTCCCCCTCTTTCTCTCAACCCAAATGCATGGACTAGAACTGAAGAGGAATCATAATACCATGATGATTGCTCTTAAGATAGATAGGTGAGGAGTCCATGGCAGAACAAGAAGAGCAGCCTGCCTGGTACGGGAATGACTGCATGGTCCAACACAGTTTGAGACCAACCCAGGGAAGCAGATGTCATCACATTGGTTGAAGAAAGGAGAGGACATCAGAAGACCTATTGATCTTATAGAGTGACAGTTGGTCTCAAAAGCCTCCCAGAGGAGATAGGCATGGCCACCTGGAAAACTTCCAATTCACATAATGTGAAGCCTGAAGAATTGTGCAGAGTAAAAGAAGCCTACTATTACCTCTTCACTCTTGGGTCTGTAGCCTGGAGCCAGCACTGTGGTCAAAACATGGACAGGTGAGTCCAAACACAGGCACATGTGTCACTAAAGGCCGAGGGCCAGCAATGAGCCATGAAGTAATCTTTTGTCGTGCAGAAGTGAGAGTACCAAAACCAGCATGTCAGTAATGTTCAGGCAGCTCAGTCTCATGTGAAAGAAATACCATGGGACCCAGCAGAAGCTCTCCTGGAAACGGGGAGGGGACATCTGTTTGACCCCATGCATGTGTTGGAGGGTCAGAGACAGCCCCCAAGAGGAAAAATAAGGACAGAGCCCATGCAGATGCCATCTGGGATTAAGGAACCTGGATAGCACCAGAGAGGCACTTAGAAAAATTTAAGAAAGTAACTCTGAAGTGTGTTTGTGTGTGTGCATGTGTGTGTAGGGAGGTAGGGGACCTGGGCAGAAGCCCCTTTTTCCTGGGTCTAAGAAAGTTACTGGCTTGAATTAAGGTTGGCCTGAATTCTGACCTGACCACTGTAAAATATTGGGAATCATACAAAACTCCTTTTTGTATGACAAAGCTAAAAATTTAAGTTTTAGATAATAGAGATCGAGATGTGAGCAGACCTCCTGTGTTGTCTCATTCTTCCTTGTTCTATCAAATGTTTATTCCTGCCCTGCATCTGCTTTTGACAACCTCACTTTAACACTAGGTCCTACCTCCTTCATTCTTCTGGCCGTCCTCTTTCATCTTCATTCTGCTGTGTGTGAGACAGTCACATAACCTGGAAGCTAGGTACAAGGGACTGTCATTTCCTGGTAGCAATGGGGAGTGTATAGGGCAGAATTTGTTGAGCACTCCAGAGTCAAGCAGAGACCAACTGTGGGTCAGGGCAGGACCTGGAAGAACAAATTAAAGACTAGGGTTATTCAAGTGTCCATTTCCAGTGCTAGGTGATGAGCTATTTTAAAGGAAAAAAATATGCCTTCAACATTCTCTTATCCCTTCATGCCTTGAGCATTGCCTGCCACTGTGTGTGTGTGTGTGTGTGTGTGTGTGTGTGTGTGTGTAATGCGCACACGTGCTGAATAAATGGAAGTATAAAAAGATGAATGACTGAAAGGCCTTGTCTTTGCCTGTTGAGATTGTCTCAAAATCTGAGACAGGCTTGACCTTGTAGTTAGAACTATCAGCAAATCCAGCTGTAAGGAGTGGAGAAAGCAGGAAGAGGAGGTAGACCTGAGGTTAAGTGTCCCTTTCTCCCACACCCTGAAGAATTCCACCGTAGGTTCTACTGTTTCAACAATTCTGACAATGCCACCCTCACGCCACCATCCTAACCTCTCAATAACAACAGTGACGCCAGGGGCAACTCTCTCCCACTGGGGACACAGAAATCCAACCGGTTCCCTTCGAACCCCATTGCTGCTGTCACATGAGCCACTTCTGAACTGTGAACCACCCAATAAGTCACTCTTACTTTTTGAAATGGTTCCCAAGCAGGTCCCCTACCAATGCAGCTGTGTGTTTCATGGTGAACCACTCCCGGGATCTATCAGTTGCTATTTGCAGTCTCCCAAGAACCCTAGTTTCAAATAATTAGCAGCTCTCTAGGAATGCTTACCTTTGCAGAATACTGCATGCTCATTTGAGCATAAAGAGGCTCCAGATAGGAATATCAAAATTGCCTTTGAATACCGGATAATTTATAGGTATGTGTATACCCTTCACTAAGCTCTAGGTGACAGCTTGGCATGCAATTAACAAAACAAAACAAAACAAAATGAAACCTGGCCTGTGATCTATTAAAAAACATATTGAATAAGCCTGTCTCACAGATGGTGACTCTTGGTGCCCTTCTGCTGAGAGTGGTCATGTGGAAGGGAGAGTCAGTGGAGGGCAGGCCCAGGAGATTCGAAGGCAGCTGCTGCCAGCTGTGTTGGGAAAACAAGATTTAAAACCCAGGGCTGGGGTTGGGCCAGGAGGTGTCAGACCCTACAGCTGGGTTAGGAGGGGCTAACGCCTTACTTTTCGAAAGCGATTTCTCTTGGTTACAGGATTCCTGCTATTGCTGTGCCTCTCTCATACTCCCACCCCAGTTCGGTGATACCAGCAAGCAGACCTCAAGACAAACTGGCCATAGTGTATTCCTCTACAGCAGGACTTTGACCAATGATAGGCATTACTTTTAAACTCAAATTCCAAACAGAATTCTAATGTTCATAGTCCCTGCCACGTCCCTTCAGGTTTCCTCTCACACTTAGAAACTCCATATGCCTTCTCCCTCACTTCAAGATAATAAGACTCCATTGAAATAATATTAATAATAACAGCTAATACTAAATATGCCCTTAATAAGTGTCAGAAACTGTAGAGATATTTCACAAGTGCAAATCTGATCATGCCATTTTCCCACTCTCAGCCCTTCATTGATGCCCTTCCCCCATGGGCTATTGCCCAAGCTCTCCACTTATATACAAGTGTCTTCATGATCTACCTCAGCTTACCTAGCTTTACTTCCTGTTAATCTTCTCACACATAGCCTCTGGTCTCGCCGCACCAACCACCCACCATTCCAGGAAGAAGCTTCCTCCTATCAGGCCCCGCTCCTCTTCCTCTGCCAGGAAGGCCTTTTATCTCTTGGCAAGCTCCTACTCAACCTTCAGCATGCAACTCAAAGGTCACCTTCTCTACATTGACTTCCCTGACTCTTCCAGGAGTTTCCTCATCCATGTTCACCTAGCAGTTTATTGTCGTCTTTACACAGTCCCAAGCAAAGCTCTCTTTCCATATCTGGCTCCTCTATAGACCTTGAACTCCTCAAGAGAGACACTGTTGGATCCATCTTTGGTGTAACCAGGTTGCTGGCTATCTCCTTGTCTCTCAACTTCAGAATCCACATGTGCCATCTGTGATCACCCAAAGCTGACCTGGGTGCCCAATTCGATAGTTCTTGAGGACCTCTGATCCATCTGGGAGCAATGCAGACTGTGTGGGAGTGGTGAAGGGTGACTCACAGGGCACACCCCACCACAAACAATTGAAAACTGCTCATCAGATGTCTTCCCATGAAATTTCCTCCTCGGCCATGCCATAATCAGGGGCTTTTCTCTCTTCTTCCCTTCCAAAAAATAACCCATTGTGTTGGCTCCTTTCTCTTCTATTTGATGTATGCACATGTGAATGTTGCTATTTGTAAGAACTGATTTTAGAAATGTAGACAGAACATAAGTGCAAAATAAAATTAAAGTACCATATCTCTTTTATTTTCAGTTCACTTCCCAGTAAGGACTGTCTTACACTGTCTCTATTTTAAATTCTTCTGGTGGTTACTATTCTAACTTTATCTTCTATACTTAGATCTTTATTTTATGATTTATCCACCTTAGACAGTATCTACTGATTCCTCAATGTGAAATATGGTGAAATCAGCATACTTACTCTGCCTCCACTTTGTTTTTCTATTCCCTCTCCCTTTTCTTGACCTTTGTGATAGTTTTAATCTAAGTTCTTCTGATGATTATCATTAAATAATATAATTAAACCTCTATATGTTGATCTGTCAAATTTATACATATTTATACACTTACTCTCTGTTAAATACATTTACACTGTCATTTACCTCTCCCTAACATATCCTACCTATTTTTGTCAACTGACCATATTTTAACAGGTCAAGGTATTTACACATTTGAATATTTAATACAATCATAATTGTGGTTTCTTGGTCTTTGGGCTGATTTTTAAAATAGAAGACCAATAAATAAAATTCAAAAAATAGGACTATTTTAACTATTATTCGTGGGAATCAAGCGGTGTGGCTGGGTTGTAAGAAGAGAGACAAGGAGCAGACAATGGCTTGTTACTCACCTGTGAACTCTCTGAATCTTGGACTGTTTTGAACTGTAAATCTTTAATCAGCTTTAGAAGTCTTGATAATTGGTCTGTTCAAATTTCTCTCTTCCTCCTGGGTCAGTGATAATAATAAATATTGTGTCTGGAAGTCATCTTTTCCCTCAAAATTGAATTCAAAATTGAATTTATTGCCACAGGGTTGAATCTCCTTTTTTCCCCTCTCTCTCTCTTTTTAACTTAGATTTCTTAAGAGTGTAGCTATTTTAAGGAATCAACTTTTAGGTTTATTTAAGCTTTTAAATAAATATTTTAATAAATCAATAAATTAAATTTTAATTAACTCATTTTTAATCAAGTTTAGCTTTAATTTTAGAAACCTCTCCTTCCTGGTTCCCTTTGTTAGTTCTCAGCCAAAAACCAAAGAGTTATCCTGAACTCCTCTTTTTCTCTTTTTTCACATAGGCAAATTGATCCAGGGCCTGACCGCATGTCACCACCGCGGCTGCCACTACCCCCAGTGCAAACCCATCAGTCGGCTCTTAACAGGTCTCCTCCTGGCTGCTGCTCTCGCCCCCTGCAGTTTGTTTTTAACACTGCAGCAACGGGATCCTGTTAAAGGTGAGGAGAGTGTGCGTTCCTCTGCCCAGAACCCTCCAGTATCTCCTGACCAGTAGTTTCCTTTTTCGTGGAGAAGCCCCCTTGGTAGGGTAGTTGGCATGCTCCTGACAGGCTGGAACGGGGAGGAAGCTCTGGATGAGTGGTCAGCCAACCGGAAGAGGAAGGAGGAGGGCTTCGCCCCAGGTGTCTGCACTGAGACACTGGGCTGAGCCACCCCTTTAGGAACGCTCCAAAAAACCGAGGGGCACCTTGAGGGAAGCTATTTATTGACAATCCAACCATGGGGTTAATGCCGTCATTATTTAGAAAAGGAAAGTGTGACCTTCTTGGTTGCAGGCTTTTAAGGCAAGAATCATTTATGTTATAGTAAATTTCGCAAAATGTTCTAGCCCAAATTTGTCTTCAGGAATGAATGATTTATTTTCAGTTCTTCATTGTGAACCTTCCTTCACTGGTTGTTTCTTTAAGAGGGGAAAATAATGAAATTACATTTTCCTTTTAGCCAGAAGCATCTCTGACTGTGCTTATAATAACGCCATCTGATTAATGCAAATTTGTGGGTCTGTCTTAGCTGTACTCTTTGTAAACTAACCAAGGCTGAAGTCTTTGTTCCAGCTGTCCACATAAAATGGAGGGGGGCTTTCTCTCCCTTTTTGCCGAGTTGGAGGATGGCCACTCTTTATTTTTATTGGAAGAACACGTTACCTGATATTGCACACACCGGGATGAACACAAGAGGCCTTTATCTGGGTTACCCGAATACAGTCCTATGCAACTTTTATTACTGGGTTGGCTGCAAGAGGCAGGAAGGGGTTTCCAAGGAAGCCTCACATATAATAACACTCTCCAGAGTCAACAGCCTTCCTAGCCAGAGAACTGGCCTTCACTATCATGAGCTGAGAACAATGTCATATTTTACCTAAGGAACCTCACTCAACTGGTGTGGGGGAGGGCGGCGGGGAGGGGCAGGCTCTGGGGATCTATACAGTGTGTCCTCTTTTTTTATACCTCAAAAATGTTTTGGAAAGGAACTTTTCTACAATGTGTCTTAGGCTGCTTCCTGTCCCCATTTCCCTGTACAAACACAGGGCTGCTTCTCAGAAACAAAAAGCATCTCAGAAAGCAGAGCTGAACAGGCCCAGGAGCCTTGGCGAAACATCAGCTGCCTGCTTCATGTCAGAAGGAAGGGAGACCACACAGCTATTGAGCATTTTCAGTGAACCATTTTGCCTATTTACTTAGCCTGAGCTTTGCCTTATTCTCTCCTTTATAGGATTACACACTGAGACTCAGGTTATAGGAAGTCTCATGGTCCCCTCCTTAGACCAAGCTCCCACCTATCTCTGCCGTGGATTCTTGCAATGGCTTTCTAAGGGATCTCTCCACTTCGCAATCTTTTCACCCTGCAGCTAAAATGAAGTTTTCAAAGCACATATCTGATCAGGTGACTCATACATACCCCACCCCCACTGCTACAAATCTTCCCTTGTCATCCCGTGCTCTTGGCACAAAGACCACATGCCCTATGGTAACCAATGTGGCCCTGCCTTATCTGTCCCCTCCTCTCCCTTCAGCCTCATCTTGTCCTCCTTTCCTTTCACCTTCTGGGCTCTAAACCAACTCTGTGCACCATACTTCTCTCTGGCACAAGCCCTTCCACACACTCTTGCCTCCACCTGGGAAGGCACTGCAGGCCCATCTTCCTGGCCCTACCCAGGCCTCGGTTCACTCCCATTTATCATTCAGCTCATAACTCACCTGTCTCCTCCCCCAGGCATGCCTGGGCTTGCTCCCCGGCACTGTTATATGCACTTAGAGGCCTGTGTATGCTTCCTTCAGAGCACTTGCCACCATTTAAAATGAGTATTTTTATCTTATGAGCATTTATTATCTTCTGACTTCCTCAATAGACTGGCATGGACTGGGTCTTTTATTTTTCTTATCATTGTATTTTGAGTGCCTTACACAGTACCTGGTCCAAGATAGGCACTCCATATTTGTTGACTATGACTGAATAGAAATGAGTAAATCAACACCTGAATGTATGGTAGGGCAAAATTTACATATACTTTGTGTTCATTCCATTGCCTCACACCTCCTCTTCTAACCACTGGCCTCCTGACTTTTAAAGTCATAGATTAAATTTCCTTCATAGTCCCTCTCTCAGGATTAATAAACATAAAATTGCTCACGTCTTTTCCTGCTGCTTGAAAATTTGCTGCTGATACTAAAACTTTCCTTTTGGATGTTTCTCTTTTCGAAAAGCTCTCATGTCAGCTTTGGATAAAGGATGCTTTTTTCTTGCTCCCACTCTTAAGCTCACATCTCACTTCCCTTCTGTCCTAGTCCTTGGGCTGAGAATACTCTTTTTTGCTCCCCTGACTCAAGACTCAATGCCAAGGCTCTCCCCCAGGAGGCAGAAGAGCTGGAAGGGTGAGCCATTATGGAGTACAGGTGAGCGAGCACCTGTGAGCTGGAAAATTAACATACAAATCAATAAAAGATTCACTGTTGGGGCATGGACTTCACTATGTTGAAGGAATTATGTGACAGATTGGGGTAAAAAATGCATGGTGGACCCCCATCTTCAAGTTCTATCAGTTTGCATGAAAGCCTTTAAAGCTTTAAGCTGTTATATTTGCAGCTAGAGCACAACCTCATTGCATTCAACCTAATCAACACTTACTCAGAACCTGCTGGGGGCAGATGCTGTGCAAGGCCCAGGGAACACAGAGTTGAACATGGTACAGGCCCTACCCCCAGGACAGAGGTGCAGATAACACCAAGATGAAGATGTCTGGAACACTGTACTGAGAAAGGATGACTCTCTGGGAACATGGAGGAGGGAATAAATAATGCCGTTGAGTAGGGGAGTGAGGATGGTGAGACAGGCCAGAAAACAGAGATAGTAACATTTCAGTTGGTTTTTAAGGATAAAGAGAATTTCATCAGAGAAGTAAGGTAGGAAAGGGTAACCCAGACTGAGGGGAGAGCATGAGCAAAAGGCAGAGCTGGAAGTAGAATGCGATTTGAGGAATAGTGGATATTTGTACAGTTGAAGCATTAGGTAAGTATTACAAAGAATATGACTATATAAGTTACTGTCCAATGAGAACTTTTCGAAAGTAAAGTGGCACACTGTTAATAATGATAGCAGGATGACAGCATAAACCAGGACTATTCCAGGCAAATAGACTGTATGGCTACCTAGCTAGAGGGCGGAAGGCCGTGACTGGACACTGGGCTGGCATGTGGGTGAGACAGAGAACGAAGGGCTTAAACTTGTCCAGGAGCCAGAATTTGATCCTAAAGGCACTGAAATGTCATCAAAGGGTTTTAAGCAAGGTAGTGGTATGACAGTCCCCATGTTGCCGGAAGATCACTTGGGTGGCCATACCAACGAAAGAGTCAAGGTGTGCAGAAAAGCAGCTAGACTGTAAGCTTTACAAGGGTGAGCATCATCCTTTTATTTGGAGTTGATGTCCAACAAACACACAGTGGCTAGCACAATGTCTGCCACAGAAGGGGCTTAATAAAAATTTCAATGCAAGGCCTTCCCTGACCTCCACTTTAACAATGCAGCGTCCCCCCCACCCCCCACCCATTATCACCAGCATTCCTTTTCCCCTTCTCTCCATAGTTCATTGCTCTCTGACATGCGATATGTGTGTCTGTGTCCTCCTTCTAGAAGACAAGCTCTACCAGGGCAGAAGTTTTGATCTGTTTTGTTCACTGCTGTTTTTCTCATGCCTGGTGCAAGGAAGACACTCCTTGCCAGAGGAAAGGAGGACGGAGGAAGGCGAGCAGATTTGTTTGGCGTTTGCGGGTGTGAGAGATGAGGATCAGGAATGGACAGTATGGTGGAGATAGAGAGAAAACTTGAAACCAGACTTGTTTGTCCAGACCTTCCTCCTGGGATCATCTTGCATGGAGCCTTTTCATCTTTGCAGCTCCTTCTGTAGCTCCCTGTGCTGTGATCTGTAGCCAGTCGGTGTTAAAGGAATCCCCAGGTCTCCTGGCTGTAAATCATTAACATCTCCTCTGCCCTCTGTTTGACTGCCCAGCCAAGGTCACCATCATTTCCTGCACAGCCTGACTCCAAGTGCTCATAGCTTGCCTGTGAATGTTTGATGAAAGGATGGCATTTGCCACATTAGCAAGGGGAAAGGAACATAAGTTCACAATGTTCATTTTCAAGCATTTTTTTCAGTCCATGAGATTTAGGTACCTTTTCTCTGCAACTAAACAGCCTTTTAGTTGGCTCTCTCCTCTCCTAGACCTGCTTTGAGGGCCCTCTCCCTGAGCTAGTGGGCCTCACATTCAACTGGAGACCCCCCTCTCTTAAGCTTCTTCATTTCGTTTATATGATTTGTCTTTTTCTGACCCCAAATAAATTGGACAACTGGCCTTGGTATCCTCCCTCAACATAAATTTAGCCATGGCCAACCGTCTTCTTGAACCCCAAATGGCTAAGTAAGGTCTTTCAGTCTTCTCAGGTTCCCATCAGAGCCAACTGTCAGTTCCAAGACTTCATCACAGTTTCTTCTGGGAAGCCTATGGGCCATGCTTCATGTCAACAAAACCCCTGGCGACCTTCCCAGGCCTGCCTGGACATGCCGGAGATGATATGGTGGTAACAAATTGGGCTTCTCTGTCACAACCACATTCCACACTGGGCTGGCACTGGGTGAGGGCAGAGTTGTGGGCTGAGAGGTGATATGATTAGAATCCAACACTCCAGGTCCTACCATCTGAAAAAGGCAGCTGAAGGGGACTGTGAACAACAGTCAGCAGACCTGAAGGGGCAGATACATGGATCAGGGTGGAATTCTGAGGCAGGTCAGTAGCCAACAGTGATCTAGAAACTAAAAGATGAATGTAGATCATGTGGTTGAACCCAAGAGCCTGGATGCAGAAGCTACATAGGAATTAAAAACAAAGAAGGCAGATGTAAACATATGTGCACATTTCTAAGAGTAAGACCTGTTGGGCAATGCGATCCACAAAAGGCCAAGACTGTGCCAGTTAAGATACGTGGAAAGGCATGAGGAAGAAGTGGTTGTTCTAGTCTTAGGCCCAGTGGCTTGTGTCCCTCAACACTCTTGCTCCATTTTCAGGAAAGCATTCAGTTCGGTTTCTGTTTAGGACCTGTACTTCCCTATAGGTGCCCAGATAGTTTCTTGGGTTCAGCCTTCCAATGGGATTGGTTCTGATAGCTGGATTTCATGGTTCATTTGTTCATTCGTAAGCTCTCATTGAGTCTACTGGCAGGTCCTGAGTTGGTCCTGAGATACAGCCATGAGAAAAACACAGTCTCTGCCTTCAGAAAGCTCCTAGTTCAGTGGTGGGGCTGGCTGATAGGGAATTACAACTCACCCTGAGCAGTACTGTAATAGAGGCGTGCCCAGAGGGCCACAGGAGCACGTAGGAGGGGCGCCATCTTAGATTTGGCCCCTGATTGATTGGTGCATAAGCAATTTTTCAAGTAGTGCTCCCAGAAAATAAAAACAGAAAGAGAGTGGGGGAAAGAGGACAGGAACAGGGAAAAGGCCCCAAAAGGGTAAGATTGGAGGCATAAGTCCCACTGAGCATGGCTTCCAGCTGACCCTGAAGGGGACTCTGAAGCCTGGCCGCAGAGTTTGTCTGAACAGTAAGAAAGAACCTGAGCTTTCAGACTCCCACCCTGCCAGTCGCTGGCCTAGGGACTGCTGTGAGAGTGGGCACATCCATACCCAGACACTATATATGCTGTTTCTAGGGGGCTCCCACCCCAGAAAAGAGTCATAGGTGTAGGCTGCAGGGAGCGAAAGCATTCCAAAGGGGAAATGGAAGGAAGCCAGGAAGCCAGGGAGGGGTACAGAGAAATAATAAAGGGATCCGAGGGGCTCCGATAGAGCATTAATGTCTGGAACAGATACCCAACCCAACTGTTTGGGTCAAGCTAGACTTCCTGAGGAGGTCACACCACACCCTGAGAGATGGATGAGAGTTACGCAGCCAGGGATACATGAGGGGCTTGAGGTGGGAAAATGGTAGAGGACAGGCAGAGCCAGGAGCAGATGCCCTGTGATAATCACCTTCAAGTGGACCCCACCCTTCCCTTGGGCAGCTGCTTTTCCCAGGTATAAGCAATTTGTAATTACCAAGATAACATCAGGATCCTAACATCTTTTCTTAAGAAAGAAAACAAACAAAAACAGGTACTATTACCTAGTTTCGATGAAAAAGAAAAGTGTGTTGTTAAGAATAATGTCTGCTCCAATACATTTGTGAATTAAAGCACATAGGAAGAGACATGAAATCAAGGGGATTAGTCACTTATCCTTAGTACGCAGATATGAGTCCCGCTTCCCCCTTTGAGATATACGGGTGTTGTTTTTTGTTGTCGTTTTGGGGGGTTGTTTGTTTTGTACCTTCTGTGTTAGGGTTCTCTGGACACCAATGATATATACCCTAGAAATTCCAAGTTCTGCAGGGTAAGTCATCAAGCTGGAAACCCAGGAAATCTAATGGTGTGGCTTGCAGTCTGAAGGTTGGCTGTCCTAAAACCCTGGAAGAACAGAGATTTCAGTTTGAAGGCAGGAATTTAAAAAACAAAAACGGTGTCCCAGCTTGAAGGAGAGCAGGCAGAAGAATTCTCTTTCTCAGGGGAGGGTTAGACTTTTTACTCTATTTAGGCCTTTGACTGATGGGATGAAGCGAACCTACAGTACCAAACACAACTGTTACTCTCATCCAAAAACACCTCACCCAGAGTAATATTTGACCAAATGTCTGGGCACCCCAAGGCCCAGTCAAGACACGTAAAATTAACCATCACACCTTCCTAAAGAAATTCAAAGCAATTCATGAGCCAGGTGAGCGGAATTTTTTTCAGAAGCGTAGGTCTTTCTTGAGGCTACCAAAATTACACCCACAGAAATTAGTAAGAAAAGTCCTTCTTACTACCATAATGATCAGACATCCCATTTCTTGAGACATTTTGCTAATTGAGGCTTAACGGCATGGTTATTCTCATTTTCCTTTTTACTGTGTTTGAACTTTTAAAGAATAGCCAGTTGCTCTGTAAGATGAATTATAGACGCACTTTTATCTGATATTAATCCAAGAATGAGCCTTCCTTGAGTTTTTCAAATAGCCATTTACAATTCCTTTAATCAAGAAAACCACACCAAGTGATTAATATTTCTCTATGATTCCAAGTCACCTCCCCCCAGAAAGAAAATTGCTCAGTTATGAGTATGTGAAACCAAGCTGTGATTATGCTAGGAAAATTATCGTCTAAGAATTATTTCAAGGAAATAAATAAAAGACACATACCTTCACTTGACCCTGATGTAAAGAGGGATAAAAAGAGTTCTACCCAAACATATACAGCAATCTGAGGAAAGCCCCAGATGATTTTCTCATGAATACATTAAAGCAGAAGTGGGGTCATTATTATATTAGTTCTTCCTCCATAGGACTTCATCTGAATCAGACTGGGCAGTGACCATGATCCTCCCAGGCAGCTGGCAATAGAAAGTGAGCAGGCATTAAGCTCTATATTATTAAATGAGGGGCTTGAAGCCTGGATGAGGGTCCTCAGACTCTGTCTCCTACCAAAAGGAAGAAGAGACCTAAGCATATAAGTAGAAGTGAAATTAATACATCTTGCTCCACTGAATCTTAACTGCAATGCCCCTAGATATGTGCAGATATTCACTTATAAAAAGAGGAACTCCCCCTATACTTGGCTGTAAGGGTACTAAATTTATGGAATCAATGGCAGAATTAAAGTAACAAACTCCAGGCTGAGCTTCTAGGAATGACACCCAAAACTACACTGTAGATATGGGTCTTAAAGGTCCTGCTGCTCCCAGTACGATCAGGAAGTCACTACGGCTAAAGCGGGAAAGTGCATCTGCTGGCTCTAGAACTGTCATACTTCTGCCATGACCTACACCAGCAAATGGGTGCTTTGTGCCTACTTCTCACCTCATAGAGTATTTTTTTTTTAATTTTTCAATTAGAGTTGACATTCAATATTATTTTATATTGGTTTCAGGTTTACAGCGTAGTGATTAGACATTTGTATAATTTATGAAGTGGCCCTTCCAATTAGTCTAGTACCCACCTGGTGCTATACATAATTATTACAATATTAAGACTATATTTCCTATGCTGTACTTCACATGCCTAGGACTATTTTGAACTACCAATTTGTACTTCTTAAGCCCTTCGCCCTTTTCACCCATCCCCCCAAATCCTCTCCCATCTGACAATCATCAATTTGTTCTCTGTATCTATAGAGATTTGTTTATTTTGTTCTTTAGATTCTGTATATAAGTGAGATCATATGGTGTTTGTCTTTCTTTGTCTGACTTATTTCACTTAGTATAATATCCTCTAGGTCCATCCATGTCATTGCAGATGGTAAGATTTCATTTTTTATGGCCAAGTAATATTCCACTGTATATAAGTACCAGAACTTTTTTATCCAATTGTCTATTGATGAGCACTCAGATTGCTTTCATATCTTGGCTATTGCAAGTAGTGCTGAAGTAAACACAGAGGTGTGTAAATCTTTTTGAATTAGTGTTTTGGGTTTGGTTGTGTGTGTGTGTGTGTGTGTGTGTGTGTGTGTGTGTGTGCGTGTTTTGGATAAATACTCAGAAGTGCAATTTCTGGGTTAAAAGGTAGTTTTATTTTTAAGTTTTTGAGGGAACTGCAAACTATTTTCCATAATGGCTCTACCAATTTGCGATCCCACCAATAGTGCGTGAGGGTTTTCTCTTCTCCACATCCTTGCAATGTTTGTTGTTTATGACTTATTGATGATAGCCATTCTGACAGGTGTGAGAATGTAGCTCATTGTGGTTTTAATTTGATTTCTCTGATGATTAATGACCTTAAACATCTTTTCATATGTCTATTTGCCATCTGTAAATCCTTTCTGGAGAAATGTCAATTCAGGTCCTCTGCCTATTTTTTAAATTGGATTTTTTGCTGTTGTTGAATTGTATGAGATTTTATAAATTTTGGATATTAACCCCTTATCGGATGTATCATTGGCAAATATCTTCTATACAGTAGGTTGTCTTTTCATTTTGTTGATGGTTTCCCTTGCTGTGCAAAAATTTTTTAGTTTGATATAGCCCCATTTGTTTATTTTTTCTTTTGTTTCCCTTGTCCAAAGAGATATATCAGAAAAAATATTACTAAGAGCAATATCAGAGAGTTTACTACCTATGTTTTCTTCTAGGAATTTTATGGTTCCAGGTCTTACATTTAGGTTTTTAATCCATTTTGAATTTATCCTCATATGTGGTGTAAGAACGTGGTCTAGTTTCATTTTTTTTTTTTTACATGTATCTGTACAGTTTTCCCAACACCATTTGCTGAAGAGACTATCCTTACCCCATTGTATATTCTTGTTTCCTTTGTCATAGATTAAATTACCCTTTGGTATGGGTTTATTTCTGGGCTTTCTATTCTGTTCCAGTGATCAATGTGTCTGTTTTTATGCCAGTACTGTGCTCGATTACTATAGCCTTATAATACAGTTTAATCTCAGATAGAGTGACACGTCCAACTTTGTTCTTCTTGCTCAAGATTGCCGTGGCTATTCAAGGTCTTTTGTGGTTTCATATAAATTTTAGGATTATTCTAGTTCTGTGAAAAATGCCATTGGTATTTTGAGAGGGATTGCATTGAATCTATAAATTGCTTTAGGTAATATGAACATTTTAATGATATTAATTCTTTCTATCCATGAGCAGGATATATGCTTCCATTTATTTGTATCTTCTTCAGTTTCTTTCCTCAGTGTCTTATAATTTTCTGAGCATAGGTCTTTTACCTCCCTGGTTAAATTTGCCTAGGTATTTTATTGTTTTTTATACAATTGTAAATAGAATTGTTTTCTTAATTTCTCTTTCTGATAGTTTATAATTGGTGTATAAATATGCAACCAATTTCTGAATATTAATTTTGTATTTGCTACTTTACTGAATTCATTTATCAGTTCTAATAATTTTCTGGTGGACTCTTTAGGGTTCTCTATATATAATATCATGTCATCTGATCACCCTACGGAATTAATTTAGTTCCCCAGCCACTAGAATCACACCCAGAAATCAAGCTATAAAAGAATATGGGAAGCGTAGTGCTTGGCTTTCAGCCTCTGCAGTGCAGAATGGCACCCAGAAGGAATGAGCCCATGAAATACTGCAAGCTCCAGTGGCGTGGTGAGCAGCTCAGGTTCAGGGGCACACATTTTACCTCTTTGGGCATCAATTCTCTTATCTGTAAAAATGGAGAAAAGACTTAACTTAGAGAATTAAATGAAAGCACATATGAGTCCCATAAATGTTAGTTTCCCTTCAAACTGGAAGGACTGGAAATCTGGGTCATAACTTATGTATATCAATCAAATTAATTTCTTTTAGGTAAGTCTGTTTAGTAGTTATTTGAGGGTATAAATATTCAATGCAGCCAATACTGGCTGAGTTCATACAGTATGCAAGGTGCTGTATAAAACTCCACTGGACTACATAGATGAGTGAGGCATACTTTATCTCTGTCTCTCAGGGGTTCCCACTTGTAGGATGATGGCTCAAGGTTGGGGAGTCAGAAAAGGCTTCAAAAAAGAAATGGTTGAGATGAGCCTGAAATAAGATAACTAATTAGTTTGTCATCCAGTTTAGGTCCTTATGAGCTGAAAGGGAGCACTACTAATAATTACTCTGAGACTACAGGCACAAACCCAGGCTGTCCTGATCAAACCAGGATACTTTCTAGCCTTACCAGTGAAGCTATTAGCTTTGTAGTAGTTCCACAGGCCTAACTAAAAATCAAATTGCTTTTTCCAGAGTCATGTGACTTTAGGCTGAGAATGAGCAATAGAATAAAAAGATAAAATACATTACACCAGACTTGGTTGCAGGTGACAGAAATGTGACGCAGAGTGACCTGGGAACTGAAATTAGAGGACTAGGACATAGACTCCATCATTCATGTGTTCTTTCTCATTCTTTCTGATTTCTGCTTCTCTTTTCCTCTCAAACTGACTTTCAATCCAAAGATGAACCTATGCTCCCAAGAGTTGCAGACTCCTATCTTTCTTGCATCACCATCTGAGAAAAACTGTCTGAGCTCCAGTTCAAAAAAATCCCAGGGAACTATTCTGATTGGTCTGGTTTGGGTCATGTTCCCATTCCCTGGACCAACTTCTGTGGCCAAGAAGATGATGTCTTCCCTAAAACCACGTTGGAGTGAGGGGGTCGAAGTTCTCCAAGTAAAAGAGGGTTATTTCTAGAAGAAGCAAGGAGTGCTGGATGGACAGAATAATACACACTCATAATAGGGGACTTTAAAAATATATGTATTTCATAGGTATACACTATTTATCTGGATATCCTCCATTTGAAAGCAAACTCTGCAACTCAAATTTTCATGTTTGGTTGTCTACAGTGACGAAAGACCCAAATGATTACTAAGGAGCTACTAGTGCTGTAATCTAAGTGGGCAACATAATGCAAGGATATTCATCACAAGTCAAGAACAAAAAACAAATCCTCAGCAGAAAAGCAGTTATAGAGGCCAAACAACCAGCCACATATAGATTTCACAATAATTTCAAGAATGTTGCAGAAAGGGAGGCAGGTGTAAAGAATAACCCACATAGACTCAGGATCAGAGAAAACAGGATTATTTATAGGTTTTGAGTTTTGGAGAAAGTTCAAGTTCTCTGACATTTAATAGACCTATCTCTTAAATGAAAAGATGAATACCTTCTTCACTGGTATTGAGAGGATTAAATAAGATAACAGATAAAAGGACTAAAACAATTTGTTTCCTCCTCCTCTGCCTCAAGCTAGTTGGGGAGTTTACATGAATAATTAAGGAAAGTTTTTGGAATGTATAGATTGAGAAAAGTGCTTTGAGAGAAGTAATGCTCTGTTTCCCAACACCTGGCATTAAGGGGCAACACTGAGGATGATTGATATTTTTTCATTTATTATAAAGCTGGTTTGGCACCTCTGCCTGTTCTGTTTACACCCCTGTGGCAGTCATCATTTGCACCATTCCTCTGGCACAGACCACAGAGGGCATTGTTCCACTAGCTATTGTTTGATGTGTGTGAATTCCACCATAACCAGTGACCTCGGGCACTTAATTTAACCTCTCTGAGCTTCATTCTTTAAATTTGAAAAATGAGGTTAATAATCTTTTCTCATAGAGGTGTTGTAAAGATTAAAGACAATGTATGAGAAGTACCTAGTAGTGCGCCTGGCACATATTAGTCCTAACAGATATTTCCCTGCCTGTTTTCTTCTCCCTGTCTCTAACCCTAACCAGGGCATAGAGTGTATTAGAAATCTCTGCTCCACTAACATGAGAAGTTTAAACTTTGTTTTGCTAACACATCCATCATGGGGTACCTCTGTTGAGATCAAGGTATGTCTATGTCCCTGAAGTCACAAGATTCCCCTGGTCCGAGCTTTTATGTCTAGCCAATATGGATAGGATTTTGCCTTGGATAGTAGCAACTAGCCACTAGCTGGGATCCTGATCTAAACTCAGTGAACCCTGATGCTATTTCCAATGGACTCTGAGAATTTCCTTTGGAGACAAATGCTGAAGTCTGAGTTTGTCACTTAATTTGGATCCTGTGATTTGGACTGTTGATTACCTTCTCACAGAGGTCCCCACATTACCATTCTTTTAGCCCATCTTGCTGCAGCATTCTCCACAAGATGATTAACTTCTGAGTTCCCAGGATTGCCTAGTGACTCAGCTCCTTGAGGTTTTAACCATGAACTCTGACTTTAGACAGTGAAGACTGTGCATCATGTAGGTTTTTGAAAGACAGCTACAGTGAGTTCACTAAATCAATCTATTTCCATACTATTTGGACTGAATTATCATCTGTCAGAATTGATAAGATAAATTTATTCTTTACCAAATATCTTAGGTCATATTCTTTAGAAACAGATACTGAGACAAGGATTCATGTCAAAGTGACATATTAAGGAAGCACTCCCAAAAGAAATCAGTAAAATAATGGGAGGGGCAGGGAAGAGAAGAGAAAGGGGACAACCCAGAGTGAGACTAGAGATCAAGTCACAGCTTCAGCCTGATGTCACAGGGAAGCCCTGGAAGGTTAATTATACCTCAGAATTTTTCCAAATGCAAGGCAAGGGAGAAGGCCTTTCAGCGATTGTATCACCGAGCATTAGAAGCAAAAGAACATAGAGATGAGAATAAGGCACAAGAAATGGCAAAGCTGGTCCAGGGAGATCTGGTCAGACTCCCCACAGTGTCCATTACTCAAACCCCTGTTGGAGGATCATATGTTCTACTTTCACACTTCATCAAAAGGAGAATTTACTGTTTTACGAGTCATCACTTTCCAGTGTTCAACAGGGCAAATACTAAGGAAATTCTTCCTTACAGGGGCTAAAATGTGTACTTCTATAACTTCTGCTCATTGGTTCTAAGCAATTAACCAACATCCATCAAACTCATCAGATCTTTGTTGAGCACCTATTATGTACCAGGAAATATGGTAAGTTCTGGTTTCTGCCAGCAGAGCAACAGAATAGATCTAATTCTTCAGTATATTAGGGATTTATATCAAAAATTAAGTAAATTATAAATATTTATAAGAATACAAGTTAATATAGTTTAAAAGAGGACACATGAAAATAGATCAGAAATGTACACAAACCAAATGTCAGTTAAAGCAAATAAATTGTAGTCTATTTCCATCAGAGAATAGTATGCAGCAATGAAAAATCATGAACTACCACTTCCCCGACAATATAGTCGAAGCTCTCAGAATAGTGTGGGTCACAAAAGCCTAGACAAAAAGAGTATATCCTATGTGATTCCATTGCAGATAAAATTAATCTATAGTCCTAGAAATCAGGGTGCTGATTACTTCTAAGGCATGAGAAAATCTATTCAAAAACTTGATCTGGGTGGGGTTTACACAGGTAGATACATATGTAAAAATCTATCAAATTATACACATAACACACATGCACTTTACTACAGGTATGTTACACCTCAATAAAAGTTTTTAAGAAGAGGATGAAAAAAAAAAAAAAGACAAAGTTGAGAAAATAAAGCAGACCCAGGAATGAAGGCAATAATGCAAATCATATGTGGTTCACAATTGGTTCTACCCCTCCCAGCAGCCATTTGAGCAAAACTGTCATGCTCTCCCTCCAACTCTTTTCTTCTCCAGACTGAATACTCCCAAGCCCTACAATAGTTTTCAGTGTCCTTGTCAATATCCCTCTGGAAATTCGGCAGCCAAAACCTCCAGGTAATGCACAACTGTGTTGAAAATTCACAACCATATTTCTCCTGCTCATCCATCAGGATAGCCTAGCCCAAGACTCCTTGGGGAGGGGGGAGTCATATGATAAGGTGTATTGTCTCGAACCCTTTAACTACCTACCTTCTTGACTAACTAAAATGAACTTTAAAAATACTAACTATAGTTATGATTAATTAAAATGCCCAAGTCATTACTATACAAGCTACAAACAAACCAGTTCTCCATTCTGTCTTTATATCATGTCACTGGATCAGTATTTTCTTACATATAATTTTCAACAAGCTGTTTGAAGTTCCCTTTTCTCTATCTGGCTCAAAACATTTTGTAGAAATCAAGATGTAGTACATTTACAGAATTTTTCTAATCTACACGTCTATAATCCTGCCCCCAAAGTACTTTGGTTCTTAGTTAACCCATGCTGCCTCCTAGTGACCACTATACTTTTCTGGGTGTTCTAAATGCTACCAAGTGGTCAGAAATGGGATATTCTGCTCCCAATTATGTCCATAATAAAGGAAAAAAATCAGTAATAATAGGCTTAATAGAAATCTGACCTCCTGCCAGAGAAAGTCTTTCAACCATGCTCCATGCTGAAAAGAAAGGATTAGTAAGTCCTCCTCATATGGCTGCTTTCTAAATATCTGATTCCAGCAGGTCTATCCAATAAGGTAGGATGGTGGTCCCAAGCATAGCTGATAGATGCTTCAGTGCAATACTTAAAAGTTTCCATTCATTGAACATTTTCTATAAACCAGCCCTGTGCTCACTAATTTAAGAGAGTAGAATCCTGGCTCTCCTACTTATAGAAATGACCTTCTGTCTCTTTTCCTCAGTTTCTATATCTAAAACAGAGATATTGATATCACCTTTTCAGACTTGTTACAAATAGTAAATAAGTTAAGCACCCAGCACAGGGCCCTACATCTAGTAAGAGTTTGTTTTTTCTCTCATTTTTATTTTTTAAAATTCTCACCCAACAGTGGATTCTGCCTGGAGAAATAACTATTATGTTAAAAAAAAAAATCAAATAGTCATTTCAATGTCTAAATAGTTTTAAAGTTCAGCATCCTATTCTTAAGAACAGAAGATAAAAACCAAAGAGCCGAAATAAGCAGACATTGGATTAGAAAATGCAGTAATAGTAATAGGATCTTCTATGTGCAAGGCATTTACCAGTTTGCAAAGGTTTTGCATATATTATTTCATTTAATCCTCACAATAATCCTATGACGTAGAGAAAGAAGCAGTTATTATTCTTCCCATTCTACAAATGATGAACCAAAGGCACAGGGCTTTTAAGAGACTTGCCGACAGTTATGGTGAAACTGTGACTTCAGCAAGCAAGTTCATCACTTGAATAGAATAATGTTATATCTTGTGAGTAATTAGTTTAGTTGTCAGTGTCCTCTGAGGATTCCTGCTGGAACCACTGTTTCTTAGATATGTTCTACAAGACTTAGAAAGCAACTTGAATGTTGACTCTTAGAGTCTTCAAATGAAACTAAGGTTAATTTTTAGCCTACGAGCTGCAAAATTCAGTGGGTACAATTTACAGGGTGATTCCCAAGTCTGGTGTGATAGAGCCATAATAATGCAGCTCATGCGTTTTTAGGAAAAACAATTTCACTAATGATAGAATAGTAGATTTGAGGCTATTAAGTTGTATAAAACATTTTGACTTTGACTTGAGAATCAGGAGATCTGGGCTCCAGTCTTGTCCCTGTCAGTAACTATGTAAGTGAATTTGAACAAGTCACTTACCCTCTTTTAGTCTCAGCTTCCTCATTCAAAAGGTGGTGAGTAATGCACAGGATTTGTTGTATTAAACAAGAAAATGTATGTACAGATTCCTGCCTGGTGACTAACATATAGTAGGTGTTCAATAACTAATTGTTAGTATGCTTTTCTGCTTCAATTTTCTTCAGTTTTGTGAGACTCAGTTGCATCATTTACAAAATCAGAATAAGGGATAGATCAGTGGTTCTCAAAGTTGTGTTCTAGATGAGTAGCATCAGCATTACCTGGGAACTTGTTAGAAAAGTCTTGGGTCCTATTCCAAACCTAATGAATCAGAAACTCTAGGGATGGGGCCCAGAAATCTGTGTTTCAACAAGCTGTGATATCCAAACTCCAGGATAGTCTCCAGTGAGCCCACTTCCTGGAATTCACACCCTTGTGTAGTCCTAGCCAACTCTGAACTAAAATTAGTCTTGTCTGATGACTAAAATACATCAAAAGTTATAGTATGTCTCTTTCAAGATTATGTTACAAAATGCACTATGCCTCCCATCTTGGTTATTCTCTCAATCTTTCTTGGATCATTGGCTTGTGAAAGCTAGCTGCCAGGTTTTTAGAACATTCGGGAAGCTTTATGGAGAAGTCCACATGGTGAAGAAAAGAGACCTCACCTCCGGCCATGTGAATAAGCCCTTTTGGAAGCAGATTCAGCCCCAATCAAGCCTTCAAATAACTCCAGTCCCAACAAACATCTTGATTGTAGTCTCTTCAGAGACCTGGAGCCAGAACCACTCTGCTAAGCTACTCCTGGATTTCTACCCTCAGAAAATGTGAGATAATAAATTTATGTTATATTTATGTTATATCTGTTAAGTTTTAGGGTGTTTTGTTACACAGCAATAGATAACGAATGCACGAGCCCTCCAAGTGATTCTCATGCACACTTACATTTGAGTACCACTGGGATAGATGATTCCTAAGCTTCTCACCTCAAAAATTTTGGAACTTTGTAGACAATGTTGGGAATTAAAAACCAAGCAAGAAATGGCTGTTTATGCTTGTACCAAACAAAAGGGCATTGACCTTTAGAGCACTGGCTACAGTCCTAGCCACTGAAATTCAAAAAAACTTGGCAAAGCTGGAGAAATTCCAGAGAAGGGCAGCTGAGAGAAGTGGCAGTCTAGAACCACTACCTTCCCATGGATTCTAAGACAAACAGGACTCTATTATTGGGAAAATTCAGAGATGCTAGTCTACAAAATCACAAGGCACATGGTCAAGACTGTGAACTTACTACCCAAGTTTTGGCAGCAAAGGTAGTAGAAACAACTCAGACTCCAGAGTAAGAATGACTGGGTTTCTGTTTCATATATGCCACTTGGGAAAAATTCAATCACCTCCTGAGTCTCAGCTTCTTCATCTGGAGAAAGTGAAAAAAGACTATTTGCTTAGTAGTCCAAAGATGAGAAGTCACATCGATCTGCTTTAAAAACCTGCCACGAAGCAGATTCTCAAAGAGCTATAACTCTGGAAATTAATCCAAGAAAAAGAGGCCTTTTATATGTACCACTTTATACGTGTCATCTGTGTTTTTATATTGCCGGAGGCAGCCTAAGCTGAACTTCCAACTAGAGTCAGTGTGGGTTTAAATGAATTGGTGAGATCATAATAGCCTATAAGGTAGATGACAGATGTTTGAGTAATGTCATATATATTTCAAAGATTTACCATCTCAGAGACTGAACATCCCAGCCTCAGGTACACGGTTTCTTGTACCCTCTCACTGCCCATCCCTATCATGGAGCAGAATCCTAAAGGAATGGACAACCAGAGTACCCAAGAGAGCAGCAGGATTTCTGATGACCCATCCAGCAGGTGTTGGTGGTAAGAGAATAGGGTGATGGCACATCAAATACAAAGGATGAATTTGCTTCTTCAGGCCTGCATGTGTCTAGCAGTGTTTCTGGACAGTGGCTTTTCTCTCCCTTCAACTTGGCTTGGAATTGAGGAATAACTCCTCTAACAGTCTACACCCACTTTACTGGCAGCCATTGCCCCTGAGTGCAAACTCCCTCTTGGACATTATAAATGTACCAAAAATAATCTGCCCATAGTTGCCAACAACTCCCTTGCCTTCAGAAACTATTGAAGCTTTAAATAAGTCATCACCCCAGAGAGTAGATAATTCATCCCACCTTCTATTTGCTACCTGCCTCACAGCTGTCCCTCTGACATGCCTTAGCTGTTTTCTGCCACAATGCTATTGTTTGGGAAAATATTCTCATCTAGTTACATGATTGTTGAAACTTGCCTGTGAAACGATGAGCCATTTGTGGCAGTGCCACAGCCGAGGGAATTAGTTGCTATTAAAATCATGTTCAAACCAGGGCGTTGCTGAGGCGCTGACATCTGGGGAAGCTGCCTGAAGGGCTTTGGCTCCCTAACAAAGACTCGAAAATGGCAGGATCTCAGTGGGGTTTCTAAATCATGGCCAGATAGACAATTTGAAGCAAGAAGTCTCCTGGAGACCACTCCAAATCCCTTAGTGAGTGAAACCTCCTGGGTTTTAAAGTATTTTAATTCACAAGAGCCAAATGTGTCCTGAAGTGTGCAGGAAAAGTAGGGAACCTTTGACATGGGGACCAAGGCAAGAATGAAGGTGAATAAAAGCATGTCAATAACCCATTTTTCACTTCCTCCATTATATGCAACTGTTCATAAACCCTTAACACTTATCCAAATAGCAATTAATAAACAAACTAGCATGTTCCTGCTTGTAACTGAAAGTTGTAAATGGTTGTAAAGTCAGCCGCGTGTAAATGGTGGAGTGACGTGTGTGACACATCCCAGCAGAACATGCCCACACTTTTAATTTTTGTCAAGTCTGGATAAGCCTGACAGAGGGGACTGTAGGCATAAATAATGCAAATAGCCAAGGACCTGAAGTCTCTCCTTCTGTTTTAGTTTGAGATGTATCTAAAGCTGGTCCTCAGCAGCAGGGTGATGCTTCCAGTGGCTTTTTTCTTCAGAGTTAGTTTGCATTCTCTGATCCCACCCAGGCTCAGCTCTCCGGGTGGTGAGGGTGGGGCAGCTGGACTGGAAGGAGAGGGTGGAAGTTATCAAGAAGCTCTGTAGACTACTAGTCCCTAGGTAAATGGCCTTCACAGTTGTATTTCACTATCATACCTTCCAAAAGAATTTTGAAAAACTATGTACCTATTTGCACATTCTTAAATTGACACCTACAATATTTCACCAGTAGTTAAATAGTTGCAAATAATTCAATTTTCGGTACCATGTAAATATTAATTTTCAAAATTAAGCTGACATAATTATTATCTTTTTTTCAGGCAAGGCAACCCTTGGTTGACCTCATAGATTGCAAGGACTTTGTCAGCTTACAATCCCTTATTTTTTATTTTTTACACCTACAGTACTTGGTCTTCTGGGTTGTCTCCCATCCAAGTACTAACCAGGCCCGACTCTGCTTAGCTTCTAAGATCAGACAGGATTGGGTTTGTTCAGGGTGGCATGGCTGTAGTGACATAATTATTTTTAATGTACCCAGTGGGATATAAATATCATGAACCTTAATTCTCACCATTATCCATTAAAAAATACATACACAAATCCTTTTAGTCACCTACTATTTAACACTGTGATTTTTATTTCTTAAAATTTTCACTTGTATTCCATTTCATACTGTATTTTAGCCTAATATAATGTTTAAATCTATAATCTTTACTGATTACTCAATCCTTTTCTGCAACAAAACTGATTATATAAATTGAAGATTTTATTTATTTTATTTCCTATGACAATTCTCTAAGTGTTAAATTTATTATCCAATAATCTTTTTGTAAAAGCAAATAAAAAGGAGTCTAAATAAGTATTCAAAATATATAAAACTCTTCTTACCTCTCATGTTACTTTTACTTTAAAAAATAATGTTGGTTTTCTGGGAAGTTTATCATCTCATTTTTCTTGAAATACAAAATATACAAATGAGACATAGAACAGGACCAACTAAATGAGTTCTCAATGAGCTCTTTTCCCTTACTAAAAATAGATAAAATTGCAGAGAGGGCACACCTCCCAGGAGATGAGTATTTCCCAGCATGTTTTTTGGAATGTCGAGTATTCTGATTCTATAGGACAGGGAGACAGACTGTCCTATAAACTCAGCTTTGCCCTGAGTTTATTAGTAAAAGAGGAAATGCATCATGGTTGCTTTCATTACTTTTCCACTAAACTCTCTGCTGTACTCTAACAGGCTTTTCTGTCAGAAGAAGTGATAATATTTGGAGGATGATTGAAAGAGGTGGTTAAATGAAAATTATCACCCCTCCACCACACTATAATATATTTGAAGTTATAACATTCCCATGTGTGCCAAAACCTACTTTTCTAAAGCCCCACTTTTCTCTTAATGAAAATACATAGTAGGCAGAGAAGAGCCCAATAATGAATCAATGGTGCCTTGATGAAAGGAGGCTTAATAAATACCATATTTCAAATTGTCCTTTTCTTTGTAACCCAGGAGGTTTTTTTCACTCCAAGGCAAAGCCTTATATTAACATGTGGGAGGAAAAGGGATGACAGGTGCTCTTTTCTTTTTGTAAAGTGGGAGGAGGGCAGGTGTGACCTCTGTTAGAAAAAAAAAATAAGAGATCCCAAATAAATGCCCTATGAATGGTCTTGCCAGCAGAACTAGGAGCAGCAAGAGTGTGGATTCCACTTCATCACGTTTCATTTCCACTTGAATCTCACCTGATTGGCAGAGCCTAAATAACATGCAGAACCCTACCTGTATTGGGTCTAGCAAATATAGGATTCTTTTCCTGTCCAGCCTCTGCATTATCAGAAAGTGTCTTGAAGAAGATTATTGTAAATACTGAGCAATCTGATCTGTGTTATCCACACAGCTGGAAAGCCTATAAAGTGTTGGCTGGGCCAGGAAGCAAATGGAAAACTTAGACAAGCACGTCAAACTTAACAAGAGAGAAATAGAACTTCTGCTTCCCAAACACCTAAGCACGCACCAACCTTCTCTCCTCTCCCAGGTTTTCAGTCTCAGCGAAGGCACAAGCATTCACCCAAGAAATCGGAATATTCATGTTTGTTGTTTCCTCCTCCTCCCACTCCAGCCCACCACTTCTCCCTGATTTGTTTCAGATGTTCCCTCCTCTCCTTCCTCATGGTCACTGTCTTAATACCTTCATCCTCCCCTGCCTGGATATTTATTTGTACTTGATCTCTAACGTGCCTCCCTGCCACCAGTTTCTGGCCTCCACATTGGTGCCAAAGTGACATTATAAAAACATGAATTGATTAAGTTATTCAAGGACTTTCCATCTCCTTGAGCAATGGCTCTCAACCCTGGCTGCACATTAGTGTCACCTGGGGAGCTTTTAAGGTCCCAATGCCCAAGCCACTCTCCAGACCAATTAAATCAGAATCCTTGGGTGGGACCCAGATATCAATATTTTTAGAGGTCTCCGACCAATGTCCAGCCAACATTGAGAACTGCTGTTGTTGCATACAGGAGGTCATTCTTAGTCTAGCTCCAGAACCGTTGGCTGTTGCTCCCCACACCTACACTTCAGCCACACCAAATATTTCTTGGTCCTCCAAACATGCCCTGCCTCTCACCTCTCTGACTTTGCATATGGCATGCTCTCACTATCTGAATTCTCTTCCTATTCCCTTGACCTGGAAACTCCTACAGGTTCATAAACATACTATCCCACTGAGAGCATGCTCTCTACACTTTGTACCTTTCCTCATGACAGTACTTCTCACACTGTGTCATAATTGGTTTGTTTGCATGGTCACCTTCCACATTAACGTCAGTTAATTCTCAGCACGCCTGGGATGAATGATTGAGTGAATGAATTAGAGACTCAATGAGGCATAGATGAAGCATTTGATTCCACATGTTTCACCCACTCCTCCAATTCACTATACTGTACTAAGCATGTTAATTATGGATAAGGCCCACAGCCAACTTTTTTCTCTATCAAATATTTCCAGTTGCATATCTGGAGCCACAGGGGAACATTTAAAAAAGTAATGAAAACCTTATAATCCTGATGTAATATTAATGTCTAATTTCTTCTTTTTAAAGTAAGGGAAATATCTTTATTTTGGTCATATTTGGATGCTCAGATGCTTATTTGTTTTTTAAATTATTATTTCCCAAGTTAGTCCATTACATCAGAATGCATACCTCTAGAAATCAGGGCTTTTGTTAATACAGTAACTTCTCAGCCTTTCCACTTGTAATTATTCATATTCTACCTTTAATTCAGTAACTCTGATTATTCTGTTGCAAATTCCCTACTGATGTCTCTCTGCAATGCTAGAAGTTAACTATGTTTTTCTCCTCCAAAATCTGCTGCCTTCATGTTTGTTCTCTCTTTCTTGTGGTTTTCCCCTCTTACTTTTGCTCTTTACCCCATCCCACCCCAATTTTTCCTTGAGCACTCCATCCTCTCCCTCTATCTTTCTTTTCACAGTAGAGGTCAGAGTTTAGATGGGAGTGAGCATCACTCGTAAAATCTCTCAACTTGCAGAAATCATTTACCCCAGTTACTGCCTTTATAGTAGTCCCCCCTTAACTGTGGGGACTACATGCCAAGACCCCCGATGAAGGCCTCTCCCCTGGATGAGAGCTTCCCGTTGGATCCAAATCTTCAAACTATTTTTCCTGTTCAGGCTCTTTATCTCCTCTTTCATCTGTGTTCATTATCAAGCATGCTCTTTTCACATGAGGTCCCTGTCAGCTAACTTACTGCTAGCATAGCAGCCCTCATGGTAAAAGAATGCCTCTTTTCAGTTGTTCCCAGGCAGAAACAACTGTAGATGTCTACTACTGTATCTAAACTAGCAGGAGCTGTCTGAAGGTAATATGGTCTGGGCAAAACCAGGATCAAGCTAGGGTAAAATATAGGAACAGGGAGCCAAGAGATGGGAAATATGTGACACACATGCTGCCGACACTCCCTTCACCCATAACAGGCGTAACTGATTATCCTGGTCCTCTTAATGGTGGGGCCCTAGACTCTCTTCAGCACAGGCTCTACCAGTGAATGGTTGAAACCTACTCGCCATCTCTGCATTAAACTCTGTATTGAGCGAATAGAGTTCTTAGCACATGATAGGTACTTAATATTGGTTTAACAAAACAAAACCAAAGCTACATTTGACCCAAGGAATGAACTTAGCAACAGTGGTGGGCCTACCATTAGGAACCTGAAGGTCAAAGCACTTTATGGAATTAGAAGCGGATGCAGTACCAAAAGCCAGGAAACCAAAGGATCATGTGTGAAGTCACCTGGACTGCTGCAACAGCCAACTGGCCTTCCTGCCTCTGATCTTGACCCTTCACCCTCCAGACAATGCCTTCTGCGTGCCACAGCCATTAGTCACTATCTTGTTTAAAGCCTTCTTTGATTTCCCATTGCTTTTAAGATAAAGACAAGATACTTCCTACGGCTTCCAAGGCTGCCACACTGAGTCCCTACCTCCAAGGCTGCCACACTGAGTGACATGTGAGTTCACCTCCACATGTCACTCACTGAGCTGGGGTGCTTTTACATACGCTATCTCATCTAATCTTCAACATCAACTATGAACCAGGCTTGTCAGTACCATTTTAAAGGTGAGAAATTCTCACCTGATCCTCAAGTTAATTATGGGAATTAGTCAAAGTCATGGAGCTGCCAAATTTCTCCACTGGAATTTGAATTCATTCCTGTTTGGTTCTGAAATCTGTGGTCAGGCATAGATAAGCCATTCATCATCAGTTCAGCTTTGTGCATTAGACATGGTCTATTTTTATTATTTTTGTATTTTTTTTTATTTTACCAAAACAGCGAAACAAAACTGGCTATTAGCCAGTTCGAACTCATTCACACACACACACAGTGAGAGAGAGAGAGAGAGAGAGAGATCCATCTGGTGGTTTGGTTCACTTTCAGCCCATTGTGTCAGCACAATGTAGACAATGACAGAGCTTTCTAATGTGCGTAACTAGAGCAAACTTCCCAAGGAAGAGAATGGCTAAAAGTAATATTTTTATTTATTTCTCTTTTTTTTCCCTTTCTTTCTTACTTTTTTTCTTTTATTTTCATAGTTATTCAAACCTTTGTGAGTGAGATGAGGGAATTCCAGGAAAGGGTCCCATCGATAAGCCAGTCATTTCTGAGTGGGGATAGTGTACACACCACTGCAAGTGTCTTCTCTGATAGCCCACGTCTCCACCCCAACATCCTGTAATGTTGGAGAGAAGTGAGATTTTTGCTCCAACCACAAAGGGAGGCCCTCTCCTGTCAGACTGGAGCCGCACTGGGAATGCAAATGCCCAGTGCTGAAAGCCCCTTTCACCAGACCCTCGGCGTCTCTTTGGCTCTGACAAAAGCGTCCACACACCAAGAGGGCAGTACTTTCTCCCTGGCTCTGCCATTTGGCTCAACTGCAAAGACTAAAGAACCAGGCCTCAAAGGACATACAGTGTTCCCCTGCTGGACGGAAGCCTGTGCTGACTACACAAAAAGTAACATTTCTTTGTGTCCAGCAGCCCACTCTGGCTCTGTAGGCTGGAACCTGACGCCACAGCGAGGGGCTGCAGGTTGGACTGGAGCAATGCAAAAAGGGTGTGGAGCACTCACTCCCTTTGCATTCACCACCATACTGGCGGCCTCCAAAGATAAACAGTGCACCCTTTCCCAGAAGGGGTTCTGGTTTGTTGCAACATCTCACAGCCATTAATCTCAAGGAAAAAGTGCAACAGGTTTTCCAGTTTCCTTCTTCCAGAGTAGGCATGCTTGCTTTTATAAATGCAAAGTGACTAAAGTGTAAACTTTACACAGTTGCACAGGGTTATCACTTTAGGTGACTTTTCTCATGCTCCTTGAGGGAGCTGAGTTTTTATCTGTGCCAGGAAGGGTCTGATTGCAAGAGAGAAGCTTCGGCTCCCACCACAGAAGGCAGTCTGCCTCTGAGTCTTTCCTAAAGGTCAGTCAAACCAGGAAGTGAGTAGGACAGAAAAAGTTGCCCAGATGCCAGGACTCTGGACCTCGGTGTCAAGCAATAACAAGGTTTTTTGGGTCAGCCATGGCTTACCCTGCCCTGTGGTTAACAAAACACCAGCAGTGGACATCTAGAGTGTTGCCAGAGCAAGAGAGCTACAAAGGAGGCCAGTCACTGTCATGAACTTGAGTCCTGAGAAGGTTCTGCAAAGAATGGGGAATCTGAACACTCATTCTCTAAAGCAGGGGCACACCTGGCCTTCCATTTCTGGTCATGAGTATGAGGAATCTAAATACCATTTGAGTCCACCCTGAGTCTGCCCACAATAATACTCCGTTTAAATGGGCTATAAAAAGGATTAGTTAACAATGAGGAAACCCCTCAAATTTGAAAAGTACATATAAGATTACCATTTATACAAACCTCTGATTATGTTTCAATTCTCAGGAAGAAAAAACCTACAAGCAGGACATGTACAAATTCAAATATATCATTCAAGTTATATATTTAGCAGGCACCATATAGAATACAGTGTGACTGGTGTCACATGACTGTACAAAAAGGAAAAAATATTCTTGATTTACAAAAGTAGAAACTGAGACACAAAGAATGATTTGAACATGGGCACATGGGTAAAGTTAGGGCTACAACCCTCCTCAGTCTTACTCTGTGCCCACCGATCTTTCTACTTGACCTCATCTTCCCCTGAGGCCTAATGTAAAGCCTTACACGCAGGAAGCACTTCATAAATAACCAAATGAAATTGAGGGCTTTCCCTGGACTTCTGTGGGTTTTCCAGATGTATAAGGCCTTTAGAGGCTATGAGTCAGCCACAAGGACTAAGAAAGTAAAAGGAGATTTTCAGAAGAATTAAGAGCTTTTGAAACGAAGCATACTTCTACAGTTGAGAGGCTCCGAGCTGCCGAGTTGTCAGCTTCTCTTATCCAAGCTTCTCTTATCCAAGCTAGGAGGACTGTGCCCACCCTGCACTGCCCGCCCTGTGCACTGAGAACACACTCCCGCGGAGCGAAGCAGAGAGCACCCTCCCGGGAGTGTGGGCAGAAAAAACTCAGCTGCGTGGAAATGTTATTTTTTAAGAAGCCCATGCCAAGCAAATGATCCTAGAAAAATTCTTTAAAATTTTACAGTAATAATACCAATGACAACAACAATAAAAAAGCCCTTGCATTCACACAGCATTTTGGGGCTTTCAACATTCTCTTATATATAGTATTCCACGTTGTCCTTACATGGGGCAAAAAATAGTCTCAAAAGCATTGAGTAAACTTTATCAACATCACATAACTGATTATTGCATTTTCTTTAAAAGACTATTGTGGTGTGTTTTGAAAAAAAGAGACAGAAAAACAAAAAACAAAAAAACAAAAAAAAAACAAAAAAAAACAAGAAAAGAGAATGACATTTGCCTCATTTTGCCAAGCCTTATGCTGTGTGCCAGAGATACCAAGAGACATTGAATACAGTCCTGCCCTCATGTGATTGCAATGGAATTGGTAAAGTTGGATGTATGCATTAACAAATAAACTCTAGAGTTTGGGGAAAAAATCTGTCCATAAAATTAAAAATATCTATAATCTTCAATCTAGCAAACCCACTCTAGAAATCCATCCTACAGAAACAAAATGGCTGGTACTTAAAATAGATGCATAAAGATTCTTAATGCAACTTTGCCTATAGTGGCAAAAGTTCATAGATAAGGTGAATGCCCATTATAAAATGACACAATATCTGAAATTTACTTGTAGTTATTCCAAGCAGGTGAAGACAGTGAAGTGAATCAGAGTATAAAAAAAAAAAACAAACAAAAAATCAAGGTTGGCCCTGAATTGATGATCATGAAAACTAGGTGATGGAATCTATTATTCTAGTCTCTCTACATTTGTATATGCTTGAAAATTTCTATAATAAAAAATTTTAAACAATGAGTGCCTATCAATAGTGCCTATCAATAGTTGAATAACCATTGTCCTATCCATAGAACATCATGCAGCCATGAAAATGAATTAAGGCTATGACAAGCTATACAGCTTGACTTGAAGGAATTTCCACAAAATGTTTTTAAGCAAGAAAATCAGACACTGATTTCATTTTTGTATCAAAGAAAGAATGACCAAAAATGCCCTGCATTTTATGTATGTATGTAAATTTGAATATATAGTGATATGGATGGAAAGAGGAGAGAAGAAAGAGAAAAGGGAGTCATGTAAAAAAAGCAAATATACTGTCTTCTCTCACTGACAGTGCATTGCGCCCCCCTTTTTTTTAACACTCTTTTGCTGGTTTCTCTCCCTTCAGAATCACCTAAAACTCTTCACCAAAACATACCACTGCTCCTTGGCAGAGAAGGGCATGAGAAACTTTGGCTTTCTTTGGTTAGTTCTCAAAAGCCAAAATCTCTTAGACCTCTATCACTTCTCTCAATCTTTTCCTGGGATCTGTGGCGAGAATTCCTGTGGTTGCCTTAAGAAAATTGTTTTCATTTTTAATGTAACAAATTTTTACTGTGTGCCTTCCCTCTGCTAGGACTGGGCTGCTAATGCCTAAATTATATATGGCTCTTCCTGGGTCATTCTCCCAATAAATGAGGATAGGCAAGAGAAATTCTGTGCATTTAATACTGAGAGGAGGCTAACATGGCCAAAAGTATGGGAAAGGGAAGTACCAGATGAGGATGCTGAGGGCAGGAGTCAGATCATGGAAGGCCTTGTAGGCCACAGTAAGGAGTCAATGTTTTATTAGAAGTGCAATGCAATCTTTTGAAAAATCTTAAGCCTGGACCTAACCTATAGTTTAAAAAAATATGGGAGGAAGCCTGACTAGAGCCATCCTCCAATGTACAGAGTAAAGTTTTGCATTTGATGGCTAAAAGTAGAGATTGGACATATGGAAGTTGACATCGAAGGAAGTTGACCCAGTGCACTCTTACCTGTATGGTGCCCATTGATCTGTTACAACAGGCTGCCTCAGTCATTAGCAAATATTTACTCAAATTAACATTAAGGCTTTTATGATGGTAAAGAGAAGAAGGATTGAGATGACTAAAAAGGGAGGTGATAATTGTGGAAACTTTGTTCTGGCAAAGACTTGAAGAGTGTTGGGCTCCCAAGAAGCAATTAACCTTTACAGAGGGATTGAGAATATGTTCTGTCTGAAGGTGGAGGGAAGAGTGAGATGTTTGGGGTAATGGGCAATAGGGTTCTGAGTTCTGAGGAGAAAGGTATTGCTTGGGCAAGCTCATTCTGAATGCCCCTCCCCTTATCACCTTTGCTGACCTGGAGGCATTCTCTGCTGGGAGGTCCTCAGACCTTGGAAATGGGAGAGGGACGGTCTTTAAGTCAAAGGAGAAGCAGTTAGAGGAGTTTTTCTACCTCTTTTAGCTCCAGGGACACTATCCTGTGTTGTCTTGTCTCAAGAGGCTGACCTTTCAGGTTATCAGCAAGTACTGACTGCACTGCTTGCCAGGGTCTGGAGGGGGAGATCAGATAAATTCTGCTTGTTCTTGGGAACTTGTCATCTGGTTATACCGTATGTCATCTCTTAGATTTTCAGGAATTAAAGCCTTTTGAATATATTAGTTTCTATAAAACAATAGAGACCAAATGCAAAGTGATATACAAAAACTAGTAAGATTCTGTTATATAAAATACAAACAATTATTTTTCCCTGTGTACTTTCAAAAAGATTTCTTTTTAAAAAGGATTTTTTTGTTTGTTTGTTTTAAACTGAATTTGTCTTTGCATTAAACTAGAAATCAGTTTGGGGGGAAAAGAAAGCTCTGATTTCTAATAGAAATGCAAAATGTAGTTTATGATGATGATGATGATGATGATGATGATGATGATGATATAGTAAACATGAATAGCAAGCTCTTTGAAATGGTCCTATTATTATCACTTTTCAGATGTAGAAACTAAGGTTAAGTGACTTATCTGATGTCAAATTCACTAGTTAAGTGGTAGAACTAAGATTCTAATTTCAACTTAACCTGATTCCGGAGCCAAATACTTACTCATTTGTGTTAAATTGTTTGGTATAATGTTATGTAAAGAAATAAAAGGCAGGATACAAAATTACATATATTTTCTATCCTACCTTATATAGTACATAAGGTATGATATCAATAGTGGAAACATTATAGTAAAAAAATAGAAAGAAATATTTTCTCTGCATCATGGGATTGTGGGTGATTTTTATATTTTTCATAGTTTTGAAAATTTTTATCACAACATATATCTCTTTAATAGTCGGAAAGCAATAAAGATAGGATTAATAAACTATTAAAAAGTCTTATTCTTGTTATATACAATCTTATTAGTTGTGGTATAGGATCCAATTACATTTAGATAATTTTTGAATCTTAATTCTTATCTCTTTGGCATTTACTAGCCTTCTCAACTTAAAAATAGCTGCATGTTTAATGATTTTAACTTCTACATATTCATTCAAGTCATCCCTAAAAATGTTGTATTGGACAGGGGTTAACACTGAGTTATATGGCAGTCACTTAATACCACCCCCCATATAAGACAGTAATTCATATATCAACCTCTTTTTTGTTTAATAAATCAAACAGTAATTAACTCTTCTAAGTACATTATCATCCAACCCTGATATTTCCATAATCTCAAAATATGAAAAGAGTTCTTTCATATACATTGCTAAAATCAAGGAACACCATCTCTACAGTAAGTATCCCCTTACTTGCCAACCTCTTAGCCTGCTTACAAAAAGAAATAATTGCATCCATACATAGGTTGTTTTTTTTTTTTTCAACAAAGTTTATTGACCATCTCCTACATGAAGCATTGTGTAGGCCCTCGGGGTAGAAGGATGAAGTTTGTGGCACAAATGCAGAGTGGAGTGAGGTGTCAGTCAGCAAGACATCAAATTGGGAACAGGATTCCCCCAGGGAAAAAGGAGCCAGGAGGAGATCCCTGTCCCTGAGATTTCAAGCCTGGAGTTTTCTGACCAAGGACCGCTGTGTTTGTCCTGGTGACCCCCACCGGCTGAAAAGCTTCCTATCAACCTGCTGCTACTTCTGGACCCATAACACTTCCTGTAGGAGGGCAAGCCAAAGCACTCCCCTTTCTACTTAGAATTTTGTTGCCCTTTTTTCTAGGCCCCCTGTTCCTCAGGCCCTGTCTCAGAGACCGGCAGCTTCCTTGGTAGCCTGCACAGCACTGTGTAACAGTAAGCATATAATTAAACATTGTTTATCTGAAGGAAGAAAAGCACTTAGTCTTCAATGAACTTCTATGACTCTGCTTTCCAAGAGACCAGGGCACAAGTCTTTCCCTTCCCAACATTTGCCTCTGTGGTAGACATAAAAACTAAGCCTTCCCCCAAGCCTTTCCCTTCCAATTAATTGGCTACCCACCCAGTTTATTAGGGAAAGAAAAACAGTGGAGCCATTGTTGATTTTTCTCATTCCTCTACCTGCCACATTGCATTCTTCAGCAAGTCCTACCCACCCTCCCTCCAAATGTCCTGAGCCTGATTATTTCTTAACATCACTACTGCTGCCTCCAGATCCAAGCCAGTGACTTAGTTCACTGTGACATCCTCTGGCTTGGTCTCCCCACCTCCACTCTCTGCTCCCGCTCCTCACCCTCATTCTCTGCTCAGCAGCCAGAGTGGCCCTCCAGAAACAGCAACTAGCTCAGGGCACTGTGCTGTTCAAACCCTTCATTGCTTCTCAAAACACAATGAAATCTCAAATTCTTTCCATGACATCATTTTTTATCAGGTGAAAAAGTTGTGTGATTTCACTTTGATTAAGCAAATGCCACTGAGCTTAAGAGCAGCAGAGGATAATGTGTTCCATTAAGGCTGGTGAGAACTGGGAGATGGGGCTAGTTTTCTTGTCACCTGAATCTGATCAGAGGGAGGTGATAGATCCCTGCTGTTTGGGTCTTCATTTAGGTGGCACACGCAGCAGTCCCCTGCCTACAAATCCCCTTTGCCGGAGGTCAAGATGTCTGTCAGACCCCGAGGCTGCCAACTTGACTGAGATCTCGCTGTGAGCTTGTGATCTGACATGAAATTTGGCTAAGAAATGAGCCTTAGTGAACTAGATGGTCTCTTGCATACGTAATAAAATACCAATGATTCTTTAAAGTGGAAAAATATATAGAATTTTTAAATGGCCTGTATTAGTTTGTTAGGGCTGTTGTAACAAAGTACCACAATGGGGTGGCTCAAAACAACAGAAATGAATTGTCTCAGTTCCAGAGTCTAAAGGTCTGAGATCGAAGTGCCAGCAGGTTCCTTCTGAGGGCTGTGAGGGAGAGTCTGTTCCATGCCTCTCCCCTGGCTTCTGGTGCTTGCTAGCAATCTTTGGCAACCCTTGGCTTGTAGATGCATTACCCAGGTCTCTGCCTTCGCCTTCACAGGGTGTTCTTAATGTGTGCATGTGTCTCTAATTTTCCCTTTTTTATAAGGACACTAGTCATATTGGATTAAGGCCCACCTCAATGACCTCATTTTAACTGAACTACCTTTATAAAGCTTATCTCCAAATAAGGTCACATTTTGGGGTACTGAAGGCTAAAACTTACGAATTCGGGGGGACATAATTCATTCCATAACATGGCCTATCACCACACCGATATAATTCTTATTAACATAGGAAACCAATATGGGCCTTTGGTTAAAAAAAGAAAAGCATTACATAAAAGAACAAGACTGTTATGTAGATTAAACAAAATAATGCACATAAAAGCTTGATATTTAATAGGTTTTAACATTTAATATTAATAATATTTACTAGGTACCTCACACATCTTAAGTTTTCTTCCCTTCCTATACTTCCCACATCACCAGCCAATTTTTTCTCAGATTGTGAGAAAAATTCTAGGTTCTTTCTGAGTTCTTAACTCAGAAGTGTTAAAAGATATTTAAAAGAAAGAAAGAAAGAAAGAAAGAAAGAAAGAAAGAAAGAAAGAAAGAAAAGAAACAAACATCATGACTATCATAGAAATATAAAATGAACACATTTTAAAAGTTTTATTTAACTCATTAATTAATGATGGAACAAGTAAGATATTACAAGTGGCTCAAAGGAGATTTCAAAGAACCACATATATGTATATAGGCAATAAGGAATATTACTTGAAATAAATTTACCACGTGGTACAAAACTCCTCTACCCACAAAATTCATTCAGAATCATTTGCATTAACTTTTCTACAACTTAAACATTTGTACACTGGCTCAAACACATGAAAGAAAGAGAACCCAGAAGATGCTTTAGACAAGACACCCAGTAACTTTTTAAAAAAAATTTCAAAGCCTGGCAACAATTTTTCTTGACAGAAGTAAATCATAACCAAGTAAAACTTCTTGCTTTCTTCTACTATTCAAACAAGGAAATTGTCAGCAAAACTAAACTCATAAAGCTTATATTTATGAGGCTGTTAAAAATAAATGTTTTTAAATCAGGCCAACATCACAAGTTGAAAGAACAAAAATAGTCATTACAAAGGTGGGGACATGTTGAGAAAAAACTCTCTGTAGACACCTGCTAATGTTGGAGTCCCTACTGATAGTCAACCACCCCTAGGAATGTGACTCTGAAAAACATCAGAAAGACAGCCTTATTTCTCATTGTCCTTATAAATCTCACCTGCTTCTCTTTTCCTGAAGAAGAGTAAGCCTCATAAAGAAGAAACCTTGTTGTTGCTCCCCTCTAGGATTTCCGCTAGCTTAAGTCCTCCCCTACTGTAACTTAGAGTTCATGTCTATCTCTCCTGTGAGTTGCAGGACGGCAGAGACTATGTCATATTCATTTCTATATCCCTGGCACTTGGCACAATATCCAGCAAATAGAAATCTAAGTTTATTGAATCAAGTTGAGTTGAGTTGAGTTTAGCTGAGTTGAGTTGAGCTGAGTTGAGTTGAGTTGAGTTGAGTTGAGTTGAGTTGAGTTGAGTTGAGTCGAGTTGAACTGAGCTGAGTTGAGTGGAATGGAATGCCTCTTTTAGGTGCCAGCCTACAAGGATCAGCAATACTGCTAGTGTGGCACAGCCCTTAGCCTCATTGCAAACTCAGCTTTCTTTTAATTGCTAACTATCTCTTAACAGGCAATTGTATAACACACCTCACAAGAGAAATATCAATTGTTTCCCCTTTGACTACCCTGAAACATGTAAAGTTTGGAAAGCCACAGAGGTACCATTTAGTGAATCAAGGGCAGGCACAATTAACCTTACTTTCAACTACTAATTACATATTAGTGCTAACTAACAATTCTCTCTTCTCCTTGGGTATAACTGGTTATGGGATCTTTAATGCCTCTGTAAGAGCCACGCTATTTATCACAGAGGCTGAAAACTTGGTGGGAAAGAAGCCCACAAATGGATGCATTAGAGTCCTTATAGTTTAGTAATCTTATTACCAACAGTTGCAAAGTACTTCATGGTTTGCAAGGTACTATTTATATATATCATCTTGTTTAATTCCTACAATGTTCCTGGGAAGGTGGATCATCATTCCCATTTTGAACATGAGGATAATGTAGATCGATGAGGTGAAACTAAATGGGTAAAGGCAGGGCTTAGACCCAGATCATCCAACTCCAGAAAAAATTATCTTTCCTCTACTTCACTCCTCTCTGGGGAGGATGAAAGAAAAGAAGGATACTCACAAAATCATAGACTCTTGAGGTAGAAATGAGTCTGGTAAGCTCTTTATTTTGGATACTGTTGAAGCACAAAGAAGTCCATGGGGTCTTTCCTTAGTTTCATGTTCTTTCCATTTTCCTTACAGTAAAGCAAAAATAATGAAGAACACATGCTTTGGAATTAGTCAGATAGGCTCACCAACCATTTTTTAGCTGTATGCCTTTGGATGAGCCCCTTAATTACTCTATGCCTTAGTTTCTTCCTCTGTGGAATAAAAATGGTAAATAGTTCCTATATTGTAGGATTTTGTAAGATTTCAATGAGTTAACATATGTGATGCACTTAAAATGCCCAACACATAATAGCCCACTAAATGTCAGTTGACATTACATATTGCCTTTATGCCAAATAAGGAACATGATAGAAATTGCAATAATACAGTAATTGCTCATTCAAATATATGACATTTCTCCCATAGATCCCCCAATCATCATCAAATATCGGTTAATATGCACATATTGCAAAAAGACAAATGGGTAGAAATATTTACAATTTCTGCTTGAAAGAATGAAGAAGTGGCACGCTTGGCTAAGAACCTCAAAATGTCCCAATGACAGAACTGGGAATATAAATGTGAAAGACCCTTTTCTTCAGGAATATTTTTAATAAAATTTAAAAATAAAACCCCTCTTATATTGGTCACAAAGGGAAGCTGTGGTATCCACTTATTATTTGTATCTTGTAATCCTCTCCCTTCTCTCCAGCTAGTGACCATATGTCAGGGTGTGCATGTGTTTTAATGCAGCCAGATGGGCAAGGCATAAAGACTGTAATCAGTTCCCTCCTTCAACAATGCCACATTTTTTCATCTGTCCAACAATCATGGATTAATTATGAGTCTTGTCTCTCCAACAGGTGGTATCTATAATCACATGACCATATCAGATCCACCCCCAAAATCAGGCAGATAAACGATCTATCTAGCATTTCTAATACAAATGTTTATCACTTGTGTATGCAAAGGGTAAGGTAGATGTGGACTTTACCAGACTGTTCTTTGACTTGGTACTTCAGTGTCTGGCATCTGTTGACAGAGTTGATGAGGCAGTTCTTAGTGGCCCCATTATGGAATATCAACTTTAATTAGACCATGCTAGGTCTGACATTCAAGAATTTACCTGTTTCCAAGTGGGACAATGACATGGTCCTGTTGTTCCCCGTTACCCTCCTGGAGGCACCTGGCATTCCCCAGTGTCATTGTTGGCTTATGTCAGGGATTTTTAAGGTAATTTCAATTTCAAACATTCTCATGGTCAAGCATACAAATTATCAAAGCCTCAAAACATCTACCTTTCCTCCTGCTGCTTGTATTTCAAATTAGCATAAAAATCCTTCTGCAAACCATGTGTTCTGATTTGAGATCCAGAAAATAAAATCATAGTTTAAGGCTCAAAGACTAGGAATAGTTGAGGCTTGATGTAAAGAGAAAGCATGTTATTTTTCAGCCATGACATTACCAGGAAGGCAAGTAGAATGCTACATAGCAGGGCAAGACATGTATAATCACTTAACATATGAGCTGAATTAGCTTCTTTTTTTATGGAGAACCACTTTTACTTGAAAGACTAATAAACTATGGTCATTCACAGTTGCATATTTGGCAGATAATTTCTTCAAAGTGAACGAAGTAAGCCTATTCCTTCAAGAAAAGCAATTGACCTTTTTAAAAAATTAGATCAAAATTTGAGCTGTGAAATGAAAGAATTTTGAAAAACTTGTATCTATAGCTATGTGACTTAGGTAAATATCAGAGATGAACATTGGGACTGGTGAGTTTGAATGAGATCTCCAAGGGGATGGAAACGGAGAAGGTTTAGAAACACCTTCCTAGAGTGTGGACAGAGAAAGGCAGAGTGAAGAGGATTAAAGATGAGTAGTTATAAGTGAGAGAAAAACCAAGAGAATGCCACGGAAGGCAAGAGACAGGAAATCAGTAACTACAAAGGACACAGAGAGAGAGAGCAGAGGAGTTGGGTATAAGACATGCAGTGAGAGAGTGATGCTAGTGGTGAGTAGAGATGCAAAGGGAGCCAGGGGGAAAAGCAGTAAGGGTGGGAGACCATTTTTGAGAAATGTTGAAACATTTGGCTGTTACATCAGAAAGAGAATTGGAACAGTGGCCTGTAGAAGAAGCAAGATCAAAGGAGAAGCTTATTTGTCTTACTTGGTTATAGATCATGGAAGACTCAGAGTTAAGACTGGACTTCAGATCTTAACACTTTCCAGACTTAATTCTTACTGGGCTTCAGAGCTTCTAATATTTCAGACAAATTTTATGAAACCTATTATTTGCAGCTTTGAAATTAACATATTAATCTTTGACTCCTCAGATGTATTCTGAGGAAATAATACTAAATGCAGTACAAAGTTAGAATAACAAAATGAGTGACCAGCTAAACCTGAATTTGCTTCTGCTGTCAGCTTCTTCAGCAAGGAGTTACATGGAAATAAAACATAACTTTGCCTGCCCAAAGCCTTAGTTGCTAATGTAGATTCTCACTGAAAATCTCTACTGAGCTTCCTAAGATGGCCCCCGAGAAGTAGTTTCATGGGTGCTTCTCAAACCATTGGTGCTGAAAGACCAGGATTTTTAAACCTCCAATCCACCATGGACTGATATTTTCATAAAATGAAATAAAAATGAGTAATTAGAAAAATGAAATTTAAAAATACATATAATACAAGGTTGATTTTTGTTATGAGAGTCAACAAACAGAATTAAATTTCAATAAAGGTAATCAGAACTAGAATAACATAGGAGATAAGAAAAAATTACTATACCATTGATTGAAATTATGAACATTTGTTATTAACAAAGAAAATGATTACACTTGTAACTTTTATCATTCTGTAATTGTAACTAAACAATGTAAGCAAACAAAAAATTATGAGTAAAGTAGCAATTACCCATATTAAACTTCTTCACTCACACTTTGAAAGAATACTATAACAGTATAAACATTTGAAATTTTTCATGTAAAATAATGAACTCGCTTCTTCTTTTAACCTATTTAATCTAGGTTAGAATGATGACGTATTACTCATAGCACATTACATACAAGTAAACTCTATATTTTGTTTCAATAACACTTAGAGAAATCAGTCTCCTAGAGATCTGTTGACAGTATGAGAGAAGAAATTTAAAGCAATTTCAGGGAACACGTAATATTTGTTTTTAACTTTTATATAAATTAATCAAGTGATGCTATATTTTCAAAATCCATCTTCAGTCTTTCAACAGTTATCCATTCCAATATAGAGTTGAGGTTAAATTTAAATTATCTTTTGATTTAAATAAATGGTTTCTAAATTTATGATTTTCCTTTGCATGGGTCTTTACTTGATGAAAAATAAAATTTTAAAACATGTTTTCAAATTTGATAAGTATTCAGCAATGACTTTTCACAAATGTGCAGTAACAAGATCATTACTTCATTGATAATTGTTACATTATGGAACATACCCTAACAATCTATAAAATTCAGTTCTTCAAGCTTCTAACTTTTTTTATGCCCTCAGATCTTATCTGCCATTGAAAAAAAATATACTGCATTACCTCCTTGGCATAGAAGTATTATGTTCATTAAAATTATCAAAATATCAGGCAACTACGCGTCTGCTTATCTAATTCACATCTTTTAAAAGTTGCCCAAAATGGCTTCTAATCTTTCAAAAACACTACAAGTTCACTTTTATAATCTTACATTTTCTCAGATTTATATGAACTATTGCGTTAACATCGATAAAATAACAGTTGAATATTGCATGTTCTAATGTGGTCCTTTTGTGTGAGACTAGTGTGCAGTGCAGTTTGGCCACACTCTGTTCAACAAGACAAGTCCACTTGGCTGCTGCAGCAATGTCAGATTTCTGTAAACGTTTCTAAATGCTTGCACTTGATTTTTGGAATTAGCTTGGCACAGACGAGTAATAAACAGTTCACTAACCAGCATGTATAACACTGTTTATATATCAAAACTTTCTTAAAATCCTCTTTGACTATCTCTCATTTTCTCTATCTTGCAACCTACTTCTGATATCTGCTCCCTCTGGGCAATTCCAACTACCTTCTTAATAAACTACTCTTCATACCTTTATCCCATTCATAAGTCTTCTGCTTTCCCCAGGTCAGCAAAGCAAAAATGTCTTCCTCTGGACCTACTGTTCTGGGTGAGATGGGGGTGGGAGGGTGAAGAGTTGGAGTATGTGTGTTGGCTGGGTGTGGATTATGTAGTTTGGAGAAGGGAGAGACTATAAATACAGATATGTATAATTTAGTATTTCTGTTCTTATAACAACATTATTTATCATAGAACAAAAGTAAAAACAAACTGAGAGTTAGAAAATAGGTAAATGAGGATATAATTTGATGGAATAATATTTAGCCATTAAAATAAACAAAAAGTGCGTAGTAAAATATAGCATTTGCCTTTGGGTGGTGATCTTTCTTCTTTGCTTATATATTCAACATTTTCAAAAATAAAGATAATTATTTTAATAATTTTATTTATATTTAAAAGCTATATTTTAAAATAGGAAATAATTTTTTAAAATACAATTTAATAAACATTTTGGGTGCTAACCATGTGCTATGTTATATGCTAAAAAATCAGAGACTGATAGAACTGGATCACTTATGTTTTCTGAAGATGAGAGCAATGATTTTCAATGAACCCTTTGCAGAAGTTAAGGAAAAAAATGTCATCAGGACTCAAGTAGAAGAATGAGCCAAAGATATGATCAGGCCATTCATAAAAGAAGGAATAATGGTCAAATCCACAGTGAGGAAAAATGTTCACCTTTATTAACCCATGATATGCCAGTTTTAAGCAACTTGAGGCACCATTTTTTCATCTCTAAATTATTAAAAATATCAAGCAGTGTTTTCACTTCATGCTGTAGAAACCAAGTGAGGCTGGTTCCCGGAGACTGAGGGTAGCAGTGTCAACTGGAATAATGGTTCCCACTTCAGAACTTCTTCAGATTTCCACGAATATTTATTAAATGTCCATTTATTCTTTTATCATGGAATGGAATTTGCACCCATTGCAATCCCAAACATTAACTAAATGTATTCTGATTTTCTGTCATCTGCAAGTTGACTTTCCACATTCCACAATGCTTCTCACGCAAATTTCAGGCTGTTTTTAAATGATGCAATTTCAAATGATGTCAGGAGAGTTTGACATCTTTTGTTTTCTCAATTTGTCATCAAATCTATGACAGGCAGAAAAGGAGTCAGGGAAACCTGTCAAAAATGTTCCACCATAATCTGGGGACCAGGTACACAGGTCATGGTCATGAAAGTTGTCAGTTATAAGTTGCCCAATAGCCTCCTTTGAAATTCTTGCAAAACAGGAAAGCCCCAATTTCTGTAAAGAAATCAAAAGTAGTTATGGAGACATCTTTCAGCTAAAGCACTTAAGAAAGTCATTTCTAGAATTTTGGCTTTCCTGTTGGAAGATGAAGACAATATTTTACAAATAACTTTGTAAAGTCTGCCCTCTACTGTTCTTTATAGTGAGTGCAGCCAATAGCCATAGATTCATGTTTAAGATAAGATTTTGAGTGTTTACTGAGCAGCTTCAAATGTACCAGTCAATGAGTAGACACTTTCCAGGCTTGACCCACTGAATACTTACTACAGTCAAGTGAGATAAGTAAAGTGCCGTTATTCCTATTTCACATGCAAGAAAAATGCTCAGAGAGGTTAAGTATCCTTGCTGAGGACACACAGCTGATAAATCGAAGTGCCTGGATTATAACTCTGGTCTGTCTAATGCTCATGGTGGTGTTCTTGTTTGTTTTTTGGGGATTTTTTTGTGTCACATTGCCTCCAACTTGTTTATAATTTTACAATTTATTAAGCAGATACATTGACATATTTACCAATATCTGTCATTTCAGAGTGCCATCTCAGACACACATTCGAACACAAAATTGATCATGACACATGCTAAAGATAAGACAACCATTCAAATGTTAACTCAAGGAAGCATTCAAACTTGACGGATGGGCCTTCTAGTCGCATGGGTTCTCCCTGGTCAAGTGTGAGATCAGGCCTCAGCATCTAAGTGTTCCCAGTGAGGTGCATCTCAGGGCTGCGGCTTGCTCCACAGGCTGTGAATGTTTAAATCCAGAAATTCAGCACAGCCGCAAAAGACAGAAGCCAAGCAATCTCACCTCCAGGTGATGCATTTCCAGCCACTGCTAGATTGTCAGCAGAGAACAGGAGAAGTCTGACAGAGTGACTTCCAGGCCTGGGGTAGGAGATAGGGGGTGGAGGAGTGGTAATCATTTGCACGATGTGCCCATGCCACTGGGAGCCCAGTGCGTTCCCTAAATGATTCTCTCCAGCCTCCCTGAGCCACCAAACAGAGCAACTGGGAGGTCTCCTCAAAAGGGAGGGAGAGAGAGCAGGGCAGAGACAACTTTAATGCAATGTAGGGACCACAGGGTTCCTGCTTTGCATCAGTGTGAATGACAGGACCATGGGTTATATGTGTTCTGTCATCACCTAGTAAAGAAAGGCATTTCATTGTCTTTGGTACTTGGTTGGCATAGATTTGAAACATCACAATAAGAATAATGTTAGGTCTTAGCTAACCACAAAATTTATTTATCATTGAATGTTATTCTGTATTTGATGTATCTAAACTATCACACTGTTGTGACAGAACTATATGTAAAAAGTTTCTGGAGTAAACCCACTCAGGACAACAACCCCAGACCTTAGGATTCCAATCCACACGATCTTTTTTTTTTTTTTTTAGTTTCAAGTATACAGTACATTGGTTAGACATTTATGTAGTTTATAAAACAACCCCCCTAATTGTTCTTTCTCTCCTTTGGCTCTCCACCTAGCCATTACATTAATGCTAACTGCATTCCTTATGCCATGCTCCATCCCTATGACCATCTATCAACTACTACTTCATACAATCTTTTATGTGGTGGAAAGAGAAGATCCTCTTGTGTCATCTCTCTCCCTCCCACATCTGCCAGACCAAGACAGCAGGCACTCTGCCAGCTCGAAGCCACTGCTAGTATGGGGCAGAGGCTGAAGCAGTTTGAGAGCAGGAAGGTGAGGAGCGGGAACCAGGTAGGCGGGGCTGGAAAGCCACTCAGGAGCTGTGGGTCAGGGCTTTTGACAGTGTTGTCCCCAGTAGAGAAAATTCTTTGTCCTGGGCCAGTATCTGATCCCTCCCTTTTTTTCTCCCCCTGGTTTTCAATCTGGCCCAACCACAGGGCCTGTCCAAATCTTGTGAGTGAGAAGGCCATACATTGGATCATTGAGATCCCAGGAGAGAGCTGATATTACTCTCCACCCAACAGGTTAAATAAAGAAAGTTTATTAGAGTTAGGGTGAAGCACCCTGGGTGACAGGAGCCATTACCACTTCTAGGCCTGAAGGGACAGGGAAGGGAGAAAGTACCGGAACCCAGAGAAAATAGCTGTACGAAAGGGATATTGGAGTAGAGCTGTGGCCATTAGCCAAGGGACATAGCCAATCTGTGTTTATTTGTTTGTTTGTTGCTAAACCTCTTTCTGCTACATTCTTCTCAGGGAAGCCTCTGCTTCTATAGCCAAAAAAAGTCTGTTAACAACAAGACAGTTGTTCACCTGAATGAATTTCTGCCACCTTTCTAGGTTAACAAGCTCAAACTACAGCAGTACTTTTCTTTTTCCCATTACATATGTGAAGTTCTTAACACAATGGCTAGCACAAAATCAACATCCAATAAGTAGGGAAGGAAGACCTGAGACCAGGAAACCAGAAAAATGAGACTAAAGATCTGGAGCCAGTTGCAGCCATTATAGAAAACAGTGTGGAGGATCCTGAAAAAAATTAAAAATAGAACTACCACATGATCCAGCAATTCCACTCCTGGAAATGTAGCCAAAGGAAACGAAACACTAACTCGAAAAGTATTTCCATCCCCATGATCATAACAGCATCATTTACAATAGCCAAGACATGGAAATGATCTAAGTGTCCATGGATGGTTGAATGCATAAAAGAGTTGTGATACATACACTCTCTCTCTCTCTCTCTCTCTCTCTCTCTCTCTCTCTCTCTCTCTCTCTCACTCATTCACATGAAATATTATTCAGCTGTTAAAAAAAATGAGAAAATCCAGCCATTTGTAACAACATGGACAGATCTTGAAGGCATTATGCTGAGTGAAATAAGTCAGAGAAAGATAAATACTGTAGAAGCTCATATATGAAATTTAAAACAAAAACAAACTAACAGAACCCACCAAATTCATAGAAAAAGAGATCAGACTTACAGGTACTGAGGGTGGGGAAAGGGGGAATTAGAGAAAGATGGTCAAAAGGTACAAACTTCCAGTTACAAGTATTAGGGATGTAATATACAACATGAGGACTATAGATGACACTGCTGTATGATACCTAGGAAAGTCGTTAGAGAGTAAATCTTAAGAGTTCTCATCACAAGAAGAACGTTTTTTCCTTTTTTCTATTTTTCTTTCTTTTCTTTTTATTATGTCTGTATAATAAGATGGGTGTTAGCTGAACCTGTTGTGATAATCACTTCACGATATATGTAAATCAAACCATTAAGCTGTGTACCTTAAACTTATAGAGTGATATATGTCAATTATTTCTCAATAAAACTGGAAAAAAAATTTTTAAGTGAAAGAAGCTCTGGAGACAGAATCAGCTGAAGAAGCTTAAGAACTGAAGGAACCAGGCTATAAAGAGGGAGGGAAAAGGAGAGGGGGTTAGCAAGTAATAGCACTAGTGTCTCCCGTCCCTGAAATCCAGGAAAAAGTAAAAGATGACTCCTTTTGTCCCTCTTCCTGTTTTAATTGGGAGCAGAGGTGGAGGGTGTGGAAATCCTAGGAACTGTGGGACCCTGCAGCTGTTGCTTGAAACTGCCAGAATCCAGAAAGGTACGTTCTGTTTGCATTACTCGTATGCAAAGTGTGTGTCAGCAGCAGAGCTCCATGTCATGCCACTGCCGGCCCTTTCTATTCTCAGGCTTGACTGGCTAAATTTTGAAAAAGACTCTGGCAGGGACTTGCTTGTGCACGCCAGCATCCATGCTCCCTCTTCCTCCTGAGCATACACCTACACTGTGCTTCCCTCACATGAGTTCTGGTCAATGGAGACCAGAAGTGATGGAGACCACTTACATGCCTGACCCGCAAAAACTCCCCTACATGATACAGCAGTCCCCCGTTATCTATGGGAGATATGTTCCAAGACTTCCTGTGGATGCCTGAAATCGTGGATTGTACCAAATCCCTTTATATACTTTTTTTCTATACATACATACCTATGATAAAGTTTAATTTATAAATTAGGCACATAAGAGATCAACAACAATAACCAGTAATAAAATAAAACAATTATGACAATATACTGTAATAAGTTACATGGATGTGGTCTTTCAAAAAAATCTCATTGTACTGTACTTACTATTCTTTTGATGATATGAGATGATACAATGTCTGTGATGAGATGAAGTGAGGTGAATGAATGACGTAGGCATTGTGACGTGGCATTAGAATACTGTTGACCTGACAATCTATAACAAGCACTTAAAGGTTTCTCTTTGGTATATACTAATTGCCAGCATCACTACTCTTGCGCTTTGGGGCCATTACTAAGTAGAACAAGGGTCGCTTGAACAGAAGCACTACGATACCTCTACAGCTGACCTGCTATCCGAGAGGGCTACTAAGTGACCAGGTATCACGTGGATACGCTGGTCAAAGAGATGATTCGTGTCCTAGGTGCACCAAGGACTCTGGAGATTCCTTACACAGCTATCTGGTAGCCCAAAGTCTCCCCTATCTCAGTTGGCTTGGCATTAGAATGTCAGGATCTCTAATTACTTCTTCCCTTTCCCTTCTACCCTGTTCAAGTAACTAATCAAGCATCAAAACAAGGGGTTAGGTGAGATGAGAGTGGAAATCCATTCCAGAGTTGTCAATTAGCCTTCCTGGCCTAGAAATCCCACTTGTGGGAATTTATCCTGAGGAGGTTAATCAACAGAAGCAAAAAGATGTTCATTGAAGCAATAAACATACTAACAAAATAATTAGAGCCTGCCTAAATATTCAGCCATGGAGGAAAAGGTTAGTAAATTATGATCAATTTACTCAATTAAATATTACAAAGTAATTAAATATGACAGGAAGTCTATATAACAAGATGGAAATTTTATTAATGTACTGTGAAGTGCAAAAAGCAGAATATAAAAATGTGTTTTCACAATAATTAGCACTATATAAATTACATATGCGTGTGGATATAAGCAGGCAACAAAAAAATCAAAATAATTTGTCAGGATACTGAAAATATGAGTGTGTTTTTCTTTCATTTTGTTAAGTGTTAATGCATTTATAATGCTCTTTATGCATAAATTAAATTAAGCTTTTTTCCTGAAATGATATTAGCTGTGGATTAGATGAGGTGGTTATCAAATCAAAGTAATTTATGGGCCATTAGTTTCCCAGTAGTTATTTGTTTTTAAAAGATGTTTTTAATTGATAGAAAGTACAAGTATATATCTCTGGGTAGGACGACCTGTTCTTTCTGTTTTTACTTCCTGGAAATAAAGAACAGTTTTGGGTCATTGGGGCAGAAATAAGACTCAAGAATCATCAATTTGCCTGGACTACTTCAGTGAACATTCAATAACACAGGAAAAAGACAAATTTCTTAAGTTCTCAATCCTGCCAATAAGACTTTTCAAGCCAGGCATTTTCTACTTGTCAGGAAAACAGAAATACCTTGCTAGAAATTTTAAGGTAGGAAGGGGTTTAATCTAGGGTATTCGATACCTACTAGACAACTGAAAGGGCTAAAGGAGCAAAACTCAGGGAAAGCCGAGGCCGGCTCTCAGATTTACATCTGGATCTCAGAAGCAGGAAATCACAGCAGCCAGAGGAAACCAGCAATGATCACAGCTGGCTGTAGCCCCAGGGCTGGTGATTCACAGAGAAAAATGCAGACCTCTGAAACGCCTCACATCTGCTAAAGCCACACTGCTCATCGCTGCCAGAGGAGCAATGCGATGGTTTCCACCTATTTTATGCATTCCAAATCTTGTGCAAGTGCCTCTGATTAGTGGATTCTACCACAGAACCTGGCAAGGGAATGCTGAAATGTTCTAGTACTCCAGCTTTCAGCCCTCACACTTTGGGGGAGGGCAGGTAAGGTGGGGAATGGTGTTGAGCTACTAATAGGCAACCTAGCATTACTGTCCTGGCAGTAAGAAGAAGTCATATCCAACCTCTCCAAACCAGAGTAGTTCAAAGAAAGCTTTCTTGACATTTTGGGACCTTAAAATAAAAGCCATTTACTTAGATTTAGATCTCAGACAGAAACTATAGCACACTCTCCCACTCGTGTCCCGTCCTGCTAGTGCGAGGGTGGACTTATGATCAGGACTCCCATGGCTCTTGGGCCTTTTTATACAAAAAGAGTAGATGCGAAAGCAGGGTTCTTCTCTTGGCCTATCCTGGCTGGCTGGTCATGACAGGGCTCAGCTCAGAACTTGAATGGAGAGACTGACCCATTGTCTCTGAGGCAGTTGAGAGGTGCCAACCACAGTGGCTTCACTCCTGGCTTGATTCCAACAACTGGCCATTCCTTTGAAACTGTACTTTTTAAAGTCAGAGGCCAATGGGGTTTGTCAGGTTAGCCAATGCGTACATAGCCTAGGCTGTGCTCAGTGATGAGGGCCACTGCCCCAAATTGTCCAACTGATACCTTATAAGAAATACTTAGATGCTTTATCAATCAAAGTAAATACCGTCATAGCTAGTATGTCTGAGAGCTGACTTGGACCAGGTCAGTGCTAAGTATTTTTTACATGTGACTTATCTCATTAATTTTGGAAGGAACCTTAAGGTAGACACTATTGTTACACCTGTTTAAGGAAATGGAAACTTTAGCAATTTGCCCAAGATCCTGCAGCAAGTAGCAGAAAAGTCATTTTGAAATTTCATTAATCATCTTCTAGACTGTGCAACAAGACTTTTGGTTCTTTTTAGGACATTCCTAAACATAACGGGAGCTTAATGTTCATTAGCACTATTCAGTAATACGCTGAGGAAAAAAAATAGGTTACTAACAGTGAGATGTTTTTCTATGTTGTGTGGGAGGGGTGGTTCTTAAATTTACTTTAATAATCTAGAATAGGAGGTCCAGGAACTAGACAAAAACCTAATCTTCATCTGTCCCACCAAGGTTAATTACAAAAAACTGTTGTGATAAACTTCATGCTCTTAAGTCCATCCAGACTCAACAGAATTTAGGAAGAATTCCTAGTGGGCTGGAAAGGGAGGTGTCAGATCAGAGAGTCTGATCAACCCAATTCTTGACGCTCTGAAACCTTCTTTCGCTCACTTAGGCACCGTCACAAGGGTATGTGTGGTGCTACTGTGTACCTGTGCTTCTCTCCCCTACTCCATCCACTTGTGCACACATTCGTATCTCCTCAGCCTTGAAGAAGGTCTGCCCGGAGCTTGGGCTGAAGAGCCCCCACCTTGCACAACTCCGGGGGGTGACATTTACAACCTAGTCCATGTGCAGGGCATCCCTGTGGGTTGTACAGTCTGCAAGCAGCCTGGCCCTGCTAAAATAGATTAATTTAGTGAGACATTCAGATGGCAAACCAGACCAGCAACCACACACCAGCGTCTGTTCTCGGTCATCTGGGACAGTTCATCATGGATGAGTTCATAGCCCTTCCCAAAACTGCGCCCACAGTGCAGACAATTCCATTCAAAGGAGAACTCTGTGGAGGAGTAGCTGACTGATTCACTGTCCCAGGAGAAATGATGAAAGGCAACTAAGTATTCTCCCACTCATCAGAGGTAGAAGAAGAATAAAACGTCACATCCTCAGGCACAGCTGGGACCCCTGGGAAACCACAAGTGTGGGATGACCTATGTCTTTCCCTCCCAGGTCAATAGGCCAGTAATGGCATTTGCTCTGCCTCACCTGACATGTGGCTTTTTCCACATCAGAGGTCTTGGAGCTGAGCCATGTCCCCAGGACACAGCCTCGGAAAGTGGAGACAACAACTCCAGGCTGCCCTGCAGTGAGATCCACATTAAATCGGGACAAAACCAGATTAGGTTCTGTATCTACTGAGGGGTTGCACCAAAAACCAGACCAAGCGCAGATTTTTTATGCTGAAAGTCCACATGCAGTGGAACATCTTCGCAAGGGAAGCAAAAGATGAGGATCTGAGTGTCAGGTGTGACAGTAGAAGGAAGAAGATGAATCATGGGGTAAAAAGGCAAGGAATTAAGATCAGGGTGAGGAGCAGACAGACCAAACAGGAGGTTGAGGCCTAAAGCTGCAAGAACTGCAAGAATGGGAGCAGTCAGGGGGTGCTTCTAGGAGGGGTGAGTTCTCCAGTGCAGGGCCAGGACCAGCCATTGGAGAGGCATGTGTGTATAGACACTCGCCTCTTTAGTCTCACTCCTCATCCCTCCCTGTCTGCAGCCTGCACCCCAGTCTGAACACAGCATGCTCTCTCCTGCTTCCCCATCATTCTCTCTCTGTGTCTTTGCCCCTTATTTTCCTCCTCAGCTGGTTTCAGCTCTGGGAAGTTTTTCTGTACTACCCCCTCCCCCAGGCAGGTTAATGTGCCGCTGCTCTGTGTCCCTAGAATACCATCCACAGACATCATTATAGCAGCTATCACATTGCTGTAATTATTTTAAATGCCTGTCTCCCTTGCTAATCTGTGAGCTCCCTAGGGCAAGGGCCATATTCTATTCATCTTTTCACCCCATGCATGGGGCCTGACATACAATAGGCGTGCAAAAAGTCAAGTGAATGAATTAAAAAAAAAAAAATCCTTGGATTCAGCTGAAAAGGCAATTGCAGTAATTTGAGTTGTGCAATTTGCATTGTGTCGTTTTTGAAAAACAGTTTCACTTTTCCTCCTACTACAGATGACTCATTCCTGGGTGGATAATGCATTTCTGAAGTACAGAACTTCACTACATCAAATCTTTTGAAAATCTGTTTATGAGTATTCTTGTCTAAAGACAAAAACATGACAAGCTTTCGTAATCCCTCAACTTGGTGTGAGGTGATGGAATGCTAAAGATGTTTTGGAACCCCTTTGATTACTGCAAAGCATCCAAAGAGGAATGGGTGGGTGAAAAATATAAATAACAACACTAACATTGGCTGCGTGTACTGAGTGCTTAAAAAATCGTAGTCAGTATCGGACATTTGCTAAGTAATTGGTGTTCCTTATCTCATTCAATCTGTATATAGATCCTTATGAGATGAGCATGATTGTCTCCATTCAGACGAGAAAACTGAGAATCAGAAAATGTAGGTAACTTGCAGGAAAGTGGCAGAGATAGGATTTCAACTCAGGTCTGTCTGATTTCAGAATGGTGCCATTTACCACAATGCCCCTATTTCTTACAGACTTAGCAGAGAAGGCACACACTGAAGCTGGATGCTGATTTTTGACAAGACAGTGTGAAGCCAGGGACCCCACACAGCACTCCTGCCCATGCCTTCCTGGACAGTAGTTTCAAGTAGTCAGAGGTGAAGACAAACCTCTGTCCTGCATGAAACTCACATGATAACCATCCAACTCCATCCAGCTGTCCCTTTCTGTCCACCTACACACTAGGGCATAAAGGCCCTTTTCTGTTAGGAGCAAATATTCTAGCTCACTGCTTAATTACAACTTACTGCTCCTTGTCCCAGCAGTACCATGGCAACAAGTAGCACTGGCACAAGAATCAAAAGAGAGAAGTGTTGCCTAGCAACGGAATAGTAGAAAGAGATTTAGGATTCTGGAGGCCTAAGTTCTAGTTCTGGTTCTGACAACCTGGGGCCACTGTGGATAAGACCTAACACCCCTGAGCCTCAGATTATTGTCATCTGTAAAACAGGGATAATACCAATAGTCTTAGAGGGTTGTGCATTGACTATGTGAAAAACAAATCATTCAGTATATGTAGGATTACTGTCAGAATTATGATCTTAGGGAGAAAAACATTATGCACATGGATTAAAACAGGGAAAAATTTGAAAGTCTAGCTTACACAACTTCTTTAGCTACTCCCATAAGAAGTGTTAATTGGTAGAACATTTTTGGAAGATTATTAAGAAATATCAATCAAAATTCAAATGTAGTGACATTTCTGCAAAATGTATGCAACATTTAGCAAAATTTAAGTGACTCAGAAACTTCTCTTTTAGGAAATGTCTGCACATGTTCATAAAGATGGACATACAAGGTGAAAAAACTAGAAACCACCTAAAATGTCCATTACAGATGGAATGCAAGAGATCAATACAATGGAACACTATGCAGAAGTTAAAAGAATGAGGCAGGTCTTGAGTGATTAACATGGAGAGATTTCTAAAACATAATGTTTAGTAAAATGAAAGGAAATCACACACACACACACACACACACACACACACACACACACACCTGTCCACAAATATTCACATAAAGATACATGTCAAAAGCATGAAAGGATCTATAACAACTTCTTGGTGCTCCTAGAATTGGCCATAGATGTTTTTGCCATCCTACTTTTGCATATGCCCTTCCATCTGCCTAAAATAGTGATTCTCCTTTCCACCTGTGAAGCCCTGCTGGTTTCTCAGAGTGTGGGGAAATGTCATCTCCTCTCTGAAGCCCTCCAGGTTTCCATTGGTGGACTTCTCATTTCCCGTCATGTTTGTATTGTCTCTATCACGACATTGGAATTTAAATTATTTGTTCATGTGTCTGACTTCCCTACTAGTCTACGAGATCCTAGGGGAGAAAAATGACATCTCATTCATCCTTGTTACTACAGCCTACTCCAGCAAACAGCACATTGAATTGAAACAAATGGTTAAACGTTGCCAGAAATATGAATGGGTGGAAGCTCTGAGCCTCAGTTTTCCCAAAGCGACCCTCTCAAATTGTGCCTTTGTGTCCACTCATATAGCTCAGAAGGTGTGGTGTAGAGGAAAGGAGAAGAAAGTCATGGATAAGGGCTCGAGCTGTGTAGAAATCTCTTGAATCAAAAGTCCTGAAACATTTACATCGGCCAGCCATTCCCCTATTTTGACAGCAGGTGGCGCGAATGACCTAGACTTCTTCTGCCATCACCTAAGGAAGCCGCAAGGTAAGGTTTTGTAAAAACTGGAAAGATTGTAACATCATCCTGAATCTCTCTTTTTCCCAGTTCTACTGTAGTACAAGACATAAGGCAGATGTCAGTATTCTCCTTTAGGATTTCAGCTCCTAGATAACTGAATTTCCATCCTCTGTTCTCTGTCTTCTTTAATGGCCAGTTTTGTTCTTCAAAAACCCCCCTTCCTGTAGGGAAAATGAGCATTTGCATTTCCACCAGTGGCTATGAATATTAGTAAAACCTCTTTGAAGGATAACTCGGCTTATGAAAAGGAGAACACTTAGGCTGGAGGAGACAAGCAATAACTCAAGAGTTACTTTAAAAATTGCACTGTAATTATGTGTGAGATGTTTATCACTATTTCAATTTCCTTTAGGAAACAATTGATTAGTGAATTATTTTAATGGTAGACAAGCAAACAAGCAAATTACTGCTGACTATAGTAAATATTTTATTTTATATATTAGTTAAGGTAAAGGCATCATTTTAGTAAATTTGGGAGTTAACGTTATAACTTTATATAATGGATTTTTTTTATGGCAAACAACAGGCATGCAAGTAAATAATAGCTAGATGGGCTAATTAAATACCCTACTGTTGCTGGAGAGAATTCTTGTTTTTGTTATTATTTATTCTTTCAAAAACAAATATTAATTATACACTATTTATACAAAAACTACTTAGAGAGTGGTCTTAGGTCCTCCTGTTCAGGAATAAAATACATCAGTGACAAGAAAATTATCTGCCCTTGTGAAACTTTCAATTTAGTAAGGGAGATAAACAAGTAAACAAATACATACATATATGGCAAGTGGTTGTAACTGGTATGAAAAAGAATAAAGCTATAAGAAATAAAATGATGGAGGCTATTATTTTAAATTCAATGCTCAGGTACTATATTATGTGCTGGAGATTCAATGTTGATCAAAATCAGGCATGATTCCTGCCCCCCATGTAACTCTGTGGGGAAGAAAACTACCACTCAAATGACACATACTTTCCTACTGCTATTAGTGCCATGAAGAAATCCATGCATGGTGTTATGAAACCTCATTACAGAGAAATTTGACCTCTTTGGGAAGGTCAGAAAAGATTTCCTTGAGAAAGTAATGCTTGCACTGACATGTGAAGTGTATGTAAAAGTTAACTATGCCAGAGGTATGAGGAATATTCCAGACAGAAGGAACTGCCATGCGAAGGCCCTGCAGCAAGGGGGAACACGGGAGAATGGGGGAAGGAAAGAAGAGAGACTAGAGAAGAGAGAATGAGTTGAAGGGGGGAAAAAAATCAATGGAAATTTATAGGCCATATTAAGGGTCTTATCAGTGTCCTAAAAAGATGAAAAGTCATCATGAGTTTCAAGCATAAGATAACATAATTAGATGACTCTTTCAAAAGGATGCCTACAGGTGCTCTGGAGAGAATGGACTGGAGAGACTCAGATTAAATTAGGGAAAGCCCAAACTATGGCAACAGTCCTTGCAGATGATAATGTTGAGTTGGAGATTAAGAGTAGTAGATGGATTTGAGAAACTTTTAGGAGGGAAAAGAGATAGTTCTTGGTTACAAATTGCAGATAGGATGTGCACGATAAGGACTCTTGGGTTTCTGGCTTGAGCAAATGGATGGGCAATGGTGCTGTCTTCTAAGACAAAGAACACTGAAAAAGGGCTGGCTGTGTGGGGACAGATTGTGAGTTTGGTTTGAGACCTCTTGAGTTTGAGCTACCTTTGAGATTTCTATGTCAAAATATCAAATCAAGAGTTGGATCTATGTACCTGGAACTCAGAGAAGAAGTCAAATCTGGAGATATAAATTTCCATGTTCTCTACAAAGAACTGAAGTTGTGGATAAGGATTTGATCACCTAGGAAGAAATTATAGAGTGAGGAGAAGAGAGGGATATTTGATGGTTGAGAATGAGAAGAGTGGGCCTGCAAAGCATATCAGGAAACCAGGAAAGAAACCATGAAAATATGTGATCTTTAGTGCCAAGAGAAAAATGTTTTAAGGAGTGGTCAACAGTGTCAGTTGCTACTGTGAGGGCAAGTATGATGGAGGTCATTGGTGACCTAAATTGGAGTTGTTTGGGTGGCATGCAGGATCAGCATCCTTCTTAGAGTACATGAGGGGAGGGGAGAGGGAGGGAGTAAGGAAAATAGAGACAGTAAGAGACAACTCTTTGGGGAAGCTTAACTGGGAAGGAAAAAAAAAAAAAGAAATGGATGGGGCCATGGCATTGGATGAGCCACCCATGCAGATAATAGTCAACCAAGTTGAAAGCAAAGATGGGAGTGTGAAGGAAGACGATAGGCCAGGTGCTCAATTCTTCAGTGGATGAACATGATGGTGGACTGGAAAATGATGCCAACATGGAAAGGAAGAAAGCAGAGGAGCTGAACAGCGTGACTCTCGAAGGGTAGAGAAACGATATTGTGGAAGCAGCATTTGGGAATAAGGATGATGACAATGCTTTCCAATCCTAAGATTCCTGGGAGTGGAGAATCAAAAGCTGAGACTAGAGAGGGTGACAAGGTGTGTGGTGACCTTGGGGCAAGCCAGCCTTTGTTATAAGGAAAAGAAAAAGTTGACAGTCTCTGGTGGTTTAGTGGTTGGGGAACAAACAATTCCCGGCCTTAAAAGTTTGGGAAGTCAGGGTCTAGGTCAAAGGCAAGGAGGTCCAGAGCATGATGGAAAGGATGAAACATTAACAAAGTGATGGTCGAGATGACTCATACTGGGGTTATTGACTGATTAAAAACAGGGATGACCAGCATGAAGAATTTTGTTTCAACTATTTCTCTCAGGAGGGTGGGTACCAGGTTTACTGGCTACAGATGGGGTAGTCTGTTGCCTCCTGAAGAGCTAGGAACATCGAGCTAGACAGATGGGCTGGTAATAGCTGCAGGATTGCTGATCACACACTGTCCAGCCTGGGTAATGGTAGACTTAGGGTTGGGTCTTCAAGATAGAGTTACTACTCAAACCATTAAAAAAAAAAAATTACCTAAAACTTCCCATCTGACAAATCACAGCCTTTTTTTTTTTTTGTATCTTAGCTTGCTTTTCTTCCATATTTGCACTATTTTATGTACTTAACATATACACATAGTTTGAGATTTTGCCTTTTTTTTCCCTCTTAACATCAAATCAGTTATTTTCCACATCGTTCCATCTTTATTACTGTTAACCTTCAATATGGTGAAAATAATTGTTGCTCTCACTCCAGGGGTATATTTTTAACATGAAGATATAAAGCACCTCTGCTCCCAATACATGCACATGCACATGTGCACGCACATGCACACGCACGCACACACACACACACACACACGAATTCTCCAAACAGATATGCACCCCTGCCTGCATCACGGATTATCCACAGCCCACTAATGTATCTCAGAGATCTGTTGATCCCTTCTTAGTCTTTTGTCTTTAACACTTGGAACAATTATCAGCAAGCCAGCTACACCCTGCCTCTGTCGCCTACTCAGGAAAACATGCGAGTGAGTGAAAATGACATTATTATAAGAATAACGTTGAATCCACTCCAATTTATAACAAAAGCAGCTCATTTAAAAACTTTGGTGCTTTTACTATTAATAACGCAAATTATTTGCTACACAGTTCGGGTCCAGGGAATCCTGCCACTGTTGTGGGCTGCTGGGCTACTGGAGAAGACAGACACTAATTCGAGAAGACAAGGGCATGGTTAGCACCTCAGTGGGTTACAGAAAGCACATGTCTTCTCAGAAGAAGTGACATTTGAGCTGGCTCTTGAAGGAGGTTGCCATCAGAGCAGCAAGGAAGGCCATTGCAGATAGAAGGAAGAACATCTACCAAGGCTTGGAGGACTGAAACAATGCTGCCCAGTTAGGGAGAGGTGCATGTTCTGCAGCGGCTTAACTCTGGTGCACAGAAGGAAGTGCCTGGAGATGGTGCTGGCAAAGGAGGCAGAGTGGGAAGGGCCCTGTATGACTCACTGAGGGATTTTTACTTTTCTCCATAGATTTGGGAGCCATGGGGTTTTTTTCAGCTTTATTGAGGTAAAATTGACAAATAAAAATTGTTTATATTTAAGATGTACAATGTGATGTCTTGACATACACGTACATTGTGAAATGATCACCACAGTCAAGCTAAAGAATATGTCTACCACCTCACATAGTTACCTTTATTTTTCCTGTGGTGAGAACACTTAAGATCTACCCTGTTAGCTAATTTCAAGTACACAGTAGTGTTGTTAGCTGAAGTCACCGTGCTGTACATTAGATCTCCATACCTCATTCCTCCTGCATAACTAAAAGTCTATACTCTTCAACCAACATCTCCCCACTTCTCTCACCTTTCCCCCGTCCCCTACTACCAAACCTCTGGCAGCCACCAATATACTCTGAGAATTCCACCATTTTAGATTCCACATATAAGTGAGACCATGTAGTATTTGTCTTTCTGTGTCTGGCTTATTTCATTTAGCATGATGTCTTCCAGTTTTATCCATATTGTTGCAAATAACAGAATTTCCTTCTTTCTTAAGGCCGAGTAATATTCCATTGTATATACGTACCACATTTGCTTTATTCATTCATCCATCGGTGGACACTTAGGTTGTTTTCATGTCTTGGCTATTGTGAATAAAGCTGCAATGAATATGAGAGTGTAGATATCTCTTTGAAATCTTGATTTCATTTCCTTTAAATATACACTCAGAGTGAGATTACTGGATCCTATGGTAGTTTTTAAACAGAAGATGATGCTGTATGTATATACCTTGGTTTGGAAAATTCCAGTAGGAAGAGTATGGAAGAAAGAGCACAGAGCAGAGAAACTGGAGGCCAGGGTAGGAGAGCGAGGTGGGAAGGTTGGGGCAATGGCGGGGTGGAGGAGCAGGTAGGCAGATCCACCCAGTAAGTGACTGTTCTGTGAACTCAAAAAATTGAAAGAAAGGCAACTGCCTGATCTTCAGCCTTCTGTAGGATCTCTGTATCACCTGGGCTTGTGTGTAGCCTGGTCAAGTGGGTGACCACACCCTGTCTGTAATTTGCGACACTGCACTGTCACATTGCCATTAATCAACCCTAACTGAGAACAGGGTCATACAGTCAGTGAGAAGGTTTTCTAAAGTGAGGAACTTTGGGAGAGGAAAAAAAATTTTTTTTTTTTTGCAAAAAAATAAAAACAATGCGAGGAATGGATTCTTTCAAACAATTCTGCTGCTTTGCTGGTTAATAATATTAGCAGGGCTTAAGAAATCTTATAGACTCCAATTTTAATCATGTTCTCTGTCCCTTACCAGCTTTGTGACTTTGAGCAAATTACATAACATGCTTGACCCTCGGTTTCTTCATCTAGAAAATGGATGATAATTCCCACCTTGCAGGGCTACGGTGAAGATTCCACAGGGTGAAACATGCAAACTTTCCTGCCACCGTGATTGCCTTAGTAATCCTCAGTGCGTGTTCTTTCCCTCCCTCCTCCTCATCCAGCGGGGCCATGGAAGGGTTAACAGCACAGTCTGAATAGCCACCAACCAGGAGCTGAAAAAACCAGGGGTTTGGAGGGAGAAGCTAGTGGGTGTGTGTCCAGGCAGAAAGGAAAGTAGGATGAGATGCTACCCATTAAAGCTGACTAATGCCACTGGAATCATGTGAAGGACAAAGGAGGTTAATTCAGTAAAAATTCTGCAAAGCAACACTGTGTGCGGGCAGTCCTGTTTCAAAGCTGTGCTCTCCTCCTCTGGCAGGGTGGAAGGGCTGTGAGTATGACAATGGGGCTTCTTAATGAGCTGAATTCTAATCAACTGAGCTGCTTGCTTCCCTGCCTGGCATCAAGGGAAGGGTATCAGGTGGAGGGCCTGGGCAGGGCAGGCTTCCCACTGCACTCCAGCTGCAGGCTGCTGCTGCTGCTGCTGCTGCTGCTGCTGCTGCTGCACTGGGTTAGGGAGCCTCCCGGGCTCCGCAGGCTGGCCTTGCTGGATGAGTGACAGCTCACAGCTGACTCACAGCCGGAGAGGCTGGCAGCTAGCTAGCAGTAGACCAGTCGGCGGCCCAAGGGTGAGCTCATTAACCACAGGGATCAGAGCAATGTTGTGTCACCGAGGCCCCACTCCACGAATGCACCCCTCTTTCCTTAAAGATCCCTGTCTCTGGATTTGCAAAAAGCACTTGTCCCTGTACCTCTGTGTGATCCCGACATCTTGCCATTGTAATTTCCATAAAGGCAATTCATAAAATAGGTAATGACAGATGATGTGTCTTGGTGAGAAGTTCACATGATTACGTTCGTAAAGTAGCACTCAGTGCTCGATCAGACACCATGCCCCTATTTGGGGTTTGGAAAATATGGTTACCGTCAACATGCTAAACTGAGGCCTTCCTGTCTGTGGTAGAAACATCCACCAGGCATGTCTTGATTAACCTAAGAAAAGTTTCTCCGGCAGGCTTGCCTACCCCGCAGAAATTCTGTTTGTTCCTTCTTGAGGCAGACAGCAACAGAGAAACACAAAACACACTTACACATGTATGTGTGTACGTGTGCACGCATGCATGTGTACATGGGCGTGCACTGTGTCTATAAAACCAAAAAATGTCCTCCTGAAAAAAAAAGACATTTGAGTTTTTATTTATCTTGATGGTCAGTTTGGCTCACAGAATAATAGAGATTAATAGTATCCCTTAAGAGCAACCAAATACCAAGAAATGCTTCAAAAAAAGGTATGTCTAGGGGATGGTTACTTTTTCAGTAACCAATTATAATTTGCTGTTCCAAGGAAGTGTGTCAGGACTTGAGTAAGCAAGTCCATTGCTGGCTTATATACTTGGGCTCTAGGAAGCTCTTTCTACTCTCAACGATTTCCCCATCAGCTCTTGATGTTCTAGAGTTTCACATTAATGAGACTTCTTTTGATTTAAAGGTTTTAATCCCAGAGTCTTCTTACACAATATTTATATAATGTAACATTTACATTACCAGCAATGATTGATTTTAAGAGACAGCTGAGCACTAAATCCTGTAGGACTTTTTTTCCTCTATTCCCTTCATCCCTTTCTTCTTGCTTCCTCTATTTCATTCATTTATTTATTCCATAAATACCTAATGAGCACATACCATGTTTTGGCAAGGAGTATGGTACCATAACTAAGAGTCTGGGGAAATGGGTCCAGGCACTTTGCTTTCTTCCCTCATGATTTAGGCAAGGCTTAAGACTCAGTTTCCTTACCAAATGAAAGGAGACAATAATGAGACTTATCATCTAAGGTTGTTGAGGGATTACATGACCTACTACATATAAAACACTTTGCTCCATCTCCAGCTCTTCCCAAATGTTATTATTGTTATTAAAATAATGCAAAGTATAGGTTCTGTAGGTAAATTGCTCAGGTTCAAATCCTGGCCCCTAACTACCAGCAGTATGACCCTGGGCAAGTAATTTCTCTGTGCCTTAGTCTCCTCATCTGTAAAATGGGGCTAAGAATAGATATCTACTTCATAGAATTATTGAAAGGACTTATTGAGGTACTATTTGTAAGGTACATAAAACTGTGCCTGGCACATAGTAAGCACTCAACAAGTACTAGCTATTGTTGTTGCTACTGTTATTATTGGTGGTTCCAGAGATATGAAAATGAGAAATCAGGCACTCTAGGAGGAAAGTCACGCATGTAAATGAATAATGACACATGGTACAATGAGTAGAAAAGCAGAAGTTTATGCAAAGCACAAGAATAAGCCAAGGAGGTGCCCAAACAGGACCACTGTGTTTTCCTCATCTTCCCTAATTTATTCATGAGTCTCATCTCAAGGTTAAATATCTCTGGACAGTTTCAAAGTTGTCCATAATTTGATCCAACTGTGTTTTCTTGCACAATCTGGTATGTCAGCGGTTGAATGTCCCCGTTCTTGTTCCTCAGTCTGATCTTCTGACCTTTGACCCTGCAGTCCCCATGTTCTAGAATGCCTTCCCTTTCATGTCTGCCCATCCATGAACCCTACCCGACCTCCACCTGCTCTTTAAAACCAAACTCCACGTTGCTGTGCTTCTCCTCTGCCTCCTTTATACGTCTCAGAACCTACTGTCAGTGTTGTCCCTCCCCTTCCCTGTGCTTTTCAACCAGGCTCCTCATTTGCCTTCCATAGCTGACTCACTATTCATGGCATCCCCATTTCTGACATTTTACACTCCGCCTCTGCTCCTCACTTCTAGTCAGCCCCCAAGACTTGCCCACTCCGCCACAGTGACATCACAACAACTTCCTATGTGCCTTCCCAGTGTCAGCCCTCCCTCCTCATGTCCTCCCCAGCTCCTATGCTGACCAGCCTGTAAGCTGAGTTCCCTATGGCTGTCTCCTATTCCTAATCTCTCCTGCATACTGTTGCCTCCACCGAGGTCCTTTGGGCCTAGAAAAAAAGGAAAAAAAAGACTTACTTTTCACCATCTACTCTGACACCTTTGAAATTTTGCATCACGCGCATGGATTATCTAGTCATAAAAAATAAAAGAATTTCTTTTAAAAATTAATTAATTGAAATAAAGCCTGTATTCTTTATCCATTTTGTCCCATCTGAGTTGGCAATTCTGGGGAACCTTGCAACCTCGGGTCCACAACCCCCGGTTCGTCGCATCGTGTTTCCGTTCTCACGAGGCACAGACAGGCTGGCCCGTGCGCCACCTCGAGCAGCGCTCTTCCCAGAGAGAGGCTGCAGATGTGCTTTGAGAGAAAAGAACTGCCAATGGCAGCAAGTCCTCTGTGTGACGTCCCTCTTTGTTTAGAAATCCTGTTTGCTGGACTTTTAAGTGTTTAAGATATAGGAAGAAACTTTTTTGTCCCTATCCAGATAAGGCAAGAGAAGACCGTGTCACTATGAGCCTGCGATTTCCTCCTTACCAAGGAAGCCCTGCCCAGTGTGGGTCCACGTCAGCAGCAGGAAGCACTGTGGGTAAGCCTGGTAGTAGTTGGCATCGATTTTGATAAGAAAGGGAGAGTGAGACCCTTTGACCCATCTGCTTCTTGATACAATTCCTGTTTCTTTGTGATCAAAAGGCTGCTATGAGTATGGAGACAGCTGCAGTTATCATAGGTCCTAACACGACTAACTAAAGAGATCACATGATTGCCAGCCCTTGATAAAACCTGCCACAATATTAACCGTAAAGTGACAAAACAGCAGCGGGTCTCAGTTCCCACTGCTGAGTGCTGAGATGTTTAATGGCACCCCGCAGGCGGTGCCCTGGTGCTGGCATGGGAAGTAACCAAGGCCCACCTCTCCCCAGACCCAGCTTTCCCACCTCCAGCTACAAAAGAGCTCCAGGGCACCCTCTCACCTTGGAGAGGTGTTCAGGAAACTAAGGTACGCTATCACCAAACTACAAGCCAAGGGGTGAGAGTGCAGGGTATAAGAATCAGAGATGATAGAAACAGTTCAGAGGAGGGACGCAGATAAGAGGTAGGATGCAGGTCTAGCAAAAGATCACAGCGTCCGTAAGAGAGTAATCTGAGCTGCCATCAGTGAGAGAATGTTCTAGCAACTGCCCTTCCCTATGCCCCCCAATCTTTTGCAGTTGCCAGTTTATCTCCAATCTCCCAGAGCTGCCATTTGACATTTGTCAATCCAATCCCAGGTCATAGACATTAGCCAGTTACAAGCAATTATCCCTCCATTGAGAGAAGCTTTAATCCAATCAATGGGTCATTTAAAAGGCCTCTTTGGTGTCTAAACAAGGTTTTCTTTTCCCATTGCTTAATACTTAAAATAATTTTTTAAAACAAGTCAAAGTAGCAGCTCCTGCGAAAATGCCAATTAACCTGAAGAGGTTAATTCACATATCTGGGAAATGAGGGGTCAAAAGGCAGGAGGGGGGCTCCTTCGAAGCTTCTACCCACATCTTCTTTCCCAGGGCAAGAAATTTCAAATTAGTGTTTGTTTTCTTTCTCAATTAAGGGCTTTGCATTTTCAAGTGAAGTGACTTCTACCAAGAGGAATTTTATAATCCAATTCAAAGGGATTTCAGCTCATGAAAGAGGATTAGGAACCATTGGGTAGATGACAAGTGCTAGCATATTTCCTATCAAGAGCCTCTTAAGATTTTCCCTGTCTGGGAGCTCTTCTCTCTTTACTGTAAGAAGCTCAGAAGAGACACATTAGAGACTCGGATAGTTTTCTCTCCCCGAGTGCCCCCACCTCCTTTTCTTGCTCTGTGCCATACATCATTTAAAAAGTTCATCTGCCTTTTTACACTTCGAGGCAAAATAAAAATGCCTGAAAAATGAAGACCAAAATTATAACCAATCCTTCAGCCTCCGGGCACAAGTAGTAAAATGAACAAGATCTGAATTTAATCTGTTCTGATTGCTATGTCTCCCCTGGGCCAGCCACCTCATCCCAGAAAAGGGCAAGACGAGAACATTCTTTCTCCCCAGACAGCAGCAATGTTCCAGGCTGGCTTCTCAAGCAGGAGCTATCGAACAAGGTGCACAGAGATGACAACAGCAGGACCCAGGCAGCCAGCACGCAGGTCCCCAGCAGCCGCCCACCCCAGCCTGGCTCTCCACCTCTGACGGCCTTCCTCTGTGAGATGTGTAAACTAGAGGAAAGGGTAAGCAAACGGCCCCTTCCAACCTCCCCCTGACTCACAAGACAAAGGAGGACTAATTGTTTTGCTCTTGGATGAGCATGCAGGCATTTAGAAAGGCCTCCTCACGCATGGGAGAACTTAGACTTGGAGGCAGCCACATCTCGGTGTCCGTTCTCGCTCCACCATTTTCCAGCAGTGAAGGTTTCTCTCAGCCTCATATCTTTTACCTGTAAAGGGGAAGAGGAATAACAACAACCTGATGGATCATTACTGGGGTTAAAGGAAATACGGTACAGGAAGGGCCAGACTCACTAACTGTCTACTAAATTGGAATCATTAGTTACATTCATTGGGCAGATTTAGGAATAACAAGACTAATTTGTGCAATTTAGAGCTGCTTTTATTTATTTTTTATGGTTCCTCGCTCTTTTGTTAAAAGGAGTTAAAAGGAGATGGAGACTTTCTCCTGAATTTCTTCAACTTCTGAGTAAGGCTTCTATTAAATTCACAAGGAGAAAGGTCATTGTCCTGACAATATGCTCTTGGCACCCTCTTGAAGTCTACTTGTTTCTTATGATCAATTTGCCCTCACAACTAGGTTAATCTTCTGATTCCTGAGAACCACGGTGATCATTTCGAACTGCCCTGCTTCTAGGTTTAGGTGTCATGTTTGTGTTTTGGCCATTTTATCCATCAGGCTTGTCTCTGTCAGCCTCCTCCTCCCCCTTGGGCCCAGAGCTTAGGATGCTCAAAACAAAGTGCTCCCTCTCTCCCAGAGCCTGGCCTGGGGCTTGGCTGCAACCAGTGTCCCAGTATCTCCCTCTTCCTAAAGCAAGCCACTGCCTTTGTCTGCAGCTGAGGTGGACAATGTCCGGATGTTACCAGTCGAATGATTACATTTTTACTCATATGTTTTCTTCCCTCATGGGTCTCCACCAGCACTTTTTTGAAAGGAATATTTTTTAAAATGCTTTTCTGCTATAATTTCCATGCCTAGATTTTCTTTCTCCCCTCTCTCCAGCTTTTTTGTTTGTTGATTTGGTTATTATTATAGTGCAATAATAGTCCTAGTTACAGGTTAGGGTGTAAATGGGACATGTTACCTTGTTGCCAGGACAAATAAAGAGTTAAAATAAAGACGCAGCTGGTTTTCACTCATTCATTCCAGCGTATTTACTGAACAACACTGTCTTCAGGTTACTCTGCTCAGGAAATGAAGATGAATATGGCATGGCCAGCTCCAAGGGGCTCAAAGTCCAGGGCGGGGACTATGACACCAGGATTTATGGGTGGTATTCAGAGTATCCAGGACCCTCTGAAATAAGAACAAAATTGTTTATGTGTATGCACACAGCGAACTTCTCAGGGAGAAAATCCATAGTTCTGATCAGATTCTCAAAGGTATCCAGAATTTAAGAAAAGCAAGGTCGGGAAGGGGTGGTTAAGAACCACTGATCTTGAAGGAAGTGGTGACACGTGAACTATGCAGTTTCTGGCAGTCACCTTTGACTGACTAATTCTCTCTTTTCCCCAAGCTGTCAGAAAATCCTACCAGCTCTACCTTGAAAATCTGTCACAGATGCATCCTCTTCTCACCATCGCCACGGCTACCACCCTGATCCTTGCTGTCATGTCTGCCCGGAGTATTGCTTCTATCCTCATCCCTACAGCCTAGCCTCAATGCAAAAGTCAGCCTGGTACTTTTAAAGAACAAACCAGATTGTGTCACTCCTCTGCACAAAATATATCAGACACTTCCCTGCTCATGCAGAATAACTCCAAAGGCCTTATTCTATTCTAGAAGGAACAATCCGCTATGCCTTCACCTCCGTTCCTTCTCTGAGCTTACTCTGACATGTTCCTTCTCACTCACTCCTCTTCACCCATTTCCTGTTATTCCTCATACATTGCTCATAAATGCCACAGGGCATTTGCACACCATTTCCTCTGTTGTTAACAGTCCTCCCCCAGATGTCAGCTTGGCTCACTCTTCCACTTCCTTCAAATCTCTGCTCAAAGGTCACTTGACCAAAATGTCTTTCATGACCAACCTAGATAAAACAGCACCCCACTTTCTGTCAACCTTTGTTTTCTCTTTCATCCCACATGAAATTGTATATTTGTTTATTTGCATATTGTCCACACACACACACACACACACACACACACACACACACACAAGAATATACACTCCTTGAGAGCAGGGACTTTGTTAGGTTCATCACTCTATTTCTAGCTCCTAGAACAGTGCCTGGTGTATAGAAGCTGCTCAATAGATATTTGCTGAATGAATAAATGAATAAACCATGTATAAGTACAAATACAGTGAAGTGAGTAATAATAGGTTGGTCTACAAAACACTACCGAAGCACAGGGCGGAAGAAGCCACTAAATCCGATTGGGGAAGGTGAAGGAAAGAGACTTGTGAAGTAGGTAAAGCTTCTGGAGGAGGTGATACACGACATTAACATGTAAAAGGATGAGGCATGTGGTCAGGGCTGCAGAGAAGGGCATATCAGGCAGCGGGAAGGATGTGAGCTAAAACCTGGGCAGGGGTGAGGGTGGGGGAAAACACATGGAAAAACATGGCCTATTGGAAAGTAAAAGTAGTTCAGTGTGTCTGGAACATTTACCTAAGGAGGATGTCATGGAGTGATAGAAAATGAGATAGAATAATGCACAGGGACCAGATCATCAAGGGTCTAATACATTTTGCTGATGACTCTAGATTTTATCCTATAAGTGGTAGGGAGCCAATGGAAGATTTTCAGCAGTGTGGGAATGTGCTTAGAAAAATTGCTCTGTGGGCAAGATGAATTAGATCTGAGAGATCCTGAAGGCTGGAAGCCCAGTGATATAGCTAGGTGACACAGGAGGCCAGAACTCAGAAGGGACAGTAAATATGGAGAGAAGGGAATCAGAGCTAGAAAAACAAAACTCTGTGACCCACTGTATTTGAAAGATGAGAGAAAAGAAAAAACTTCAGCTAATGGTAAGCCTCGACTACCAAACACAAGACCCTAGTGCCCCTAGTCCCCTTCCCATGCTTATTGCAAAGATCATTAACACCGCTCTCCTTCCCCCTGAGACCTGACTTGGCCTCAGAATCCTCCTCAACACCGTGTATTGGGCAGCCATTACAGCCTGATTGGAGCTGATAGTAAAGGAAAATCCGTTTGTCATTTCTGATATAAGCTTTCTGGTTTGAGTGACTCTATGGTGTTATGATGAATTAAAACAGAAGTATAGAAAAAGGAGAAGGCTTTGACAGGGAAGGTTTAAATTAATCCCGTGTGGGATTAGTATCTATAACTATTATTCTGGCCTGCATTCTTGCTTGCTCTCTAAACTCCATCATCCTTTGTCTCCATTATTTCAACATCTCTGTGAAGACAGGAAGGGGCTGAAGAACACTGGCAATTTGGAATAACAGCATATACTGACTTGTCTAAATAGGCATTCTACCTGCCAAGTAGTTTGATTTTTTCCCCCAAAAAGGATAAAATCTATCTCTCATTAAATCACTGGGCAGGATGCCTTCTTCCTCAACCAACAGCTGATGCTGCTGGCAGCACTTCTGTGCGAGCGTCTGGCAGGTGACCACGAAAGATGGCCACAGAGGTGGTTAGTGCTGCCCTGACGTGAATGGCCAGGCGGACTTGGCAGGTGCTTCCTGCTTGGAACCTTCTGCTGCTGGCAGAGGCCACAAAGCTGAGCAAGAGCACATGTCTAAACAAGGCTCAGATTTGTCCCGTTGTCACCCAAGGCCCAGAGAGCCACAAAGCTGATCTGAACTTATTGAAAAAGGATGCTCAGGGACAATAATCTCTCTCTCTCTCTCTCTCTCTCTCTCTCTCTCTCTCTCTCTCTCTCTCTCTCTCTCTCTCTCTCTCTCTCTCTCTCTCTCTCTCTCACACACACACACACACACACACACACACACACACACACACTCACACATGCACACATAGAATCAAAGCCACAATGGTAGTTTCTAAGCAAAGACATTCAGTAATGAACCTAGAGTGAATCCTGGATAAAAAATAAATAAGCTATAAAAGACATTCCTGGCACAATTGGAGCATTTGAATACAGACAGAATGTTAGATGACATAGAAATCAGGCTAATCTGCTTCAGTGCAGGAAGGGTGCTGTGCATGTGGGACATTGGCCTCACTGAGAAATGTATGCTGAAGTACTTGGGGATAAAGTGTCATGGGGTCTAGAAATTAATTTCAAAAAGCAAGAGAGACAGATAGATGATAGACAGATAGTCTACCAGATAATACAAATATGGCACAATGTTTACAATTGTTGAATCAAAGTCCAGGGTTTATTGGCCTATTTTTTAAACTTTTTTTGTTTGAAAATTTTGATAATAAGAGATAGGGATAAAAAATCATAAAGAAAGCATTAGCCACAAAAAAATTCTAAGACCCTGCAGTTTTTCATAACAATGCTGAGCGGTACACAGATTTAGTATGAATATAGATAAGAAAAGTAGAGAAATATTGGAGGGGGGTTTTCTGCAGACAATAAGCTGCATTATTCATTATGCTCTGGTTTTATAATTAAGGGAACTATAACTCAGAGAGATTAAAGGCAGTTACCTAAAGTCATGTGACATGTGACAGAGCCAGGACGAAGCCCAGATCTTGTACTTTTAAATCTTGTGCTCTCTTCTTGACATCGTCTACCTTACTGTGGCTTCTCCCAGAAGGAGACCTTAAGACAATGAGTCGGTTGCAGTGGGTGCCTTTGGAAGGTTCCAGCACCAGTAGTAGAGGAGTGGAAAAGTGACGCAGCAGGGAGAGGGCTGCCTGTCAGAAGCGTGTATTGAGCCAGCAACTGCAGTGGGCAACTGGAGCTTAATCCCACAGGAAAAATCTGGGAAATGAAATAAAGCACATGTCTCATAATCATCCCACCCCATGGGTGAGGGAGCTGGGCTATTTATGCCCCAGTTACCAAGAGTCTTCGTTTGTGGGATTCTTCCAGGAGTGTTCATTCCACAGCACTTCCAGCCTGCTGCAATTCTGAAAAAATGTCCTCAGATATCCAAGCAGAGGTAGGGTGGCCCAGGCACCCTGACTCAGTTATCCTGGAGGGGTGTGAATAACAGACTGTCAGTGTCTGCTAGTCCGTGCTCTAGGGGAGCCAGCCTCAGCTGTGGCCTTCCCCTCCTTACCGACCAAGCATATGGAGTAGAGATCATCTCATACTCCAACACCGTCCAGGGAGACCCAGCCCCTACATAGTGTAAGGTAAGATTCAAAGGTACCCATTCATTCATATGAACCCATATCTGGAAATTACACTCTCAGAGCAGTGGCAGCAGCTCCTGACCCAGGGGGTGTGGATTCACAGACACACACGCATGCACAGCATTGCTGGTTTTGAAGTAACTTCAAGCCACATAAAGCTAAGAATAAACCACTCAGAAGGAGAAGTTCAACAGCTGTTTACTGGAGTGCAAAAGTAAATGAATGGGGCTCATCATACATTCAGACACCACATCAAGCCCCTCATTATACTCACTTAGGGTTTGAAGACAACCCAGAGATGAGTAACAAGCTGGAATGAATATGGGACCCAGTGGCCTGATCCAGCATCCCTTTCACATCTCATTACTCATGCTGCAGGCAGTGCTCTGAACAATCAGACATATCCAACCAAAAATTGCTTACAAATGGGAAAATACTGAGCAACAATGAGTTATTTAAAGTCTGTTTTTATATTTTACAGCCATTATAGTTCCAGTAACAACACAAAATATTTCACTCACAATTTTGCAACCACCAATAAATCAGGCTGCTGTCATTTTCCATGTCCCCTTCCAGAGAAAATAAAAGTCTCAGGGAACTAAACTGTAAAGAGAATACATGTTAGAATGGAGCAGAGAGAAGCAGGTCACCCAAAGGAGATGGGATGTTCACATGCTTTGGAAAGGAACTGGTCAACCTTAGAAGTGCTGACAATGGACAGTGGCAAAATCGAGCCCCAGCCACTCTGACCAGCACCCTCTTGAGGGATGTAGAGATTTAGTTGGTAGGTTTTCAGTATTTCCCATTCTGCTGGCAAGACAATCCCTATGATAAAATCAGGCTGTCTTAGCTGGATACTATTAGATACACAATTTCTCCAACTCCTTTCTCCTGGTCCATCTTTGCCAACAAACTTATGAGTCCCTGTAGATCTGCAGCACAAAGATAATGCTCCAGTCCCCTGACTTTGACTATTACTGATCCCTATCTTGATGGCTTGTGAGAAACCGAGAAAGTCTTTTTTTTTTTTTTTTTTTTGCTAGCAATTATATGGGAATATGTGCCCCACATTGTTCTAATACTAAGTACGTTGATGTACGAATTCTAATCTTCATGATGGCTCTAGGAACTATGGATGTTGTTACAGCCCCATTTTGCCCCCATTTTGCAGATGCATACTGGACAGCATCAGTAAGTTATCTAATGACACGTGGCTGATGAAGAGGCAGTGTCAGAATGTGAACCCAGACAGCCTGGCATTAGAGCCGTGCTCTAAATCACCACGCTGCGCTGCCTCTCATGTTAGGTTTAGGTTTTCTGCAGGGGGCGGTGCTTAGTGATAAAATATACATAACATAAAATTTAGCATCTTAACCTTTTTTTAGTATACAATTCAGTGACATTAAGTACATTCACACTGTTGTGCAACCATCTATCTTCAGAACTTTACCATTATCCCAAACTAAAACTCTGTACCTATTAAAAAATAACTCCCCATTCCTTCAACCCCATAGCCACTGGTAACCTCTATTCTACTTTCTATCTCTATGAATTTACCTATTCTTGATACTTCATATAAGTCAGATCCTACAGTATTTGTCCTTTTGTGTCTTTTATTTTAACTTTCATGTTTTCAAGGTTCATCCATGTTGTAGCATGTATCAGAATGCCATTCCTTCTTAAAGCTGAATAGTATTCCATTGCATGTATATGTCACATTTTGTTTGTCCATCCATCCATTGATGAACATTTGGGTTGTTTCTCTCATTAGGGTTTGATGCTTCCTATAATTTTATCCTATATTGTGGGGTCTGTTTCTGTCTTGGCTCCCTCTGCTCCTTGCCTCTGGGTAGAGAAAGCATCATAGCACTGGAACAAGTATCTCTGTGCCATATGACATTTGTATTTCTCTTAGTAGGTCAATATATTGGCACTCTAGTGTCTACCTCAGGCTTCTGTTGTTTCTGAGTAAGGACCGACTCTTAGGGCCTGACACCTCAGGATATTGATAAGACTGGGTGTCTAGGTCTTGAAACTGGGGATCCACAAAGTCTACACTGAGACAAACAGATATATAGTTCCAGATGCATGGATTCCCCATGACTGACAGGTACATGCATCCTTTGTGGGCAGCTTTTTATGTGTATCACATTCATTTCTGCAAGTGCAACAGATTCTTTGTACGGCAGCTAAGTAGCCACTATTTGTTCAACACTTATCATGTGTCAGGCACCATGTCTCATTTCTGACAACAAGTCTCAAGAATAAATGTTATTACCCCCATTTAACAGATGAGAGAATAAATAATTTTTCAAGATCACACAGCTAGTATCAGATGGCTACATGCTATTAGGTAGGTGTACCATACTTAATTGTTGACTATTTTCATTCAGTATGTGTTTCTGTGACTTTAAGTAACCCTATAAGGGGCATGTTTATGCACATAGTTTTATATTTCTTTTGTGTTAATTTCTTGGGATGTATTTCTTGAAGTACCACTACTGATTCAAACAGTCTGAATATTTTTGTGGCTCTTATTTGCTAAAATATTTTCTGAAAAGCTAACAAGGATGTCCATTCCAAGATTTCATGCCACTGGTCCAGTGTTAGTGAAATTGCAAATCAAGGAGGCAAATTTCAAAGGCTTCCCATTTCTGCTCTCTGTTTGTTTGTTTGTTTTGTTTTAATCCAACATCCTCAATTCCGACCCTAGAACTCCCAGTTAGTCCCACTGCACTGAGTCTTGCCTTCTTCTGTAACTCCTTCTACCCCAAAGATATTCTTTCTCCTGCCTCCCTCTTCTCCCTAACACCCATCCACCCTTACTTTCAACAAGCTTTCTTTCTTTGTCAGGCTCATAACTGTTATAAAGAAAGGAGTCTTCGGAATTAATTCACACCAAGCTATTAGGAGTGATTACAACACCCAGTGGTAATTTGTAATTTGTTTTTAAGATATGGTGCCTGGGGAATTCGTTTTAAGGAATGGTGAGACAGCTGCTCAGAGTGGTGTACATGAGGATGTTTGAAGAGGTACTGTTGACAACAGCAGCTGGTTAAGCAATGTAAATATTCCAACAATACTGACTTGTTAAATAAATTATGATAAGCCCCACAACAGAATACCATAGCATCATTAAAAATGATGATATAGATGTGTGCTATTGACTAGAAATGGTAGTATTAAAGGGGGGGTCAAATTACACAACATTTAATATAATAACAATTTGAGAAAGGAAGTAAATATAGATACATATATGTATGTAAGTGTGTATATGTATGTGTGTAAATAAATATATTTGTGTATTTATAATATCATATATATTATTTTTTTAAAAAAATCTTGGAAGGATAAACACCAAACGTTTTCTTTAGGCAAGGGGCAGTATAAATGATTTTTTTAAAACTTAAACCTATCTTCTAGTTAACATGTATGACTTATGTCATCTTTTTAAAAAGTTTTCTTGGGAGGGTGGTGGTTAAAGTTGGTGCTGCCTTGGGAAGAATGAGCATGTAAGGGCATATTTCAAACGACGTGGCAGATGGGTGGAAGAGAGGGTGGGGGCTGGGAGCTTGGGACCCTCCAATCCACAGCGCTGATATTGGCTACTCCACCTTTTCCTCAGCCTGGCCTCTCCCCAGTGTGCGTAGAAGGAAATAAATGGCTCACATTAATTTGCCCCTCTCCGAATGGCTATAAAAAGCAAGTTGATTTAGGATTCCATGAATCCCTACCTACTCTAACATATGCTGAACATTTCTGTTGTGTGCTTTTGTTAAAAATGCTTTTTAAATGAGGCTGGTGCCCATATGCCCCAGGAACCTAAAATGTGGCTAGGTAGTCTGGCACAAGTCATGTTTCTTTAATTCCCTTCCATGGGTTTCTAATGAGCTCAGTTAACTACAGCAGAGTTTTCTAGTCCCAACCATGCTGCAAACCAGAGAATGACGGGAAAGGTGGAAGTCTTATAGAGCTTATCAATTTACTAAGCACTTGTCTTAAACATGGTTTCAGTTTCAGCTTTTTGTTTTTTTTTTTTTCTTTTATAACATGTTCTAGAGCATGATGAGCATTGGAACAGAGGCCATTTAGCATAGTATTAAGACCTGGGTCCAAAGTTGACTGAGCTGGGTTTGAATTTCAGCCCTGAAACTCACTAGCTGGGTAATCTTGAACATTTTGTTCAATTTATTTTGCCCTGTTTCCTCATTTGTAAAATGGGAGTAATAAAGCCTTGTCTAATAGAGCCATCATAAGGAATGATTAAGATAGTGCCTGAAAAAAAACTAGCCATAATCCCTGGCACTTAGTAAGAGCTCAATAAATATTACTGTTCTTGCTCTAGTTGTTGACTTATTAATAAGGAATTGCACCACAGTGAGATGAGTGTGTGACAGAGGAATGCCAGGGTCTTGTAGTAAGACATGCCAGGGGCACTTCCCACAGATGTGAGAGAGTCAGGGAACACTTGCAGGGAAAAGTGACATCAAAGTGGAGATCTGGAGAATTAGTAGAAGAGGTCATGTCAAGGGAAGGGGCATGTGGAGGCGAAAGGATAAAGGTCACAGGAGTGTAAATGTTAACACAGCAGGAACTGCACGTTCCTGAACTTATGTTCATTTACATCCTTGCAACAATGCTATGAAGCAGACATTATTATCCCCCATTTTACCAAGGGGAACACTGGCACAGAGATGTTAATTCATTTTCCCTTTATCACACAGCTGGTAAGTGATAGCAACATTCTGCCTCAGTATGAAGAATGTTCCTGTAGTGTCTCATTGGTGGTGGCCCTTGCCCAGCAATCATCTTCATTTAAGAAGCATGGATTGGGTCAGCCTCTGACAGCATAAATATGATTAAGATATGGTCACTGTCCTTAGAAAGCTCAAAGCCTGACAAAGGAGAAAATATTTTTGATAAGCCATAATACCAGACAGACTCTGATAAGTAATAAAAAAATTAGGAAAGTCTTCACAGACTTCAAATATAAACCCACTTGCGGGAGAAGGAAGATTTTGATAGTTAGAGAGTGGTGAGAAGGAGCAGTCTAAGTGGAATGAATAGTCAGGACAAAAGCAAGGAGCTGGGTACACATGTGATGTGGCGTGGAACTGATGACTATAACATTATGGTTGGAGGCTGGGAAGAGATGACCAGAGTAAAGCAAAAGGCTAGAAAGTCAGCATGGGGCCAAGTCATGGAGGATCCACAGTGCCAGACCAAGGTGTAGGACTTACTTTTAAAACCAGTGGGGACCTATTAAGGGTTGTTGAGGAAGTATGGGACCTGATATATCCAGGATGTTAGGAAGGCCTCAAAATAGAGGGCTTGAGCTAATGAATGGAATGTGGAGGGCAGGTAGGAAAGATATTACTGAAGTACAATGGTTAGAACTTGAAGATTGGATATAGAAGTGAGAGCTAAGGAGACGCCAAGCCTCCACTTCCTCTGCCTTCGTAGCACGGCACCTGAACTCCATTTGTGTTCCAGGGGTAGATGCTCAACAGGCCCTTGGAAATTCTGCTCTGGATGCCAGACAAGAGGAGTCAGGCCAAGAATGAACAGGAAAACAGGAAGAGAACCACAGTCCTCTCCCTACTACCCACGTAATCCCTTGAGCCCAAGTCCTGTCATCTCAGCTTCTTTATATACCCACACTGTACTTAGTTTTTGTGGAACAAAGAGCAGGTGAATGTGATTCATAATTACTATTTTCTGTTCCAGGAGCATTATTCCCTTTGTACTCCAAGACATATGGCAACTTTCAACTAAACACTTTTTAATGGTTTGATGGATCGTGTCGTTGGTATCAGGGACTACAAATAATTTAGTAAGCTTCTGTGAATTTTTGAACTTCCTTAATAGTATTAGTTCACTTAATATATTTGTTTTAAAAAAAATAAGTTTCCCAATTTCATCATTATAAAGGCGTAAGAACACTGACACATTATGTTGAATTTTCCCAAGTCAAGACCATCAGACAAATAGAAAGTTTCTGATGATTTCTTCAAGACCATAAAGTGAATCAATGGACAAATTTGAGATAAAATCTCAAGTTCGCCACACCTTGTTCTGTATCCGGGTTAATGAACCATACCATACACATTATTCATCCTCCAAACCTTTGTTTATAAGACTGAGATTCCCTCTAGGAAAAAAAAATTGTCATTGACAATAAGCACCCCTTTACTAAATGCCTACAAAAACTTTCAAACATCCTCGAGACAAAAATTCACCTTCCATACTTTAGCTAACTTCTTAGATCACTCAGCAGTTTTTCCATTCCAATTTTATTTAACAGATGCCCGGTTTAGTCTTAATACCTTCACTTCTTGATTAAATTAAACAATGGCCATCAATTCCATTCTAGAAATAATCATTTTTGAAATCAGAGAGAAATATTTCCCCGACATCTTTCAGAGTGTTTGTCATATCTTTTGGCAAGAGATATAGATGAGTGCTTCTTAAACTTTAATGTGCCCGGGAATCTCATTAAAAAGTAAATTCTGCTTTAGTAGGTCTGGGGTGGGCCTGAGACTGCATTTCTAACTAGCTTCCAAGTGCTGCCAATGCTGCTGGTGTATGGACTGCACTTTAAGTTGGAAAGATATAGAAGACAGAACAAATCATGAATTATTTCCACATTCTCCTTAAAGCCTTCCGGGGGGCCACAGAGGTAGATTGCTGTGGGGGAAAAGGACAAGTGCTTTATAATTAGACAGTTTCAAGTTCCAATCTCAGTTTCTCTATTTGCTAGCTTCTGGGTCTCAATTTCAATTTTTGGAATTAAGTAAGACAATGCACTCAAAGAGTATAGTGCAGTGTCTGACACAGAGAAATTGTTGAATGAATGGTAGCTAGCAATGTTGCTTTTTGAAAATAACAGCAACAGGAAGGTAAGCCGTCATTTTTCTTTAAAGTTGCAACATGTGCTGTCAAAACCCTGAGCCCCAAAAGAAAGCAACTTAAATATTGCAGGGGAGAGGGTAGAATCTGGTAGGAACCATCACAGTTTATGCACCATCATTCTTCTCACCAATGGCCACGCTGGACATGTTCCACACTGGTGCGATCTGGGGAGAAACGTAAACGACATTTCCAGCCATCCTTACTTTCTGCCTAGTCCCTCCACCTTCACCCTACCCAATGAAGATGAACTTTTCACCAAGTCACAGAATTGTGTTGTTTTCCCGGAAGAATGTAAGCTCTTTGGAGGCAGGGATTTTTGCTTATTTTTTCCACTGCTACATCACCAGAGCCTCACATCATGCCTGGTACATAGTAGGTGCTCAGTAAATAGTATCTGAATGAATGAGTGCTATTTTGCAGAGGCAGCTGTGATAAAAATGCACAAACATGGAATATGGAATCAGAATCTTTTGTCTCCCACCCTTGCCACTCTCAGCTAGTGTGACTTGCATGTGTGTATGAGTGTGACTTTGAGCAAGTAACTCCTCTTGTTGAGCCTCAGTTTCCCCTTCTGTAGACTGAGAATAATGCATACTCATCCCACAGTAAAATATTGTATATAAAAGTGCCTGACACATGGAGAATGATCAGTTGCTAGAAGCTGAATATTCAATCCTTACCCGTACAATTTGATATTACCATACTTTTATATTACACAAACACTTAAAAATAGATGAAATGCAAAGCTCTTTTGGAATATCTCCAAGTTAGAAAAATAGCCTTTGTTTGCTGGAGATTTAAAGTATGCTTGTATATGTATAGAGACCTAAGAACGCGTATGCATCTGACACTGACAAATGCAGAGCATGTGGAAATGCCAGCCATTCTGTAATAAATCTGCTCTGGAGGAGGAGAGTAACGTTGCCTGGAGATTTTTATCCATTTGAAAATGTTACCATTCACCCAGGGAAAGCCAGAGAATGGCAGTGGGACAGTCGGATTCAAGTGCTCTGACATTTCATCACCGACTGACACCACCGATGAATTTAGAAGCCAGAGAGATGGCCGCATTACTTCATACAGTGTTAAGAAAATGGCATATTTTAAAGAAAGGGGGAGAGCAGTCCAAGTCTCGCTTTCCAATAGTTTTCTTTTGTCACAGATTGTTTCAGAATAAAGATTATGTATGGAAATGTCAGTGGTTAAGAACTTTAGTTGTGAACCCAAAGGCCCACTTTACAATAATAGCTTAATATCCATCAAGTACTTTTTGTGTGCCAAGCATTGAGCTAAGCACTCTACTTGGAAAATCTTGCTGAATTCCCATAAATTCCCTATGAGATATATGACCCTCTGCTTCACAGATGAGCAAACTGAGTTGTGAAGAGGTGAAGTGACTTGCCCAGGTCACACAGCCAGGGAGCAGCAGAGACAGGGCTTTAATCGAGGTCTATGTGATGGCAGAGCCAGCCCTGACATCATTGGAAGGTTAAGAGGTGAGACTGGAGTGGGCAGAGGAAGACAGAAGATGCTGCTTGACTTGGGAACTCTACAGACCTCCGGGCTTCAGAGTCAGACAGCAGGTGCTATCTGGTGCTTAGTAGCTCCCTGATTTTGAGTATGCTACTTAGCATTCCCCGATCTGAAACATGAGGGGTTCAATAGTAATATTAGTAACAACTAACTTTGTGTTATGTATCAAGCACTGACTGTTCAAATATTTGATATATAGAATCTCTTATAGAACTCAAAACAACTCTGATAAAGAGGTTAGTATCATTACTCCTATTTTCCAGAGCAGAAACTAATAATGATAGGGCACAGAGCCTAGCATACAGTAAGTGCTCAATAAATTATAGCTATTACCAGCGTGCAGTACTGCTCACTTTTCGCAAGCTCTCCTTCATCAGGATGACACCTCCATGCCCCACTTTTTCCTGAACCGCCATCTCCTCCTTCCCACTGCGGAAACTGCCTGCCCCAAAATGTCTGAGATAATATTCCACCAATACTCCTTCTAGTGGTGGTCCAATGCCCCCTCCCAAAATCCCTATTTTATTGTTCTATGAAATATTAAAATTCAATTCCTTAACATTTAAGCTCTAAAAGAAAGATTTAACCAATCAGAATAAAATATACATGCTGAGTGTAAAATAAGCACAGTCATAATAACTGATTTGAGGACACTGAAAGCATTCAAAGAAAGTTGCATGGACTACTACTACTAATGTTAATAGGAACAGTTACTGAGAGCTAGCAACATGCCAGACACCATAATTAGTCTGACTTTTTAAAATCGCCACACTCAATTTTGAATTAGATAACAGTATTGTCCCTACTTTATAGTGTGGAAAGTGAGACGGAGAGTATAAGCAACTTGCTCAAGGTCGTAGTGTCGGAGACTGGCACTCTGACTCCAGAGATGGGGCTCCCGGCATTTGTGCTCGAGAAGCCCTGACTCAACCAAGACATCTGGGTTCCAAGCCTGTTTTCGCCGCTGGACTTCCCCATCTGTAAAATACGAGGGTACAATGAATGATCCTTGAGAATCATAGATCTTTAGAGAAGTGGATTCTCTTATTTAATCCTCTCTACCTACAAGGTTAAGATTACGACCTCCAATTTTACAGATATGGAAATGAAGGGACAGTGCCCCAAGGTGGAATAAGGCAGAGAATTGTTTTCTCTGATCTCATACTCACGGCCTCTCCAGGTTCAGGATCACAGCCATCTGTGATTCCAGTCATCATTCTTTATCTACCCCATCCATTTCTGAAATCAATTTGAATTATGGATGGAATCTGGATTCTATTTTGGAATCATTTTTTGTGATTCCAGTCAGTCTTCTTTATCTAACCCATCCATTTCTCTCCTTCTCTATTTCTGAATACACATTAATGAAAACTGAAATCAAAATGTATATATTTTTCTGAAATAGCTAGATTTTATTCATTAGTTTCTAACTCGAGAAATCTATACAGAAACTGAATGTTTTCGGACCAGCTTTCAGAATAATTCATAGGTCAAGGAAAATATATATATAAATGTATATTTTAAATATATTACAAAGTGTGAACGATGGTCCTAGCATTACATTGTCTAGATAACATTAGAGGTTTGGGAATGGTTTTCTTAGAAACTCAGCTCTTTTAAGAGCATTAACGTAAATACACAAAGAGACAAGCAATCTCAAATTCCAAATTCTATATCAAGAGAATACCAAACTATGGGTAAACACATCAAGATAAATAATATGTGAAATTTATTAGGATATATGCTTTTATATAAAAACATAAAAATTTGAATCTCCAAATATTTATTTTATTATATGAAAGGTTTCTTCCTTCAGCATTGTCAGTTTAAAAAGCTTCTTAATAGAAATAAATGTTGAATGCCTATGTAAATGAAAATTTAACAAAGAACTCAATCTTAAATCCCAGTGTACTGACACAACTATTTTAATGTTTACACACTCTCTTTCATCCATGGTCTTCATACATGTATGTTTTAAGTATCTACTAACTTAATATTTTATATTCTTAGATTTTTTTTTACTTAAAAAAGCATAAATTTGTATATATTTTTATGGCTTTTATTATTATTATTGGTAATGACTTTACCCAATTCCAGAGACCTATAGACCATAATTTTCTAAATCATTCTCCTCACCATTAGATATTATGGCCCATTTCCCTTTTTCTGCTATTCTAGATCTGTTATTCAATATGGTAGCCACTAGCCACATGTGGCTACTGAGCACTTGAAGTGTGTCTAGTCTGGATCGAGATGTAATTTAAGTACAGTAGCCCCCATCCATGATTTTGCTTCAAAATATTAAATGGAAAATTCCAGAGATAAACAACTCGTAAGTTTGAAATTGAGCACCGTTCTGAGGAGCATGATGAAATCTAGAACTTTCTGCTCTGTCCTGCCCTGGATATGAATCATCCCATTGTCCAGGCTGCGAACGCTACCCCCATCAGTCACTTAGTAGCTGTCTTGGGTATCAGATCAACTGTTATGGTATCGCAGCACTTGTGTTCACGTAACCTTTATTTTACTTAATAAATGCCCCAAAGCGCAAAAGTAGTGATGCTGGCAATTTTGATATGCCAAAAAGTAGTCATAAAGTGCTACCTATAAGTGAAAAAGTGAAAGTTCTTGGCTTAATAAGGTATTTTATCATCTCGCATCATCACAAGAAGAGCAAGTAAAGTGCAATAAGATATTTTGAGAGAGAGACCACATTTACATAACTTTTATTATAATATCTTGTTATAATTGTTCTATTTTATTAGTGATATTATTGCTAATCTCTTGCTGTGCCTACTTTAGAAATTAAACTGTGCCATAGGTATTGTATGTATAGGGAAAAAACATAGTATATATAGGATTTGGTACTATCCCCAGTTTCAGCATCCACTGGGGATCTTGGAATATATCCTTCATGGATAAAGAGCAGCCATTGTATAAAATATGCACTAGATTTAAAATGATTAAGAAATAATCAATGTAAGTGTTTATATTGATTATTGATGATGAAATTATAATATTTCAATATATTGGGTTAAATGATAAAAATTATAAAATTAATTTCACATATTTCTTTTTATCTCTTAATATAGTTTCTAGAACATTTTAAATTACACGTGTGATTTGAACTATATTTCTATTAGACAAGGCTGGTCTAGATAACAATTTGGTGAACAATTGTTACATATAGATTTCTGCTTCTGTTAAATTATTTCTTCAATCTACATTTCAGTGAGTGAACCCACTAGAACAAAAAAGTATATTTTTATGGCTCTTGTTACCTGTTACTGTATTGCTTTTCAAAAGAGTTGTACCAGTTTATAAAGACACAAGCACTGGGTCTCTCAAGACCTTTACTAGCTCTAAACATTCTACTTTTAAGTACTTTTATTTTTGTTAATTTCCTAAGTAAGATGTTAAAGCCAGACTTTAAATCCTAGCTATCCCCTAACTAGTTGTCTGAATTGAGCAAGTTTCTAAACCTCACAGGGCCTCAGTTTTTTCACCTATGAAAGGGAAATAGTACCACCTCCTAAGGTGGTTTTTGGAGTTAAGTGAATGTGCATATATGTTAAGCACTTAGCAAATATTAAGAACTATAAAACTATTATATGTTACTATGATGATAAAGATTATTTTAAACTATAATTCTTTGATTACTACTCAGAAAAAATGTTCCCTAGGATAAGAGTTTAATATTTGTATTTTGTTCTTTATAAATTTTTTCTTCACATACTTAGGTCACTGGTCTGTTGAGATCTTGAGTTTTTTTCTTTTAAAATGTGAGTTACTCTGTCATCTTTGGTACAAATATTTTCCCAATTTGTCTACCTTTTAATTTCATGTCAGTGTTTTACATTTTAAATGTTTCACACTCAATATAGTCTATAATTTTTTCAAATTTAATTCCTCCTTTACTTCAAAGCTATGAAAGTTATCTTTCAGCAAGTGACACCCACATATTTTAATCTGTTGGCTCATCTACAATTTGAGATTGGTTAATTTGTTTAGCTGAGGATGGATTTTGCTAAAGTTTTAGGCTTTCACATGGCAGAGGACAAAACAGAAACTCTTCTATTTCTTATTCTATACAGTGCATGAAGACCTTAGGAGTATTCTCAGGGATGTTACAGTAAGTTTATTTGAAACAATGGAGTCCTATGAAGACAAAATTGTTCACATCTATAATCGAATCAAATGGATCTGGTCTCAGCCCATGCTCCATGGACAAGTGCCTATCGGTAAAACCAGGCAGTGCTGGTTTAAAATCCTCAGTACTTACTAGATGTGGGATTGGAGACAAATCACTTAACCATCTGGAAGCCTCATTTTGTTCAACTGGAGATTAAATGCATATGAAAATACTTAGCATAGAGCAGCCAAAAATCAAACTCAGCTTTTAAATTCTTTATTTTAATGCAATATTCAAGATTATCTCATTTTTTTTAGTGACTCAGAAAAGGGAGTGGTTCTATATTAAATTTTTCCTTGTTAATCACATTTGGCTAGATATACCAGAAATTAGCTACTCCACAAAAGATGCTTAGAATATGTCTGCTGTCTGTTTAGAACAAAGAGACGACTTTCATTCTGTCCACTCCTTATATTAGGCTTTCATACACAGTTGCTCCTTAAAACAAACCTATGAGGTAGACAGAGCAGTTTATTATTTTCTTTTCTTCTCTTGGAAAAGAAAACTGAGGTCCAGGAAGGTTTAGTGACTTCCCCAGCATCACACAGCAGTGCCTCTGACAAAGCAAAAGCAGTCTCCTAGTCATATGCACTTTCCAACTGCAAGTTGCTCCCTCTAGGTATACAAATAGTTGAACTGGGTAATTTCTGATCCCTTCCATACCAGTTAACATAGTTACTAAGATCACAGGCTCTGGATTTCAAGGCACGTAGCTAGGCGCAAATCTCAGCTCTACTGCTTATCAGCTGTATGATCTTATACCGGTCAATTAACCTCTCTCGATCTCAGTTTTCTCATCTGTAGTGTGGAGCTAATAATTTTATCAAATTTATTAGGTTTCAAGGAGAATGAAAAGAAATGGTGCAAGTAAAAACACTTAGCACAGACATCTGACAGGTAATGACTGCGCAAAGCTAATCAGCTAAAGATGGAAAAACTAAACAATGTCTAGAAATAGTTGGGTTTAGAGGTCTGGGCTCAAATCTGATTTAGGGCATCTAAGTCCTCAGTCCATTAACTAGTGCATAATATCGTGGGGGCCTCTGAAGCCTTCTCAGTGCTGTGTCTTTTGGCCCACTTTGTCATTTCAGGCACACAGAGCCATCCAAGCCAACTCCTTGGGCAAATGTCACAGTCCTTACCTGACCCCACAAGAAACAGTATGATTGGATATAACATGAGAGATGACAGTAACTTCCTAGAGACATGCAGTGTTTAGTGTTAGTTTATCTAGCACTCCTGAGGGGTAGCTGTAAGACACTCAAACTTGACTCTAGTATACTGTTTCACTGATACATGTAGCAATTGCGGTGTCCTGATCCTCTACAGCCACTTTCAAGGTTGCTTTTGCCTCTTTTGCCTTGGTGTAACCAACGAGCCTTTCTCATCGACCCTCTCTCATCGACCCTCTTTCACTGAGTTGTAATTCTTCGTAACCCAAATGTGTCAGGCCTTCTGGGGTGCCGCTGCACTCATCACCTACCTTGAGCCCAGACTTCACATCCCGAAAAAAAGATGCCAACTCCAGCAGCAAATAAAATGAAGGGGACTCCACTAGGGACCTTGTGAAAAGGCGAAGAGAAGGTTACATCATTCATACACAATACAGAAAAGTAGATCAAAATTTCAGTTTTAAAAAAATCGTGGTTTTTTTGTTTTGTTTTGTTTTGTTTTTGCCAAAGCCCTTTCCCCTGGCGCTAACAGCCTAATCTTCTCTGCTTCCTTTCCCACAGACTACCTGTTCCTTTTTGGTGTTCCCAGCAATTTGGCTATAGCCGTTTCTTTGACTTTCCCACAAAAACTTGAGAGCTAGTCCCAGCTCCCTTAAAAAGCATTTCAATCACCACATCTATTCCCCCCAGTCATGCCTCTGATATCAAAGTCCCATTCTTGAGCATCTCATCAAAGAATCTACCCAACAGACCCAGAGCCCTCTACAGGCACTCATGCAGATGCTACTAAGATAGTATTCTCTCTATAATGATTCTCTTGATCTTCATGTTACTTCGAGCTTGCTTGACTGTGAGTTCCTTAATAAGAGCCAACATTTATCTCATGTTCACTATGCCAAGCATTGCTTTCAGTGCTAGACAAGAATTTTTTTCAAACTTTTATAATAATTAAGAACTATCATTACCCTGGGCTTACAGATGAAACCCCAAGATATAGTAAAGTAGCTGTCCACAATCACATAGCTAGTGGCAGACCTGGCATTGAAAACCAGGCAAGCTGGCTCCAAGGCCCACACTCTTAAGCAATAATGCCATGAAGGAAATGGCCGGATGGTTTTCAAGACCCAAATCCCAGCCCCTTGAACAAGGAAGTTCTTTGTAACAAAGGGGTGTTGACTATTTGATGAGGAGCTAGATTTGATTGGTCTTATTTCCTTTTTTCTATTTCGAAATACTTATTTCCCTCCCTTCCATTTCACCATTCACTTTAACTTTAAAAAAAAATTATATAGAGAGTTGTCCGTCATGTTTTGGGTAATGTGCATGACAGTGGAGAAACAAGGAAATATATGGTACACTCATTGCCCTTGTATGTAAAGGTCATAGCAAGTGAAAAGGACACACCAGCTAATAAAATATCATATGATATTGTAAATGTCACAATACAGACATTAGTATACAGAGGTGACCCTGCAGGTGAGGGAGTGGTTAGCTCTCTGGAGGGAGAGCAAGAGAACAGTGACTGTGCTGGATTTTGAAGGAATTGGGGATGGAAAAGAAAATCACTCTAAGCATCATTCCTTAGTTCTGTCCAACAGAATAATAAAGCTGGAGTAAAAGCAGGAGACCTGTCAGAAAGTGGAGCTCAGGGAGTGGAGGGTGGGGGCACTTAGCTAAGAGTTTCTTTGTTTCCCAGCTAGGTGCCCAACACTCCCTCTGAGGGAGACTGGGAGTCAGAGAAGGACCTCAGTAGAGAGGGCTCAGGGTCCTTTTCTCCCTCTGGGAAGAACACTCTGAAGACATCGTGGAGAATGGATGGAGAGTATTAATGGCATAGGAAGCTCTTAGAATGGTCCATAAGAGGAAGAGACAATGGTGTGAATTTGGGAGGGAGAAGCAAATGTTTGAGGGTATCTTAATGAAATGTGGAAGTTTTAACCACATAGATTCCACTCTTCTAGTGTTGGTGATAGCATCATTGTTTAACCTCATTAATATAGTTTTTCTCGGTTAAATCTCTTAAAACTCTTGACTTGAGGCAAGACTCCTGATTTATCAAACTGAGGAATCCCCTTTACTTCTGGGTATATTTCAAGCTTCATCAGGAGTAAGAAGCCAGCATTATCCATCAGCTAGTTCTTTCCATTTATCTTTCTCTGACCCCTTTCTCACAGAGACAGTTAAGGCTCTCTGATCTCAGATTCACAATTATTTGCTGAACTTTTAGAAAATACAGCTTGACAACTTGTGGCACAGTGCAGTAACCTTCAAGCAGGACTGTCTTCACTGGGCCATATTTACCTGCTCAGCTAATTACCTTCCACAAAGGCCAGGGATACATCAAACTAAACTGACCAGTGGGAAGCCTCAGCAATGTGTGGGTGCTGGGAAGGGGTGACATCACTGTTTCTTCAAATTCTGATCATATAAAACCACATAGATGGGAGAGTGAACAATTTTATCCCAACATTCATGCAACCCACTTATGGGTTGATACCTAATAAATGAAATTAAGAGCAAGAATGAGATAGCTTGTTATGTGGCCAAATGAATTTGCTTAAATTGTGTCCCTTCAACCTGATCTCTTCATATTGGGGAAACTGAGACAACTAAGTCAGTTCATTATCCAGTCTTCTTAGAGAGAGGTCCAGATGTCAGAATCACAGGCTACTGCCCCAGAATCTGATATCCGGTAATGAGAAGGTAAACCCCTGAAACTGAAATATTCAACATTTACAGATTGATACTAGCCAAACAACCCATTCTCAGAGCCTTTTGTCTGCCTCCAGTCTCCTTCTAGATCAATCCATTGGTATTAGCATTCTAAAATAGAAATCTGATTGAAACTCTGCCCTGCTGGAAACAACTCCCCCTCACCTATGCAGTAAAGGAGCAAAAAACATGCTATAACTGTGCTAGGAGTTTATACTTCATCTTGTTTCACCCTAACAACATCCCCGTGAGGTGGATGTTAGGTCCCCATCTTATAAACGTGGATGCTGAGACTGAGAGGGGTAAAGTAACTTGTCCTCGACACCTAGCCAATAAGTAACAGAACTTGGATTCAGGACCAGGCTTGACTCGTGCCAACCCCACAGTGTTTGTCCTCATACTACATGGCCAGAAACCCTTTCCATTATAGCATGCTGTCCAGAAGCCTTTGTAGGGCTAGCGGCCTTTTATGAGCTGACTCCAGCCCACATGTCCATCCTCATCTCTGTTACTTCATGTGTTGTCTCTCCCTGAGCTCTTGTCACAAGCAGCTATGAAGCATTTCAGGAGTGGCCATGTTCTCCCAGGTCACAGAACTTTTCCAGTGCTGCTGTTCTTTGTTGTCTGTATACCTTCCTCATTTCTCCACCTGGCAAACTCCTATTCATCCTTCAAGGTCCAGCTCAAATATCTCCTCCCTGTGAAAGTTTCTCTGATCACTCTCCCTTGATTAGGCAGTCGGTGGCCCCCTGCGCTGTGTGTCCATTGCCCTTTGTATTCACCTCTATCATTCTAAGCAGCAATCCCATCTCTTCCTGTCTGATATCCCTTTGGCCATGATTCCATGTTTAAGAATCCACTGCAGGCAGAATCTGTGTGCTGCCAGCCCTCCGGCTAGCAGATGTCACCTCTCTGTGGAAAACACTCACACAGTGTTCCCTACAATGAAATCAGGCAATTGTTTCAAAACTAAATCCTTTCCGGGTGGAATTAACCATCAAGTGAGCTGTGGTTCTATTCGCGGTGCAATATGGAGTGCGTGGTGACTTTTCTGGTTTTGCACAAGGCACTACATTCATTTTTTTTTTTTTTAAATTATGACTAAGTGGCAACTATGAAACGAATGGGCTACGGAACCTTGACATTAAAGTAGCCTTACACAGTCCCTGCTCCTCCCACTCGTATTCTATGAATAGTAGACTATGCAGAGAGCAGGACATATGAATCAAAAGTGACACAACCTCACTGGGGAAGCAGAAACTTAGGATTATGGAATAGTTGGATGAGGGGCTGTGATCCACACACATCATTTATTCTCTGCTGATCTTGTTCTTTTGGCTAGAGTATTGTATTGTCATCTGCACACCTGATTGAGCTGATCATGAAGATAACAACTATGATTACTAACATAATAATAAACACTATTATTAATTGCTTATTATATTCCAGGCAATTTTCATATCCTTTGTCATACCACCCTCACCACAGGCCTGCAAATGTATGGCTTTGTGGTTAAAAACAGGTTCTGGAGCCAGACAGATGTGGGTTTAAATCCTGACTCTTCACTTCCTGGCTGTGTGACCCTAAGCTACATAATCCTCATGTATGTAAAAGTGAAGGTAATAAAAATGTGCTTCTTTGAGTTGTTCTGAGAACTACATTCAATCATAGTACAAAAGAGCTATTTAGCATCTTACTATCTCTATTATGCAGGATGAAGAATCTGAGGCTCAGAGAGGTTAAGTAGCATACCCGTGGCTACACAGCTAATAGGTAGTAAAGCTGGAACTTGAGCCCAGACTTGTCTCTTTCAAATGCAGCACAGCATTACTGCACAGTGGTTAAGAGCACAACTGCCTGAGTTCAAATTCTGGCTCTCCTACTCACTGAGATTTGTGATCTTAAGTAAGTTACTTATCCTCTTTTCTGTGTCTCAGTCTCCCCATTAGAAAAATGGTTGTGATGGATTTGTTTTGATAATTAAATGTGTTGGCATATGTACCACTCTTAAGATAGTGACTGAAAGACAGTAAATACTTATGTAAGTGTTTTCTATTATAATGACTTTCTTATTTTTCCAAACATTAAGTCTGGTTGGACTCCTGTTGCAATAGTCAGGGTGAGTGATGGTCGAAATTTGGGCAGTTCCTCTGGACAGTTCAGTTCTTCCTGTTTTTCAAAGACATTTCTCAGGTCCCTAAATCTTCTGCAGGATAAACACCCCATTTCTTCAACCACCCCTAATGACACTGTTATAAACACGGTTCCCTTCACTGCATGCTCTGGATTCTTCATCCCCTAGAGCAGGGTTTCTCAAGCTTGACACAAATGACTTTAGTCTGGATAATTTTTTGTTGGGGGTGGGGAGGGGCGGGGCTGGCCTGTGCGGTGTAGGATGTTTGGCAGAATCCCTGGATTCTACCCACTAGATGTCAGTAGCATCCCCTCACAGTGTGACAGCCAAAAATATCTCCAGAGATTGCTAAATGTCCCTTGAAGGTCAAAATCACTCCCAATTGTGAGCTGCTAGTAAGTATAGAGTGTGGCCCTCAACACTGACAAAATTCTCGGAATGTAGTCTGGGAGCTGGATGTGGAACACTGACCATCTTTTAAGGCAGCTGCAGATTACTTCAGTTCCTTGCTAGTTAAGTGGCTCCTTCTCACATTAAACTTGCTGACTGTTAAAACCCCTAAGTATTTTTCACAGCTGCTGCTGCCTATGCAGGTGGATTTTTTGGCCTTAAGTGCATCTCTTCCCCAGAAATGTGTTAGAGACTGCTCAATGGCTCAGCCTGTATATGATTACCAGGATAATCCTCTCTAAAATACACCTTCCCTAGGCTCAGAAGTGGCCATCATCTTCTATTCTTCATTCCCACTCATCTGCAAGGCCTTCAAATGCCACAGCCTTAGGAAGTTCACCCATTCCACCTCACTAACACTCTTCTCTTCCAGCTCTGTCTTACTGTGCTTTGTTTGCATCCTATGAGCTGTTTCTCCCAAAAGATTGTCAGCTCTCTCAGAACAAGGGCTTACTCGGGGAATCCTACAGTTTCATTTGTCTGCTCAGTGCAAAATCAGACGTGGTGAATATTCCTCGAGTAAAGTTATGCCCTGATCTGCTCATAAACCCTTCAACATCTCCTCAGATCCTAGCACATCAACACTCAACAATTCCCTTTGGCATTCAACACCTTCCACACACTGTCTTCATCTACTTATCCAATTAGTCTCCAGATACATTCTTCGATTTAGTCAGCTCCCTGCTTCTGCTCAGGAACAAGTCTGTCTTATAGCCCACAAATACCTACTTCCTTAACCTGAAACACCAGTCTCATTTTCAAATCCTATTTATCTTATTGGGCATAGCTCAGCTCATATTTAGTTGTTTCAAATCCATTTTGGAATGAGACAAAAAATGAAACATAGACCTTATTTTCATAGCAGAGCCTTTGATTTGTCCTCAAATGGAGTGATTGATATAGGCTAACCAATCAGACAAATGTGGGTTCAAGTCTCACCTCTGTAGATTTTATAATACTGTGACTTCGAGAAAATTACTTTACCTTACTGCCTCAGTTTCCTCATCTGTAGTATCATATAAAGTGCCTGTAGTACAAGGTAGTTGAGAAGAGTGAGATAATGCACAAAAAGCATTTATCCTGGAGCCCAGCATGTGGTAAGCACTCCAGAAACATCAGTTGCTATCAGCTCCTCCCTGACCAGTCCACCTCCTACAGTTCTCCATTCTGAATTCCTACAGTCCATACATATTACCTAATATATGCTCCCTATATATGCTGTCTTATGTCATTCACTTGCATGAGTTTAGGACTTGATTGTGCCTCTCTGAATAGACTGCTTAACTACTCTGTAGCCAGCAATTCATTCATTTGATAAATATCTGGAATGTACTCACCAGGCACATTGGCTAGGCAGTGTGAATAGGAAGTGCAGAGATCACTTGGACCCTGACCTCTAGGAATTTACAAGTTAATAAGGAAGATAAGAAGTGTACAATAAAGAGTTATAACTTCATAGAGAATGAGTAGTGTTACTGGAAATACATAAGAGTACAAAGGCTAGAAGAATCCCTCTTGCCTGGAGTGAAAAGGAAAGAGTCAGGAAATCTGGGTCTTTCAGAGAAGGGGGATGGCAAGAGAATGCTTTATGGGGAGATGGAGCAGATTGGGTAAAAGCTTGGAGGGGGATGGCAAGAAGCTTATATGAGTAACTGAGCAGTTCAGTGTGACTTTAGCTTGGGGCATGTAAAAGGCAACAGTGGGAGATATGATTGGAAGGCAGGAGAGGACTTGAATATAAGGCTAAAATAGTTATATTTTATTTATATAGGATAGGGAACAACTGAAGGCTTGAACAAGGCACTAGCTTCCTCAAATTTGTGCAACCGGAAGATAAATCCAGAAAAATGCAGCAAGATTATTTATGAGACCACAATAATAAATAACTCAGGTATGAGATGAAAGGGATCAATTTAGGGCAGTAGCTGTGAGGATGGATAAGGGTGATGGATATGGGCCAAACCTTGAGAATGTGGAGAAGACATGGATTGCTGTGTGGTCTTCACTTCATCCTCTACAGGCTATTATATTCTTCATACAGCAGCCAGAGGGACCCTTCGATCTTTATATATAAGATCATGTCACTTTTGACCAAAACCCTCTGAAAGTTTTTCATCTGACTTAGAATTAGATTTTAACCCCCTGTCCATACCTTGCAGTATAGTCTGTAATTGCTGCTTCTCTGGCCTCATCCCTTTATGTTCAACCTGTCACTTGATGCATTCCAGCTGACCTTTTTGCTGCTCCTTTGGGCCTTGGCATTTGCTGTTCCCTCTGCCCCAAATAGCCACAAGGAGGATCACTCCCTGTTATTCTGCCCACTACTTAAACCTACATTCTCAAAGAGACCTTCTCTGATAAAAGTAGGCAGCATCCTACCCCATTACTTTTTATCTGCTTTATTTTTATTTACAGCCCTTATCATTTACTAACTGAGGTTATAATATACATTGATGTCTTTACTGTTAATCATCCCTGTTAGAATGCAAGTTCTACCAGTTTTGGTCCCTGCCGTATCCTCAGAATAAATGAGTACATAAAGAGGAGAAGTTGAAGAGACATCAACCTTTCCATTCCGGGAAAATGGGAAGCCAGTAGAGCTGTCATTGACCAAGATGGGAAATACAGGAGAAGAAAGGATTTTGAAAAGGAGGAAGAGGTCAGTTTCCAACATTTATGTCTGTATACTAGCAAGAGATCCCAGTAGATAATCCTAGTAGGTAACTGGGGAAAGAACTGGGATTCAGGGAAGTATTAAGATTCAGGAATCAACTATTAGATTGGATGGGCAAGAGAAGTGCTTAGCACCATAGACTCATCCAAGAGGCACATCCAAAATGAGGAAACAGACAAGGGGAGAGAGGGTTTCAACAACTGCCCATTGCTCTTGGGAGTAAATCCCAGGACCCTTGTTCAGGCACCCATAAGACCTAGACTGATCTGCCCTTTGTTCGTGGCTCCAACCTCATCTCCCCACCACCTTGTTCCCTACACTCCACCTCCTTTTGGTTTCTTGAACTTGCCAAGCTCCATCTCACCTCAGAGCCTTCCCAGTTTTTCTTCATTTTCCTGGAAGTTACCCCTCCAATCTCTCCACCGCTCATCCAGCTAACACTCATCTTGCAGATCTCAGCTTAAATATTACTTCTTCAGTTGTCCTTCTTTGCCCCCTCCCACTCTTCCTCCCTGTTATCTGCTTTTGTAATGTTCTGTAAATATGTAAATACATACACATATACACACACAGCAAGTAGCTCATATAGAATATATATATGACCGTTTGCCTGATGTCTGTCCTCTTAAACCATACACTTCAGGGGCCAGTGGGCTGGTGATGATGCCTGTGGTGTTCACCACTATATCCCCAGCACCTAGCACAGTTGTAGATAACAGATGCTCAATAAAAACATGTTAAATAAATGAACCGAAGGAGTAGCAAGAGATGTAGGAGGAGAACCAAAAACGTACAGTGACATGAGGTCAAAGTAGATTTTTTCAGGCAGAAGCAGGCCATTGGCACTGTCTAGTGCAGCAGCTGAGTGTGGCGGACTGAAGACCAAGGAAAACCAAGAATCCGAGGGCCTAGATTATTGTGGCTTTAGGAACTTAATTTAAATACAGCGATAAGGGAGTGAGAAGAGGCAGTAAGGTCTGACAGCAAAGGGAACAGGACAGAGTGGGTGGGAGAGAAATAGAAACGGCTAGTGAAGGCTGCTCTTTCAAGAGATTTGGCAGCAAAATCAAGAAGAGGGAGGATGGAGGCTGAAACCGTTAGAGTCATAAAAAGGAATTCTTGGAGTAAAGGAAAATTTCACATTTTTATAAGTCAAGAGAAAATATTTAGTCAAATGGAAAATAAAATATTTATAAACAAGTAGGAGATACTTGATGGGGCAAAGCACCTGAAGAGAGAAGAACAGGATTAGGGATTCGAGTGGAGAAGTTAGAGGTGGAAATGACAGGAAGAAAACTCAGAAATTCTAGGCAGATGCCTCATGCCACATGTGAATTGGGCCATTTAATCCTCTCTACAAATCTCTTTGAGTCAGGTACTGTTATCACTCTCCTTATGGGTGAAGAAAGCAAGGCTTGAAACCTTAAATAAATTGTTCCAAGACACAAAACTACTTGATACCTAAGCTGGAATTCAAGTCCAAGGTTGTCAGTTTCCAAAGCCAGTTTTGTTCTGTTGTACTTTATAAGCACCCTAAAGGATGAGGGGAAGAGATTTATCCCTCTGATGGGAGATAAAGGGATGTGGTGGAGGGCAGGGAAGTTGAGAAAGCTTGAGTGAGATTGTCTGTCCTCCACAGGAGGGCGCAAAGTCGTCTTTGGGAAGTGGAATTTGGCTCTAGGAGATTGAAAGGTTTAGAAGAGATGCTACAAAGTGGAGGAGGAAGTGAGTTGGAGGCAATAAGAGAGTGTCCTTCTGAAGCTGAGCCAGACGAATTTGTAACAGATCCAAGCAGCCCGGTTTCCTGAACATTTCCCACAATGGGGAGAAGTGGGACAATAGAAAGGGTTTGTTCGGGCCTGGAAACTGGCAAGGTGGGGCAGGGAGCCTGCAGCAGACAGAGAAGACAACCAGACAAGAAAGGAGCATCTTTGTGACAACTAAATCAGGAGTCAGAACTGGGCTGACGTAAGAGACATTAGGAGAGGAAGGACATTTGATTGTGATAATGGAGGTTTTGAGGCTTGAGCATTGAAAAGGTCTTCAGTACAAGAGCGTGAGTCCTTAAGGGAGACAGTGGTGGTTGGAGAGGTGAACGCTGTGAACCTGGCTCTAAAATTCTTAACGGGGGGCCCACCCAGGAATCAGTTGAGTCAAAGCATGGAGAGAGCACTAAATGGATAGAGTGGACTCCAGAGAAGAAAGTCCACTGCAGACCAATGATAGATTATGGTCCATGAGCCAGTGGGGAAGGCATATGCTTACTACTCCTTCAAGAAGAGAGAGAACAGTCTACGACCATGCCACCCTGAACGTGCCCGATCTCGTCTGATCTTGGAAGCTAAGCAAGGTCGGGTCTGGTTAGTACTTGGATGGGAGACCACCTAGGAATACCAGGTGCTGTAGGCATTTTAAAAGAAGGTGAAGGAGAAGGAGAAGGAGAAGAAAGAAAGAAGAGGAGAACTCTCTGAAGGGAGCAATGCTTTAACAAAGCAGCCAGATTACTTTGAGACAATGGCAGTAGTGCTTGAGGAGATCACTGACCTCCCATAGGAGCTTATTCCCAGTGAAAGAAAAGCATCTCTTTGCACTTAGGAGGAAGGTCAAGGTTGAATTCATAGAGGAGTGAAATAATGGAGGAAGAGTAGTATCTGAGTTTGTATGTAGAATGCTGAGTTGAAATAATGAGAATTAATTACTCCGAAAATAATTGCTGAGGACCCATGCACTAGAGTTGGAATACAAACAAGACAGCATTAACAACCTCAAGGAGCACCATTTAACAAAGAAAATAGATTCATAGCTTTGTGGAAAATAGATTCATAGAGTGTGGTCAGCTGACTCAGGTTCAAATCACAGCTGTGCCACTTTGGAGTGACAAGTTTTTTAAACTCTCTAAGCCTCAGTTTCATCATCATTAAACAGGAATAATGATAGGACCCACCACCGCAACTTGATATGAAGATTAAATGAGATAAGACGTGAAGATTACTTAACACAGTGCCTAGAACACAGTTCTCATTAATGCTAGTTATTAGTATTAATTAGAAAGTGAAAGAAGAAGTGCTGAAACACAGGCATGACTAGAGTATTTTTATTACTGGGAGAAATCAGAAAAATGTTTGATCATTTTAGGGTAAGGCGGTTCTTCAAACAAAACAAACTCAAAAGCCATAAAGTAAATGATAGTCATTCTTACTAACATAAAAATGTGAAGCTTTAAAAAATGTACACCTTCTATATAACACGAAATATTGTAACGTTACAAAGCAAGCTAAAGTTTTGGGAAAATATGTTGAACCTCTATAGCAAAAAAAATTTTACATGCATACTGTTTTAAAAAGAGAATAATTGTTACCAGGGGTGGGAGGAGGGTCCAAGGAGAGGGGGATAGAGAGTTATTGTTTAACGGGTTAAGAGTTTCAGTTTTGCAAGATGAATAGAGTTCTGAAGATGGATGGTGGTGATGGTAGCACAGCAATATAAATGTGCTTAATACCATTGAACTGAACACTTAAAATGATTAAGATGATAAGTTTTATGTTATGTGTATTTTAGCACAATGTTTTTGAAAAAGCCATTACAAATGAGTAAAAAATGAAATTGAACAATCTGCTTTAAAAAAAGTGAGCAATGGATATAAACAATAGCTTACAGAAGAAGAACACAAGTGGAGATTAAATATGAAGAAACAGTTATCTTTAACTTCAACTATTGAATACAAGAAGTTTTTGACCAATTAGATCATAAAGATGAAATACAGTGACAATATCCAGTCATGGTTGTGAAGATTTAGACATTCTAGCCCACGATGGATGGGGCTGTAACCAGGCACTGCCTTTTTGGAAGACAATCAGACTATAGATGTCAAAATATAAAGTGGGATGCCATTTGATGCAACAACAATTCCACACTTAGGAATGTATCCCACAGAAATAGCCACTCGAATATATAAGAAGATTTATCTCAGTATTGCTTGTAATTTTAAAAAAATAAGAACTACTTAAGTAGCCATCAAGAAATTGATTTTTAAATGATAGTACACGCACACAATGGACAAATAATCAGCATTCGAAAAATCAAGGTTGCTCTCGCTATTCTAATGTGAAACGAAAAATGAGAGCTAGTAATTGAAAAATGTCACTACATAGTGTTTTTTTATGATCTACTTTTTAATTTCTAAAAGTGTACAATAGTCCCTTTTTTACTGAAAAGAAAGGATTTAATGTATATTTGTAAATGCAGAAAAGAACTCAAGGTACCAAAGGTCACCTGCAACCATGAGAGTGGGAAGGGAGGCTTTCACTTTTAACTTTGTACTACACCTCCATGATGTTTGCTCAAGAATTTCTAGGAGCACTTTCAAAAATTTGTAACAAAAAAAATGAACATGGGAAAATGTGGAAGAAAACCAAAATGTTTTAGGAGGCCAGAAGCGAGAATAACTAACAGTCTGGGGAAAGTGTCACAAAGGAGATGACATATGAAAAGGTGTTGCAAGGTGAACAGGAATGTGCTAAGTAAAGAAAGTGGTGAAAGACTTTGCCAGGATAAGAGAGGTGGGCACCTGGGAAGCAAGCTCAGGGGGAGTGAGACCAGGGAGCTGACCAAGCAGGAAAAGGCACTGAATTGATTAAATCAGCTCCTCCAAGTTCCAAATGAAATGTTGGCTTAAAAGACTACCTTCGTTCACTCATAAGTACTATATGTTGTGGATACAATAATAAATAAATCTCACATGAATCCTCTTTCTTTCAAGTTGCTTTCAGTCCAATGGGATTGGTATACATAAAAGAATTTTTTTTTAAATAATAGAATTTAATAATTGGTAAGGGCTTTGAAGAAAATACCAATGATGCTGAAATGGAGAGTATTGGGAGGTTAGGTCTACAAAGACCCCCCCACCCCCGAGGCAGTTATGTTTAAGCTGAAAGCTGAAGGATGAAGACATTCGCTTTAGGAAGGGTTTGGGTGAAGGGCAAAGGCTTTCTAGATAGAGAAAACAGCATATACAAACCGTGAGGAAAGAGAAAGCTTGTTTAAGAATGAAAGACAGATCAATGTAACTATGTTTCCAAACAACACTATGCATTTGACTTCTCTGGTATCCCTTTATAACACCTAACCCCACTGAGGACCTGCTGTGCCCTGTAAACGTCTGTTTACTAATCAGCTTTTTGTATTACATGGCATTTGAAATTTTTATTATATACTAAATTTTGTACCATAAGCCCCATTCACGCATCATTAGGAATATCTGTCCCTGTGGGCTGTGTGTGTGTGTGTGTGTGTGTGTGTGTGTGTGTGTGTGTGTGTGTGAGAAAGAGAGAGAGAGAGAGAGAGAGAGAGAGAGAGAGAGAATTTGGAGTATAACATAGGTATGCTATCTATCTCTATCTTAAACAATTGAACACAGAAATCGGTGCACCTTGAAACCATTACCCCTTTGAAAGTGAATGCCATAAGAATCGTGGTGCAAGCCGAATGTTACCAAAAGTCAGATTGAAATTGCAAATAGCTGCAAGGAAGGAGCACATTGAGCCTTTCACCTAACTCCATCATTTTCGAGTGTAGATTCTTTTAAACTTCAGGCCATTATCTGAATATCAAAGTGTATAACCGATGTGTAAAATTCTCCTTGATTCAATTAAACATTGTCGGTTTTTCAAGAGCCAAAGATAGAGCAGACCAAATGCCTGTCCTCTGGGAGCTCACAGTCGAAAGGGGAAGAATGGCTTGTTGAACAATCCCACACAGGTAGTAACCATTAGAAGGCAGTATGCCTGTAAGTTCTGCGGAAACACAGATCAGGGAGCAATGAACTCAGTGAAGGGTGGGAACAGGAGCCCGCCTGCACCAAGGGGTGATATTTGGGGCAGGAGGTCATCAGTAGGGGGATGGCATTCCAGGTAGGAGATGCGGCATGAATGAAGAAAGCAGAGCTGATAGTTCACAGAGTTTTCAGGAAATAACTATGAGGCAAGTGTGGTGAGAAGGTCAGGGAGTGGCTGGTGATGAAGCTGAGAGTTAGGCAGAAAGTCAAGGAGTGAAGGGCCTTGAATGGCCGATGAGAACTTTGGAATTTCTTCTGTAGGTGTGTGTAGGGAGGGTTCCCTCAAAAGTTTTAGGAGGAGGGAGGTGATCAGAGCAGTGTTTAAGAAGATCACTCTGACAACTGTGTGGAGGACGGACCCCGCCCTCACCCCAGCCTGGCCTTTGTCTTCAGTGGGTTTAATGAGTGATGAAGAAAAACATTAGTCAGTCTTCACTCTTTGAGCATTGTAAGGCAGACCCTGCACACCCACCCTGCCATTTTGCCTAGGGATGAGAGGAATCAGGAAGGTAGGGCGGTGTCCTCACCCCTGCATCCCTGCTCAGGAGAAGCCTGTAGGCCCTCTGCAACCTCAGACAGAGCCGAGACTTGGCTTGAGACTCCTTCCTAGAGGGAGCAAAGAGAAGGCTACCCTCTACGTGCCCAGAAGAGAATCCAGTTCAGAGCTGCGTTATTTCCTAAGCTGAACTTTCTTGATTGCTCTATATTTCGATTCAGGAAAGCCTCTGCCATTTAGGAGCAATTTCTCTGGCTCCAGATCAACAGTGGCAAACATGGACACTGGGAACAGACCCAGAGTCCAGAAATGATTAATATCCTGTGTTGTGAGACGTCAAAACACATAGATAGCCAAAGCTTTTAGAGAGCCAGGCAGTGCAGTGTGATTGCAGTCAGCCTCTCGAGTCATTCGAGGGAAAGATGCTATTATTCTATATCAAGTCAAAGAATTGAATAAAAGATCTAAAAACAAACCTCCTTACGGATGTTCATTCTCAGGAAATGCTCCGAAATGGTTTGCTGAGCTCCAGTTACCATGGGTTCTCCAGGGAAGCTCAGCCATCCCAGGTTTTCAGTCTTCCAGCTCTAGATCAGATCACTTGCTTTGGCCATTTGCAGCTTTGCCTATCCAGACTGTCACAATGTCAATCGCTTTGTTTATTTTATTGTCCGCCTGTTTTGGAAACATTCTCCTAGACTCCTGTCTGACTCATAGGTTAAGGAGCATGAGTAATTCTTCTGGAACTCACTTGGAACAGGAGGGAACCCTTCCCATTTGATTTCCGGTCCTAAAAAAAGACAAGATAGTTCACACAGGATGCTAATTAGTTTTTCTATTCAAGAGTGAGCATGGCCTAGCCCTGTTTGGAAAACTGCCTTTGTACTGTAGGGTTTAGAAATTTGAACACCACAGTTTTTATTCAGAATTATAAAACAACACAAGAATATCGTTTTGTTGTGATTAGTTTTCCTGCTGAAGTTGTAGATTTTGTTACAGAGGAAATCCAAATGATCTCTCTTAATGAGACATGAAAATAAAGAAAAATAAATGACCAGATTTCACCTCTGGATTTTTTCCTTTTTAAAAGTTAATTTTAAAAACACGAAGAGGGCCAAGGGTGATAGGAGAAAATGAATTGCTTTCTCCTGAAAGAGGCAATTTCAAGGAGGCTAGGAGGGGGTATATACATACATACATACATACATACATACATACATACATACATACATACACATATACATATACATATACATATATATATTTTTTTACAGTTTTTGTTTTGCTTTTTTGTTGCCTCTGAATTTTTCTTATTCTGCTGTTGGTGTAGATAACCTCTCATTGTCCTCTTCCTGCTGTTTTTGGCCCATTCTTTGAGTAGTGATGTAAACTCGATGAAGTTCTTTCACCCCAAGTGGGTGTGGCTCCTTTTGGAGCCAGAACAATTTGGCGTCTACTTCCTGTAGCAGAGATGGTAAGAAAGTGGTTCCATATCTCTTTGTTTCTAAACCAGCTTCAGAGAGGACTAGCCCTTCGTAGGACCTGGGTAATCAAGAACTTTTCAGAATTGCCAATATGAAGTATTCCAGCACTGCTGGGGCAAAACCATACTGAAAATCCAAAATCACATCTTAGAGGCAAGATTATGGGGAGGTTTAACTTTCTACTTTGTATAATTTTGTACAACTTGAATTTTCCATCAGTGTGGAAAATATAAGGAGAAAAGAAAACCGATCAAAGCTTGACCATGTTTATTCAGAAATGGTCTCTTTATTCTTTTTTGTTTTAGCAGCTATTTGACTTTGGGCAACTTAGTTGACCTCTTTGTTCACCTGTGAAATGAAGATAATCTTTCCTCCTCATAGTACTGTTACAGCATATAATATATGTAAATACTCATATTAAGTGCACATAGTAACACTTCATAAGCTTTACTATAGTTGTTGTTGATGTTGCTCATTACCAATGCTGAAACAAAGCTACTGAGTGGTGCAGAACCAAATCTCACCCTTTTGATGGAAGGGAGAGTATCAGTCCCAATTAGGACACCCTATCAGGAAGATAAGAAGGTAAATTCACGAGTTTCCCCATTTCTCCAATTCTTCGCCAGAGAGCAGCTAGAAAGATCAATGTCCATTCCATAATTTCTCTAAATGTAAGTTAGATTAGGCCATCCCCCACATAAATCTCTCTGAAGACGTTCACAGTACTTTGAATGAAGTTGGACTCCTTACTTGTCCTCCTGGTCCCACATGATCTGCCCCTGCCCACTGCCCTGGCTCCTCTACTCTCCCACCAATTCATTAAGCTCTGGCCCCCAATAGAGCCTCACCCCACGATCCCAGACTCACTGCCTAAATGTCTCTGCTTAACTGTCACCTCCTCAGAAAGGCCTTTCTTGGCTGCCCCCTTTGTTATTCTCTTCATAGCCCCCTGTTTATTTATTTTATGGTACTTGTCACAAACTATAATTAGTTTATTTGCTTTCCTGTTGGCTTTCTCTTCTAGAGTGTAGGTGCCAGAAAGGCAAAGACAGTACCTGGGCTGGCACATAGTAAGTGCTTAATAAATACTTGTGAAAAAAGAAAGAGGAGAGAGAGGGAAGGGGGAAAAAAGGAGAGAAAAAGAGAGGAAGAGAGGGAGGGAGGGAGAAAAGGAAGGAAGGAAGGAAAGAAGGAAGGAAGGAAGGAAGGAAGGAAGGAAGGAAGGAAGGAAGGAAGGAAGGAAGGAAGGAAGGAAGGAAGGGAAGGAGGGAGGTTGGGAGTGCAGGAGGGAGGAGGGGAGGGATAAAGAGAAAAACTACAAAGGAAGGGAGATGTTAAATACTTGAGTGGGTAAGTTTAAAAGCCCAATGACGAGTGGAATGTGGTACCAATGACAGAAAGAGTAATAGTTTGGAAGGGAGAATAAGGTTAGAGAATAAATCAATGAATTCAGTTCAAATGCATTGCATTCAAAGTGAAGGCAGGACACCCAAGCAAAACATCCAATAAGTAGTTAGGTGCAGTAGTGAAACTCAGGGCTGAAGCTGCCGATTGGAGAGTCATGAAAATGTTATTGAAGCTCTCAGAATGAAAGAAATCTTAAAGGGTAAGGAAGGAAAAGAGAAGCCACTCTGGGAACCAAAGTCTTTGAGTTCCAGGAGGCATATGATTGCAAAACTGAAACTTAAAGAAATGCATGAAGGGCAACATCAGGAGTAAAGCCTGCAGCATGGGAAACCTCACCCAGTCCAGACCAGGACATGACTGGCAAATTGATGTCTCCATTCAGGTATAGTGAAGGTGGCTGAGAAGGCACATTCAGACAGGAGAAGATGGGAGGTGGTGTGACATCAGGGCCAGATGGAGAGAGAATGAGGGTTCTGAAGAACAGACCGACAATGGTATAACATGCCTAAGAATTTGTTGCTAACAGGTTAAAAACTGCTTAGCTCAGTGTCCAGAACAAATGTGTAGAGAGAATGGAGGTGATGACAGGCAAAGTTGTGGTTAAAGGACTGACTTCCCCTTCAGGGTTGTCTGCTTCCATTTGCTCCGACTGTCTGCTAGTGGTGCTTTTTAGAGCAGCAGTCCCCAACCTTTTTGGCACCAGGGACCAGTGCTCCTATGAGAATCTAATGCCTGATGATCTGAAGTGGAGCTGAGGCAGTGATGCTAGAGCTAGGGAGCAACTGTAAATACAGATTAAGCTTCTCTCACTTTCCTGCCGCTCACCTCCTGCTGTGCGGCCTGGTTCCTAATAAGCCACAGACTAGTACCAGTCTGTGGCCCGGGAGTTGGGGACCCCTGCTTTAGAGGTGCCATGGAGAGGAGAAAGAGTAAGGGCCCTGGGTTCATACCACACACCACCAGCTGTGTGACTCCGGAAACAGTTCCTCTCTGAGCCTTAGGGTTTTAATCTTTCAGGTGAAGATGGTAACAGCTACCTCCTAGGGTTGTTGTGAAGATATTAGCCTCTTGCATATAGTTAGCGCTAAACAAATGAAAATTCTCTTTCCCGCCCAAGACCTTTCACATTTCCCTCCACCCATTCTTATCAGACATTTAAAATTTAGTAGAATTACATTAGTTCTTCTAGGGATATTGGCACTGAAGCTTTCTATACACATGCGGAATTCATTTTTTAGTTACTCATTCTTCCCTCAAACATTTATTGAACACCTACTATGTGTTCAATGCTGGCCTAAGTGCTAGATGTACAACAGTGACCAAAACAGGTGCATTATACTTTCAAAGCTTGTTAGGGAAATTAGCTTTATTGTTCTAAAGTATATAGACGAGAGTAAGTACATGGCATTTGTTACCAAACTCCAGCGTGTGTATCAGAATCACCTGCTTGTTAAAACAGATTGTTGGGCCCCACTCGCAGAGTTTCTGATTCAATAAATCTTCAGTGGGGTCTAGGAACTTACATTTCTAACAAGTTCCCAGATGCTGCTGCATTTGAGAACCACTGGAGAAGAGTATTAGGGAGGAAAGGGAATAGAGCATTAATAGAGTATTAAGTCAGAAGAATCTGATACCTCTTATCACTCAGATATGTTGTTCTTGATGAGGACAAGGTGGCAAATATTCCAGTTAAGCACACAAACTCCAGAGGTTTGGAAAGGACAGAGGCAATGAAGGCAGAGTAACATTAGCTTCCAGATGCTGGAGCCTAGCTGCCTTTGATCCCAGTCCATCTCTTCTCTGCCTGCAAACTTTGTGTCCTTCAAGTCTCTGTTTAAATCAAAACCATTTTCTGACAACTTTCCTCACTTCTCCAGGCAGATTTTGGTCATTCTTCACTCTCACAGCACTTAATGCATCTCTCTATTATGATAACTATCTCATTGGTCTATGAATTTGTTTATTAATCTACATATTTCTTACTAGACCATGAATGCCTTGATAGGTGGAAGAATGTCTTATTGATTTTGGAATCTCGTATAACACTTACATGTTTATTGACTGCCAGACCAACTGATTGGTTACATGGATATGTTTAATGAGTATTAAAATGTATGTGGTGCCAGGAAAAACTGTCAAATGATTAATATTGAGAACTGGGAGCAAGTACTTTCTTGTCTGACAAAGATGGGTTCAGACCTTTACTTCCTCATTAGCCACATGATCTTGGATAAAGTCTGTTTCAAACATTCTAAGCCTCTGTTTCATCATTGGTAAAATAAGGACAATAATCTTAGCATGTATGTAAAGATGAAATGAAATAGTATGTATGAAATGTTTAGCATGATGATTGGCACATAGACATTAGTAAATAAAATAAAATTCAATATTTAATAAAATAAAGCAGAAAAACAACTGAAAATGAAAATTAATTGGGCTAGGTAAAAAGTAACACTGTCAAGTAAAGCTTTTTATTATATTTGATTAATATTTATGCCTAATTACTATGCAGCAAAATCTATTTTGCACATCACTTAATATATGTCAAATTAACTTTGACAATTATTTTTCCAACACTAAACTCTGTTCATTGCGTTGTTCAGTTAAGAAGACTGAAGACTAAGGAAAGCCATTTGACTTTAGGGTGTCATTCAGAAAAAATGGGTATATAGGAGGATAAGGAAGTTTTTTGAAGAGAATAACAGGAGGCCACAAATATAGAGAACTGTTTTTGAAAAGTGTGCCAACAGAGAGAGAGAGAATGAGAGAGAGAGAGAGAGAATAGCAACTTTTAACCAGCATTTAAAATGTTTCTATTTTAATGTTTGTAACTGTTTTCAAGGAAAGCCATTTTTAAACAGGCAGCACCTTGTAAGAGGAAGAATACTGTTCAATAAATTAGAACCTACTGGCCCAGGCAGGGTAGAAGAAGCAGGACCCTGTCATTGGCTGAATTGGTCTCAAAAAGAGTAATGTGCAGGAAACGGATGACAGCAAATTTCAAAGCACAGCAAAAGCCTCTTTAATGGTGAACATAGAAAATGGCACTTCAGCTTAAAATTCACTGAAACAGAAATAAAAAACATACATGAGGCCCTTTGGGTCTTCATGTGTACCAAAAAAAAAAATTTATACATATATATATATATATATATATATATATATATATATATATATATGAATGATATGTTATTCTATGGGGTTCTATGATAATCAGGTTTGACTGCTTGTTTTTCAAGGAGCTTTTATCTTTAGGTTCATTCTCGAGGCAAGCTCATGTAGTGCACTCTCCCTAGTGTGTTCAAGTGTGCACCAAGGACTTTCCTGCAAACAGAGACTTGGAGAGGGACGCTTAAAAAAAAAAAAAAAAAAAAAGCTTTCTGCATTATACAGTTAATGGCCTCTTACTGCTTGCTTTGCAAAGAATAAGCACAATTTAGAAGCATGGTTAGAAATAAATCAGGAAAAAATTAAAGCATTATTTATGTTTTTTTATTCTTTTTGTTTGTTTTAGAGAACATGTTTTTTTTCTAGTTCAACCAACCTGATGGACCCTTTGCAGAATAAGAAACAAAATTGAATGTTTATTTGACTTTTCCAAAGACTGCGATACCTAACGTTTTAGAATAGGATCCAATTTTCTAATCTTGATTGATCCATAACCTTCAGATGTAATTAATTGTAAACAGTAATTTATAAGGTGATTGGAAGTTTGAAAACATTAACTAATAGGAAAAAAAAGTTGTTTGCAATGACTGGAGTTGCATACTAGCCCACACAAGTCTAGTTAAACCGTTATATACTTAAAAGGACAGTTGGAATAAAAAGTGCCAAGGCAGCATTATTTCAGGGACAGAAAGAACACAGACATTAGAGCCAAAGAGACCTGAAGCCTGGTTTGAAATCTAGATTAGCTGCTTACCAGTTTTGCAATGTTGGACAAATAACTTTACTTACCCCAGCCTCAGTGGCCTTACCCCAAATTTGTGGATAATGCTTAAATACCAGGGTTGCTTTTGTGAGGACAGCACATGGATTGAGAGCAGAGACTCTGAAACCAGATACCCGGTTTTGAATTCTGGCTGTGCTATTTACTTGCTAGGAGCCTTGGACAAGTTATTTAACTTCTTTACACATCAATTTCCTCATCCATAAAATGAGGATAAAATAGAGACTTACCTCCTGAGTTATTGCATCGATTGTGTTGGGTGGAGTCCATATATAGTGTTTAGAATAATAATTGGCATATGATAAGCACTATAAAAGTGTTAAGTATTACTATTACTAATTACTATTAGGTATGCTTCCTGTCTCTTCCTAAATAATAATAACAAACTATCCTAAAAAAAAAAAAAAAAGGTGCAGATAGATTCTATAATATAGAATCCTATAATATAGAATTATATTCCTAGAAAGTTGATTTAGTTCATGGTAATTTACCACCACATAGGGAAAAGAAATTTTATTCCCAGAATGTGCAAAAGAAGAAATGGAGAAAGAAGGGAGGATTGTGCCTAACCAAAACCACAATTTCAGATGCACCATTCACTTAGTTTTAGAAGAATGTCAAGTGTTACCTATTCTTTACCTGGTACATACAACAAGCAACAAGTCTCTGCAGCCAGACATAGAAAGTATTGTTTTGAGAAAATGGGAAGGAGATTGCAGACATGCTTGGGCAAGATTATCATTCCACTCACTTTTAACTACAATTTCTATACTAAAAATAGTTGTATTGTACTTCATTCGTTCATTATTGTTCAATAGCCCTATTTGTAGAACATGAAAATATTTGATGCCTTGCAAATGAAGACAGCTGGTTGCTTAAAACCCTGTCTGAAGTATTATATAGACTGGGAGTCTTCATGTAGTCTTTCTTCTGGTACAATGAAATTGTTATTTACCAGATATATCCTTAACTCCTAGAATTAGGCGGTGGGGTAGAGTGGGAGGCATGTGATTTTAATAGGGAGATCTCCAACGATTTTAGCTTTGCCTGCTTGGAAAGGTTAATTCTTAAACATTGTAACATATCAGGAGTCATGGTCAACCTTCCAAGATGCCAGTATGGCACCTGTGGTGGGGGAGAGAGTGGAGGAATACGTGAGGTAGGGATTACATCAGAAGAGCTAGTCACCTTCATTTTCTAAAATCCACTGTCCCTAGGAAACATGAAGTAACTGAGACAATGAGGAAAAAAGTATACCTTCCTCTTTGGGGCTCAGACTGGACTCTTGGTTAAGGCAATGACTTGATGTGGGATATGAGATTGTGGCGTTATAGTGTGAATATCCTTTAGCTCCAGATGTTCCTATGCAGCAGGGTGTCTTCCCTGGAAACAGGGCTTCAAGCTGGAGAACATCTGAAGATAAAGATAATACTAAACACCAACAATATATACTGTAAGTTATTTTGAATTTCATTTTGAAACTGAAACTTCACAATGCAAATCTTGGTATTTCTTAATTAGTTTATTGAGCTAAAAAGGGATTCCAAGGTCTAAGAGCAGATCACGTTGGAATTTTTCAGGGATCCCAGCCCAACCAGAACAAGTTATCTCAAAGGCTGTCCAATATGAAGGTAGATAACTGGTGACTTTAAGGAGAGAAAACCAGAATAACATGAAGCAATGCCAGAGAACACATGAAGTGTTCTGGGACACTTGGCTCTACTAGTTTCCTTTTAAAATTATTTTTATTATTCTAAACAGCTTTCTAGTCCCATAATCTCTTCAGTAAAATTACTGACATGTCTCTACAAGCACTTAGAACTTGTCTGTATATACACGTCTACTTAGCAAATTTTAGTCACTCTGTGCACTCTAAGGGTCTTACTTTTCATATAGCATGATATATAACATTTTCTTTGACTTGTCCTGTATATTTATGATCTAACTTCATATTTAAAATTTTAAAGGATGGCAAAATATCTAGTTGATATAACAACTTATTTTCTCAAAGGTGAATCAACTTCCTACTCCTTATTGTTGGACCAAACCAAACCAAACCAAACCAAGTAAACAAACAAACAAAAACCCCAACATACCCACTATAACTTTCAGAAAAGTTTGTTGTTTGCTTCTTTTTATACCCAGTGGAATACTTTGTTTGAATATATTGTCAACTCACTATGAGGTAATAAAACATAAAAATATTGATAGTGTAACTCTAAAACTGGCTTACAAATGATAGGAACAATGCAACTGATTAAAGAAAAAAAAACAAAGAAAAATTTTTCTTAATTCTTTTGTCCTTATATTGTACTGTAATGGATTCTTCTGAAGTCTGATAAGACCATTTGAAGGCCAAAATGATCCAATTGTTATGTTCTCTGAAATCTCATCCATTCATTCATCCCTCTAATATTTACATACCTATTATATGCTAGAGACTATTTTAGGTGCAGGAGATATAGCAGTAAAAACACTCCTTCCTTTACAAACCTTACTGCATGAAAAATACAACAAATGAATATATAGTAAAATGTCAGGTAGTGGTAAATGTTATAAAGAAAAATAAAATAATAAAAAGAAAAGTCAAGAAGGGTAAGGGTAGAAGATGAGGGGTAGGGTGAAACGCAGAGGCTGCTATTTTAGAAAGGGTGGTTTGGAGAGTTTCTCTGATTGCAGGGGTGGGGTGAGGGGGCCGGTAATTGAAGGGAGTGATTCTTATGGTTGTTTATGGAAGGAAATGGAAGAAGCACCGCACACTTTTACATCTCTGCATTGTTTTTTATTCATCATTCAAACAATATTTGTTTTTGTTAATGTGCTACTACTTTAATAGCTATGGGAGACATGAGTGAACCAATACAAGCATGATATCTGCCTCACAGAGTTTATGGGAAGATAAGAAGTTACAAGGGTGATAGTGCTTTGAGAGAGGAAGTACAGGGTGCCCTTTATGGCTGAGAGGTCAGGGAGGGCTTCCCTGAGGAAGTGACCTTTAAGCAGAGACGCAGGTGTGAGCCAGATTAATGTGGACAAAGGCACTGAGAGGGGGAAATTTACAAGCAGACAGATCACTTTACAACCTTGTTTTGTTGATGACTTTCAACTTTGTCGCCTATTCATTCAATCTCCCAAGTACTAAGAAGTAACATCGTTTGATCATATTTCTTTGCCTCTCTGTGGCATATATACAAATACAAAAAGAAATGATTTAGCAGTAGATGAAGAAAGAAAAAGACAGCACATGGGGCAAAAATAATAACAATACAACCCAAACTAAATACAACCAAAACTAAATGACTCTATTTGTACTCAAGATTTAGATATCCCTTTTTACAGTAAATTTCATTGTTAATCAATCCTTTTGATAGCTGGAGTGCCCTTTGAGACAGAGAATTGGAGTAATAAATTTTCCAAAGACCATTTATCAAACTATAGTCATTTCCGGTTTTGTTTTTAACTGAACAACATATAAATTTTATTGTGTCTTTAACATAAGATTTATGATAGAGAAGCAGTAGCAGGAGGAGAAAACACAAAACTTTTCAAAAAAGATGTACGTTTTATTCCTTGTCTATACCTACTGATCCTTTGAAACTCTATATGGTAATGGTGTAGGGTAGGAATGCTACGGGCCCATTCCAAAGCCTATACTCAAAACTGTTTATAATAGAGAAAAATCAGAAACAATGTGAGAGTTTTGTATAATGGTGCACGGTCCCTCCATGCAATGGGATATGCTATAGCCATTATACAGCAGATTGTGGAAGAAGGCTTAATGGCATGGGGGAATACTCACAATAGATTAATTTTTAAAAGCAGGATGCCAAACAAAATTTCAGCATGATAAGAATACTTGGCAAAGTAAATACACTAGTATTTTAACAGGGGTTATATCTGCCTAATCAGATTATAAATTATTTTAATTTTCTTCTTCATGTTCGTGTTTTCCAAATTTTTGTTGCAAACATATTGGTCTTGTAATCTGGAAAAAAAAAAAGTAACAGATGTTCTTTGTTTTTTTAACTGCAGAGAGAAAGGGTGGATTTGAGCAGGAATCATTCTCAGAATGCACACACATCCGTACGCAAGATGGAGTTTTCCTCAGGCAGGTTTTGAATCAGTACCTTTTACATGAATGAAGTAAAGCTTCAGAGTTTCTGCAGCGGATCCGAACAGGCTTTGTTGCTTGGAGTAGTGCTTGGGGAGTATTAACTTTTATTTTAAAAAAAGAAAAAGAAAAAGAAGGCCAATGAAATAAGACAACTTTACAAGGAGAAATGCTTTATAACTCTTTATAACTCTTCTATTATGAATGACAGGTTTAAATAACGCCCCTAAAAGCCTCACTTACATCTCACTACCCCAACCTCTGACCTTTCAACTGGAATGTCTATGGTGCATTGTTAACGGTGTTGTGGGCCTGTTTGCTGGTTGTCCCTTTCTTTTGTTAATGGGGTGTGTATGCACGCACGTGTGCATTTGTTAAATTCACCTTTATTTTTATGGTCTCTGGATTTTGTGTTATGCTTAGAAAGATCTTTCAAGTTTATAAAGATTTTACCCATATTTTCTCTAGTGATTTTATAGATTTCATTCTTTATATTTACATCCCAGATAACAGTGGGTTATATTTTAGTGTAAGAATTAGGACAAAGAGCAAGCTTTTTATGTTTCATATAGCTAGCTAATTGTTTTAATAGCATTTATTAAAAAATCAACATTTTCCCAAGATTTTAAAGTTCACCTTTATATTATACTCAATTTTCACCTCCTTTGGGTCTGTTTCTGGGTGCTGTGCCTTTTCATTCCGCTATTGATCTGTTTCTAAACAGATACCAGAGCTTTGTAATTTTAATTACCACAGCTTTGTAGTATGCTTCAATAATGTGTTCGGTCAAATCCCCCAATCCATCCCCTTTTTTCTTTTTCAAAAGTGCATTTTAATTTTTTTGAGTTAATACATTTCTTAAATGGTTTGACTTAATACTTCACTTTGCTTTACTAAGTAGAATGAATTCTTCTTCCTTCTTAAAAAAATATTATCCAGAAAATGAATTTTAGTGCTTTTCATTCTAGCAAAGCAGGACAAAGATATGCTCATTTTGTGAGGACAGTGTCTTTTTGTTCTTCAGGGCTTCTGTTAAGAAATGATATGGTCACTAGTGCTTTAGCTCCCTCTAGCAAACACCCCTCTGCCAAATAGAAAAGCTCTTTTGACATTAGAGAACCAAGATCGCTGGAATTTTGGCCACATCTGCAAGCAAGATCCAGTCTAAAGCTTAATTACATGGTCTAGGACACATTCCAAGTGAGGTATTATTGCTCTCTCATTTGGAGCTGCTATGGCCATCTCATTCAAAAAAGAGGCAAGGAAAGTATTTCTAAAAGCAGCTGGAAGAGTTATAAACACTAATTAACCCATTAATGCCTGATTTTTTTAATTCCCATTTTTATATACTTAGGTATGTCAGACTTGAATTTAAAAAATCAGACCACACATATACATATAAACCACTTTCAGCTGGATTGGCTGCTAAAAGATAGTTATGATTCCTTTTCTAATTTTCCTTTAAATAACAAATGTCTTCAAAAAGTGATCTGTACTTTCTGGCACCATGTTGACTTTGCTTGTGTCTGTCTCTGATTTCCCCAACATTCTCTGGTATATCTTCTGGCTGTAGAAGCAATTTTAGTAAAACTGCTTTCTTACTGTCATATATCTTTGTTGTTCTAACCAAAACCAAGTTTCCTTTATCTTCCTTCTAAATCTATTGAGATTTTCTTCCCAGGGTTTCCAAACCTGGCTTTTCACTTCTTACTTCTCCTTCTTTTGCTCTATTACTCTGTATTTTCTCCTGTTCTGATCCTTTTTTCACTTCAGTAAGCACCTTTGGGGAATCTTGCTCAACCCATGCTCCCCATTTTGAGAATTACCTGTCTGAGGTTGTGCATGCTCTCCTTCTCACCCTCAAACCTCCTCCTTAGTAGCTGAGAGCATTCACGAAGGCCCATGTGGAAATAGGGTAGCGGGTGAAGACCTACAGAAGAAGAGAATCATAAAGCAAATGGACAGAGAGAAGACGAGTCCAGAGGCCATGTGACCCCAGAGAAAGGAGATAGGAATTGTTTTATACCTAATGGTGTCTCAATTCTAGTCCTTTGTGAAGACTTGCTGTGCTTCTTATTCTATGAGATACATTTGTCTCTTCCTAATTAATCTGTCACTTGGGGTTAAGTTAGTTGAAGAGGCTTTTGTTTCTTGCTTTCCCTAAGTGTGAGACAACACCTCTATCCCTGAGACATAATCCTGGGTATTCTCCTTTCCCTCACATGAAACGCCTATCAATTGAAGAATTTAAAAAATAATACTCACCACTTTTGAATTCATGGCAGCAACTTTGGATCTGTGACCTCTGAATCTATGTCTCTAAATTATTAAGTTTCTTTGTTTTCCAAAGGATGGGGCAACTTACTGAAGTTAAGAGTGTGAGCTCTGGGTCAGAATACCTAAATAGCCTGAGACCTCAGGATCTCTCTGTGCTTTAGTTTCCCCATATGTAAAATAAGAATAATTGAAGTACCTGCCTTATAGGGATTTGTGAGAATTGAATGAGGTAAGGCATATAAAGTTCTTAGAACAAGGCTGGTGACATCTACACCTGCAGTAAGTGTTCTTGTTGTTGTTATGTATAGCAATACATTCCTCTTTGTCGTCCTCAAGAATTTAACATGTCCATCTCAGGACTTCTCAACTTCCTTCCAAAGAGAGTATAACTGCACACCTCCCTGGTCCTGTCATTTGGCTTCTCGGGTCTGTTTGACTTCAGAGCCTGCGCTTATTCCATTAGACCAGCAGTTCTCAAATCTGACTGCATCTCAGATCCCAAAGATCTTGAATCTGAATCTTCCAGAATGGGACTTGGGAATCTGTAGTTTAAAAAACTGCTCAGTTAATGCTAATGGACATGACCACTGAATCAGAGTTTGAGGAACCACTGTGGATTACACTACTTTATGCTCACTAACTTTATCTCTAAAATGGGCACAGTAAATATCTATTTTATATCATTAAGCTAATATATATTGAATCTTTACTGTATGCCAGGCATTGTGCTAAGGGCTTTCTGTTTATTATCTCACTTAATTCTCACAACAATTTCGTGAAGTAGATACTTGATTATTCCCATATTACAGACGAGGAAACTGAGGTACAAAGTTTAAGTTAGTTGAAGAAAGTCATTTCAGCTAGCAAGTGTGGAGAGTGAGCATATCAACTGCTGGGGTTAATGTGAAGATCATATTAGATAATGTATTTAAAGCACCTAACACATAGTACGTGCTCCATAAATGTTTTATTTCCTTTCCTTTTACCTATATGATTCTATTCGTGACCAAGGAATTTTAGATTGAGGACAATATTATGATTTTAACAGTGCCCAGAGAATTGAAAATTCAATATTCTGAAAGATAGACAATAAATGGGAAGTAGGTACCAGTGAAAGATGGAGGCGTTTAGGATCTCCAACAGAGAGAAACACAAGGGAAAGTATAATTATGTATAGAAGAATAGGTGCACATGAGGAGAAACAGTAGCTTGGCCACTGAGGCCACAGGATTGTTGTGAAGGTAGGAAAAGTCAGGGTGGTAAACCTTAAAAAAGGAAAACCAATGTATGATGATAGAACCACATCTCAGAGGGGCAGAGTCCTAAATAGATACCTATTCCAGCCCCTCTCCCACCACATGGTCATCCAATTCTTACTTGGACACTTTCTGTGACAATAAACTCAACCTATCAAGGCAAAGGAAGCTTTAGTTTTTAGAAAATTCTTCATACTTATTCATTCTAGAGTTTCTATTTACAGGTCTCCTTTCCACCCCTTAGAGCCTTGAAGAACATCTAATTCTTCTATTTGACAACTCTTCAAATATGTGAAGACAGTTACCTTGTAACCCCCTGGGGCAAACCCTTCTGCTTCCTTTAATCTTTCCTTATATAACTTAGTTCCCAGCCTCTTTACATCCTGGTCCCTCTCTCTGTGCATGTAGAAAATTTTTCTTTGCCAAGCCTTAACTGGAGACAATATTCCACGTGCATAATAACCAGCACTGGGCAGCACTGTAACACCTATCTTGCTTTACATATCACACTTCTGTCAATGCAGCCTAAGACAGCATTCACTTATTTTGGCTGCCACACTTCACTGAAAACTCAGAGGAGTTGTCTGACACCTAAAACCCTTTGGTCTTGCTCTTACATGCAACAGATACCTCTGTCCCCAGTCTGCCTTTCAGCAGTAGGTTTCTCAAGGCAGGACCCTCACACTTATCTCTTCTAGAGTTAGCCCATTGCTCCAACATTGCATTTGGCTTATATTGTATAATGGTGTCTCTTTTCCTCCTGGCTTCCTGTCATCTGGAAATGCAATGCAAATCCTCTGGAGTTTCATTCAGAGCACTGAAAAAAAGTCCTGACATCTGGGCCCTGAAGAGAGCCTTCTGTCATCCTGATGGTAACTGGTATGGCATAAAGGTTTTGAAATTAAATAAACCTGGTTTGAATTATGGCGTGCCACCTACTGTGTGACCTTGGACCAGCTGGTTAAACTCAGAGTTTCAGTTTCCTCATCTGTAAAACAGGGCTGCAGGATTAAGGGAGACGATGCACAGAAAGCATTTAGCACAGAGTAGATTCTGCACAAATGTTGATTCTTTCTACCCTTCCTTCCGGTCAACATGGATTCAGTAATCAGCATCTTTAGGTTACAGTTAGTTAACCAGTTATTCATCCAATAACCTATACTAGAATTTAGGCCCATATTTATCTTGTCCACGATATCTTGTCAAGCGCATTGCTAAAATCCCACTTGCACAGAATGGTTTCCTCATGAAATCAGGGCTGAGACAAAGTTAACAGCAGTATGATTCCACTTACATATAAACTTAGTAAAAGTAATAAGCTGCCAATGAAGTTGGTTGACCTTGAAAACAGTCTAACTCAAACAGTCAAGCCATAAACAATATTGGGCAACTACTCTGTGCCTAGCAATGAGCTGGGGATAGGCACCAGTTTCACAATGGTTAAAATTCAGTGTCTCTGTTCAAGGAACAAGGCTAGAATTCTAGAATCATAGTCTGGCTCACAGAATTGAGTGCAGTGATTTAGTTCCATTTGTTCACTATCCAGTCAACAAACATTTATGGAGCATTTACTCAGTGCCAGGCTGCTGCCTCCAACCCTCCACTCTACCGCTGTTAGGTACTAAAGGGGCACACGGTGAGTATAAAAAAAGAAATAGTCCTTATATTCAGGGAGTTTGACGTCTAAAAGCGTTGGGAGCTCTTTTCACTAAAAGCCCTCTCCTAAGTGCTGAAGATGCAAAAAAATAAATAAATAAATAAAAAATAAAGACAGATTCTCTGTCGTCTCAGTATTCAAGTTGTATATTGTTATAAATATTTTCTGCAACTACTTGTTTCTTTCTGTCTCACTCCAGGGACAAATTTTTGCGGTGGAGACCGCGGCCGATGGGACGGTGTCTGCCATACAGTAGGTGGTGGGTGGTCAAAGCCTGGCTACTGGAAAGAAATGCAATGGAATCGCTTCGGGCTTCAGTTTCCTCTTTTGAACGAAAATGACAGCTCCAGTGGGACGCCTGGAGGTCAAGAGTAACGAAAAGAACTAAGAACACTTGGATGGAAAAGCCTTCTAGAAATACTAAGTCTTCGTTCTCTCGTTTGGACTTCAGCAAACCAGGGTGCTTCAGGAAGGGTATAGCGCTCCTTCTCCCTGCAATTGATTTCTTAGATGGAGTTGTGGTAGGGAAGTGAGGAAATACTGCTTTGAGCCGGGGTGCTCCGTGTGAAGGAGGGGAAGAAGAGGTGAGAGAGGTGAGCCTGACGCAAGCCTGGGACCTAGAGAAGGACATCCCAGGCGACTGCATGGAGCACGGCGTCTTCTCCCGCAGTGGCCACGGCGAGCTTGAGACCTGAAAGGAAAGGCAGAGGGCAGGGGCGAGGAAATTCAGAGAAAGCGCGCAGATTGGTCCTTTCCTCGGGGCGTGCGCTTCTGTGTGCCAAGCGATTGGTGGCGGGAAAGTAGCAGGTAAACCGGCCCCCGCCGCCTCTCCATTGGCCAGAGGCCTCTCTAGCAGCCACACAACTGGCCAGCAGGGCACCGAGCCGCGCGCGGATTGGTCGGAGGCGACCACCGAGTCCGGCTCCATTTGGGCGCTCGGATTGGTTGGCGGAAAGAGGCAGGTATCCGGGCTCCGCGGCTCCTCCATTGGTGGGCGGGGAAGGGGGGTTGGGCACAGCGATTGGTGGGCGGGGGGCCGGGCCTGGGCCGGCGGGGAGCGGATTGGTCGGAAAGTAGGTTAGTGGTGCGACATTTAGGGAAGGCAGAAAGTAGGTCAGGGACGGAGGTGCCTGTTTACCCGCGCCGGACTCACCGCCGCCGCCGCCGCGGGATCCGAGTGGGGGCGCGGGCGCGGGCGCTCTCGGAGAGCCACGGTGAGTGTCGGGATGGCCGTGGACAGCGGCGCGGCCCGGAGCACCCCGTCGGGGGCCGTTAGCAACCTAGCAGGCGCCGCGACCCCGCCGCCGCCCGGGGCGCAGCCCGGCCGCCGGGGAACCCTGCCCGACGTGCCCGCTGCCGGCCTTAAAGGGCCCGTGCCCGCTCCCTCCCCCCACCCGGGCCGTGGGGAGGCTGCGCCCCTTAAAGGCGCCGCGCCCGTCCGCCCCCATCCTCTCTCGCGGGGGCTGGTGCAGCGGGCTAGGGCGCGCAGAGGTGCCGCAGGCGACCCTAAAGGGACCGGGAAAGTGTCCGCAGGAGTACCCACCTCCCCTCCGCGGGCATCGCTACCTGACGGGGATAGGGCGCAGCTAGCAGCCTCTTAAAGGGACAGCTCCGCTCTTTGGGAGCGATGACCGGCTGAGGGCAAGTCCTAGGATATATCCCCAGGACCTGCGGCGACCCTCGAGAGGACTATCCTTGACCGCTGCCCCGCAAGGGCGTTGGGCGAGCGATTCCGCTTCTGCCCTTCCTCCTCTCCTTCACTTCCCTTTCGGGAGCCTGCAGGGCTGGGTGGGGGCGGGGAGGGCGTCTCCGTCGGGCTTGGGGAGTCCGAGCCTGCCCTCCCCTTTGGCCCTATCGCGGGGGCTGGCGCAGCAAGCTGGGAATCCCCGGCTTGAGATGGGGCCGATCCCAGCCTGCGAACTTTCGGCCGGCCTGCGCCGTCTGGGTCCTGGGCAGCCCCAGGAGCAGCCCCAGTGAGCATGCGAGCAGGTGCCCCACGGCGCGAGGATGTAGCCCGGCGTCCAGGTTTGGGCCCGCCGCAGGCCGGGGAGCCCTGGAGCCCCGCTGAGGGCGCAGCAAGGCTAGCTCGAGCACCAGGTTTGACAGATGTCAGAGAAGAAAAAAGGTTCCCGCTCGCGATTGCCGTGCGTTGACAGCCAAAAGAGCTTTCGTTTGCTCGGAGAAGGAGTGGAAGAATAGAAATGAATGCCGACCTTATGGGGCGCCGAGTCAGCCGCCCTGAGGGGTCTTGAGAGCCGGCCGCGCGGCGCACGCAGGTGCCGGAGGGCAGGCACAGGGGAAGAAAGAGTTACACCGGACATTGGCATCGGTTGTCAAGTTTGTGCTGGCCGGCGGGGGACCAGGCAAACACCCCTCATACCGCATTCCTTGTCCCCTTTTTCTTCCCCCGCCTCAGCGCCTTCCCGGTTATGTAGCGTTGTTTTGGCATTTTGGCGTTTGCGGTCTCTTCTCCCTCTTACATAGTTGCTCGTCAGCAAAGAAATATTAGCCAAATTTTACCACCTAGCTTCCAGAAATAATATTCGGTATTTATAAAGAAACATTTCTTGACTGTACCTATGTTTCCAGGATCTACTTTTTTAAAAGACGAATGTCATTTCCCACAACACTTTTCTCGCTATTTGTCCTTCTGACATCTCCTGCTGTTCTCTCCCGTTTAATCTGTTTTCATATGATAACTATTATTTTAATTCTTCTGGACCCATTGATATCAGGATCTGTCAATTTGGTTTGGTGGAGTTTTTAATTAATGTACTGGTTGAATCATGAGCTTAAAATAATCATTGCTGCTCCTGAGCAATTTTGAATAATCTCATGCTCTCTGTGCTTGCAAGAGAAAAAAAAAAAAATCACTGCTGTTAAATTTGATTTCCATATCAATGAAACTCCAAAAATATTTTTTAAAACACATAATTGAATCTTTCAGTCCATGCTCTGTTACTGAGTTCACTTTATTGATAAGTCTTTAAAACAGTTTGTTGAACATATTTAAAATGCTTTAAAATTTCCTGGGCATGATTTAAAATTGTTTGTATCACCTAAAACCAGATCTGTAGAGACATTTTGGTTTTGAATGTAGATGTAGCCAGTGAATAATGATATAATAATAATGTTAAAACTATAATTAAATTTGTACCTTTTTCCAATCCCTAAATTTAAAACAAAGCGGGGAGAAAGGAGCAGGTGTGATGGAAGAGCACTAGCTTGAGAGTTAAAACATCCTGGTTCCAGCCCAGAATTGGACTTTTGAGGCTTTACCTCTTGAGGCAAGTTGCTAAACCTTTCTGGGTTTTATTAGCCTCAGATGGAAAGTAAGGCAGTTGAACTAGGTGATCTCAAAGGTTCCTTCTGCTATAAAGTTCTGTGCATCTCTAAATATTTAATACATTTGAATTCAGGTTGGTATTTACATTCTGGAACCTCCAGAACATCTGAGCTGAAGTCCCATTTTCAGAAGAAACTTAAACAGATCAACAGATGGTGTTTTAAAGAATCCATTTCAAATGATTTATAAAATGATGACTTCTCAGGAGTTTGTTATTTGCAAAAGAGGTTTGCCTACCACAGGGAGGAAAAAGAAGTGACCATACTTTCAGATTTTTCCCTCTACACCAACAATCTCTACCCTATTTATACACCGAATGATGGACAAGCACTGTAGAAAGACTTGGCTATGTTAACAAAACTGCATAAGAATATGTAAACTAAATATTTAATATCTTTCTTTGGTATGAGAGTTGCCTTTCTTCTGTGAGCTTCTATTTATGATTCTGTCATCAACTCTCACTATGGTGGGAGAAAGACAATATTAAAGAAGCAGCTTCTGCCCCTTACAATGCTACAATTATGGGTGTTGATTTTAGTTAGCCCGATGGTAGACACTTGCAAGGAAGTAAAAAACTCCTTTGTGGACCTTGAGGTTTAGTTAGGAGCCCAGAAACACAGGCATGTCACCCTTCTCCCATAGATCTTTCCTCATTGGCACTTTATCACAATACCTGGACTTACCCCAAACACCACCCTGGTTTTTCTCCTCTCTTTCTCTTGGAACAAGACCTGCTTTGACTTGAGCTCCCTCAGTATCTCTTGCTTCCTGCTCAAAATGTCCTGTCTTTTACCCCTGCGTCTCCTCCTCTCCTCCCAATTCAGAAAAAGCAAGTGGATCTCTCTTCTGTTCCCTCTTCTTGGACCCTCACTTTGGATAGGAGCCTGGATTCTGATAGAAGGACCTAGGACTTGGGTTCAGGCTGTGTGGCTTTTGACACTCCCCTCGCCCTCACCCCCGGACTGCAGGCTCCTTCTCTATGGTGTAGTGACAGGGCCTGCCTCATGGAGTCTGTATGAGAATCAAGGGAGATGATGCATGTAAAATGCTTGGCACACAGGAAGCCCTCCCTTCGTGCCTGCTGTCACTCCCTCCCACCGCTGCCAGGGTCCTGTCACTAGAATATCCTTTGTACTGTTTGTCCTCATCCTCCTTACCAATCCCAGAAAAACCTTTGTCTTAAGAGGAAGGATGAGAGGGAAAGAAACAGACCTGTGATGGGCCTGCCCACAGCAAGCAGCTGTCACATGTCTATACTTAGTGCCCCTGAGTCTGTATGTCTCTCTTTCCTGCCTGGCCTGCAGCCTCTCACAGGACTGTGGATGTTCACCTCTTCCACTCTGTTACCTCTTCCAATCTTAGCCCCTACCCTAATTTATATTTCTTCTCAAAGATCTCCAAAAACTTTAAGTCTTGAATTCTAGGGGCCCCACTCTTGGTCCAAAATGGTTGTTTTTGGCCCCTTTGCAGCTTTTACCCTGCCTGTCTTTCCCTCCTTCTTGAAATCCCTTCCTTCCTCAGCCTTTGGATCATGATGCTTTTTTTGATTCTCTTCCTGCATACCATAAAGGTAGGTGTCTGTCCTGACCTCCACTCTTCGTATTATCCCCTCACCCAGGGTCCCATTTTTAGTCCTGATCTGTCTCTCCTGCTTCAGCTGCAAGCGCCTCCACTATGCACATTAACAGCAGCCTGTAGCCAGCATTTGTGGCCTTGGTGTTGCAGGTTGCGAACTACTTGCAAGCATTGTCTCATTTATTCCTCTTAACACCCTGGTATTTGTAACCCCTCACTCCCAAGCTGTCTTGAGAGGCAGTTTGGTTAGGTGGTTAAGACCATAGACTTTGGAGCCAGAGTTCACATCCTAACTGCTCCTTACTGGCTTTATGACTTGTGGTCAAATTGCTTTGTTCTCTATGTCTTGGTGTCCTCATCTGTAAGAGTGAGATCACTGTAGTCTCTATCTTAAAGAGTTGTGGTGTGGATTAAATGAGTTAAAACTTTAAAAATACTTGAAGCTATTCATGGCACATAGTAAGCACTCAGTGAATGTTAGATGTCTGTAATGCTGTTTCTTCTTGCCTCTGCATATCCAGCCCACCTGTCTACCAGGTCTTGCTGTGTGCATAGAACTGTCCAGTCAAACTGAAGGGCCATTCCATGCCCCAACCTCCTCATATTGAAATCGTACTCTACTTTAAGACCCAGCTCAAATGCTTGGTCCTCAAGGAGATATTTCTTCATTTTGATTTTCTTCCTCCCTTTGCTTGGAAGCAGTGTGCCCCAGCCATGGATTTAGCTCTAATTCTCTTAGGTACTACAGCATTCTATATCATATTGGGCTGTCTCTGGGAATGTCTCACCAGGTTGCTCAGGCCAAGCAGTTTGTAGGGAGTTCATCTTGGTTTCCCAAAATGACAGGCATAGGGAGCCTTCAGGATATGCTTGTCTAATTCCATTTTAACAGTCTGGAGAGAAGAGATGGGAAGTCATAGGCACTCAAGGACTAAGCAGGTGGAGGAAGGGGAGATACACCTGTGGAGAAATGGGGGCATGAGTTGAGGGATGTGACAAGGGCACAAGTGAACATGGTTATGAGTAATAGTTCTACATGGAAGGAGAGTTTGAGTTGGGGACATAACATTTAAGAGATGGAATTGGATAAGCTTTAGTCATCTTTGTTTCAGGGGAATATTGAGTGCTGGCATATGATTGCAAATGATTTTTACGTTAGTACATGCTGTTCTCTTGAATAGTATAAATTCTTGTTTATCCACCCTGGTTAAAGAAGGAGATGGATGCCCTGCTAATTTAATATTCTGGTGAGTCCTCTACCCATTGGATTTTGTATATATACTGAGTAAAACGTTTACATGTATTTATGCCTTTGACAACTAGTTTGAAATGTGTGACCCAAACAAATTGGTTAGCTTCTTTGAGTCTGATTTACCTCATCTGCAAAATAGGAATAACAATGATGGTAATAGCAGCTAACATTTATTGAACATTTTCTATGTCAGTCATCATATGTTTATTAACTTATTTAAACCTCATAACAACCCCATGAGGAAGGTGTGATGATTATCCTCATTTATCCACAAGTCAGGTGGTTTTATAAACTGCTCAAGGTCACTCAGCTGGTATGGGGTGGGACAGGATTTGTGCACAGGGACTCCAGATTCTGCTTTCTAATCACTGTAGCAGATGCCTCCTGAGAGGAACTGTTGGATTAGATCCTGTATGTGAAGCACCCAGCACCATGCCAGGAGCCTACTAGGCCCTCAGTGAATGGTGACCAGTCTTATTTTTGACAGATGTGTTGTGCACATCCTTTTAAGCAAGACTAAAATCTTTGGCAGTGGGACACAAGGGCTTGTGAGCATTATTCTTACACCCTATTGCGCATTTCTATCTCTCTTGCTTACTTCTGCCTTTCTGTGGCATTGCTCTTACACAGGCAGGCCTTGCATGTGGCTCAGCCAACCTCTCCCCAAGCAGCTTCTTGTGTGAGATGAACCTCTGAACAGAACTCATTACTCCCTGCCCCCATCATAGCCATCTGCAGAGCTCCTTTCTGCAAGGAGACCTTTTCAAAGTCTCTCACCTTCTTCCTCTCTCCTAGCTCCTTACCCTAAAGACAGACATCCTCAGCCTGTGTGTACGTGTGTGTGTGTGTGCGCGCGCGCGCGCGTGTATGTGTGTGTGTCTCTGTGTATTTAATGCCAGTTGTTCCCGCAAAGACATTTAGATAGTGAGGGAAATATTGTTTTATGTCAAGAACCTGTTACATAAAAATGTGTTATATAATGTTCAAATATATACTGCACAGGGAAGTTAGATGCCACTTTTTTCCCCCAAAGAATAAAAAGATAATAAACATAGGCTGCACTGAATATAATTAATCTTGGATTTGGAAGATGTGCAAAGACATGCTCTGCCCTTGGAGCTATTGTTCTGAACTTTTGTTATCCTCCTTGAGTGCTCCAACTGTAGGATGTATGGGAAGTTGACCTGAATCTGCCATGGAATGCTATTGTGAGATACTCTGGAAATTGTCTTTTTTTTAAAGGGGGAAAAAACACCTTGACATCTCGCTTACTTACATCTCTCTCATGTATAAGCAGAGGGAAGAAGTTCTTTTTGACCCTCCTACTTGGACTATCCAGGTCATCTTCTAACCAGTGTTCTGCTCTACCCTCTACTTCCTTCACTTCTTCCCACACAATATTGCCAACTTTGCCTTCCAAGAACAGCCCTGTGCCCATCAGCATGTGGTTGACACCCTGTGTCCAGTCCTCCAGGCTCTCCAGAGTCTCACGTTATTCCTTCTCGCCAGCCCTGCTCCCTATCTCCAACCACCATTTCCATCAAAGCCCAGTGCCCGAGGTTCCCTTCTGCTTGTCTCTGCCCTGCCATGCCAGGGGTATCCCGTGCCATACTCTCTCCTGGTATATATTTTTGCTCAAGTCACTCCCTTGACCTAAGAGGCTCTCTTCTTTGCCCCAGTCTGCCTTGAGTCTCATTTCTTCGGAAGCCTCCCTGATGACATTTGCCCCTTTTGCGTGCCCACACGTGCTCTCTCTCTCTCTCTCTCTCTCTCTCTCTTTTTACTTTTCATTGCCAGCCATTCATTCAGAAGCATTAGTACTTCACATTTAGCAAATTATCATATCGTATCTAATCATGATGGTCAGTTCTTTCATTTTTAAATTGTTTCATGAATAATTATCTTGTCCTCACTTCCCACTCTCCAACTCTACTCATTTACTCATTCAGTGAAGTTATTGGATGCCCATCATGTGCATAGCACTGAAGACACAGCAGTGAACAAAACAGAATCCTAGTAAGAGGAGACAATCAATAAACAGTTAAACATGTTAACTCCTGGTAGTGATAGATGCTAGGGAAGCAGTCAAATAGAATTAAAGAAATAGTAGTAATGAATGATGGGAATGAGGTTGCTTTATCTGGATTCTCCACGGAGACCTCTCTGAAGAGGTAACATTTGAGTTCAGCTGCAGGAAGATCTGGGGAAAGTATTTCAGGAAGAGGGAACAACAAGTGCAAAGGCCCTGAGGTTGGAGGTAGCATGATTGTTTTCAAGGAAAGTAAAGACCAGTGTGACCGGATTATGAGTTCCTTGTTTACAAATGTTTTATCCTTCTTGTAACCTTTAGCCCAGTGCTAGAAAGGCCCTGTAAATACTTGCATACAGTATTGGAGCACTTGCCCTTGGTTATATATTGTATAAATACCAGTTTGCTATACTCTGCTCAGAAGGCTTTTGATAAAACATTATATTGTATATAAACAAATTAAGAGTTTGTAGGGCTTTCTTATAAATATACTCTTAGTGTTTATCACCAACTATTACTGTTTTATTTTTATTTAGTGTAGCGTTTAAGACCTCAGATTCCATTTTACATGCACAGTCACCTCAAAAACAAGTTTTGTTCTAAAAGTTCATTTGTAAGGCAGTTGATAGGAATTTAGGATAATTTTTTAATAGAAAAAAATGAACTAAATGGTGGTTTAGTTCCTAGGCAAGCCCACAAAATCCATCTAGTGCTGACTATAGCTGAAACCATACTGTTTAGTACTGAAGCATTACCAGAATTAATTAAGCCTTCTGAAGCCGAACTCCCTCATCTGTATAGCATTATAGGTCATTTACTTTTTGCATTAATGGGACCCATTTACCTTTGTCACGTCTCCTACTATTTTTCCAGCCTGTCAAAAAGTTTTATAAAAGGGATTTTTACCTTTGTGCCTTTATGGTTTTATTTCATGTGTTATAAATGAGACAGTGGTGTGGGGAGTGGGAAAAACCCTGGACTGGGAGCTGGGAGATGCCCAGGCTCTAGTCTTGGCTGAGCCTCTGACTTGCAGAATAACTTTGAATAAGTTGCTCCCATTAAACTTTGATTTTTCAAGTCCTTCTTGGCTATAAAATCTTGTTTCTTACTGTGACAGGAAAACACACATTTCATTTTCAAGCCTGCCTTCAAATGGCTACTTCCAATTTCTTTTTGACAAAGTAGATGGGATACAAATAATGAGGAGCTCAGAAAGTTCCCATGTACAGTACTTAACAGTTACACATTCAATATGAACCTTGATTTTGATCTGCTATCTTTCTTGATGAGTTGAAAGAAATTTTGTCCTAGAACTTTTGGTCCAGATAAGATTCCTGTGTTCTTGGCCAACTTATCTTCCATATAATTATGTAAATCATTTTTTTTTTCTTTTTAACTCTTAGGGATAAAAATGGTGACTACGGTTTGTTGCTTATGAAATATACTTATAAGTGCCCTTAGGGAATGGAATGAGTTTGCAAGAGAGAGCAGAGCTGAAAGAGTGTGGGATCAAAACAATTTTAAATGTTAAATGCAAAGCTATTTTCAGTAAGCTGCTGGAATAGAAAAAAAAAAATTTTTTTTAAGGCCTTAGACGATAGAAGAGATTTCTGCTCCAAAGGAGAAAAGAGCCTCGGGTTTTTCAGCGGTGAAAACTACTGATCCTTTAACTAACTACCATCTCTCCCTTTCTCTTTTCCCACCTCTGAGTTTTGTTTTTGGCATCATGTGCCAAATTTGCTATTTGAGAAGTTTGATATTTAAATGACGTTAATGGCAGAGCTTAAGCAGGACTTAGGGTGTTAGGGACTTAGAGTTCAAATGATTTAGCGTACAGAATGCTATGTCGTGAACATCCCCAGTACATTCTAGAGTGAGGGAAGCCTCATTGGGAGTAACAGCACTTTAAGCACTGCCTCTCTTTGGTCAGTACATCCTATCTATCTATCTATCTATCTATCTATCTATCTATCGTCTATCTATCGTCTATCTATCTATCTATCTATCTATCTATCTATCTATCTATCTATCTTGCTCGAAGGCATAGCAAGGAATTGGTGCAAATAGTTGTTGCTCTGTGGATTATACTTTGAAGCCAGAAGATGACATTATACCTAGCTTTCCTCCTTAGATGCTGGAATATGAGCAGGAATTCTGTCTGTTTTGTTTTCTGCTGTATCCCCAGCAACTAAGACAGTGTCTGTGCAGAGTAGTCCCTCAATAAACAGTTGCTGAATGAATGAATTCATCTTGGGAACACCTCAACTCACATTCCCTCTGTAATAGTACAGGCTCATGAACTTGGTCTTGCAAGGGACTTTGGAGTTTAAGTCACCATTTCCTTTTGGCACCTATGTTTTTCTTATTCTTCAGGTTGGCCATATGTCAGTATATTTTAACTGATGATCAGGAATTAACCAGCAGTGGTTGTCCCTGCCCTGCTGATGTTCATCTTTATGTTATCTTTAATTGGCTTCAAAGTACAGCAAAGCAATAGCTGAATGACATCAACTTAAAGAAAACTTGTTATGTATTTGTTTGGGCACAGTACTACACGTTTATTTACTTGGTCAGTATATATCTGAAGGATCGTCTATCAGTCACCATGCTAGACCCAGAGAAAGAACATAAATAGTAGTTGTGGCCAAGGAGCCTGCAGTTTCATCTACTGGTGGAAGATAATCCAAGGCCATGCATGATGCCAATAAAGTGGTCTAAATTATAAGTGCTGCAGAAATTTAGAGGCCAGGGAGAGCTTTGCAGGTTGTCATAGTAGGGAGGAGGTTTCATGGAAATGATCAGGTTTAATCCAGACCTTTAAGGATGGGTAGGATTTAAATTCACAGACCAGGATAGCACAGGTGTTTCCAGGGAGTGGATGGGTGGCAACATAGCACAATTGAAAGCATGGAGGTAGGAATGATCAGTTCATATTCATGGACATAGACTTGCCTAGAATGGAGGGTTCTTAAATAATGGTAGGAAGTTAAGTTTGGAAGATCATTCAAGGCCTAAACCTGAAGCACGTCATTTCAGATGATAATAGTTCTAATATAGTTCTTATGATGTTCTTAGCATTTCATATGTATTATTGCATTTAATTCCTACAAAACCCCATGAAGTGGGCCTTATTATTAGCCTCATTTTAGAGATGAGTAATCTGAGGCACAGAGTGATCCAGTAACCTGCCTAAGTCACATAGCTGATAAGCGGTAGATTCGGGTAGATTAAAAAACAGGCCTGGAGGCTCTTGATCAGTGGACCCTGCTGTCTCCTAGTATCCTCCAGATACAGGATTTGGGTTTGATTGGGGGTTTTAGAGTCATGCACTGAAAGTAGACAAGGCTCTATTTAACCCACTCCATTTTGTAGATGAAGAAACAGTGAGGTTAAGTGGCAAGTCAAAGTTTACTTAGTGAGGTAGAGGCTGGCAGGCAGTGGAGAACCACTAAATTTGTTTTATTATGATTACTATGTTAGTGACGTGAAATAATTCTCCCTGCAGCCTTAGTCCAGAGTAAGTGTTCCAGTTGGATTGGAGCAAAGAGGGACTAACTGCAGCAGGGACCTGATAGGAGGCTGCTAGCTGAATCCAGACAGAGGGTGAGAGAAAGCCAGAACTGGGAAGTAATTGTCAATTATGTTAATCGGCTTGGCTGTTTTCAGTCACCTTTTAGATTTCTAGAGTGCAGGGAACATCTGCCTGTGTGAACAGTTTTCAAGTATGTGAATCTGCACTGTACTGTGACCACGATACCTTAGTTAATGAATTCTCTAAAAGCAGAGCACCATTAATGAAAGTCGAATGTTTAAAAATAAATATTCACATTTTCTGCAATGAGCACTGGATTGGGAGCTAGATAACCTATATTCTAAGCTGCTTCCATTACTTAAGCAACAGATAGCCTTAGCAATCACTTAATGTCTCCAGCTGGCTTATTCCTTGTCTGTGGGACAGGTTTGACAATCCTCCAGCCTCTTACTGTGTGGTTCTGATGCAGGAGTGAGATAAGGAAAGGTTTGAAAGCTATAAAGTTGCTCCCTGGTTGTAGGGAGCATCTCCTAGGTATTAATAGTGAAGGTGTGCTGACATTACAGGGTTAGCCTGGAGGGTGCAGAAGGAAGTTCCCTGCCTCCAGAGCATGTTTAGGGATGTGGCGCTGTCCATCAAGTGGGTGCTGATGGACCTCACTTTGCTGGATAGGGCCATATTTTAAAGGTGATGGTATATTTCAGCCTTAGAGATGGGGAACCACAGCTTGGGCCTGGATGGAAAAGTTGGACATAGATATCTATGTTAATCTATTCTCTGCATAGACCTGTCAGGGTTATTATGGCCAGCTGTGAACCAGAAAAACAAGTGTCAGAGTATAGCCAGCTGGCCAGTTGAGAATTCTTGGATGTTTCACCTATCCTGGGGCATTAGGCAGAAATCCAGAAGAACCTTGATTAGCCTTGGAAATTAATGGGCAAGCCAGTATGCTGGCCGGCTAATAGCCGGTTACAAAGCCTGTAGCGAACTCTTGACATTGAAGGACGGAAAATTTGCCAAATCTTAATTTTTGTTAGTATTGCATGATGTATCTATCATCATTGTCATTATTATTATTATTATTATTATTAATTATTAATAGCAGTACTTAACCTTTGAATATTTACCATCTGCCAAGAACTGTGCTAAGTGCTTACATGCCTTTTTCCATTTAATCCTCATCGTAGCCCTGTGGGGTGGGCACCATTTGTCCCACTTTCTAGTTAGGCAGACTGAGACCTAGAAGTACCTCAGAAGTACCTACCTTACAGGGAGTGGAAAAACCGTTATTCAAACCAAGGACAGTCTCAGTCTGAAGTGTGCACTCTTAACAGCTGCAACCTTCTTCCTCCCTTTCCCGGCCCCCTGAAATATTTCCTGTCTCTGGTTTTGAGGTTTCTGACAGCACTGTGGGTCTTTGGAAGGCATTTTTGGTCGACAGACATGTTGCCACATAGTGGTTTCAGCTCACTGTGGTTCTCCCTTCTTCACAGCCCATGGCTGACATCTAGCAGCTCTCGCCGGCTGCTCTGTGGCTCGTCTGCAAATGGATGCCAGTGATGAATGCAGCAGATTGACTAACTCTTGCTGGCTAATATATGTGGGGAGTTTTAAAGAGAGGGAAAGGGGACAGCAAAAGAAATTGCTCTGGGTTGGTTTTTCAAAACAAGTGGCTGGAAAACTTGCAGTCTGCTCAGTTTTCATGTTGATGCTCATGAAAATCTCCCCTCAAAAGCTTTTCCAAGTGTCATGATCCTGGTAACACCATTTACCTCTGTGTGTGATTTACAAAGCAATTTTTACTGCATGGTCTTGTTTAGTCTTCACAACAACCCCATGAAAAGAGATATTATAAGGACAAGTTGTACGGGCTGGGAAGTACCTAGAGAGCTACTGTTCAGTCTCCCAAAGCTAGTCAGTGGCAGAGCCAGGACGTAAACCCTGCTTTTCTGACTTAACTTCAACTCTCTTCCTCTTTGCTTTCTTTATCGAAGGTGTTCTTAAATGTTCTGATTTACTGTATTTAGAAGTCAGCAGGCACTTTAAGTGAAGTATTTTGAGCTACACAGTTACTGAATCAGAATGCATAAAAGTCACATGATTGGTTATTGTGTTGGGTTTAATTGCTTTGCACCTACTTTGTATAGTTCAAAATATACATAGATCCTTTGTGGTATGTTATTGAATCAGCAGTTCTTCTAGCTTTAAAAGTCCCATGGCTTTAATAGATGATAAAACATGGAGTTTATATAATTCCTTTAAAAAGTTGACCATGGAGTTCTTGGTTAGGAACACGAGCTCTTATTATCACATTGTTTCCACGGAGAAATTAGCCTTGGCTCACAGTATTCCAGCTCTCAGTGCCTTTTCTAGGAATGGAGTGCACTGCTGTCAGAGGACTGGTCGTGCTTATTACGTAGCACTCTCACCCCTCCTGTTACTGCGGAAGGCTGATTTGTTTTTCTGGGCCCTCTCAGTTTTTCCTGTGACCTGAGCGTAAATTGTCTCTGAGGTCCTAGTTTCATTTTTTAGAAATTTTCCATGAAATAAACCTGAATGGAACACTTTCTTAATATAGTTTTGAACATCCCCTTTACAGTATTTCGTTGGTGACAAGGGGCTTTACTAAGAAATATTGAACTGGTCTCTCTCAAGTTTCTTTTATTAGCTGGGACACAGAAAAGTTTCTGTATTGAAGAGATCCGTAGACACAAAAGGTGAAACCAAGTAGAAGCTCATTTCTCTCTCATGTGTTAGTCTAGAGTAGATAGTGGTCCAGGGCTTCTATCTTTGATAAGTGGCTTTCACTTAGTGGTTGAAAGTGGAAGCTTTGGTTTTTACTCTCTGCCCGGGGGAAAGGATCACGGGGCACACGTGCAGTCATTTTAAGGGCTAGGTCTGCAAATAGCATCCCAGTGGCCAGGACTTAGTCATATGGCTACATTTAGCTGCAAAAGAGACTGGGAGATATCTTTAGTTGAGAGGCCATGCGTCCAGCAAAACCTCTGTTTTTAAAGGATGAAGAGGAAATACAGCATTGGGGGAAGTTAGTAGTCTGCTATATCATGGTACCAATGGGAGAGAGTAAATAAAACTTGAAGCTGGTGCCAGAATAGCTGGAAAGATATGTAAGTTCAGGGTCAGAATCTAGGCAGGCACACAGAAATCAGGGCATATGCAGCCATCTAGAGGCCAGGGCAGCTCATTGCTCAGAAACTAGGTAGCCAGGTAAAACCCAGGTGCTAGAAGGAATATGAATAATCCAGAAGACTTTAGTTGTTAGTAAGAGGAAATTCATCAGTGTGAGTGATACAATAGAAAGAGCACTGGACTAGGAGTCAGAGACCTACATTTGAGTCCAGCCCTTGCACTTCATAACCTGGGGCAAAATATTCCAATGAGTATCTGCTTTATCATCTAGAATATGGGAATAATGGTGATGGCCTTTCCTTTCTTCCTAGCTTAATATGAAGATAATGTGTGGGGAAGTATATGCAATCTGCAGCCCCATGGACATGGGCATAACATCTGTGTTATTTACCTTTATGACACTAGCACCCAGCTCAGTGTCTGGCATGGACATTTCTTGAAGTATGAAATATTATGAGAGGTAGGGAAAGTGCACTGAAATGTGAAATATTATGAGAAGTGGGGAAAATGCATTGTACTAAGGCCTGACCAAGGCCTTGGGGCTACATGTAAGACCAGGTACCCCACCAGGATGCTGGCAAATACCAGAGCAGCTCCTAACCAGGCTAGCATGTGACACATATATGTCCTTGGGAAGGCCATTTGCTTACTCCACTATTTAGGTAACAGAATACAACAAAACTGGAGATAGGACTTTAATTTGGATGTCATGGTCCATGAATGTGAACTGATCATTTTAAAATGGTTTGGTCCACCTGCAGATTGAAAGATGAAACCTTCCCAAGGCTACCAAAACTTGATTTCTTGCTTCAAAATAATCAGATGCAGTTATAAAATTCTTCTGTTGATTTGGAAAAAAAATGTGTGGCTTGTTCATAACATTAACTATTTGTTGGAAATATGAGATAGGTAAGAGGATACAAAGATGAGCTTAATGTTTCTATCTTATGGGCAATTTCTAATCTAGCGATAAGGATTTTTTTCTTTTACTGGAGAAATCAGGGTTCAGTAGAATAATCAATTATTTTTTACTTCAAGAAGGCTTTCTTTTATTCATTTTGTTACTTAATTGGTTAATTCACTGAAGGTGAACTTCTTTCTTAGAACTCAGTGAATTATTTTTAAATAGACTTCACTGGAAAAAAAGCAGGAATTGAAATTATATTCACAGTATGAACTTTACTTTGTTAAACTCTCGTGCGTGGAAGGAGGGAAGTGCACCAAAATGTTAACAGGGGTTCTCATCTCGTGCAATTAGAGATAATTTTTATTCTCATGTCCTCTGTAGTTTCCTATTTTTCAATAACAAGCATGTATTACTCATATACTCATCAAAGTTCAGTTAAAAATTAGTCCTACAAATTAATACTCTCCAGCCAAATCAAGAATCTTTATTTTTGGCAACTCGGCCTGGACTATAAACCCTCATGTTAACTCAGACCTATGTAGATGACTTTCTGACTGAGGCATTAAGGAAGTTGTTATGAAGAGGATGTTTTCCTTTTTGAAAGCAACATAAAAAGCTAAGGGTTTACAATGTATTAGGAAAGATATCCTGAGCAACTCTCTTCCTAGAATTTGACTAGCCTTCATTACAGTCATTCAAGAAAATGAATTTTTCAGGTTTCCCACTCACTGTGGGACTGTTTTATCCTTTATCCTGTACTCCTGTGTCTCTCAGGTACCCTTGACTCTGTTATCCTGGGAGTGGGTGACCCTGTCCTTTGTTCTCTCATGCCTCTTCCATTTCTAGTTTTCTTAGTTCACATCCCCCCTATCTGTTTATGACTTGGAAGATGTGTTTGTGGCCTCGTCCCACCAACATTTTTATAGACTGAAGAGAGCTAATTGTTGTTCTTTTCCCTGTAGCAGCTTCCCCTTGCTCCTTGTCATTGATCGTGGAGGGTCTGAGCAGTGCTCCTGAGATGCAATGAAGAGATGGGGTCAGGCCGGCAAGGAAGGGGCAGGGACACTGAGCTGGCTGAGAACCTTGGGGAAGGTACTGGGCAGGACAAGATCAGGCATGGCTCTTGGAGGTGACCGCTTGGTGTTTGAAGCCAGGCAGTCTCTGAGCCATGTATTCCTCTGTTGAGATCCTGCAATGTGGTAGCCACTGTTCTAGATACTGGCTGGGGGCACAGTGATAAGCAAGGCAGACCTGGCTTCTGCTCTCATGGTTATAATAATAGATTGTAAAAATGGCCCCAGAGGTGGTTACATGTGCCCATTTGTAGTGGGGCATGAGGGCCAGCGTTGGCATGATTCCAAGGCCTGACTCCTCGTATGTCCCTAGTACATTCTGTTGGGGAGGGATGAAATTATGGAGACCTCTTGGTAAAGCTGAGCTGCTTCTCCCATTCAGTCAGCCTGGGCCCAGCCAGGGCCTACAGGAGGAGAAAGCAAAAGCTAAGGGAGCATGAGTTCAAGGCTGGCTCTCTTGGTCACTCCACCTACCTGTCTCTGGACTGCCACAGGTATATGTCCATCTTTTTGGAAGAGTGACGAGCCAGTTTGCACATAGCAGTCCATGTTTGTGCGTGCTGCAGCGTTGTCTGAAGGCAAGCTTGTGTTTTCTCCCTTGTTTTCAACTTTTAATGAAGACCAGACTGTCATTATCCCTCCAGTGGGATATTATTGGGCTGTTACCTGCAGGAAACTAGTTTTAAGTAAGTTCTCACTGCCTCTTCATCAGCCAACCACCCCTGAACCTTTTCTTGAAGTCTTGAAGTCTGGCCTTTGCATGTATTTAGGATATTTTTCTATGCTGTTGCTCTTTCTGAAACTCCTGATGACCAGTTCTCATAGGATCTTTCTGCATCACTGCCTGGCTTTTGACTACCCAGAAAAGCCTGGAGTTGGGCAAATGTAAGCAATTTCCCTGAGCATCCTTACTGAGTCTTCTTTTGTTATACTTCTCTGTCAAATCTAGGACTTTGCCATCTGTCCTGTTCTTTGTGTCCTTGGGCAGGTTACCAGATCTCTCTTGAGTTTCAGTCTCTTTATCTATGACAGAGTGATCATTGAACCTACCTCAGGAGATTATGAGAATAATCCAGTATGTAGCTGAGTGTGACTATTGCAGTAGCCTCTGAAGCAATCACCTGCTTCCAAACTCGCCCTGCTACCACGTACTCTTTGCCCAGTTAGCTAGTGAAGCAGGGGTGGGGTGAGATCAGGTCATGCCTCTGGCTTAGAACCCTCTAGACAGTAGCTTCCTGTCTTACTCAGAGGAAAAGCCAAATCCTTAACATGATCCACAAACCTTCCTGGTGTACTTCTCTGACCTCCTCTCCCACCCCAGCCTCTGGTGTGTAGTTGAGCACACTGGGTTCTGCATAATTCATTGTTGTGCATATGAATGGCGCCCCCCTGAGTTATGCAGTGCACAGCTCATCCAGCTGTATGCACTGATCCTGCCTGTCCCTATCTCACTCCACTTCCAGCTCCATCAGAATTCTTGTTGTTCTTCAAATATGTCAGGCATGCTTCCTGTTCAAGCTCTTTCCACCGGACTGCCCCTCTGCCACAAATGCTCTTCCTCTGGATATCTGTATGGCTTGTTCACTTACCTTCTGTAGCTCCTTCTGAAATGTCACCCGATTTAAAGTTTTACCACCCAGCCCACTGCCCCCCAGATGTTCCCTATTTCTCTTTTCTGTTTTATTTTTCCTCCTAGCACTTATCACCATCTAACATATTCTACAGTTTACTTATTTATTTGGTTTATTGCCTATTTTTTCTCAATAGAACATATGCTATGAGGGCAGAGACTAGTGTTTGTTTTGTTCACTGCTCTATCCCTAGTACCTAAAACAGTGCCAGACAAATAGTAGGGGCTCAATAATGAATAGAATGAGTTTTCAATAAAGCAAGTAAAGTATTTGACACAGTGCTTAGCACATAGTAAGCACCCAATAAATGCTGGTTGCCACTATTTCTATTGTTATTGATTACCCTTTGGGGACCAGCTCCAACTTAGCTTTCTCTGAGCACTCGCTCAGCCCCTTCTCAGGCTGAATTGAATCACAACACCTCTGCTCCTTGCTGTTCTTTTGACTCTGTGCCTTCTCTTTCTGTGTGGCATTTATCATGCCACATTAGTGGAGCTTATCTTACTCCTTTCCCTGTTTGAGTCCAAATTTTTGCAGGGCAAAGACTGGCTTGTTCGGATTTGTGTCTTACATGCCCTGTGCCCACCAGTTGGCATGTAGTAGGAGCTCAGGAAGTGGTCACTGCAGGCGGCCAGGGCAGGTGGGAAGAGCTCTTGAATCCATCAGGACCCCTACCAACAGTGTTGGCTCCAGCATCACTGCTTAATGTTCACATTCCTCCTCTCCCAAGGAGGCTCAAGGGAGAGTTTGACAATCACTTAGATGATGGAATCACTAATGTTATATTTAGAGCAAATCTGTTATATTTAGAGGACCTCCTGTGCATACTTCTTTGGATGATTGCATCTGGGTGACCTACTCATTCTGCATCTGAGAGTTTGGCCCTTTGGCTGCTCAGGCCTCCAGGGGTTGGGGTCATCCAGTGGAGACAGTGTAAGCAACACCTGTGTGTTTGGAGGAGGACTGGTAGAATAAGAGAAAGCTTGAGCTGGCTCTTGTGGGATTGTGGGGGTTGAGGCGAAGCACAGCTTCTGGAGGTGATGTAAGGACAGGGGAGCATCCCGTGTCCACTCTTGGGAGGGGGTGAGTGCTTTGGGTAGCATGATTCAGTAGGTGGTTTGGCCCATATGAGAGAGGACCTTAAATGCCAAGGCAATGAGTTCGGCTTCTTGTATTTGG